>CM061350.1:198893500-199609000 GCA_030867105.1 Liasis olivaceus
ACCCATGCATGCCCTGTGGGGACCTCATGCCTGCTTCTTCTAAGCCAGAGACTGCAAATCCTTTCCAAAGGCAACTTCTTGTTTTCAACAGGGCTGGCGAAAGCAGAAGATAAGGCGAAGGCACACCGAGCAAAGAACCTGGAGGCCTCCCTACTCAGCAGTAACACTGAAGATCACAAGAAAAAGCTGCCAGGATCCAGTATGAAAAAGGAGGCGGCTACCATAGCAGCAACAGCTCCTTCAACTACAGGTGAGCTTGACCAGGCCGTTCTGTTTGCAGCAATTGCCTTATTTCTCTAGGTCAGTGTTTTTCAAGCTGGGCAACTTTAAGATGAGTGGACTTCAACTCTCAGAATTCCCCAGCCAGCAGCTGGCTGTGGAATTCTGGGAGTTGAAGTCCACACATGCTGCTATGGAATTCTGGGAGCTGAAGTCCACCCATCTTAAGTTTGCAGGAAAAGGAAAATCAATGGATTGTTAAGGATAGGATTCCCTTCATTCCCATTTTCATGGTTTCTGATAATTCCTTTCCATGAAGTGGTGACAGATAAGAGTAAAACCTTATTTAGATCTCAGCTCTGTTAATTGAATCTTATTATTAGTCTGGACAGGATTGTATTAGGGGAAAAAGACAGCTTTGGATCTAATGTATTTGTGCTCAGAGTAAGGATGTGCGTAGAAATCCAATCTGCTTCACTTTTCATTTTGCAGGACAGATTTATCTTCTGACTAAATCATGTCCACATTTATTAATGAAATATTCAGACATAAAGCCATGAATCTGTTGGGGCCGGGTGTTACTTACTTTTGAAAACTGTAAGGTGACCCATGACCTCAGCTTTTCCTTTCCCTTTCTTGCAAAAATGTCCCTGTGCATTTACAGCAGCTTGCAATTTTTGGCTCACACCCTTGGGGCCAATCTCAGCCTAAATTGTGTCTGTGTCATCCTGACACACTTATCGTGGTTGCTGAATTAACACATTAATTAACTCATTTTCTGGGTTCACACAATACCTTGGGTAATCAAGTGGGCTAGATTTTGTGGCTAAGCCGGTGGAAAACTTTGTTAGATTTTGGAAAGCTGCCTTAAAGCATTGCATGCAGAAGAGAGGAGCTGGTCAGTATTGTTCCTGAGAAACCAAAATGGAGCTCTGGGATCAAGCCAAAACAGAGCCCCCTTGCAGTTGAAGTTGACCAGCATTGATGGTTTGTCCTTTTCTCTAGCAAGTCCTGAGGAGCAGTGGCAGCGGACGATCAATGAGAAGGGAGAGGTCGCTTGTCCAACATGTGGCATGATCACCCGGAAGACGGTCCTTGGTCTCAAGAAGCACATGGAAGTCTGCCAAAAAGTAGGAAGCTGTACACTCCACATTTAAAAGTTGACAAATGAGACAAACTCAACCCAAGTCCCTTCTGCAGCTGTTGATCCTCTGAACGGACCAATGTTTGCCCTGCTCCTTTGTGCTAAACTAGGAATGGCCCCTGGATCATTGACACTAAATTCCAGGCTCCTGGAATGGGCATCACAATTGCTGGATTGCAGCAGTTTCATATGGTCTGTATCGATTGTGTTGAAGGGAGATGAGCTGGACCTTCAGGCTTGCAAGGAGGTGAAATCCAAGCAATATAAAGCATCTGTTTCTCCTCTCTTTTCTTGGCCTACTGAGATGCTGTGCAAAAGAGCCCTTGAGGGCCTTTTAAAGGGAGAATTTTGAAATTGGGAAGGACTTCTAAAATCATGTTCTCAAGTCTTTTCTGCTGCAATCTACCACTTTTCATGTCCTAGAAAAAGGTGTGAGGTAGGATCATTTCAAGGAAGGGAAAAAATGGAAGCCACAAAGAGGTAAGAAAGGATAGACCACAGCCAAGGTTGCAACACAAACTGCCAGCCTCCCAAAGTGTCATCACAAATAACACTCAGACTTTTTAAGGCAGGATTTAAAGATGGGAAAGGAACGAGAGGCCTTTCAGGTTTAATTTAAATTGCTGCTATTCCCACCTTGAAACCATCCTTCAAGTGCCCCTGAATGTATACCTCCCCGTGCCCCAAATTCAATCCAATTAACATAAAAAAAACAGAGAAGAGAGATTTTCCTGTTGCACCACTTCCTGTTTGAGGTCAAACTTTTACCCTATTAAAAGTTTGACCCACTGCTGTTTTGAATCATATGGGGTTGTTGGCAAATATATTAGGACAGGGACAGCTGCTTGCCCAAATACACATTTTCAACATCCATTTTTGGTCTCTCTCTCAGATCATTTATTTATTTATTTTATTTTTTATTTATATTTCAAGAAGTGACTCTGGGTGGTTTACCATAAACCATAATAAATACAGATTAAAATACAATAAAACAGTATACATAAATAAATAATGTCTCCCAAGGCAATGATGGTAAATAAAGAGTAACCTGTGGGAGTGTCTTCAGGGCACCGCCCAGCCCCAGGTTTGGTTACCCCTGCTCACGCCCCACGCAAGTTGGCAGAGCCAGGTCTTTGCTCCTTTCTGGAAAGCTGGGAGAATGGGGACCCACCTCAGCTCTGGGGGGAGAGTGTTCCATAGGGTGGGGGCAACAGCAGAGAAGGCCCTGCCATCCGACATTCTTTCATAGATGGTACCATCCCTTCTCTGCCCGGGTGGGACGGGTCGATGTAATTGGGATGAGACGGTCCCTCAAGTAACCTGGTCCCATGTCATATTTATCCTCTTTGGGTGTATTTATTTTATGTTACTGGGGTTGCAAACTGTCCCCATTGTGAACATCTGAATAGCATCCATAAGTTGGGTTAAAAACATACAAAAATGATAAACACTTTTTTAAAAAGAAGATGCATAGCGCTATCCTGTATCACACACAATTAGTGCTCAGTGTAGTTTGATGGAAGGCAAATCATATCCTGTCTAGATTTCGGTGTCGGAAATATATATTTTTTTTTCTTGTTTTAGCTGCAGGATGCTTTGAAATGCCAGCACTGTAAAAAACAGTTCAAGTCCAAAGCGGGGTTGAATTATCACACGATGGCTGAGCACGTGAACAAGGTATGGGGGCACAGGCTCTTGCGTATGTAGAACTTAACAATCAAATGCCAAGAGGTTGTCATGCACCATAAAACGCTGAATTGTGTCACTCTATGTGCATTTTGCAAAATTGCATAATCTTTCTGATGTCAGTTTGTATTGTTTATTCCAGCACTCCTTGTCAAAGAGAAAAGATATTTTGTAAGTTATTGAGGCCACATACTCAAAGCCTAGAGACCACTGGTATTGCTTTAATCCAGCAGGCTGGCTGGGGAATTCTGGGAGTTGAAGTCCGAGCATCCTAAAGTTGCTGAGGTTGAGAAACACTGCTCTAATCCAGTGGTTCCCAACTGGGACAACTTCTGGGTGAGTGGACTTCAGCTCCCAGAATTCTCATCAGTAGCCGTGCTGGCTGGGGAATTCTGGGAGTTGAAGTCCATGCGTCTTAAAGTTGCTGAGGTTGAGAAGCACTGCTGTAATCCAGTGGTTCCCAACTGGGACAACTTCTGGGTGAGTGGACTTCAGCTCCCAGAATTCTCATCAGTAGCCGTGCTGGCTGGGGAATTCTGGGAGTTGAAGTCCATGCGTCTTAAAGTTGCTGAGGTTGAGAAGCACTGCTGTAATCCAGTGGTTCCCAACTGGGACAACTTCTGGGTGAGTGGACTTCAGCTCCCAGAATTCTCATCAGTAGCCGTGCTGGCTGGGGAATTCTGGGAGTTGAAGTCCATGCGTCTTAAAGTTGCTGAGGTTGAGAAGCACTGCTGTAATCCAGTGGTTCCCAACTGGGACAACTTCTGGGTGAGTGGACTTCAGCTCCCAGAATTCTCGTCAGTAGCCGTGCTGGCTGGGGAATTCTGGGATTTGAAGTCCACATGCCTGGAAGTTGCCAAGGTTGGGAAACTTTGCTCTAATCATTGTCTTCAACTCTGCTTCACTCATTGTTGCCAACTGGGACAGTTGGTATGAATGTGTCTGTAACTTTATTTCCCTGATTTCTTTTCTCTAGCCTGTTCCTGTGGAAGCTGCTGTCCCGCTCAGTGAACTCGGAGACAGGGAAAGGCTGAGGAAAGTGTTAAAGCAGATGGGGAAACTCAAATGCCCAAATGAGGTATTTATTTTGCTGTTTGCAACAGGGTCACCCGTGATATTGCTAGCCAGGGAGGAGAAGGGTTGCGGGGAGAGAGAGCAGAAATTCCAGTTCATTACAGGAATTCTGGAATCCCTGCTCCAGATGTGCTGCAAAGACACAGGGGTGTATCCTGTCTTGGATTCATGACACTTTTTAAGTAGTGCTTTCAAATGACAGTTCCCAATCACAGGAATGAGCTTTGGGCTTCCATAGTGTACATCTTTAGGAGCAAACAGATTTCTATGAAGCAAGGAAATCAAGACTGGGAAAATAATCATATATCTGCTAGTTAATCTCTGGCTATCAGCTCCTGATCGGGGATCCTGTTTTTAGAAAGAGGTACACCTTTGTATGAACCTGAAAGAGCAGAATTCATTATCCCGGGACAGACCTGTTACATTTGCCGTTTGGCCTCTGCCTTAAACTGAAAACAGTTCCTTTCCAGGTACGATTCCCTGGGAGTTTCTTTAGCAAGATTCATTGAGAAGAAACCCAGATGTCCAGCAGCTGAATTATTCCCCATCTGAAACCAATCTGTCTCGCAGTAGATCAGGGCAGAAACGTCTTTATTTTCTTTTTAACCACATTCCTTATGAACTGGCAAACTGAGGGGTCTTTTATCTGATTGACTGGCAATTGATTGATCTTTACGGGAACCAACTCTTACTTAATGCATTGAAACAGTGCTGCAAAGAGAAGCTGTAACTACTGTACATTCCCTCTAAAGCAGTGTTTCTCAACCTTGGGAACTTTAAGCCGTGCGGACTTCAACTCCCAGGATTCCCCAGCCAGGGGAGTTGAAGTCCGCACGACTTAAAGTTCCCAAGGTTGAGAAACACTGCTCTAAAGGGAGAGGTGATGGTTCCCAGGGAAGGAAGTGAAATGGGCAGGATTGGCCCATCAGCTCCTTGAACCTGCTGCTGTGTCACCTTGATAGGACAAGATGCTTACCTGCCCTTCTGGACATAGGTGAGATGATGTCCAAGTAACAACATTTCATCATGGCATCATCACGCCGATGTGATATCTGACCCAAGGACATTGCTTGCTTCATTTGCAAAGGGGTGTCATGACACCTGTGTTATTTCCCCCTACCCCCATGGTGTCCATGGTTGTTGAACAGGCCTGGTTGAAACAGTTGGATGTGTCTCTTCTACTGCTTGCAGGGTTGTTCTCAGAGGGGGTCAACTGTAGTAGTGAAGATATCTGAGTTCTGGTCCTTCCTTAGCATGGATGTTGGCTGGGTGACCTTGGGCCAGTCCCCCTATCTCAGCCCAGCCCACCTCACAGTGTTGTTGTGGGGAAAAGAGGAGGCAAAAGCATTATGTACCCTGCCTCGGGTTGGACAAAATAAAGGCAGGATATAAATATAATAAATGAAGTGGCTATCACGTTCCTGTTAGTAAATTTCCCATGCCCCCCAGATGAGTTCCTGCTCTTTGGGAGCAAAATTTCAGGGCCCCCTTTCTAGAACTCAGCCGCAGTTCTCAAGACAAATTGATAATCCAGCTCTCCCTCAACAGTTGCAGCAAATAATCTCTATTTTATATTCTTGTTTCTTTCATTGCTTATTGTCTGTGGACACTTTAACACTTTTAGGCTATTTTAAATTGTTGGCCTTGGACCCTGAAAAGACTTTCTTCCTTGCTGACTTCTGACCGGCCACCATTTCTCATTTTTTAAGGGTTGCGTGGCCACCTTCTCCAGTCTTATGGGGTACCAGTATCACCAGAAGCGATGTGGGAAGCAGCCATCAGAGGTGGAGAAACCGGTCTTCACCTGCCCCCACTGTGGAAAGACGTACAAGTCGAAAGCTGGACACGACTACCACATCCGCTCCGAGCATCCGTCAACGGTGAGCCCCTGAGCCTCCCACCTGGCTCCTCGTCATCAAGATTGTGCTTATATTTGAATAGTGTTACATGTTTTATACTGCGCTTGTGCTCATCCTGGCCTTCCCCAACCCATCTAGAAGGCTCCGGGTTGGAAAAAACTGGAGTATAACCTCACATGAGATGCGATTATTATGCACAAAGAGAACCTACTCAGAGATCGTTTTTTGCTCAAGGGAGAATCTTACAGGGATCTCGGAGATCTTCTGGACCTCCACTTGCAAGAGTGCAAGAATCCACTTCTGTTTTGGCCTTATGAGGTGCAAATTCTGAATTGTGCAGAACAATAAACAGCACTATTGATGGGTTTGCAGATGAGCTAGTTTGTGCAAATGACAGGGTGTGTGTACGTGTTCCATCATTTGCTGGGCCACAATAAATAGCAGACTGAGTCAGTGTGGAGCAATTAGTAGGCAGAACTACCGTTCCCTCTCTCTCTTTCTCTCTCTCTCTCTCTCTCTCTCTCGCGCGCACACACACACACACACACACACACACACAAGCTTTTACTTTATCTCTTTCTAGCAGTCTTTTCTCTCTTCCCTGTCACAGAGCCTTGCAAGCAAATTTAACTACTTGCTTGCAAAGATGCTTTAAAATTAGGCCAAGACAGTCAGATGATGTTAGAACAGTTTTCCGAACCTGGGGACCTTTCTGATGTGTGGAGCTCAACTGAGAATTCTGGGAATTGAAGGCCACATAGCTGGAAATTGCTGTGGTTGGGAAATACTGCACTTCACCAAGGCCCACCAGTTCCCCATTGTCCTTTGAGACTTCTGACATGGAAAATCAGTCAAAGGCCCTCAATTGCCACCATGTCTTAATTTGTTTCCTTCTTTCCTCCCTCCCTCTTCTTCTCCTTCTCTGTCTCCCTTCCATCTCTGTCTCCTCCTCTTCCTCCTCCTCCTCTGTCTCCATCTCCCTTCCTCCCCCTCCCCCTCCCCCTCCCCCTTCCAGCATCTGCCTTCCTCACAGACCGCTTTTCTCTCCTCAGCCCCCAGAGCAGCATGAGCTGAAGCCCGAAGCCAGCCCCGCCGAAGATTTCGAGAGGACCCCCAGCGGCCGCATCCGGCGCACCTCCGCCCAAGTCGCCGTCTTCCACTTGCAGGAGATAGCGGAGGACGAGCTGGCCAAGGACTGGACCAAGCGGCGGATGAAGGACGATCTGGTCCCCGAAACAAAGCAAGTGAGCAACTGTGATGCCTGGAAGTTTCTCAGAGATGGAGGCGGGGGTCAGAGAATTGGGACGTTGGGGGTGAAGGCTTGGCTCGGGGGTTGTTGTATGCTTTTATGTATTGGTTAGATTTATATCCTGCCTTTTCTCCAGGAGCCCAAGATGGCTTCCATGGGGATTCCTCTTCATTTATCCTCACAACAACCCTGTAAGGTGGGTTGAGACAGAGGGATTGACCCAAAGGCAGCCATTGATTTTCCACAGTTAGGGATGACTTTGAACTAGGCTCTCTCTGGTCGTGGTCCTGCACCTTAACCACAGCGCCTCTCTTCAGCAGATCCCATTGGAAATCGGAGCAAATGTGCCTGGTTCTGTAATTTATGCTATAGAATCAGGTGGACCTCTGCTTCCCCTGAGAGGGCCACTGCGTTAAACCCTCCGGCCATCGGCGAGGGTTAAGGGCTAGCACCAGTGCACCAAGTGCCATGCATACCGATAAGATGGTGCTGCAGTTTCCTTGAGAAATATCTCATTTTATTAGAACTTGAAGCATAGTTCACCATCCTCAGCGGAAACCCTGGCTGGGGTGCTACATGAAGTTCTGCTGCATCAGCCTCGCTCAACCTGGCTGCTCTGCAGAGGCATGGACTTCAATTCCCAAGGTTCTCAGTGTGGGTCGGCTGAGGAATTCTGGGAGTTTTGAAGGCCACATCTCAAGTTGGCAAAGGCATTGCACAGGGAATGAAAATGCTCTCACAGACAATATCTATGATTATGCTGATTGGAAACCCCTTATGGAGTTTTTGCGTAAAACAGAAAAAAAAAAAAAAGAACTTATGATCTATGGCAGTGTTTCTCAGCCTTGGCAACTTGAAGACGGGTGGACTTCAACTCCCAGAATTCCCTAGTCAGCATGGCTGGCTGGGGAATTCTGGGAGTTGAAGTCCACCCGTCTTCAAGTTGCCAAGGCTGAGAAACACTGATCTATGGTTTTGACAATTAGATAGGATAGATTATAGAAAGAAGGAAATCATGATATAACTGTAGAGAAAGAGGTAAATCTGTAATTGCACTTATAACTGCTGTAAAGATCAGAAGCCACTTCTTTCTTTTTCCTTCCTATTTTTCTACCTTTTTTCTTTTTGCACTTTCTCTTTTATTTCTTCCTTTTTCTTTTTTCCTTCTTACTCTATTTTACTTTGTATTCATTTTTACTCTTGTTTTTAAAACTTCCAATACAATTACATTTTTAAAAGGGGGGGGGGAATGAAAATGCTCTCTACCTGTTGAACCTGTTGGAGAGGTTAGGAGGGGTAAGAAATCTGGGAGACACTTTGCCACTTTCTTCCGTGGACCTGCGTGTAACATTCTGACTTTTGTGACTGCTGATTGTTGGCAGCTAAATTATACTCGGCCTGGACTTCCAAAATTGAACCCGAGGCTTTTGGAGACCTGGAAGAATGAAGTAAAAGAAAAAGGACGCATCAATTGCCCAAATGACGTGAGTGGTTTGTTTATTTTTCCTGCAAGCAGAGCTCGGTTCTAGTTCCCATTTGTCTTGGGTGGGATTTGAGGAAGATCTGAGCAACTTAGGGAGGGTTTGGATATAGTTTAGGGAGAAAGAGTGGGGCAGGGAGAGAATGGGTGGCCCCATTCACTGTTGGCTTCACCCCTTCCCACCCCAGCCCTCCAGTAATTGTTCCAGAGGAAAGTTAAAGTCCATCTAAGCAGATCTTTCCTGCCCCGCTTTTGAATTTCATCTGCCTTTTTTAAAATACTCTATAAAAGAGAAGGGGGGGAATTAGAAGTTCTGAATGCAAGAACCTGGATTTGGCCCACGTGTGGTGCTTTCATGGTTGACTGAACACCCCCCACCTTGGGCTGAAGGAGATGGAGATTTAAACCAGGAGAAGGTTTTTGGTTGCTCCTCAAACATTCATGTGTGGATAAGAAGGCGTGCTTTGGGAAGACCCTAACTCTGCAGTGGAGCCTACCACTGCCTCACTGATTAACCCAGCTTCTCCTTAAACGTGGCCCTGCACAGTTCCTTCCCACTAACCCACTTTCTGCACCTGTTTGCAATAGTCTGCGTTTCAAAGATCCATTGGGGGGGCACGTGTGATGGAATGGAATTATGAAGGCCGCACTCAGGGAGGCAAACATCCTCTTTCGTCTCCAGAGGGACGAGGAAGAGATAAGAGGATGGGGCTGGCACCTCCCTGAGGAATTCACTCTGTTTTCATAGCTACTGTGGGAACAGAGTTTCAGTCTGGGAAGATTCTTGATAGAGGTTGTAGCTAATAAACATTGCTGAACAGAATTTGCATGGTCTCCTGGAGTTCCTCGGGCTAGGCCTGACAGCACGTCTGAACAGCCAAGAACTTAGCTGCCCATTCGTGGGGGCGGGAAAGGTGGGGCGAGAGCCCGCCAGTTAAATCAGTGAAATGATGGAGTTGGTGGAGGAGAAGACCTTTGGGGAAAGTAAGGCGCAGCTTGTAGGAGTGTTGCTTAGAGAAGGAGAAAGGGAGGGCAGGTTCTCCAATTTTCCACTCAGCCTCTCTGTTTTCCCTTCCAGTGCTGTGCAGCCATTTACTGTAGTGTGTCTGGCCTAAAAGCCCACCTGGCCAACTGTAACAAGGTAATGGATCCCCACAGTTGATCTCTGTCTTTGAATTACTGATTTATTTGTTGGTATGCAAAGATCGGCCTGCCGTCTACTCAGCAGACTGTGGGCTGTACTAACTGCTGTCATTGTGGTCTCCGCTCTCCAGAACCATCAGGAGCTTTGTTGTCTTTCAAGGGCCTCTGTGAAAAGTGTGGCCAGATGCTGAAGGCATTCGGCCAGCCCAGAGGCTGTAGCAAAAACACTTAGGAGAAAGAGAACCTGGTCCTTAAGGTGCCATCTCCTGTGAGGTTTCTAAAAAGTCCATTTTCAAAGCCTCCTTCCTCAGAAAAATTGGGTGGACAGTTTCTCCAGGTGTGTCCTGGGGAGGAGAAATTCTCCAGCCATTCTGCCACGGGCACCCTCAGAAACTAGGGTTTGGGCAAATGACCAATTGTGCATTGTGATGTCACAGTGCCAGCCTCACTTCTTTTAGCGTGTGATGTCAGAATAGAAACTCCACCCATGAAGTACTTGTATGTGATGTCACAATTCAAGTAAAAAAAAAAGAGGGCTGGGCTTGGATCACAACACATGAGTGCCTTAGTGGTAAGAGGGGCATTGCTGCCAGAGAGACGTCCTGGGAGAAGCAAGATTGTCGTTCTGGTGGAATGGAAGTGGGGAGAAGCCAGAAGATTGCAGACCGCTGGAGGGAGGGTTGTAAATTCCAGGACTGAAATTCACACAACCGTCTTACTATCTCGCCATGTAATGCAAAAACACGAGAATGTGTGAGAATTTCTCCTCTCCTTTTTGGAAGAAATTCCAAAAGCCGATTCTCTTTCATCAGTGTAGCGGGGAGTACAGGTAGAAGGAAAGTGCAGAAGACCAACATGGCTTTGGTTACTAGGAAAAGAGCCGTAAGAGCCAAACATTCTTTTGAGTCCCCCGTAATTCCTACTCTTTAGAGTTCAGGAAATGGGTCAGTTGTTTATTTAGACCAGTGTTTCCCAACCTTGGCCACTTGAAGATGTGTGGACACATGCTGGCTGGGGAATTCTGGGAGTTGAAGTCCACACATCTTCAAGTGGTCAAGGTTGAAGTCCACTTGAAGATGTGTGGACTTCAACTCCCAGAATTCCCCAGCCAGCATGTGTCCACACATCTTCAAGTGGCCAAGGTTGGGAAACACTGCATTGCATAAACTGCAGAACACCTTATTGATCCTAGACTGTACCACTCCATTTTTGACTTCTGGCTTTACCTATGCATGGAGGAGTAGGAAGTCCTGTGGCTCCCCCACAGGCAGCCTGAAATGGCCCAGTCCAAGCCCAAAATTATTGTAAAGAAAAGCCTGCGAAACTGACACGGCTGGTCTTTGATTTACAGGGAGGCCATTCTGTGGGCAAATATCGTTGTCTTCTGTGTCAGAAGGAGTTTAGCTCAGAAAGCGGAGTCAAGTACCACATCATCAAGACGCACTCAGAGGTAAGGGTCTCCTCCTCTGTTGCTGCAAAGTTTGCTGGCAGCCACAGGGAAGCCCTCTTAAAGCAATGGGCTCCCCCACATTGGGCTGGACTGGGCCTCCCGTCAGACGGTTCGGTTTTTTCCTCTTGCAAGGGGGCAGCGACGGGTAGACCTCCCCCTGCCAGAAAATAGTTGCGCTGCAAATGACTCCCCGGGGTTTTGCCACAATCTCCAGTTCCATGTTTATCAGATACATTTTCTCAAGCTTTCAAAGGCAGCTCTGAGAAGTACTCCCTGCCAGCAGCTGGTTGTCGTTTTCCTCCCTCAAGCAGAGAGACCATGGTGGCCAGAGAGATGGGCCGAAGCGAGCAGGGCTGCATTGCGTGAGGCAGAATTTTCAGTATTTTCCTAGGGTTCTTTGTGTTTGTATTTTTTAGAAACTCTGTTAAGCCTGTTGTAAGGCATGGGTTGCGAAGCCCCACGCCGTTGGGCAAGAAAGCAAAAATGACACCATTTCAGTAAAGCGTCTATCTCGAATGCTCATCTGGACTAAATATAGAATTTTGGAAACGGCAAGAGGAATTTCCCAGTTTCGTCAAGACAGAGTCTCTTTGAACGATCTGAAACCTTCCTTTCTAGGTTTCTTGCCATCTGGGCTGAGTGGCGGTGTATGAGAGAAGCTGCCAACTGACTCATTTTCTCTGTCTTGCGCATTTCTCTCTTTCCATTCCTTTCCCTTCCTTTCTCAGGCTCCCCCAAATCTCTTACAAATATTAAAGTAGCCAAGCTGGGGGAAAAGAGATCTGCGAGACATCCGGGAAACAGATTCCAGGTTGATCACCCTGCCCTTCCTGGGGCAGCAAGCTGGTGATGCAGGGCCCGTAGGAAGCATTGGCAGATCCTGAAAACTAAAGCATGTTTTTAAAAGATGAAAAACATTGGCTGAAATCTGGTGAGATTTCCAGATTTCAGGTGAGGATGAACACCTGGGGGGCCTGTTGAGGATCCCTTCTCCCACACCTCTGAGAGGGGCACGGGACCCATCCTTTTTCCTTTTCCAAGCTCGTACGAGCTATTTTATTCCAGCCTACCTTTGACTCTAGCTGATTAGGGGATATTGTAGTTAATATCTTGTTCTTTCTATTGTGATCCTACTTGGGCTGTTTCCATTAGTGGTTCTAGAGTTGGTCTGGAGCAGGGTGGTCTATAAATAAATAAATAACATGAAAGAATTGGGGTGCGAGACTGCAGCAGCCCAGGATGATGAAAGAAGGGGATGTTTTTTATTTGTGGACCTTCAGGCATGGGATTGCCCAAAACGTGCCAGACTTATCCTTTTTAAACATGGGGCCTGCCACATTCAAGCGGTGATGGTGCTGGGCTAGAAACCGGGAGACTGGGAGTTCTAGCCCTCCCACTGAAGCTGGCTGGGTGACTTTGGGGCGGTCCTTTTCTCTCAGCCCACCGCATGAGCTATTTATGGCTGGGTTATTTATTTAATTTATGTACAGGCCACCTGACTCCTATACAACTCTGGGTAGCTTGCAACTAAAAAGCAAACATACAAGAAATACATTTGATCAGAAAAGCAAGATACCAGAACAGAACCAACACAGATCAGACCAAAACAGAAGGGTTATACAAGATACAGTTGAACCTCGGTTCACGAACTTCATTTGTTCCGCGACTCTGGTAAGGTTCAATGTAAATACGGTTAATCCATTCTGAACCAGTGAAAGCAATGGGGGGGGAGGCTTATGTAGCACGCACAGCGGAGCGGGAGCTTCCCCCCCCCCCCCCCCGATTCCTCTGGCTCTTTCCTTTCTCCATAGCGACAAAAGCACAGTGAAAGCAATCAGCACGCTGGGCGGAAAGGCTTATGTCGCGCGCACGCACAGCGGAGCGGGAGCTTCCCCCCCCCCCCCCCCCCGATTCCTCTGGCTCTTTCCTTTCTCCATAGCGACAAAAGCACAGTGAAAGCAATCACCAGGCCAAGGGCTATGGCCAAAGGAAAGAGCAAATTTCCCCATAAGGTTCAATGTAAATACAAACAGTTCTGAAACATATGCATTTTATTTTTAAACCACAAAAACATGAAAAAAAGCACAGTATGAAGAGGGAGAATGGGGTGGGGAGGCAGTTATTGTTTGGAGGGAGAGTCCCCTCCCTACAGGAAGCTGCGATCACGTGACACGGGAGGGAAAATGGCCGCGGATCCTGTTCGTCACCCGATCCGGCGTTCGCAACCGGAGGTAAATTTTTGCGGCCGGAGCTGGTCGTGATCCGAATTGTTTGTGAACAGAAGCGTACCACTGTAAATAGTAGTAAATAAATCCTTTTTTTTCCTTCCCCAAAAGCCAGTTTTTTTCACTTTGTATATAAAATGGCTTGGAGTATGTGTTGTTGTGGGAAAAATAGGAGGCATAGTATTATGTACTCTACCTTGAGTTGCACACGGATATAAGTGGGGTATAAATGTAATATCGGCCACCACAACAACCTCTGTTATATGTTTTAAGGATTGTAAAATAGGAATACACAGATCAAGTAGGAATGAATGTCTCCAGAATGTTATGAGGCCAGTTCTTCTGGGGGTAAATGCCTATCTGACTCCGTCCACACTCATTCATTTCCAGGCCCTTTACCGTGGACACACTCCCTTGCAACTGTGGGCATATTTGTGGTTTATTGCATGATAAACTGGTTAATGCTGACCTAGGTTAGTACTCCCCCCCCTTTTTTTTGTCTTCCTCCCTGGTGTGAATCCTGTCTGTTGGATTCATTTATGATTTAGTTTATGGTTCTACGTATGTCAGCCTTGCGAGGTAGACCAGACAGGAAACACGGCCAGATGAGCTAATTCTACTTTATTGTAAGGTGACATTGACAGAATCTTGCAAGTCTGAAAATACAATTCCCCCCCCCACCATCTCCTTTACGGCCCAAGAAACTAGGGAGGGTCCCTTCTGAGCCTCTTGCCCCACCCACTGTGTTCCTGTGGGCTATGCTGTCTCTTATCTGACTGTTCCCTTGGCTGCGTCTGTGGGCCCAGTCTCTCAAGGTCATTCCTGCATACTGCTACATCCTATTGTGCAAACAGAAATGGTTAAGCGTGCTTTGTGTGAATGCAGCCAACACATACTGATAAAGCTTCCTTTTCTTCCTTTGCTTCCCCTCCTTTTGATTCCTGAAACACAGAACTGGTTCCACACCTCCACCGATGCTTCTAGGAAGAAAAAGAGCAAAGAAAAAGAACAGAGGACACCCAACAATGAAGAGCAAAAGACAAGCGCAGATGGGAAAAAACGGGGCCGGAAGCCGAAGGAGAGGCCTCCAGAAGTTTTTCCTAAAGACAGAGAGATCATCCCGGGAAAAATTAACCATAAGAAAGCCACCGGATCGTGGCCGGTGGCAAACTGCCTCCTGGATGGGAAGGATAGAGGTAACAAGTCCTTCCACGCCAAGAAAGGGGGGGCTAATAAGATGCCAGAGAAATAAGCAGAGGGGGCAGAAAAAACTCTTTAAAGGTTAGTTTACAGGGTGACGGGTGACCGGGATGTTCCTTCTATGGCTGAGCCCCTCCCCGTTCTGCTCCCTTTTAATTAAAAAAAAGCATAAATGACAAACCACTTTAAAGCCTGAACACAGACATTGGGTTTTACCTTGGAAGAGGAACTCAACCCGCTGGTGTGACTTCTTCCGTCAGAACCCCGCCTGGATTGTATATAATGCCAGCCCTGGTGGGCAGCCCCCGGTTTGCAAACTGCGTCCACGTCTGGGTTGGCTCACATGGCGAGCGGGTCTTTTGGGGTCTTCAAAAGAGACGCTGCAGGAGCAGGAGAGTGAAGTGCAATAGGTAAAGCTTTTCCTTCTCTGTTGTGGATTGCTTTTCGGGTAGCGGACATGTGTTAGGAAACAGAGCGTGTCGGAGTTCCGCGAATGAAAACAAATGTTGTGGTTGTGGTTGAAAACCCAGCTTGCTTTTATAATTTTCATAGGAAATGCATTTAAAACAAAATCTGAGATTGTTTGACAATGAACAGTGGGGGGTTGGGTTGGGTTTATTATTATTAAATACCCTGATTTTGAAAATTTTTGTTGGTTTTTATGGTCCAACCAGAGATAAACCAAGAGGCTGGTGCTCTGGCCATAATTTGGATGACAAAACTTTGGAAAGAGAAACATTTGGGGAAAGTGTCATTGGAGAAGGGAACTTTTGGCATTAAGATGCTTCTGGAAGTTTTCTCAAAGAGGGAGATTTAATTGTGGAAAATACAGGGCCCTTCTGTGAAACCCTTTTTTTAGTTAAGCTTTGAAAAGAAGGTGGAAAAAATGCTTTTGAAAATATCCCAAGGAGAAAACTCTTGCTAAGTCGGTTTAATGAATGAATGAATGAATCTGTCAAATTTTTTTTCTGTAGTGCTTGGAAATGCATTGGTGTGGGATCGTGCAGTTTGCTATATGTTGCTGATATGTATATTACATTGATGCAATGTCTTTGATCCCCACCATCTATGCCTAGAGTTGAACTCAAAGGCAGGGATGGGCGAATATATGCATTTGGCTTTTCTCCATTTCTCACTTGTGCAGATCAATCTGGTTCCTTGAAACTGAGATTTTTTTTTCTTCGAGTTTGCACTAAAATTTGTATGCACTTGGGTGCACATTTCTCCAAGCATAAACATTTTTGTCTGCATTTTTCCTAACATGCTCTGTTTTTGCAGTTACTGCAAATGCATATTTGTACATTATTTCATGAATGCAGATGTTATTGTGTAGTCTTCTCCCTAAACAACGATGAAATGCTTTGCAAAGTTTGAGAAAATGTGGATTTCAAATGAGAATAAAGTTTCAGTCCTTGTATTAGTTCAAATATGCCAACTTAGCAAAGGTAGCATTCAGATGCCCCATTCTTAATCTGATCTGCCTTTCACACATACCACTATAGGTATATTTGAGTTCACAATGTGGACCCAGGAATTCCTAGAAAAAGTTGGCTGGCATTTTTCCAAAGAACTTGCTTTCTGCTTTGTTCTAAAGCATCAAATTTAGCTTACCTGTAACTCAAAGTGGCGGTAGTCCTATATTTGAACTGTACCACTTTCAGCTGTGGGGAGGTACAGGAATTTTTCTCCATGCAAAACAACAGCTAGGTTGTAAAATACAAGTAATCCTTGGTTAATGACAGTAAATTGGGACCAGCAACTTTGTCGCTAAGCAGCATGGTTGTAAAGCATGATATGACGTGACTGCACCAACTTAACGACAGTTCCAGTTGCCATTGTTAGGCGAATCCCACGCAGTTGCAGCACTCCACAGCCATGTGATCTCCATTTGCACCCTCCTGCCAGCTTCCCCATTGACTTTGCTTGTTGGAAGCTGGCAGGGAAGGTCGCAAATGGCAATCATGTGACCACGAGACACTGTGATGTCATAATTGCAAGCCAGTTGCCAAGTGCCTGAATTGTAATCACATAACTGCGGGGACACTGCGATGGCTGCAACTTCGAGGACCTGTCATAAATCCCCCTTGTCCAGTGCTGTCGTAAGTTTGATTGGTTGCTGAATGAGTGGTCGTTAACCGAGGACTCCCTGTAGAGCATTCCAACTGGAACACAGCAAACCACCCTGTTCTGGACAATTTGCTCCTGTAAATCACCATCTTTTGATAACATCCTTAGTTTTGTCTAGTTTTTAAATTGCCTTTCTTTTTCTTTTTTTAACCCTGTATCCTGCCCAGAGACCATCAGCATTGGGCAGGATCTAAATAAATAAATGCACCGGCCAATGCTGGGATATTTGGATCATATAAAAATAAATATATGAACAAATAAAAATCCTGGGAGGAACACGGAATGTTTCCCCCTATTTTACAAATCTTTGCAAAACCATTCCTGTCTCTATAAGTACTTGACCTTTCTATCATGTGAGCCCCCCATGCGCAGCATAAAGTGGTGTCGCTCACCCTCATAAGGGCTTTACGATAACTTTGGTGTGAGCTACGCAAGTATTTGAGGTGAACAGGGCTGTTCCTCCTGCATTTTAAAGCAGCTGTGTCTTTTCCTAGGTTAGGGCAGCAACTAACCTAGGAAAAGAAGCAGCTGCATTAAATCTGCTTTAAAGTGTTGGAGCTGATGCTACGTTTATGCTCCCATGTACCTCAAAGCACTGCACAGCTCTATTAGGGGATACTCTGCCCTGATGGCAGGCCAGGGCCAGCTTTTGGAAAGCTCTTAGCAAGAGGCATTGTGTACCTTGGCTCTTCTGAAAAATATTGAAGGAATAGAAATCTCAATCCGGTCATTGTGTAGAAAAGTCTCTGCCACCCAGAGTCATTGGGAGTTGGGCAGTGTACAAATTTATTAATTCAATAACCCTGGTGCTCTTCAGGTCTGTTGGGGTGGCAACTGCATGCTGGCTAGGAATTCTGAGAGTTGCTGCCCCAATACGTAGGTGAAATGGGTGGGTATATAAATTGAATAAATAAATACATCTCAAGGATGCTGGACTGGGAGAAGCAAAGGGGTTGAGGGAATAGGTATTTTTTTGGCAGTAGGTCAAGAATGAGTCTTGCATCTCCCAGGATGTTGGATCTCGGCCCTGGATCCCATGCCTCCTCAGGGCTGGTATAATATTTGTACACATGAAGTGCTAGCTTTGGGGTATGTCCCTAATCCTGTTGACCTTCTCCAGTCAATGAAGTTTAGCCATATAGACTGTGGTCAGAGCCATAACTGATTTTCCACCGGCGCTGTGTCTGCACTGAGCAAAAGGTGCTGATCCCCCTCTCTCTGTACAGAGAGGTCTCGCTGCAAGTATCTTCCAGGGATGTGGCTTCTCTAAGATTGAGGCAGGCCAGCTGGCCAAAAGGTCCATCTAGAAGACAACCTTGGCAAGATCATCTTCTCAGTGCAAGCAAGGAGGCTTTGCAGTGGGCTGTGCTTGCTGCAGATAGATCTACCCTTGCCGAAAATGTTCCCTGGTTATGATTAGCTTCCACTAACAGGAGCTTCCCTGGTAATGACTCCCCTCCATTGGCAAGGGCTTCCAACTTTTTCTAAGGGCCGCCTGGTCCAAGCTGGGCTCCAGCTCTCGCATGCCAAGATGTTCTAAGGCTTTAACAGTCCTGGTCATAAATGGAACAATTCCCATCCTGGTGTCTCTGCAGCAGTGAAAAAATGACATTTCTTCATTCTTTGTGTAATTAGAAAAGTTGTAGCCATGCTACCTCCTCTCCCTGACTCTTAAAATAGTGGCCCATCCACCTAGCAGAATGTGTATCCAGTGCACCCCCATCATTTTCAGATTCAGAAGATCCACGTTGACTTCTTGTCCTATATGTTCCATAACTACCTTAACTTTCTGAAAAGCAACATAGGACCAAGATTGAGCTGGAAGACATTGGACTTTCTAATACTGTTTCATCATAGTGTGGAATTATTTCCCAGAAACAATTACCTCTTTGTGGGCAGTTTCACACAAGATGTGTGGGTAGACATACTAGGAGAGGCATGGATTTTGTACATCCAGGTTTGTCTAGCTATGAAGGAATTGCACTTGTGTTAGTCATAAACTCCATTAATGAGAGCATAGTAGTCTCACACTGTCTGTGCCTTCAATCCTGATCCTGCATGTAAGATGCTGATGTGCTTAGGGTAGCCTTTAAGCATCTGGAAGAAGTCAGGTTGGGTCCTCTGAATCTCAAAAACACAGATCTGTATACTGTGGGCATTTCATAATTAATAGGAATGCCAGATATTAGAGTTCATAATTTCACAGATTTGGTTCCTTTTTGAAAGCCTGCAAGGGAGGGAACTTAATCTAAGGTGAGGATCCAGAATCTAGGAGAACAATATGGTGCTTGGTTTGAAAGCTTTGGGCCTCTACAGTATGTCCGATGTCTGTACTCATGGTAGGTTCCATCTTGAAGTAGAAGATGCATGTAGATTTGTCTTCAAGTTGGCCAAAAGATAAGTCTCTTCCTATGTTCTCCATCACTAATCCATAAAATTCAAGCTGTCATCCTTCATGTCTTCCTCTTTGCCTATACTCCACTTGTCATATCTCTGGAAACCCTAACTTAGCACTACCATCTCTTGGCTGCAGAAAATCCAGATGACACCCCCCACCTCATCATTGCTATCCAGTGGTTACTTGGAGTTTTGCAGACTATATGGTAGCCCTACCCAAATTATGAATTTCATTTCCCATTGGGGTGGCCACATTAATTTGTTGCAGCAAAACCAACTAAACTCACTCTTAGTTGGACTTGTTGAATACTTAACAAATGTATTATGATGGAAGTTTTAATGTGCTTCTAGAGCAGTGTTTCTTAAACTTGGCAGCTTTAAGATATGTGGACTTCAACTCCCAGAATTCCCCAGCCAGCAAGCTGGGAGTGGAAGTCCACACATCTTAAATTTGCCAAGTTTGAGAAACACTGCTCTAGACTCTTCATTATACTCAACAGCTTCTTTCCACGTTTTGGGCAAAATAAATTGTATTGGGCTGGACCATGGATTACATGCAGCTAGAATATTCATGAATCACCCAATGAAAATACATTGGAATACCACTCCTAGACTTCCCAACCAACCCCAGATTGGGAAGATGGGCATACAAAAAGTTAGTCTCAGTACTCAAGTTGCCCACATCTGCTTGAGTTTAGGACCACTATTCCCAGTTGTCCTGGTGTGAATTTTATCTTTATAGAGGGGATTGACATTAAGCAACCCATAAGTAGCAACTCTGTGGCTAGTAGGAACTATGATGGCAAGTGCTTGTGTGGGAGATCAAAATGTTGTCAGCCAGTAACCTTTGGGGATATTTACAAGATTGGGGTCACCCATAATTGAGTGTATAGTCTGGTCCAGTGTTTCTCCACCTTGGCAACTTTAAGATGTGTGGACTTCAACTCCCAGAATTTCCCAGCCACACCTTTTGAAGTTGTCAAGGTTGAGTAACACTAGTCTGGTCATTTGGTAAAGGAGAAAGCGAAAGAGAAATGAGGTCTGAAATCTGATTTTATTGTGTTCTGTTGACACACTGAAAAAGTATAGTTCAGAACTGCAGGAATTGCCTACAATCTCTGTAAAAAGTGGAAGTGATGTTAGGCAGGGCTTTCATGTTCATCTAATGGAAGCTGTGTCGCCTGTTTTTCACTGCTGTGGAAATGTTTAGCGCATTAGAATTGCTTGGGAGAAGAAGTTGATCTCTGTGGAGAAAGGGGCATTTGTTTTGGTTGGCAACATCTTTAGGGCAATGCAAGCCTCTTCATGCAGTGTTGTACAATAATATATATGCTTAAAGGATATGGACGTGGTGCTTTTTCTTCAAACGTTGGTTGTGCTTTGAACTGAATGTCAGGCCATGGTGGAGGAATCATGAGTGTTTCTGACCACTTCGGTCCTCAAATTTTGTTGAACATGGGCTCTGTTGTGCCTCATGGACCACTGCATTATCTTTCTTTTAACGACCATCATGAACCGTGATGTTTGTAAAGATTCCGGATTTAGCTCTTCCCCATCCCCTGTTGCTGCAAACAGGAAAAAAAAAAATCCACATGGTGGAGAATTGACCTTTAGGCTGGTTTTTACTTACTTTGTTGTTGTAGTTATTTGTGTTTTGCAACTTGTATTGCTGAAGAGGCAAGCTACTTCTCCATTGCATTGTACACTTGGGGGTGTCTTGCCTCTTTGGCACACAGTGGAAATGCCAAAGAAATGTTCAGTATTTCCTTCTCTTTTCCTGAAGTTTAAGAATGCCTGAGTTAGGACTTTATGAGAGCATTCCATAGTAAATAAATTCCTTAATAAAAAGAGAAATGATGAGCGGCATATAAATTTAATAAAATAAATAAATAATATGGAATGCAGGCTATTTCTGAGTGATATTTCATGCAGATTTTTGTTCTCTTGTAAAGCCTGAATTATTATTATAAATCACTGAGCCATCTCCAATCTGGGTCTCTCTAGATATGCTTGAATTGTAATTCTCATTGCTTCAAGTAGGTCATGCTAAACAGGGTCAGGAAAACTCTCACCTAAAATTAATATTAAATGCTTGGTAGAATAAAAAGTTCAGGTATAATATGTGATTATATAAAGTGGTAACATCTATGTGACAGTACAACTGAAAACCATTTCACCTTTAAAAATCAAGCAGTTGATAAAGGAGGCAGGAAAAATCTAGCCATAATGAGTTGAGTTTGTCTATTAGGAAGGAACATTAATTAATCTCTAAGTCTTGGACTTTTATCCTCAAACTCTTGCGTGTGTTGGTATGCCCAAGCATGCATGATGACACTATGCCCTTTTTTCTTTCTCCCTCAACATCTCAAAAGATGAAATGTTCTTTATAAAGGTCTTGCAGCCCCTCAGAGCACAATCCACTAGGAATTTCTGTTCTGTATGACCCACAAAAATGGCTTGCATGAAATGATAACTTTGGTCCAAATATCCTTTCTTGGAAAAGATAAATGGTTTTGTGATTTGGAGAAGTGTATCCTCTGTGTACAATTGAAAGCAAAAGTTTATCTCCCCCCCCCCCAAGTCTAAAATTAATCTTTAAGTGTTCAGAAGCTAACATAACCACTGCATGGTACAAAATCCATCCCCACATTTTCCTGTAAATTTGAATGCATCCTTACAATTTATTTGCAATGGTTTACAATTTCATAGTAAGGAAATAGGGGCTATAGCAGGTGCAAAAGTTTGGACATCCTTTCAGTCAGGACTCTGTAACACCTCCTTTGGTAGAAATAACAGCTTCCAAACTTTTTCCTGTACCTAGCTAAAATCCTTGTATTCTTGCTTTTGGATTTTTTTCCCACTCTTCCTTGCAGAATTCTTCTAGCTCAGAAATATTCATATATCTCCTTGCATGCATTACATATTTGCGATCTCCCCACAGATTTTCAGTAATGTTCAAGTGTAAAATTTTGCATGCAACTGTGCTTCCCCCACCCCCCCCCATCTCTGAAAACTTCCTCTGCAGAGTTCCCTCCCCTCCAGAGTGGCTTTCAGGGAACAAAGGAGCTACAGACAAGGAGTGGGGCAGTGAAAAACCTTAGCATGCACAGCAAGATCTTTAAACCCAGCAAAATTCATATGCAATTACATCCCTTTTGTATATTGCACTTAGAACATTCCTATTAAAAATACTACAAAATACTAAAATTTTGACAGGCCTTGTCCAGAACTTCCTACTGGATTTTGCTATTATTATTATTATTATTGATATTTTGCCTTTCTATACATAAAGGGTGCTCAAGACCACTAATAAGGAGGGAAAAAACATATAAAAACAATAGCAATAAAGGTAGTTAAGATAATCCCTAAAATAATGAGAAAAGCTATCATTTAAAACCACACCAAAAGCTGAATTGGAAAGATACATCCTGACGCCTTTTCTAAAATAGAGAAAGTTGCAGGAGTGTTTATTTCATTATTTTATTTTATTTTATTTTATTCTACTCTATTTTATTTTTATGCCTATTCCTGGAAACTCACACTGGCCTGGAGAAACTGCTTAGCTGCTTTTGCTCAGCTGGTTTTCAGAGTAGAAAATGTATTGCAACGATACATCATTTTTCTCCTCAGATTCTGCACATCTCATTCTGGGAGAACTTTGGCAGTTTTCTGAACCTGCCAATTCTTTTTGATGCAAATTGAAAGCGTCATGTCCAAGCTGCTTCTCTGTTGCAACAGGTGTACTCTCTTAGAACAACTCTACTATTTACAGTTCTCTTAAACATTACTGTTTATCTCCAGCTTCTGGAATCGGAGCATATTTTAAGGGCCGAGCAGAAGAGAGATCGATAAGATACCCCATGTGAAGAACAGGGTCGAAGGCCTGGTCTCATTGCATCTTATTCAACAGGTTTTAACTTTCAAAAGAAACATCTGTTTGGTTTTTGGCAAATGAGTCCAGTCTTTCTTTCACTCCATCTCTAGCCTTGCAAAGTCATAGCCCCTTTCTTCACGCTTCATTCAGCAGCTGCCAGCAATGTTCCATCTCTCAAGACACATTTCTGCCCTCCACCCCTGGGGAGAAATCTAAGCTGCATCACTGATTTGGGGAGAAGAATGAAGACTCTTCTCTCCCCCCCACCCCAAATTGCTAATGGATTTTTGATTGATTGGTTACATGCCATCAAGTCATTGTTGACTCTTAATGACCACATAGATAGATTTTCTCCATGATGATCTGTCCCTAACCTGGTCCTTTAGGTCTCCCAATGGTGCACCCATTGCCATCGTCACTGAGTGACAACCTCCTTGCTGCTGGTTGTCCTCTTCTTCTCTTCCCTTCCACCTTTCCCAACATCAGAGCCTTCTCCAGAGAACTGGGTCTTTGCATAATGTTTCTGAAGTAGGATAATGTGAGCCTGATCATTTGTGCCTCGAGTGGGAACTCTGGGTTGATTAGTTCTAGGATCCTTCAGTTTCTTGGATGTCCACGGTATTCTCAGGAGTCTTCTCCAACACCAGAGTTCAAAAGGGTCAATATTCTTCCTCTCCTGCTTCTTCAAAGCTCAACTTTCCTTCCATAGAGTGTCACAGGGAACACCATGGCTTGCATGGTCCTGATCTTAAATTACTAATGGAATTTAATGGAAAGGCACCTAAATTTATTCTTTGAAACTCAGACAGTAGCAGGCCAGTTCCGCTGCATCAGAGCCCAAAAGGGCTGGGGAAATTGTGATGCCGAAAATGCACAGGTGCCTTCCTTCTTTTTTTGGCAGGAAATTGGCTAGGGATTTGGGGACTCCAGTGCATTGAGAGCAGCTGGGATGGAGAAAGTGGATATAAAGCAAACTTCTGAAAGAGGCCTTCTCTGTGGATGAAAGAAGGGGGATGCACTAGATAGGAAGGGAGGTGCAATTAACTTTTTTTATCCATCCTGATGGTCAAAAGACAAGAAAGGGAGACAGGCTCTGGAAGCAAAAATTGACTAAGAAGATGATGTTGTCAACCAATATTTGGATTCCAAGACCAGGCCCTGCATCGCTCGTATACAGCTCTCTGGCAGTGATGGGCTGCGCTCAGAAGGGCAGAGAAAAATGTGGTTGGCAGGAGCCTTGCAAACTTACCAAGAGTTTACATTTAACTGCCCTTCCCCTTGTGGGAGATTTTCAGTCCTCCAACTAGAGTTGAATAGACATCATTTGAGTTTAATGGATTCCTGCCCTGGATGACCTCTTGGGTCCTTTCCTCCTCCTACCAAGAATCCTGATGATGTAGAGTCATTCTATGCGTATTTGACAGCTTTTAGTAGCAACTAAGAGACTCTTTGGTTTTGTGCCAATAGAAGTGAGGGTGAAAATGTGTTTTGTTTTTTAAAGATGGAAATAATTGCAGTAATTTCTCTCTAAAATATTCGGAATATTTTTTTCTGTTTCCTGAATCAATAAAATGTCCCTGTTTTTCATTATCTGTGGAAAAGGGAGAGGCTGGTAAAGAAATATCTTCTGCCCTAGAGAGTTGTAAACATTAGAGATATTTTTAGTGCTTGCTTTGCAACAACACCAAGCCATAAAATCTGTTACGGGTCATTTTCTGTGTTTGCTGCCTGTGGTTTTAATGACTCTTGGAAAAGTGAAAAGATCGTTCTTCAGCGCACAGAGAAGAAGCCTTTTAAAGTGGAAAATCTGAACTCCTGCAGTATAGCGAAAGGGTACTAAAATTAAATAAATAGCCATTTCCTGACCCCCCCCCCCCCCCAAATTTAAGCACTGGGACAGGTCATCCCACCCAACCTAATGCAAATGGCATGGTTGTGTTCACACAACACCTTTAGCCAGATCTATTCAGGACCTTGTGGCTTCAGATATCCAATTTGCTCAACTTGGTTTGGGTTAACTTCGGTTAGGGTTTTTTTTTGTGGCTTAGCACGTTGTGTGACCTTGCCTGCTTAGTTAGCTTGTGGTTCAAATGATTGTGCAAACCAGAAAATGGGATAATTCAGTAACCCGGTTCTGTTCATTGTGTGAACACAGTCTGTGAGTGGGAGATGTCCAGTTCACTGGGAAGCATCTGCTTTCAGATTGTTGGAGTTTAATTTTCAAGCTGTGGGTTGTATGTTAGTACCAAAAAGGGCCCAATCGCTTTTTGTTTATTCAATAAATTCTGCTTCCAATTAAAAACACACACACACACACACATATGCACATTTAGGTCAATGTGTGAATAAAGTCTTCATATTGTTACTGGCCAAGCTGTGCTTTCTCACCAGAAGTGTTTTTTCATTCTCCATGGTAGCAGGCAGTTCCAAGGCTAATTTACTTAACCAGTTGAACTCCAAGGAAAATGTACTGGAGTCTTGTAATGTGGTGACTCACCTGGTCACCAGTGGTGAACAGCAGTAACCTCCAGGTGAGCAAGTAAGGAACCGTTAATAAATTAGGAAAAATTGGTTCCTCTCTTCTTTCATGCAGTATTCAACTAATGCCGTGTTCCCTGGTCCTCTAAATGTGTTGAATTAAACTCCCATGATCCCCATGCTGGTTGGAGATAAAAGGCACCCAGTTAGAGAAACTGCACTCAGACCCTTCTTGGATGAGACAACCAGCAGATACAGTTGTGTTCTCCCTTATGCACAAAATGAGTACTATCCACCTCTTGTGGATGGAGATTAAGGCTGAAAGACAACAGTTTGGACGAAAATGTCCAACTGGCCGGCGCCTTGATTGGAATTGAGGGCTTGTGACCGATTTGCCTGAAACTCTGTCTGTTCTCAAAGGTGTATTGCATGTTCTCCAGAGGACATCTTGTTTCCTGATGCATGGGGTACCATGGCAACCGCTGTCTCTCGAGGAAGTGGTCGCATTTTTTTAGCAGCTGCCTGTGGAATTAGCCGTTTGCATTGTGTGATTCGTGCTGGCCGTGCAAGGAAAACCACTATTCTGTATCTTACTTCAGGGCAGTGTTTCTCACCCTTGGCAACTTTAAGATGAGTGGACTTCAACTCCCAGAATTCCCCAGCTGCCATGTTGCTAAGCTTGAGGAACACTGTTTTAGGGGATTCATTTTCCTTAGAACTGGGTGCATGTGTTTACAGATTGGTGCAAATTGACTGCAAGAACGTATGAAAGCTGGAGAAGGCAATGCGGAAGAACAGGAACAGTGGCCACTAGCAAAGTTTCTGTTTGTGAGTTTTTGGTGGAAAATCCCCATTGGCAGTGGACAATGAATGGAACATTGAATTTCCCCCCAACAAATTGGTCCTGCTTATTCAGGTTTCTCCCTAAAAATCCATTCTGGACTAGGCTGTGATGGAATCATGTTGCTTGTGGTTCAATGTGTTGTATGATCCTACCCATTATTGTAGCATGTTGTATGAACCAAATCATCACGTTACTAAGCCATGATAGGGTATATCAGCCGGTAGCTCATTATGGGAGCACAGCAGATGCTCTGAGTTTTTGTTAGAACTCGGGTTTAAGGTTTTACTTAGTGTGTGAACCCAGCTGATGAGGCATACCACTGAGTGTCCTATAGAGTCACCACCAATTGTCCAGTTCAAGTTTTCTTGGTCCATTATTTTTTTCCTGACCTAGCTGGGGCGTGCCAAGTGAATTTCAGGTCTCTAGAAGAGGCATCTTCAAGGGGTCCCTTCTGCATCTGTAATGACTATTTTGGCTATGAATTCTGAGGAATGGCTTCTCAAACATCTGGAGAGCTTTGTTGATGAAAACTGATCTGGGATGACTACTCAAAATGAGGTTGTTGCCCCGGATTGGGCGTATGAAGTTAGCACTGTGACCTTCAACTGAAGGGGGTCTCAGGCCTAGCTTATCAATCCTTTGGAGAGAAAAAAAATGAATCTTGAGCATGCTACATTTTCCACCCAACCTAAAGCAATGAACATTTATATTCCTTGTGGGGCAGTTTCCAGCCAAGGGCATCTATAAGTTGGTGGTCAAAAATGGCAAGATGGTAGGTAGAACAAGGCAAGCCCACTTAACAATATGTAATACTCTAGTAACATTAGTCATCTGCATCAAAACATGTGGTCCAAACCATTGGCTGGGCCAAATTCATACCCACCTCTTATGTCACCCCTGTATTTCTTGGCAGTACTAGAACTCTGGAATTCACACAGGCATACATACATGCTCCCTCTTGAACAGAAAATGGGGTGCTTCACTCTTCCATCACATTTCCCCACCCGGGTTTTTCTGTTAAATTGTGCAATATCTCTGTTTAAGAAATTCTAAGCCATAAAGCAATCTTCTCCAACATGGCACCCTGTGGGGGACAATGCCCCTGCTGGTTGGGGGATTGTGGAAACCGAAGTCCAAGGTCTCTGGAGAGCATCAGAATGGGGTACGTGTAATACAATTCCCACAATAGAGGACCATCCATATGTTTGGAATGTGTTTGTAATGAACCAGAAGTTCTTTGATCCAACTGGGGTTCATCTGAACTTTTGTTGACATACTTTTTTGGGGTAAAGTCCCAATACTTTTGCAGTGCACTGGTGGGAAGAGGGTTGAGCTAAAAGACTGAAACTTCAAGACAGAGTCTTACGCTTTCTAAGAAAGGGTTTGAATGTCTCTGCAATCTTTTAGCAGGGAATTTTAGAAGGAGCCAGGGTGTTGAGCAATTTTGAGAAGGCACTACAGTTGGGGATGCTGGAGGCCAGGCACTGCTTTGGGAAGAGTTTGGGTCATGATTCTGAAGACAGATGCTTATTTTATGGTCCACACAGGACAACCCAAATTTCTTCAACTTTTTGAGCCTGTAGGGGTCTTCGGTGGGATTTTTTTTTTTTTCTGTCTAGAAGAGGGCTATAATTTTCTTTTTAAGGAAAAAGAAAAATGCTAATTTTGAATCCTGTTTTTCCTCCCTGTTCCAGGCCATATTAAGGGAAAATTTAGGGAAAAGTTCCTATAGATAATAAGCACATCGGAGGAAATACAATTGGTTTTCCCTCCTTCCTTCCTTCCTTCCTTCCTTCCTTCCTTCCTTCCTTCCTTCCTTCCTTCCTTCCCTCCCTCCCTCCCTCCCTCCCTCCCTCTTAGAAATTCATAGCTTGCTTTTCTTCATTCAAAATAAAAAATTTCAAGAGCTTATGATACAGTCATGTATAGGACATACTCAGTGTGGTTCCAGCCTGTTCTCTGTTGTGTTGGACTTCCATATGCCACATAGAAATATAACGATTGGTTAAAAATGTTAGAGGAGTATTTTTGATGTCTGCAGTGGCATTTGGAAGTGATGCCACCTATTCTATACTGTTGCTTTTCCATTGGGGTCTGCTTTTAAGAGAAGCCAAGGCTTCAGATGTCAAAGACTTGTTTTAGTACACATTGTGATCGCGCTTGCAGACTTTGCTATTAAGGTTTCTCTGGACTTAGGACATCGCCAGTGGTGGTTGGTAGTTAAACCTGGTTTATTCTGAGCTGAACCTGAAGGAGGATGGGAAAAGTTTCTAAGAGTGAAACTACAACTTTAATCTTCCTAACCAGGAGAACTGGGTAGCCTTGAACGTGCTTTGTAAGGGATTCTGGGCTTAAACTTCCCAGCAAAACCAGCTCCACAAACCCAGAGGGAGTAATCTCAAAGAAAAAAAATCAAATGAGATCAAGTCTCCTTTGAGTGAAGCTTATTTGAGTGACTTCATGGGCCTGTGTGCATAGTTTTCTTGGCAGCAGTATTTGCTCTTCCCTTCACCCAGAATGCTTTTTAACTTCCCAGCGTAGCGTACAAAATTTCCTGCCCAAGTAGTAAAGAGGTCTGTCCTCTAAGCTTTTTGAGATAAACCCAGATCAGCTAGGTGCAGTCACCTAGCAAAGAAAAGCGTCCTTTCATCATGAAGGTTTGGATCTATTTCCTTCCTTCCTTTTCAGTATAACAGTGGATTTCCTCATCCCCACTATTATCCTACAAAACATTTGGACTAGAAGCCATTGATCTGGGCAGGTGTACCGAAGCCATTGATCTGGGATCTGCAGCAGGTGTACCGAAAATGCTCAGTAGAGGTTTGAAGTCACCTTTGTTCATTTCAAGGGCAAGGGGAGAGTGTGAAGCAGGCCCAAGAACCGGGAATTACTGTAAAGCAAGCTGCAGGTTCCCAGCCATGACTTTGGGCAAGAAAGCCTGCCAGTGTATTCATGTAATACAGGCTACAAACATGCCACGATTATCAGTTCTGCATAAAGGCATTCCAAGGTGAACACCGACGGTCTTAGCATGATGTCCAAGCTTAACCTATTTGTTTTTGGTTCATGGTAATGTTGCGTGATGCTCCAGGTTCTAAGGCAAAAGGCTGCTTTGAAGATCTACGGGGAGCACGCATGCCTCCTTGAAGCAGTCATATTTTTCCCCAGAATCACACAGCTGCCTTCCATGCAATTAAAGATAGTTTAGGTTGGAGGGTTTGCAGAAGGATGAGGTCCTTCCTGCTCTGGTGGCTTTTCCCCTTGGAATCTGAAGCTCTTCACAGCAGTAGTTCAGAGTATTGTACACATCTGGATTGTTGATTAGGAATAAACACGTAATGTTGATGTTAAAACAGGTGTGTAAAGACACGTGTGGCGCCTTCTTGGCTTATTAAAGCAAGTGTATTCACACAACTATTTTTCCCATTAAGTGGTTGTGATTCCCAGTCCTGTCAGTTAGTTAATTTGCATGGTGATCATCAGTCAAGGTAGTCTTTAAAAATAGTATTGAATTCTTGCTGAAACTTTAGAATGACTTGTTTTTATAAGTTTCCAAAGCTCTATTTGAATGTGAGTTTAAAATTTACAGTAGTAATCTGTCACATGGATTAACCTCCTTGTGGATCTTCACCAGATGTTGGTCTTAAAAAAAATGCAGAAATCACATGCAGGCAAACATAAACATGGTAAAAGCCAAGTTTTTTTCACTTATTCCTATAAGATGTTTCCACTTAGATGTCTACCTCTGCAGAAACATCCCATATTGAATGATGAAATCACTTCTTGTATCCATGTGAAGGTTTTGAGGTATTTTGACAATCAGCTTCTCCATAGAACTTGTGAACTTGTGGAACTGGTGGAACCTATGAATCCATTTGGGCAATCCTGATTCTGGGTGGAATTAGGTGACTTTCAGCCAAACTCTGCCCAGAATTGGACTTTCAGTTGCATAAAAATCTGTTTGGGCAATGTGAAGAGTATGACGTATGAGCTTCTGGCATCAATCAAACTGAATTTGTTGAATTTGGTAATAACCACACACACTTTGAGATGAGGAAACAACCAAGCTGAGGTCTAACAGTCCCACCTCCTTTCTTGGAGCAAGTCAGGCCAGAAGGCAAAGGCTGACACAAAGGTTTGCTTTTAAGTACCACTTCATTATGATTCAGTACAGGGAAATTGATTCCTGTACTCCTGTAGGTTTCTCTGAATCTGCTCCACAGAGACCAGATGTCACTTCTTGGATGTTCTGATTGCTCAGATCAAGAACTCAGTGCTCAGGATCACATAAGGCGGATGATGCCTGTAATTGTGTGAGAAGGGGTCTTAGGGGAGAATATTACCGTTCAACAGGATCTGGGTTTTGGTACAAGACCATTTATTTTAATCTACCTGTCCAACCTATGAAAGCCCCTCACTATTGATTCATATACATATCTGCCTCCTTCCTTCCTTCCTTCCTTCCCTCCCTCCCTCCCTCCCTCCCTCCCTCCCCTTCTGTGTTATATTGATTCCTGGGCATCTCCAAATGTTTGTTTGTTTCTCCCTGATGCCAACATTAATGCATAAGTGTATTTTGGAAAATTAAAGAATGATTTTCAATCTATCACTTGTAATCATATAAATATATATATATAAATATATATTAAGAAGTGTTTATTTGCAAAAAAGGAGAGAGGAAAAAAAAGAAAAAATGTTTTAAATGTAAACTATCTTATAAACTCCTGATTTGTGACGATCTGTCTTTTTGGTAATCATTGGAAAAAAATCTCCGCTTGAGTACTGTAATAAATAAATATTAATATCAGCACCACTGAAACCCTTGATGGGACAAATCTATGTACTGTATGTATTAAAAAGAAAAAGAAACCCACAGCTGTATCAAATAAATGTTTATTGACTCTTTTGTACTTTGGCCTGAGTGTCTTTACTGGAAAAACGGGGACTGAACAATAACTTCTGTTTTATAATCCAGTTCCGTATCTGTTCAAAGGACTTCAGGCCAGGTTGTTAGACAGAAACTCTTCAAGCAGAAATTACACAAACCATGGTCTATTTAATCATGGCTTATCAAATAAAACACTATGGCTGTTTAGTTTCATGCTTCTTCCTACCTATCTGTCCCACATTATTTATAATTGAAGCATATGCATCAGAAGAGTAGGAGAGAGATTTTTAAAATACAAATCTAGCAGCTGCAGCTGCTAGATGAATTTGAATCAGTGGCTTGTCCACGTGGTCTGCTCCTTGCCCATTTCTAATCCTCGTGAGATCTTCCCCTGCTCAGCCTGATTTTGCTCCCGTTCTGTGTCTTGCACTGCTGCCTACAACCACAGGCGTCTGGTGAAAGCGAGTCACCCCAGGTACCTTATGATGTCACCACGCAAATGACACCAATGATGTATCAATTGTGCGTTGGCATACTGGCACGTGTGACATCACTTACCAACCTGTGCACAGCTATGCCTATAACTGCCAGCTGGGAATGTATTTTTAGCTACATCTGGAAGTCCACAACTTCTCCATTTCTGGTGCAGAGTTGGACGTGTTGAAGGGCTGATGATTCTGAACATCTTTCTCCTTCCGAGAATCATGAAATAGGTAGCTGAGTGGGCAGAGGGAGGGAGAGATGAAGACAGACCTCACAATGTCAAAGTTTTTCTTGTTTGAGAATTCTAGAATTCTGGTGTGAAAAGAACACGGGCAAATACCAGCGTGACCAGGGAACTATAGAACACATGTAGCTCGTGGTTGACCTGGGGAGTCCTTGGTGCTCTCTGAAGTTGGCGGTTGGCTTCCAGATGTTTCATCACCCAACTAGGTGGCATCATCAGGGAACAGATAAGGAACAATGGACATAGATTGATCTGTCAAAGCCGCTTGCTTATGGCTGTAAATACCAAGGAGCCGCATCACGCTCCCTGTTTGTTTTCCAGATTTCTGCATTGACTTACGTATGCGTTGCTCACAGCATGAAATGCCTTTTTCTAAAGCACTTAATCACATGGATTTGTATGTCTTTATATTAAGTCCAGTGTTTAAAAATACAGGAAGACTTTTTTTTATAATTTAGTCACAAATGCTGGATCCATCTTGAATTGATGCAAGATTTCTAGTGAAGCAATGAATTATTACATAGTGCAATCTTACGCATGTTTTTTAAACTGTAACGTTCACACCCACAGGATAAATGTCTGCACAGGGACGTGTCTACACAAAACTCTGCCCCACTGAACTCCAAAGGAAATGGATTTAAATTTGCAAATGAAGGATTAAAGCCTTCTGAAGTGGGTGAGACTTACACTTTTCTTTGGCAGTGATAGGTGTGCAAACGTTGCTGGCTTTTTCAAACCATCTCAGCCACATACATACAAAGGTGGAAATTACCTAAACTCCCATTTGAATGAACTATTGCTTACGGTAAATGAATTCAGCACTAAAGTGGTCAAGTTGTTCGAAGAGGCAGGCGCTAAAATTTCCATGGAGATCTTTTTAACTGTGTTTAAGGGGTCCATTTTTCTTCAGACCCGGAACCCCTGGCGCTGTTTGCAGCTTGCAAACTCCTGTTTAATCTCACGGCGTTTCCACTGCTGCGAGAGGAGACAAAGCACCTTTCCATTGGCAGTTTCCAGCTGAAGGCTAAAAGGCTGTTTTTGCTGAGCCAAAAGCTTTGCCAACGGAGTGGGAGCGGCCCCCAAGAAACAGGAGCTGAAAAGCAAGGGGAGACGTGGTGAGAACGAGGCCAAAACATCTGGGGGAAGAGAACTGAACTGAACTGTACGGATGTAGGGATCAAAGAGTACCATAAGGGAGTCTCTGGGGAAATGTGATTGTAGTTGGAGTGATGAAGGCTTGGGGATACCATTCATGAGCCTGTGTAAGCTGACAAGTTCTTGTTTCTTTGCTGAAAAGGCTGCGGAGAGGTTTGGCAGGACAGCAAAGTGCCTTTCAGGCCTTGCTGAAAATAACGCCCCAGCGAGGGTCCTGCAGGAATAAGCAAAAACAATGGAGCTTTCAGATTATTTGGCTTCCTGTCCTCCAGGAAAAAGGAAAGCACAAGAAGAATTCTTAGTGTGGGGTGGAAAATCAGTTTCTCCATTCAGCATAGTTCCCAAAAGGGGTTTTCCCCAACCTGGCAGCCTCTGGCTAAGCTAGGTGGCAATTCCTGTTGCCCCTAAAAAGTGTGCAAGCTAGAGGTGATGGCAGTTACCGTGCACACGCCTCAAGGACACGCATCTACGAGAGACAGACCGTAGAACATTTCACACGTGTGCAGACCAAAAGAAAAGCCTGCCAGTTGTTACTCTTTCTTTAAAATATAATTTTATTGGAAGTTTTAAAAACAAAAGTAAAAGTCAATACGGACTAAAATAGAATAAAAAAGGAAAAAGGAAGAAATAAAAGAAAGCTGAAGTGCCGAAAGAGAAAAAAGAAAAGAAAAAAGGTGGAAAAAAAATAGGAAAGAAAGAAAAAAGCTATAAAGATGTAGTTCCCGATCTTCTTTACAGCGGTTATAAGTACAATTATAAATTTAGCTCTTTCTCTAAAGTGACATCGTGACTCTCTTCTTTCTATAATCTATTCTATCTAAGCGTCAAAACCACAGATCATAAGTTCATTTTTTTCTGTTTTACGCAAGAAGTGCATAAGGGGTTTCCAGTCAGAAATAACGTAGATATTTTCTTTGCCAGTTGTTATTCTTCTGAAAGTTTTGTCAAAGGAACCCATTCACATGGCCACTCTCCAATTTTTCTAATGGACACACTGAAACTAAGTTTTTTTAAAATATTGATTTATATAAAAATAAAGCAGCTTACTTGCTTGTTTGCAATTAATTTCCAGAAAGTTTTCTTTTGTTTTTTTTGATATAGCTGCCCTCCTGTCTTTGCTATTTTTAGCTGGTGGGAACCTTTAGCATTATTATTATTTCCCATGTTAAAATATCATCTTCTCAAAGGCCATCTGGTGAGTGGATGTCTGAAATGAGATCTCACATCAGTGCTGCTAGTTCTCTGTCGTATCGCAGAGTTACTGCTTGCCTCAAATTACAAGGTAGTAGAGCCCTTTGAGGTAGACCAGACTAGGAAACCAAGTTATGAATGCTAATACTATTTTTATTATAAAGTTACAGCAACACAATCTTGCAAGTCTGAATATGCTTCTCCTTCCCTCCCTTTATCTTTATGAGAACTAGAGAGGTTCCTGTCTGAGACACTTTCGCAATTACATTTCTGCCCCGGACTCAGATGTCTTTTATCTGACCGTTGTCTTGGATGCGGCTCTTCTTCCTGGTCCTCAAGGTTATTCCTTCTGTTCATTTCATAGTAGAATTAAAATGTAGTTCCACGTGGCATTTCACCAAGTGTGTTAAATTTTCCCACAATACTTTCTGTGCCATTTCTTTCCAGTTTATTTAGACCTTGTATTTTTTTATAGCAAATCCCATTCAGTCTTGCTCTACTGCGGCATTAATTAAAAGCTTTCTGTTTGTAAATACCGCTAGTTTCTACTGTGAGTATATCAAGAGCACCAGTGTAGTTCACTAAGGATTCAGTTCTTAGTGAACAAAATAATAATAAAACTCATCAGTTTACCTGGTTTCTTTGTTCTTTCTGCAGATTACATATGTAGAGATAAATATGCTAAATTTGAGAGCCAGTCTGGTGTAGTGGTTAAGGCATCAGGCTAGAAACTGGGAGACCGTGAGTTCTGGTCCCACCTTGGGCACAAAGCCAGCTGGGTGACCTTGGGCCGGCCCCTCTCTCTCAGCCCTCGGAAGGAGGCAATGGCAAACCACTTCTGAAAAACCTTGCCAAGAAAACCACAGGGACTTGTCCAGGAAGTCTCTGAGAATCGGACACGATTGAACAGGCAGAGAAAAAAAAGCTAAATTTAGTCCAACAGTTTAAGCCATTCCTTTTCTTTAACAAGCAGTCTTTCAGTCTGGAGGAGGGTAGGTTTTTGAGAAATTTACCTGTACCTACTTGCACTGGAAGTAAGAGCCAAAGACGGGTGGAACTATTTTATTTCTCTGTTCACTTCTTTGAAACAGAGCCTCCTTTTTAAGGAGCAGTCTGAACTGATGGTTTGTGGACGGCTTTTGAAATTAGGTTGAGAATTAACAGATGATTTCCTCTTAACGCCAGTGACCCCGCTGGCTGGGAATTCCAGGAATTAAAGCCCCAACACAGCTGGAAATCCTCATGTTGGTATGACCAACTTAAGGTCCAGTAGCCCTGTGTCCCTAGAATGCATTTTTTTCTGCTGCAAGTTTGATGAAATATGGCTATAACAAAATGACAGGTGGGACAAGATGGCATTCATTAAATCTTCCCAGCCACCTCTATTAGGAACTGATACCAACACGGCTGTTAATCTTATTTATTATTAATTTATTTAACACATGTATATGGCCACCCATCTCGTATATCCATGACCCTGGGTGGCTCACAATTAAAATAAAACAAAAACAGAGTAAAAATACGACCAATAATTAAAAACATAAACAACATAAAATAGCAGCTGGGAACGATCACAACATCCCATAATCAATGTAACCAAGAAATACACTCACCCACACCATCAGAGCCCCGGGCTGGACGGCAGAGCCAAGTTCTGAATGCCTTGCAAAAGGCCAGCAGGCTCAAGGCAAGTCTGATCTGGGGGAGGGGGGGATGATGGTCCAAAGGGCAGGCACCATGGCAGAAAGGGCCCTTCTCCTGGGTCCTGCCAGATGGAACGGGTGGGACCTGGAGCATGCATCTCCTGCCAGATCTTGCTTTCAGTAATCTAGTGGGGTTTCCTCCAGTCACCCAGTCTGGTTAGTACTACTATTGTTTGTAATGAAAGCTTGTCCAGGCTGTGATTTTAGCTGCAATTCCATATCCAGGTCCATGGGAGTAAACAATACAGGGAGTCCCCGGGTTAAGAACGCCTGGCTTACGGATGACCCTACTGTAGCAAAATCCGAGTTAAATACACAATGGTTCCAGTTCATTACACGGTACTACTTATATGGTATTAAACAATAATACTATTCTGGCTTACATACAAATTCGACTTAAGGATGGACCTTGGGAACGGACCTCATTCTTAAACGGGACTACCTGTACTGAAATCAATCTGAGCAAGTGTGCATAAGAATGTGTTGAAAATATAGTTTTGCACACAACGGGCAATTACGACACTTTTATTACACAATTCCCTTCTGGCCACGGGATGGAGCTGTTGTAATACGGCTCTTCCACAGGCTAATATTCAACAGATATGTTGGGGCCCAAGTTGGAGGAGGATGTTCTACACCAGTGTTTTTTTAACCTTGGCAACTTTAAGATGTGAGGACTTCAACTCCCAGAGTTCTGAGAGTTGAAGTTCACCCATGCTGGCTGGGGAATTCTGGGAGTTGAAGTCCACACATCTTAAAGTTGCCAAGTTTGAAAAACACTGTTCTACACCAATAAAGGTGCCAGGTGATTAATCTCCCCAAATGGACAAAACTGGGCATTTCTACAAATATTAGCCATGTGAAATGTCAGGATTCACGTGTGACTGGATGAGGAATTAGAAATAGGGGTTTATTATCACTTGTAATAACAGTTTATATGAGAAATGAAAGCATAGCAATACTCATCAATAGCACCCTGGGTTTTTTTATGTATTAAGTATTTCTTTATTTGCAGAATTTCTTTTTGTACCCATCCGTGTAAATTTTCACAGACCTACTGAGGATTTGCAGATGGGAAATTTGAATTCAGCTGTGACAGGGCTGTGACCTGAAATAAAATTAAATGTCCCTTAGGGCAGTGTTCCTCAACCGTGTCAACTTTAAGATGTGTGGACTTCAACTCCCAGAATTCCCCAGCTGGGGAATTCTGGGAGTTGAAGTCCACACATCTTAAAGTTGACAAGGTTGAGGAACACCGCCCTAGGGCAATTCATACTTAAATCCAGTTTCTAAATTAACCCATATTAAAGAAAAATCCAAGATTATTTATTTATCATATTTATATAGCCTAATGGCTACTAATAGCAGCTTTCTTGTGGTGGAAAAACAATATATTTTTTTCCATTTGCTGCCTTTCATTTGATTATGTTACGTCTCTTAACACTTAACCTGGTAATTTGCACAACTCACCAGGTCACAGAAAAACAAAACAAGGTTAACATGAACCAACCTTAGCATGTCCAGCAAATACGACTACAGGGAGTCCCTGGGTTAAGAATGCCCGGTTTAAGGACGACCCATAGTTAAGAACAGAGCCTATTGTAGCAAAATTCGAGTTAAATACACCATGGTTCGAGTTCATTACACAATACTATTTATACAGTATTATACAATAATACTGTTCCGGCTTACGTACAAATTCAACTTAAGGACAGACCTTGGGAACGGAACTCGTTCCTTAACTGGGGACTACCTATACTTGATTTTCAACTGACCTGGATAAAAGTTTTGTGTGAACACAGCTAAGAAGAATCCTGTTGGATCAGGCCAAAGGATCTCCTAGATCACTGATCTGCGTGGCATAATGCCTGGATGCATCTGGAAGCTTGCAGAAGACAACAGGCATATGACTGTCCTCTTCCAGGCAGTTGATATTTAATTCTGGAGATAGTAACTCTCAAACCTTTGCAGCATTGCCAGCCCTGTCTTCCATGACTTCATTCACGCCCCGTTTGCAGCCATCTAAATTGAGGATCATCCCCACGCCTGTTCAAGATAGTTTAGAGCCTGCTTTTCAAACCTGGCAACTTCAAGATGTGTGGACTTCAACTCCCAGAATTCCCCAGCTAGCATGTATGGACTTCAGTTCCAAAAATTCCCCATCCAGTATGTGTGGACTTCAACTCCCAGAATTCCCTAGCCAGCATGTGTGGATGGGGAACTCTGGGAGTTGAAGTCCACACATCTTAAAGTTGCCAAGTTTGAGAAACACTGGCTTAGAGTCACTTTCTCTCTAACCACGTTTCGCTTGCCCTCTTTTGCATCTTGGCTATATCCCTTGTGAGGAACCAGGATCAAAAGTGTACTCTTGCCCTGTGCAACACTTCAGAGTCAAGTCCCAAACAAGACACTCTTTAAAGCAGCTGCGTCTTTTCCAGAGATAGTGTATAGTTGGCGCTGGAGAAATGGGAGCAACTGGTACAGACCCTGGAAGTGGAGGCCTAACATATGGCATCGCCAGAGCAAAGCATGCCTTCCACCAGGACTAAGGATTGTACCATTCAGATGGGGGGAATATCCTGGAAGGGTCTGTACCAGCACGTTCAATGGTTCTGCAAATCATGTGGCTTGAAGGACCACAGGTCCAGTTTGCATAGTTGTTCCCAAAGCAGTGCCTGCTGTTTGGCTTCGCAGAAGGCAGTGGCCCGATTGCTGTACATGAACCTGGATGCTTTTATGACATCTGGATCCAAACTTATGACAGGTCTTATAGAGAGCACTAACATTTGAAATAGCCTTCCCCAACGGATGCCCTCCAGAAGTGTCAACTTTCATCATTCTCACCATCCATCCAAGGTACCTGAAGGTATGGGGAAGGTGACTGACCAGCAGGTGGCTCAAATCTGGGTTCAGAAGCCAAACAAATCACACCTCTTGAGTATTTGGATGGGAGACCACTAGGAAAATGCAGATGGGAGACCACTAGGGCTGTAAGCTAGATTGGACAGTTTTAAAAATTCCTGAAAAAAGGGAATAGAAAACCTCTTCCATGCTGTTGTTAAGAATACTGGAGACATTCATCTTATCTGTTTTCAACACAAAGGAGGAATCCCTCTTAATTTTTGACCACAACGGCTTCTCAATCCAGCACCTCCTGGATCTGTCGGGTTGCCCCTCTCTGTTTCCAGCATTGTGTCTTCTTGGCTGGCTGAAGATGATGGGACTTGTAGTCCACTCCCTCCAGAAATGCCAGATTGGGAAGAAGACATACTGTGTTATCCAGCTTACCTCATACCAGTTTTAATGCCAGGAATCTTGAAAAAGAGTGAGAAAGACTGTCTGAAATTCAGCAGCCAAGTTTGCCCATCATCCATAATGCGGTTTGTTTGTGGGTGAGAGTGCCACACAAACACATGTATTTATTTATTAGATTTGTACAGCCGCTCCTCTTAAACGTAACTCTGGGCGGCTCACAACAATAAAACCGACAACTATAAAATCATAAACCATAAAATCGAAAAACAAAAACCATAATCAATGGGAGTTGTGCCAACTCAGCCAGCTTCCATCAACTCTTGATGAAAGACCACACTGTAGGAAGTCACGCTGCAACTTTAAAAGGACCCTCCGAATCACCATCTTCTCCCGTAACAGACCCTTTATTTTCTACGGCAAATCCCCTGAAAAGGATAATCGCACGTACCTGGGTCACAAGAATGCAAGGGGGAGATCCCCTCATTCTAACAGATCTCGTGCCCCTCTTAATTTGAGGACAGGTTTCTTTAAAAAGCCCCTCCTAACCCTGGGGCTATTAATGGCTCCCTCGGACAGCTGCCCGGCGTGCCAGACAGAGGCGTGCCAACAAGTAGGCAGTGTTCAGGTCTGCAGCCTGCCTGGCCCTGGCTGAAACATTTGTCTTTTACAGTGGCAGATACTACCGTCTGCTGAGTTTGCTATGTCAGGTGGTGCCGGGGGTGGGTGGGGGGTGGGGTGGAAACTGGGAGGGGGGCGTGGGGGGGCCTTCTTGTTTTCTGCAATCGAGTTTGGAAAATCTGTTTTGCTTTGCTTTCCTAGGAACCGGTTCGCAGGCTTCGTGAACTTAATTGTGACAGGCTGCAGCGACACAGGTACAAAGAGAGAGACAGACTTAAGTCTTTGCTTTGCTTTTTTTCCAAGATGAAGGCTGAGTGGCCGCTGGCTTCTTTAACCCTGTGAACGAAAGTGGGAGGATTCAACAGAGCCGAGATCAGAGGGTCAACCACGCTGGATTATCCCGCTGGAGACCCCATGTTTGCCTTCTGTCCATCTACCTCTCTCTGGCCAAGATCGTGGATGAAGTGAAAATGAACTGTTTAAAAAGGAAGGACTTTCTCAGATGAAACGTGACTCCTACCAGAATGGTTCATCGCTGCCTTCTGTTGGGATAGGTTTTCTTTTTCCAGCATGTTAGCCTAGCCAACAGCCCTGGGTTTTCCTAGTGGTCTCCCATCCAAGTACCAACCAAGTTGGAAACTTGCTTAGCTGCTGGAAGTCAGCCAAGGCCCGCTACGGCGCAAATGAACGAACCGAGGCGTGATCGAGGTGGAGGTTTCGTTAGGGCAGTGTTGTCCAAACTTGGCCACTTTTAAGATGAGTGGACTTCAACTCCCAGAATTCCCCAGCCAGCCACGCCCCATGCTGGCTGGGGAATTCTGGGAGTTGAAGTCCACTCATCTTAAAAGTGGCCAGGTTTGGACAACACTGCCTTAGGGGGTGGTCTGGCCTAATGAATGACCTAATCTCAACCCCTCCAAAACTACCGGAGAAGCCTTTATTGACTTCAACCGGTTATTTTCACGCTGCGACGCCGCTGTTGCGGTAGCAAATCCATGCAAACGTACGGAATTCGCCCATCGAGTTCAACTGGCACCCTTGAAGCAAAAGAACATTTGCAAATGGTGCGTTTTGGCTGGAAAGAAACTCCCCGGCACGCGGAGCTCCGTAAAAACGGACCAGTCTGCAAAGACCTCGCCCCCCTCGCCGATTCATCCCCTTCTTTTGACGCTCCGCCTTTTGCCGGCCCCCCAGCGCCTCCAGCCCCAGGGGCGGCGGGGAAGCGACGATCGAGCGCCTTCCTTTCGGTTTCCCTTCCTTGGAGCGAACCCTCCTTCCCCGCCGGGCGGCAGGACTACAACTCCCGTCGCGCCAGGCGCCGCAAGGCTCCCTGGGCCTCGTAGTCCGCCGGGCGCCCCTCCGCGTCGGCCAGGAGCGCTTTCTCCCCGCCGGCGAACTACGAATCCCAGGAAGCCGCGGGGCGGAACGCGGCCCCGCCCGCCCCCGCTCGCTGCCTCTCCACAGCTGATCGGAGGGACCATGGCCGCAGCTCCGGCTGCCGACGCCGAGCGAGGGGGCGCCGACGGCGCGGGCAGAGGCGACCGCGGGGACGGCAGGTCAGGGCCTCGCGGGGCGGCGGCGGCGGCGGCGGCAAAGCCGAGGGGCTTCCTCCGGGGGGCGGGGCGGGACCCTCTTCCTTGCGGGCGGCTGGAGGGACGGGCGCGGCGCTCCGGGACGCCTGTTGCTGCTCGCCTCCCTCCGGGGCGCGGCGGAGGCGCCCCGCTGCAGCTCCGGCCGGGTGCCCTTTGGAACGCGGGAATGGCCTTCCTGCCCCCGGGGCCAAGGAGGGTTGCAGGTACACTGCTCCTGAAGGTGGAGGCTCCACCTCGGGAGAACGGAGGGGAAAGAAGGCGGCGTCCGACGACCTAGGCTCTTCCCCCGGCCTTCCCCCTCGCCCTCCCTCCCCCCAAGAAGCCCCCAGCCGTCATCGCGGGGGACGGCGGCGCTTCGGCGTGCCGGGCGGTGCGGCCGGCGCGGAGCTTCCTCCTGCAGCGGCTGATGGGTGCGCGGCAGCAGGAGGACGAGGACGGTCCGCGCGGGGAGGTTTGCGCGGCGCCCCTCGGAGGTCTGGCGGCTCAGCCGGCTGGGCGCAAAGGCCGGGGGCTGGCGGGTGCGGAGCGGGGCTGCGCGGCACGACGCCTGCGGGGCGGCCGGTTAGCCGGGTCGCGGTGAATCGGCGCAGCGGAAGAGGAGAAGGAGGCAGCCGCGGACGGGTTTCTTCTAGGAAGAGAAAAGTTTTGGCCCGGGTGGGCTGAAGGTCCTGGAACACGGGAAAACGCATCGCGGAGCCAGGAAAGATGCCCGGGGTCCCGAGTCCCGGCCTCTGTGCCAGGGAGGCTCCCGGAGCGGCGCTTCTCAGCCGTTTTGAATCCGCCGCCCCGCATCGGGCAGAGCGGTCGCCCCGCGGCACGCCAGAAAACCATTCCTTGCCTGCGCCTATTTTAAAGCATAGTTCGGGGGAAGTTCTCCGTCTTCTAAATATCTGCGCCGTTTTGAATACTTATTTTATTTATTTATTAAATTTGTAGGCCGCCCATCTCCCCCAATGGGTGACTCTGGGCGGCTCGCAATTAAAAATCAAAAACCTATAAACAGTTAAAAAAACCCATATATAATTAAATAATCAATCCATTAAAATCCACTAAAAGCAAACCTTATACATACATACTAAAGACATTCGAGATGATGGAGGAGGGATAAAATCAATTACCCCACATGCCACTTCCACTGGTGCAAGCCCCCATCCGGCCCCCAGCCTCCTGGCATAGCCAGGATTTCACACCTTTCTGAAGGCCATGAGAGTGGGGGCACACCACACCTCGGGAGGTAGGTTGTTCCACAGGGCTGGGGCCACAGCAGAAAAGGCCCTTCCTAGATCCCACCAGTCGAAATTCCCTGACTGGTGGGGTCTGCAACATGCCCCTTCTGCCAGACCGAGTGGGGCGGGCTGAAAAATGCAGGTTGTACAGAATACCCATAATACAAAAAATGTATAATGTAAGACCAAAATCTCATGGCACGCCAGAAACGAGCTCGTGGTGCACCGGTGAGAACCAGAATTAGACCAACTCTGACAGATGGCCACCCAGCCTTTGTGTAAAGACCTCCAGCAAAGGAGAACCCCACTTCATGGGGCAGCCGGTTCCACCGGCTCATGGCTTGCCCAGCCAGGAAGTTCCTCCTGGCATCTAGCCTGAAGCTGCCCCGTTGTAGTTTTACCCCATGGGCTCTGGCCCTGCCTTCTGGGGCAAGAGAGAGTAAGTTCACTCCTTCTTTGGTGTGACAGCCCTTCAGAGGCTTGAAGACCTCTGTCACATCTCCTGTCACTTGCCTCTTTGGAAGGTTCAGGATGCGCCGATCCTTCCAGGTTCCTGGTAAGGCTTGGTGTGATTTTCAGGATATTGGAGGGTCCATCAAGGATAGGTTTGCGAACAAGCCATGGCTGCGTTCACACAAAACGGCCTGAAGGGTGAGTTAACATGTTTTCTGGTTTTGCACAATACAGAGAACCATCAGTGAATGAAATGGGTTGCAAAATGTTCATTTGATCTCCCTGTAGATCAGTATTTCTCAACCGTGGCAACTTTAAGACTGTGGACTTCAACTCCCAGAATTCCCCAGCCAGCATGGAATTCTGGGAGTTGAAGTCCACATGTCTTAAAGTTGCCAAGGTTGAGAAACACCGCTGTGGATTATCAAAGGTAAATTAATTGTTCTGGAGGCAGGAGAGCCTACAGCCCAAGCCAGTTACATGTAGAGATGGTGCTGCGAAATCATAATCTTAACCATGTGACCCCCTAAAGCAGAAATGCTGCGATGCCCCGAATGTTTGTAAGCATTCCAGCTGCAGAGGAAGATCTGGGACACCAGGCTGAAAAGCAGTAGTTCCAGTAGAGAAAATTATTTATTTAACACGTCTACCAAAGCAGGCACTTTTGCCCACCAGTCTCTCGAGGCTGAATGATTTTTCACTTTCACCCTGCTTCAACTGACGGCTAGAACTGAAATATGCAAATAGTGATTCTCCGCAATTTCTTGACCAGGTTCACACGATTCTTCCTGCAGTTACGTTCTCTTTGCTGTCTGCTTCGCGCTGTTAACTCATATTTGGAGGCTGGAAAGTTCAGTTTCTTTCCAAATCCTGTCAATGCTGTTGGTTGAAATGTCCTGATCAACTGGTTGTCTTGGAACATCTGTGAATGTCATACTTTGGACCCTGTACCGTGGTCTGCCTGGCAGCGCCCATCCACGCTGGCAGCCTCCGTTGGCCTGGCATTTAATCCACCCTGGGGGTTAGCCTCCTGCAAAGCCTGGCACTCTAGATGGATTCCCAATTTGCTTCTAACAAAGGCGTTTCAGAAGGCTGTGCAGAGCCTGGAATGAGACCTTTTAGCAAACGCAGAAAGCAAGAAGCTGTTCCATTTACCCCCCACCCACCTGTATTTTTTTAAAGTACTTAAGGTGACATCAAGGCTTTTGATCTAATTCAGTGAATAATCTGTTCAGTGTGCGTGCCGGGGCCCTAAAAAAGATCTGAATGTTTGGTTTTATTCCATGTACATGTGGCAGATATGGGTTTGTACCCATGTGTGAATGAATTCCCGGGGAATTGTCTCAGGAATAGGACAACCCGTAACTTTATGGCTTTATTCGTACATGCTTAATCCTAAAACCAGGTTAGGAAAACACAGTGGTTATGGTCACATAACCCAGTGTTTCTCAACCTGGGCAGGTTTAAGATAGGTGGACTTCAACTCCCAGAATTCCCCAGCCAGCATGCTGGCTGGGGAATTCTGGGAGTTGAAGTCCATGTATCTTAAACCTGCCCAGGTTGAGAAACACCGGCATAATCTGTGATGCCTGATAAACCAACTGTATTATGCAGATGGCTAAAACAATGGCTGACTTCTCACCGTTTGCTGTACCACAAACTCCCTGACTCCATTTTAGACTAGCTTTTTGTCTTGTGTGTGACTTTAGCTGTGAATTGTTCAGCCACAGCCAAGATATATTTTGCGGGTGTCTTCTTTTTTGGAGATCATAGAATCATCAAGTTGGAAGATACCTCAGAGGACATTTAATGCATCTCCTTGTTCAGTTTAGGATCCACAAAGAAATGGGTGACCGTCCAACCTTTATTTGAAGTCCTCCAGAGAAGGACACGTCGCCACATCGTGTGGCAGCCTGTTCCACTGGCTTCCAGCTTGTACAGTCAGGAAGTTCCTCCTGATGTCTAGCCTGAATTGAGCCTGAATCTCCTTCCTTGTAGTTCTGACCCACTGGTTCTGGCCCCGAGGGAATAGGTCCACCGCCTCTTTTGTGAGACAACCCTTCCGAACTCTGAAGACCGTTGTCACATCTCCCTTCAGTTGCCAGATCCTTCAACTGTTTTTGTAGAACTGGGTTGGATTTTCAGGATGTTGGAGACTCTGTCCAGGGACGGTTTGGGCACAATCTCCCTGTAAGACATGTCTGTTCTTTGAGGTTCCTAATTTTACAGAATATCTCTGGTCCCAGCTTTTCTGCTGAGAAAAAGTCACTGAGCTGAAAGGTCAAGGAAATCACAACCCGTACTTCCTTGAAGCGCTGTGTGGTACAGGAAGATTGGTTGACAGGTCTGGTGTGCACCAAAACATTGGGTGTGTGTGTGTTATTTTGTTAGTTTCAGGAGAGAAAAAGGAGGTGTGAAATTTCGGTTTTGAGTCAAACTCTTCCCTCCAACCACAACAGACACATGAAATCACCTTCGCGGTCATCTACTCCAACCTACAATGGCTGCCTTTGCCCCGTATGGCTCATGTGGTGGTTGAATTAACTCATTTTTTGAGTTTGCACAATACACAGCTCCGTCAACCATCCAAACAGTGTTCATGCAAGTCAAAGTGAAAACTAACGGAGCTTTGTCCGATGTTCTTTGAATTGCTAGTTTTGTAGCTGGCCTAGGTAAGCAAACCAGATGCTGGGTATTTCCAGGCTTATTTATATTTATTAAGAGTTCTTTTGCATGAGATAGAAAACAAATTATAAAAAAGGAAAGGAAGAAAAGAAGAGAAAAACAGAAAAGTGCAAGAAATGAAAAAGAAACTAAAGAATGTATAAGTGACTTCTGACCTTCTTTTCAACAGATGATCATTTTGTCCTCCTCCTCCTTACTTATTACAAGTCCCTTCTCCCCTCATTAATCTACATCATTCTTAACTTTCAAATCCATACATGATCATGTCATTTCCTTGTTCTTTCAGCAAAAAGGTCATATAAGGTTTCCAGTCTTTCAAAAAGGGTTTTGTTGTTTTTTCTCTGACCAAACAACAGATCAGTTTTGCCATTTCTGCAGATTCTGACATTTTCACAATGCATTCCTCCACGGTGGAGATTTCATTATTCTTCCATCGTAGAATGGGAATCTTGCATTCCACACACATATTTTCCACCTAGCTGTCCAGCACTGAAAATAAGGCTGGGTTCATAGAAGGTGCTAAGCCAGGGATTCTCAAACTTGATTGATACAGGTAGTCCTCAACTTACAACCATTCATTTAATGACCATTTGAAGTTATGATGGCTCTGAAAAAAGTGACTTATGACCAGTCCTCGCGCTTATGAGCATCGCAAGGTCCCTGTGGTCATGTGATCAAAATTCAGACACTTGGCAACCGGCGTGTATTTACATTGGTTTCAGCACCCCAGGGTCACGTGATTGCCATTTGTGACCTTCCCAGCTGGCTTCCGACATGCAAAGTCAATGGGGGAAGCTGGATTCGCCTAACGACCGTGGCAAAAAAGGTTATAAAATCGGGTGCAACTCACTTAACAGCTGAATTGCTTAGCGATGGAAGTTCTGGTCCCAATTGTGATTGTAAGTCAAGGACTACCTGTGATGGGCCATCAAGTCGGTATCAATTCTTAGCAACGGCATAGTTAGATTTTCTCCAAGACCATCTGTCTTCAACCTGGTCCTAGTTCTTCCAACAGTGCCACTGTAACTGAGTCCATCCACCTTGCTGCTGGTCATCCTCTTCTTCTCTTTCCTTCTCAAACTTGGCCTTACCCTAATCTCCTAAAAAGATAAATTGAATTTGTGTGGCCTTCCCACTCCCATCACTAATGATTTAATTGGGGTTAGGGTTGGGCAAGAAATAAATATGTCACTTCCTTTTCATAATATTTACTCAAGATAGACAATGAAACAATGCTAGAATAGAACTGTTCTGCTGGAAATAAGCAACCCGCCTCTAAAGAAATGTAAAACTGTATTTTTTATGGGAACAATGAGCATGCTGGCTGGGGAACTTTGGGAGTTGAAGTCCACCCATCTTAAAGTTGCCGAGGTTGAGCAACACTGGACGAGGGGGTCAGAAAAAGACAGAAGGGATCTTAGATTGGTGGCCCAACCTTTGGCAGTGCTAAAACCACCTGTTGCTCTGTGTCACCACCGTCCCACCCTGAAGCCATAGCTTATCCCAAAGGGAAAGCAGCCCCGGATGGAAAAATGGCCCCATCCCCGATGTAGAAATCAAAGCAAATGGTTTGTTTTCAGCAGCTGCACTGCTGAAGAACCAGAAGAGGAATGGGTCAAGGTCTTAATTTTCTGCGGTCAATTAAGTTCAGGCCAAGTGAGAAAAGACGTGGGGAGAATCTGCCTCCATATTGCCATTCCACACTGCCTTTGTTTTCTATTTTTTTTTCCAAAAGCAAGAAGCCGTATCAGTTTCACAACAACCATGTGAGGTAGGCAGGACATCCCAAGGGCAGAAGAACTGCTTCCAGGCAGGGAGGCTTACGGAACTACAATCCGGGCAGTGTATCATGTTTTTCTCTGCAGCAATATCCCACAATTTGAATGGTGGGAAGAAAGCAAAGTTGCCTGCTGGGTTGCCCCAAAGCCAACAGGTCACGGCTTGAATGGCCTGAACTTTGCTCCCCAGGGCCCTGATCCCCTTGGGGATTCTTGAACAGGAGACCCTGAGCTTTGCTCATTCATTCCTTCTTATCTCAGTCAGCTTTGTGCAAAGGATGGAGCTGCTGAAACGTCACCCAAAGGTCTTCAGAATGTCTCTTCCGTTCAAGGAGGGCCTCCAGCTCACTCTGTCCTTTCCTCTGTAGCCTTAATCTGTAAGCTCCTGGGGGCAAAGCCTTTGCATGTTGCCTCGATTGCTCGAGGACGGTGCTGCCTCCCTTAACGACGCTGCGTTACACATCAAAGCTGCATGTTCCCTCCAGGAGGAACATTGATTGAACAGCGTGAGTTGAGAACGGTAATTCCTGAGGGTGGCTTTGATTCAGCCATGCCACTGCAGTTCATCTGTTTTTTTTAAAGCATTATTGCAATAGTATAGATCAGTGTTTCTCAACCTTGGCAACTTTAAGACGTGTGGACTTCAACTCCCAGAATTCCCCAGCCAGCCCTGGGGAATTCTGGGAGTTGAAGTCCACACGTCTTAAAGTTGCCAAGGTTGAGAAACACTGGTATAGACCACAGATGCCAACTGACAGGGAGAGAACCAGATTCCAGCATCCAGTTCAGTTTTATCAGAGCCTCCCCCAGTCCTACAGAAACATTACCAAGATGTGAAAATATTTCTCTGTGAGTTGACTCAGAGGGGAGTCTAAAAACCCACAGCTTTTGTTTTTTAAGTGAAAGATACCATATTTGTTAGATATTCTGTGCTGGAGTTTTCAAACTTTTCCAGGACGTGGAAGCTGCGAGTTCAAAAATATATTCACTTTCTTGTTACTGTTATTTTGCCCTTAGCCTCATCAAGGTCTTGGGGAACCCCAAGGTTTTGCAGAACACAGTCTGAAAACCCCTGGTCTTCGCCCTGCCTGACCATGCATAGCTGTGGTTGATTGACAGCATCAGTTTAATAGAGGTTCTGGCCTCCCCTCCGTTTGTGGAGCAAATGCACTTCCTCCCCACATTACAGAAGAACGGAGCAGGCAGATCTGATTTTCTCTGACTTGCTAAATTTGGGTCCAGGCTGCATGATTTCAAACTGGAGATAAACTTTGCCTCCTTGACCACCCCTTGCATCATCTCTCGCACATGGGAATCCAGGATGTCACGAAGAACTTCTTGAGTTCTTGAACTTCATGAAGAACTTATTGAGTTTCGCCTGCTTGCTGATGACACCCTCATTTTCTCCATGCGGGGCATCCGTGCCTAGGAGAAGGCACCTTCCAGCAGGTCAGATCCTTCGACCTGCCTTTGGTGGTCATCAAGGTCGATGCTCTAGTGGAAACGTGGCCATCCGTGAGACGTCCATGACAAAGATATTCTTCTCTTGTGCCGAACCAAAAGAGATCACCCTTGTCTTGGATGTTGGCACCAATTAACGTAAAGTAGGGCAGGCCACTTGCTCTTCTGGTGTATCAGGGACTGCCCGTATGTGCCACTAGGGGGCAGTTTAATCCTTGCGCTGGCCAGTTGGAAGGAAGGTAAATCCTAAATGGGACGCGGGCCTTTGACCACTTGCCCCAACCCAGAACACCAGCGGGCGCTGGCAGCCTCCATCTTTTTCAGCTACGTCCCCATGACGTTGCCTTCATCTTATCCCCAGTCTAGGCAGGAATCCGCCTTGGCTGTACTCGTGTTAAAGCAGCATCTTCCCCTTTCTTCCAGCACCATTCAAGACAGGGTTGCTCAACCTTGACTGCTTGAAGATGGGTGGACTTCAACTCCCAGAATTCCCCAGTGGGAATCCTCTTTTTTTTGCCTTTTTTTAAACTTCACATGGGCCAAAGGCAAGATGTTAAACTTAGTTATTCTGGAATGACCGACACTGAACCAGAACATCACGGAATACATCAAAGACACTCTCGGGAGTTTGAGAAAGTTGCCAGCTGGTGGATCCTAGAGACCGGCCTTCCAGCCCATTTGCTGGGTGCAGCCTGTGGGGTGACATGGCATGAAATACATGGTCGTAAATAGGGGGTAAATGTATTTGGGGGATGGCCCTACAAGGAGACCTGGATTCTGCTCCAGTGTTTCTCAACCTTGGCCGCTTTAAGATCTGCGGACTTCAATTCCCAGAATTCCCCAGCCAGTGCCGGCTGGGGAATTCTGGGAGTTGAAGTCTGCAGATCTTAAAGTGGCCAAGGTTGAAAAACACTATTCTAGTCCCATGGCAGGCATAGTCACTCTTTGGAGCCAGCCACTCTTTTTCAGAGCCCAGCCAACCTCACAGGGTTGTTGTGGGGAAAAGAGTATCAGGGAGGGCTATATATGCCACCTTGAGCTGATACGCATGGGTGGTGCATACATATATTTATATGTACATCTAAAACAAAACCAACAAATACATTTTCCATAAGCATCTCAAGGCCCAACGTGGGCTGATGCGTCAGCGCAGCGAGAAAATTCCAGATTTAGAAGCCAGAGTTTGGTTCCAAGCACATAAAGCCAGAGAGAGGGGAATGCTCGGAAACATGACATGCTGGATTAACTCTTCTGAAAAGCAATCAGTTTTTTTTTTCCAAGAAGTCCCTTGCATCTTTTTTTTTTTTAATTGCTTGCAGAGATCCGAGGAAAAAATGTGCAGGTAGGAGTCGTTTCTGCTGGGAAGCAAGTCACTCTGCCTTCCGAATTCTGTTCAATTACAGAACATTTGCCTAGATGACTGAGAATAATGCCTTTGGATTTTCTCTGTTTTCAGTCTCCAGTGACTGAGTGCTACTTCACTGTATGCACGTAGCAGCCCTTGATTTAGCCTCCAATTCTCAGTTTCTGGCTAGAGGTCAATAGAATCATTAGTTGCTTTCCAGGAATTCATGGTGGGGTCACAAAGCTTTTTCTAACCCAGTGTTTCTCAATGTTGGGAACTTTAAGATGGGTGGACTTCAACTCCCAGAATTGACTGGGATCAGGGAGACTGGGGAATTCTGGGAATTGAAGTCCACCCATCTTAAAGTTCCCAGCATTGAGAAACATTGTTCTAGCCCATGCATGTGTTCCATGGGCCTGAAATTTGTGTTCATTGTCCAGTTAACACTGGGTAAGTGTCTCGTGTGAACACAACCCGCCCGGCCCATCACAAGAAGGGGTAATAGATGGCCGGATATCTGAGTACCTGGCTCTGCTTCTCAAACGTCACACCTGCCCGGGGTTCCAGTTTCAACCCGCCTTTTCATGTGAACTTCTGCATTTGGGATGCGTTCAGTGGCTCCATTGTGGGGGCCACAGATTCAGGGCAAGTCATGTACTTTGTAAGTAGACCAACCGTGGGGGAGGCTGGGGGGAGACAGGTGTCATGTTGGAGCACAGTGGTGAAATGTGCAGGAAAGTCTATTTTTGTCCTGGTGATGTGTCTACTGTAGAGCTTAGACCGGTGTTTTTCAACCTTGGCCACTTTAAGATGTGTGAACTTCAACTCCCAGAGTTCCCCATGGCTTAGACTATAGTCCTGTGTCTGTTTCCCCCTCAAAATAGCAGGGAACTGTGCCATTTAGCAATTATAGAGGTGGGTGGCTTTCTGCCCCCCGATGTAGAAGAACCCAGGGCTGACTCCCACATCTCTAGCAGAAAAGATGCTCGTCTGCCAGAGACTTGCACACTGGCCCCAGGGGACTTTGCGCCGTCTGCTCGCCACGCCACCCCTTCCCTCGCCGTGTCTCTCCGTCGGGCCCTAAAATCTGGTCTAACTGTCCGAAGCAGCTTCGCCTCTGCCCTTGGTGTTTTTGGCGTTTCTGGAGTAGCTTCAGACCGGGCTGCGTTGCTGCCTTTCTCTTGGCAAAGCCAGCGCTATTAATATATCAGGTAATGAATCTAATCTCTAGGTTAAAGCTATCCTCTTAGGCACGCCGGTCGTTCCAGTTCTCCGTCTCTCCGTCCTCCTCTCGCTGCGGATCTCTTGGGGGGCGCTTGATGGCTCTTGCAAGCCCCCGTGTTGCCCCCTCGGACCCGGAGAGGAAGGGATGCGTGTGGTCTCCGTCCTAGAGACCCTGAACGCTTGCAGGCTAGGATGAGAGGTCCAGGCAAAGACGTTGCGTGCACGACCTGAGTCAACCCCTCTCCCCCAAGCGGGTTTTTCTCTGCCGACCCCCACCGCCGTGGGATTTAGGAGAGATGAGCCAATCCCCCGCAGATCCAGGGGTCAGGATTTCTGGCTGCCGGGCACTGGGAGCCGAAGGCGGGTGAGTACCGTGGGTGGAGAGCGTGGCTGAACCTCGCCGTTTTCTCTCAAAGTTGCTTCCTTTGCTCCTGCACAGGAAATGTATGTTTTTTGAAGGAAGGCTTGAAGCAGAGAAGGGGGCCCCAAAAAGGAGAGAGGCTTTGGGGCGTGCCGCCTGACGGGGTTCACACAACCCACCAGACCAGGAGTGCTGGATCTTTTCGAATTCACAGCACAGTATTGAACATCGCAGTAATTCTGGGGCACACCAGAAGATTAATCATCGGGTATACGTATTTTTAAAGGTGTAAGACGTGGGTTGAGCGGGTTATACAATTTTTTTTAGCATCTGCATTGTATTGAATATATGGATTATACCGAATATACATAATACAAAAAATATTGAAAAATATAACATAAGACAAACGTCTTGGGTACAGTATAAACAAGCCCGTGACACACCTGTGTGCTCCAGCATGCCGGTTGAGAACCACTGCACTAGACTAAGTTAAACTGAGTTCGGCTAGTTTGCAATTTGGGGCACAGCCTGTCGCCCAGTCCTTGTCTTTGTGCACGGTGCGAGCACCACGTTAAGCCCTGTGATTTATTGGGGCAGACCTCACGTATGGGGGGAATGGAGCAAATAAGTTGCACAACTGAGCCAAAGAGTATGGGGGGGGGGGGTGTTCTGCCAGATGAGAAGGTCCCATAGCTTTTATTAATGGAGGGGCATGAGACTGAAGAACTGGGTGTCTATGCAGTGGGGGAAGGCGCTGAGGGTCTGTAATAGCGACATCTATTTTGGATGTGTTTTTGCTGAACTGGTCCTTTGGTTCTCTGTTCTGCAGCCTTGCCCTGTTAATAGAAACTTGGCATCCAAATTTCTAAGCCAAGTCAAGTCTGCAGTAAACAAATATATCCTTCAGGCGCTCTCTGACACGCTGGACATTTGCCCGTCTGCTCTTCTCCAACCAGGTGCCCTCCAGCTGGGCTCGCAGACTTCTCGGGAATCCCACATTGTTCAGGATTTTTTTAGGAATTGAGTCCCAGCAGAGCTGGGGAAAGGCCAGGTGGGGAAAATGCATTTTAAGGCTTCGTAATATTTTCGTTTGAATCCATGTTCTGAGTGGGAAGTCTAGCCTGATCTGCATGGAGGATAATCCATCCACGGTCTGGAGGTGGGATGTTCGTTTGCTTAAATAGGGGGAAGGGGAGGAAAGAGTTTCTTGCAGAGTTTTTGTTTTGTTTTTGGGAGTTGCATTTTGCCCATCCTGGCTTTTTGAGATGAAAAAGTAATACGTATTGTAAAGATAGCATCTTTTCTTTGTCCTGTCAACATCTGCAACATACATACAAGAGAATAGGAGAGCTAGTTTGGTGTAGTGATTAAAGGTACTGGACTAGAAACCAGGGGATTGTGAATTCCAGTTTGCCTTGGGCATGAAGCCAGCTGGGTGACCTTGGGCCAATCCCTTCTCTCAGCCCCAGGAAGAAGGGGGCAAGGGCAAAATTGGCTAGAAAAGTGCCAGGACATGTCTGTGTAGTTGGCAGGAGTTAAGACTGCCTACGATGCCCGAGGTGCAGCAAAGCTGTCCTTAAAATGTTTGTCTCCCTAGGGCATCTTAAAGAAAGCCCTCCCGTTCTTTTTTGCAATGGTTTTCATGCTCAGTTTTACCTTTCTGGGGTCCCTTGAATGATGCTGGGTGAGCAGAAGAACATGGTGGGGAAGGGCAAACGCCAACCTCCTTTGTAAGTGTCTGCAGACTCTTTGGAAAAGACCCTGATGCTGGGAAGGATGGAAGGCCAAAGGAGAAGGGGACGGCGGAGGATGAGATGGTTAGAGAGCGTCACCGAAGCAATGAGCATGAAATTGAGCAACTCCGGGAGGCAGTGAAGGACAGGAAGGCCTGGCGTGATGTGGCTCATGGGGTCACGAAGAGTCAGACATGACTTAACAACTGAACAACAGCAACAGACTCAGGCCTTGCTAAGTATAAAGGATGCTCTGAAACGAGGGCAGGGCGGGGGTTGGATTGACCCTGATCAGGCCTGTTTAAACAGCACCCCCCCAATCCTTCTCTGCACCCTGGTTGGGACTCTGTTCATTTTCCAGACCGGTTCCTTATAATGGAAAGTCTCCTTAGACCAGGGTTTCTCAACCTTGGCAGCTTGAAGATGGATGGAAGACGGATTCCCCGCTGGCTGGGGAATCCTGAGCATTGAAGTCCACACACCAGAAAGCTGCCAAGGTTGAGAAACCCTGGTCCAGGCAGAGTCTCAAAGTCCCCTTCGCAAACTTTCAGAGATCAGTTGCATTGAAAACCGAAGTCCGCGCCTTGTGCATAAGCAACACATGTTCTGAGTGCCGTTTTCCCCTCCCCATTCGCGGCATCGTTGGCTCCGGTTGACGTCACTCTGGGAATTGCGGCCGGTTTGTTTACTGCTCTCCAAACAACTAAAGGCGTTTGGGGGTTGACTTTCCTTCCCCAATTCTCACTGGGGGACCTGGGTGGTTGGCGAATCCTTAGCAGATGGCAAGCAAATCATCGTGGCATCCCTTTCCCCCAACGTGGTTCAGATTTGCGTTGGGAGTGGCCACGTTTTCCCACGCTGGCCTTTTCCCCTGTGTCCCCATTTGTGTTGGGTGTATTGAATTGGAGAAGTTTTAAAACATGGAATCGGCATGTGGGGTTTTGGTGCCCATTTCCTCTAACGCTCGCATTTGTGATTGCCATTTTGCCAGTCCGGCACAGGTTTTGCAAATAGTTTCCCGAAAATAATTCATGTGGTCCATTGTTGTCATGAACTTCTTCACGCTTTGTAAACTGTTTCCTAATTCCCCTTTAAAAAAAATGGGGGGAATGTGTGTGAATTGTGTTATAAAATCCAGAAAATGGTGAATTTGGAAGGACATCTACTTTTTCCTTTGTGAATTTTGCTTCCTGCACCGAAAATTCAAATGCAGACTAAATCATTTTCTCCCCCATCCCTAATACAGGAGTCTGGAGCCCATTTGTGCTCTCTTATCAGTAAGAAAAATGAGGAGGCACTCTAAAGATATATCGGTTTATTTATAAAGTATATACATGCCCAGTATAGATTATGTATCTTATAAAACGTACCTCCTCCCAAATACACATTTTATATAATATACACTCTATTAAGTGTTGGTATAACTTGGTTTTCCTTACTATATTTCTTTAGATAAACAAATATAAATAGATATTTTGAGGTTTTCTTCCCATACCCCAATGGATTCTCTTGCACTTCTCTGGTCTAGATGATGCAAGGAGCGTCAGAGGAGTTAGGGTTGGAGAAGATTTGCAATCACGCTAACCCTGCAGGACGTTCAGTCTCAACTGCTCAGCCTCCAGATGTCCTGATTTACACCAACTTGGGAATTGTGATCCCAAATATTGCCTGGGTCAGCCACATTGGAGGAAACTTGAGTACCTGCAGAGGAAAGCCTGTGTGCTTCCAGATCTCACCACAACAGGATATTGCCTTTTTAAAAAATTTGACAGGGGGGTTAACAACTCGACACAAACCAGGTCCTTCTAACTCTTGGTCTGTGTGGGTTTCAGTTGTTCCCACCGATCGGGGCCGAAGCTTGAACAGGGTTGGAGTTGATGAATTTCCCAAAAGGATGAGAAAGGTTTGCTAGATCGAAGAAGTGCTTTTTTGCCTTTTTTTCCTTCTTCTGTGCAGTTTTTAAAAAGAGGGGGGGAAACCCAGTTGTTCTGAACATTTCAGACAATAGAAGGAGTTTTTTCCCAGTACTGATTTATGTGTTCTTTTGCGGAGCAGGTTCAGTTTCTTTTAAGGAGATGTTGGTGGTGAGACTGGTGGCTGCATTGAATTACGTTGCTCCTTCGAAGTGGACTACGAGGCCGATGAGATGGGGATGATGGGCGGTGGAGTGACTCTGGTGGATGCCAGTCTGGGAAAGACTCAAATTTAAAGATGTCTGGGTGGCAGTGAGTTTCTCTTGAAGAAAGGAACGTGTCGATCCTTTTTTGCAAGCAGTAAAAGGCAAGGCAGATCTTTAAACACTGCAAATCTATTTCTTCGTATATCTTCCTCCTCCTCCTCCTCCTCCTCCTCCTCCTCCTCCTCCTCCTCCTCGCATCTCTTATCATGATCATTTATTTATTTTTGCAGTAATTTTTGTAGGGAATGTGGTCTGTGACAATGTCCAATGACAAGGTTTTAGCTGCTGAACGTTAAAATATTAATTATTTCCCATGGAATTTCACCTTCCTAGATTTATATCTTGCTCTTTCAAACGTTCCCAACAACAACCCTGCGAGGACCAGTCGATGAGAATAGCTGATAAATACACGGGATAGATAAATAAATACTGTAATGCTTTTCATTTTATTTCATTTTATTTGTCCAGTTTGTATGCTGCTGTAATTTTATTTTTCATGGCATTTTGGTTAAAAATTCGAGGGTCGGTTTATTTGTGGATGGACATATCTGCAAGTATTGTATATATGGGAAATACAGGTACTTTTAAAAAGTATATACACACATATATACTTGTGGATAAGCCCATCTGCAGATAAGCCGAGCCCAATTTTGGGGGTGTATATTGGCACCTAAAATTCTCAGCTTGTCTGCAAGTATATACAGTAAGTAAAGAAATAGCCGCTGGGAATCAGCAATGTGATTATCAGCTATTCTCATCGACTGGTCCTCACAGGGTTGTGGTTGGGAACGTTTGAAGGAACGATATATAAATCTAGGAAGGTGAAATTCCATGGAAAATAATGAATATAAACCTGCGGATGGGTTTATATGCAAGTATATACGGTACTTCTGTATTGGTTTGTCCTCCTTCCTTTCCAGAGCTCAGGGTAACATGCAGAGTGCTCCCTCCTCCCATTATCCCCCACAGCGACGACCTTGGGAGGTAGGCTGGGCTGAGACAGGAGGATTGATCCTAAGTCCCCAGCAAGCTTCTGTGGCTGAGGGAGGACTCGAACCTGGGGCTCCCTGGTCCCACACCAACATTGGCACCCCGAGTAAGCCAACAAACATTGGTTGGGTTCAGGCTTCACACTGAGCCTTTCTCGTGGCCGGGATTTGAAGTGGCGTGTCTGGAGCTGCGCTGCAAAAAATCATTCATGGGGCCGGAAAAGAAATACAGAGTTCATTTCAGGTAATTAAAACCAAGTATAATTAATAGGACGATTCTCCTGTCACATGCTTAGTCCAGTGTTTCTCAACCTTGGCAACTTTAAGAGGGGTGGACCAACTCCCAGCAACTCCCATGCTGGCTGGGGGATTCTGGGAGTTGAAGTCCACCCCTCTTAAAGTTGCCAAGGTTGAGAAACACTGGCTTAATCATGTTCCTCTTCTGCAGCATCGAAGCCAGGTTGAATTGGAGGTGGCTTATGGTTTGTCCTCAAAAGTGGTAGCATCCAGTCCATCTTGGCTGGTCTCAGAAAGCTGAGAAGGATCACGGCTGGGTGGTCATTGGATGGGGGACCACTAGGAAACCCCACAGCTGTAGGCTGGGCTGGGAAGTTGGAAAAACCTCCCAGAAAAAGAGCAACGTCCTAAAACGTGCCTGAGAAAATTGCCAGGGTGTGCCCATCAGATCCCCAGGTGGGTCTTTTGCTTGACTGGCTTTAGGATCATACCTGTCGAAAAGTGCGGATTGGGAAGGAGCCCCGGGATTGCTCCCTGAAGCTGACCTGTTTTGCAAGAAGGAAACCAGCCGAGGCAGAGACCGGCCGGGCAACGTGCAAACACAGGCATCCGCTTCACACGTTCTCCAGATGTTCTCCGCATCTGCATGTTTCCAAGGAGCCCTTGCTTGGATGGGGGATCTGCCCTGCCCTGCTCTTCAAGCCTGCACAATTCTGTTGGCTGCTTTCCTGCCGGCTGTCAGCAAATTTGGAAAAGTTAACGGAGGAAATCTGACCCCCCCCCCCCATTGCCTCCCTGTTTTCAGGTTCTAGCTAGACGCGTCCTTATGCAATGCGCGGTTGGCACAGCCCTGTCCAGCCAGTGAAAAGAGCCCCATGCAGAATTAAAATCCTCACACCCATGACTTCACGATCACTGAAACGGTCTAGGAAATGCGGCGGGGGAAAAAAAGGATTGAACTTTTCCAGGTGGGAAATGACCTCCGAGGCAGGAAGCTTTGCAGAGACCTAGACTTCGGGGTTCAATTTTCCCCAGTGGCCTCGTTTGGATCTGGTATCCAGCGAGCTGGGCAAAACCTGGCCTGTGGGTCAGCCTTAATCTCATCTCAGTTTGGCGGAGGTTTCCTTTTATTTTTGTCTCCATTTGGAACCTGCAGATAAGAACAAACCAGCTTAAAAACGTGCCAGGAGCAACCACTTCTTGATTTTTAACGGCTCCTCGGTCTTTAATAATCCTGTTCTAAGGAGACGTTAAACCAGTGTTTCTCCACCTTTGCAACTGTAAGAGGAGTGGACTTCAACTCCCAGAATTCCCCAGCCAGCCAGGCTGGCTGGGGAATTCTGGGAGTTGAAGTCCACACGTCTTAAAATGGCTCTCCCACCTGTTTTGCAGGCTGCTAAAGGCATTCAGAAAGCGGATGCCCCGAGGCTCTGCAATGGAAGGAAGAGGGGGAGGCTGGCGTTGGAAGGATCAGCTATAAATAACCTGTCCCAGGCTTGTGGGCTGCTCTGGAAAGTTTATACAGTTGGCTGGAGGCACAAGCAGGGCTAAATGTCTTCCCGGGGCCTCCAGGGCGAAGGATCTCTCCGGGGCGGTTTATCTGCTTCCTTCCATGCCGGACCTGGAGTGAGATTGATAAGAGAGGTGGCTTCGTTCGTGTGGCTTCGCGGCATGGCAGCCAAGCGAAGTCACCGTGTGGGGACATAAAAGGGGAGTGATCAGCCCCCGTTGCAAGGATGGATAAGAAAAGATAAGATAAGATAAAATAAAATAAAATAAAATAAAATGTATGTTGCGATAGGGTAAGTCAGGAGTGTCTGCAGTGGGTATGGCCTCTCCGCAGGGAACTGCAGGGGGGGGGCAAATGAGGTCATGAGAGCACCACACACAAGGCATAATTTGTGCACTGATGTCGTGCATGTGACATCATCGTGGCCGCTACCCAACGCCTGTGGGCCTTTTATCCTGGCAGCACACGAGTGTGATAGTCACACCTGAGCGAAGGGGACGGCTGGGGCTCCCTCGCTGGGTGTGCTTGGGGTCCGGCAGGGGCATCCACGGGGGGCAGACGCGAGTGTCCAGAGGGCATCCTGGCACCACACCGCAAACCCTGCAGTGTATGTCCGTGCCTCAGACAACGTCACGGTGCGCGGGCCATCATTCCTCCTCATCCTACCCGCTGTAGATGGTGGTGGGGTCTGCCTGGGGATTATAGCGCCATTCTTCCTTGTTCAGTCCCAGATCTGTCATTCTGGTGGCTGTCTCCAACCTGATGGCTTGCAGGCTCCATCGGCTCCAGCCAGCTGGAGTCAGACTTGGTGGGAACTGTAGTTATGAGTGTTGCCAGATGGTGGGCACCTTTCCTCCTGACCTTGAGGACCACAGCTGGAGTTCTGTAGTCCTGCATGGCCGTGCCACTCGTCACCCCAAACAGGCCACCCGGTGGAGACCAAGGGATTCCTCGTTTGCTTGAAGACACCCCTTTGCCTGCTGGTGCTTAAGAACTGACCCCCGTGTGTCTCCCCCCTTGTTGCAACAACAGCGCAGACACCTTGGACAGGCTGCTGCCCACAATTGTCGGAACCAGGTCCCCCCGGAAGCGCACCACCAGCCAGTCCAAATCGGAGCCCCCCCTTCTGCGCACCAGTAAAAGGACCATCTACACCGCGGGCCGGCCCCCCTGGTACAACGAACATGGCACCCAGTCGAAAGAGGCATTCGTTATCGGTAAGGGGTGCCACGTTGGATTGCCGCCAATTGGAGGGCATCAGGTTGGGGCGGCGGCGGGCCCTGGTCCATGACGGAGAAGGAAACGGCAGCCGAGGGGTTAAAGGGTGAGGTTTACAGGTTGGAAGTCTCCCTCCCTCTTCAGTGGGGTCTGAAGTCTGGGCCAGAGAATTCTTGATCTGAGCCTACCTTGTAAGAGTGCTGTGATCTACCTGTCTTTCTTAGCCTCCTAGATGAAGTTAGGCTACCAAATAAATCACGAGCGGGCAACGGGATTTGAGCCAAGGGCCATTTTCCAAGAAGAAATGAGTTGTGCCACTAACTCATTAATTTCCTTTCTTTTCCATCCAATGTAGACTTCAACTCCCAGAATTCCCCAGACAGCATGTGTAGATTTCAACTCCCAGAATTCCCCAGCCAGCTTGTGTGGACTTCAACTCCCAGAATTCCCTAGCCATGCTGGCTAGGGAATTCTGGGAGTTGAAGTCCACACATTTTAAAGTTGCCAAGTTTGAGAAACATTGATATAGAGAAGAAGGCTGGGTGATGCTTTGGATGTGATCTCCAGATGCTGCTTCAGAGCGCATGGAAATGCAACCCATTTGCAGCCCCTTAGAAAATGCTTTAAGGCAGGGCAGGGGGCTCCTACATTTGAATTCACTGGGGTGGAGTCTCTTATTCACTGATTTCATTGGTGAAATCCTGACAGTGGGGACTCTTGGATGCTCCTTCTTCTCCTTTCCCTTCTCCTCCTCATCTGACTTCTCCTTCTCCCCTCTATTCTTCCTTCTCCATCCTGCTCCTGCTTATCTGATTTCTCCTTCTCCTTCCTTTTCCCCTTCTCTTGATCTGATTTCTCCTTCTCCATCCTTCCTTCTCCTTCTTCCCCCTGCTCCTGCTCCTTGTCTGACTTCTTCTTCTCCCTCCCCTTCTCCTCCTCCTCATCTGACTTCTCCTTCTCCATTCTTCCTCCTCCTTCCGCCTCCCCCCTTCCCCTCCCTCCTCTCTCTCTTTTTCCTTCCTTCCTTCCTCCCTCCCTCCCTCCCTCCCTTCCCAGCCAGCCCTCCATTGACTCACCATTCTGCCTTGTGCTTCGCTCCTCTTCAGGCCTGGGGGGTGGCAGTGCTTCCGGGAAGACCACGGTGGCGAGGATGATCATCGAGGCGCTGGACGTGCCGTGGGTGGTCTTGCTCTCCATGGACTCCTTCTACAAGGTGAGCACAGCTGCGGAGGTGCCCCTGGTGTTGGAAAGCCCAGGCGGGCAGGATGAAAGGGCCAGGATTGTGAATCGTCCCCTTGGACGGCTCACGGTGTGTGTACCCGAAGGCTCGGATGAATACCTGGAATCACCTGAATCCTGGTGATTAAATTGGCGCATTCCTGTTGTTTTCTGAGCAACAGTATGATTTTATATTAACGTCTTCTGACTTCCAGACTACCATGCGGCTCTGGCCTTCCTCTTAGTCTCCTGTGTAACGTTAAACCGGGTCTGACTGCCCCCCCCTTTTTTTGAGTGGCCACAAGACATCCTAACCAAGGTTATGACAGCAGTGAAGCTCACCGTATTGTAGAAATCCACCAGTGTGTGAATGAAGCCAGTAAGAAACCGCCTGTAATGTTTCTAACCCAGTCAGAGAGGGTGGAGGGCTACCTTGGCGTGATGGAGCAAGGGGCTGGATTTCAAAAAGGCCAGGACAGAAACTCAGTTTGGTTTCATTGAAATATAAAGGCAATGAAACAAATAGTTTAAATAGTGTTAATATTATTTCCCATATATTTAGGAAGGTTTGCCTTGTGTCACATTAAAAGTTAAGGACCAGGGGTAACATTAACTTTAACTTTGTACACTGCCCCACGCGGAGTTTCTCAATCTTGGCAACTTGAAGATGTGTAGACTTCAAGTTGCTAAGGTTGAGAATCACTGGCCCAGTGTCACTACTGTGAGATTGTTTAAATAAGTAAATATATAGAAATTGTTTAAACAAACACATAACTTTAGGAAGGATGGGAGTTACCCCCAAGATTTTGAGGGATGCAGACAGCCCTGGGAACCTAAGCTGTGCACCCCAAAAGTAGGCAAAACCAGGGCAATATTCAGCCATGGGATCTTCCCATAATGTAGAAAGAGCAGGAACAGCACTCGGTCTTTCTTTTAGATCGATGGCTCTGCTTGCCATGGCGTCCTGGATGCTGAAATCCTGTGCCTCTGGGACCAAACTTTGGGGAACTGCTATAATAAAATGACTGATGCCAAACCAGGATTGATCCCTGTAGCGTCTTTCTCAGCTGTTTCCCCTCCAGTCAGTTTGCAAGAAGGTTCTGAAAATACAAGCAATGAATTGAAAGGATATCCAAACACAGTTGGGTTGACATAGATGGGCTACCAGTCAGTCTGTTCCATCTCTTGATATACATGCTGAATATTTTTTACTGCAATCTGGCCTTCCTTGCAGGACCCTTAACAGAGATGCCTGCAGGAGATGGTAAAAAAAGTCAAGATGGTGGCATCTGTTTTTATGTGGAGGTTCGATCACATCGTTGTGGCGCCCTGTTGCCTTTTTTGATCCTGCCTACTGGACATCCCTGATACATAGCATTATCTCCTCCACTTTTTCCTACAACAGCCTTCTTGGTGGATCAAGGGAAGTTCCAACATGGTGGAGGGACTTGAACCCGGGTCTCCCTGCTCTTAATGCACTGCTGTTGATTTATTTCCCTTGGCCGCCTATTCATGGTGACTGCCTTGTATGTCTGTTTCAAGATGCCTCTGTTTGCTTTACAATTCTTTAAGTTATATGAAAGGGTTTTAAGTTTGCACACCTCCTGGTGAGGCCAAGCATGAAAGGTAGGGCTGATGTCTGAAATCAATAAAGAAAATCTACCTGTTGAGTCATCTTGATCACCAGCCATTGCTTCTGTTGGGCTGTTCGATGCCCCCATCCCCCAAATCTCTTTTTTTGGCACAGGTTCTGACGAAAGAGCAGCAGGAACTGGCTGCCAGCAATGATTTCAACTTTGACCATCCCGACGCCTTTGATTTTGACCTGATCATCGCCACTCTCAAAAAACTCAAGCAAGGGAAGAGCGTGAAGATCCCCATTTATGACTTCACCACCCACAGTCGCAAGAAGGAATGGGTGAGCCCAGCTTCTGAGATTGCCTTGATTTCAGGGCTCTTAGCTCCACCCCCTTTAGGATGGCATGTCTCCTTTGCCTGAATAGCTTCTTGGGCTCAGCTTTCTCACTCCTCTGGGACAGCTGGTTTTATTGTAATTTCTTTGTTTTGATTGTTGTGAGCTGCCCTGTCAGGCAGCATACAAGTTTAATAATACCTAGATAAATAAATAAAATTGGGGTTGTCATGACTAAAGGTAAATCCTTAAAGGTCATAACATATATATTAAAATAACATTCCTTTTCAATCCACTATGGCTCCTTGTGACTTCATGGGCATGTCAGTGTCATCATTTTCTTGGTACCAAGATGGAAGTGGTTGGCAATCTCTTCTTCTAGGATTTTTTTCCCCAACATCAGTCTATTCGGCAACCTTGGGATTTCCTTGTGGTCTCCCATCCAAATGCTAATTAGGTCCAGCCCTGTTTAAACTTTGAGCCCTGAAAAACTTAGCCAGGTGTTGTGCCTGTTGAGGCAAACTGTATAGTAGAATACATCTGTCCGAGTATTTCCCAAACTGGCTTCCTCCTGATGGAACTTCAGTTCCCAGAATTCCTTGTTGCCCATGCTGGCTGGGAAGTCTGGGAGCTGTAGTCCCAGCACATCTGGAGGGGGCAGGGTTGGGGCAGGCTGAGAAATACAGATGTTTTTACAAACTGAGCTGATTGTGGCAAGAGTCTGAGATATCACATGCTCTTGGGAATTTCTGATTAATTTAGCTTGGAAAAACGGTGAGTGACCATCCTGGGTTGCTTCCCCTTTCATGGAATAACAGTAAACTTTTTTAGCCAAGCTCCTCTTGTGCTTTGCTTTCTAATATCCAAGCCATGCTTTAAACAAACGTTTACCGTCTTCATGCACAATTTCTCGCTTCCAGAAAATGCTTTATGGAGCCAACGTGATTATATTTGAAGGTATTATGGCATTTGCTGATAAGGAGCTCCTGAAGGTAAGTCTGGGGTTCCAGCCTCTTTTCCTGGGTGGGGGCGCACTGGTGGCCCCAGAACCCCCTCCAGACCACAAGTCTCCTTTTCACACCCCCTGGACACCCCGAGTCAGGGAGCTGAAAGCTGGCGGCAGACATTCCCTGCCACTTTGGGGTCAGCATGGCTGAAAACCAGAGGACGGGCCCCCCCCAATTGGGACATCTTGTTTGAGTGGCTTTTGGCCCTAGTTAGGGGGTTTTCTGTTTTTCTTTGGGGTTTGTAGGTTATATTTTATCCTTTACCTGCCCAGAGGTTGCTAAGACTGGGGCAGGAGAGAAGGCTTGGAAATGAATAAATATTGGAAATAAACATTAAAAAATGAGGCCCCTTCCCTTCCCCTCCTTTCCCCTTCCCTTCCCCTTCCCCAACCCTAACCCTTCCTCTTCCCTTCTTCTTCCCCCTTGCAAGGTTGTATTGATCAATTTTTTATTAGATTTATATCCCACCTTTCTTTCAGCAACTCTAGACAGCCCGCCTAGCACTCCCACTTCCTGTTTTCCCCCATAACAACAGCCCTGTGAGGTTGGACCATCTGAGAGGGAGGGAGGGAGCTTCTGTGGCTGAGGGGAGGAGAGCAGAGCCTGGGTCTCCCCACTCCTAGTCTAGCGCTTTCCAACCTTCCCCACAACCCCCTTGGCATCTCCCTAGAGCAGTGTTTTTCAACCTTGGCGACTTTAAGATACGTGGACTTCAACTCCCAGAATTCCCCAGCCAGGCTGGGGAATTCTGGGAGTTGAAGTCCACGCATCTTAAAGTCGCCAAGGTTAAAAAACACTGCTCTAGGGAGATCTATTTTAGACCCAGTGCCACTTGGATCTTTCCCCTTGTTTTTCCCCTCCAGCTTCTGGACATGAAAATATTTGTGGACACTGACTCAGACATCCGTCTGGTTCGGCGTTTGCGCAGGGACATCAGCGAGCGGGGCCGAGACATCGAGGGAGTCATCAAGCAGTACAACAAGTTTGTCAAGCCGGCCTTTGACCAGTATATCCAGCCCACCATGCGACTGGCAGACATTGTTGTCCCACGAGGTAGGCCTCCTCTAACTGTTCGCTGGTGGCCCGGCTGGATTTCCTGCCTGAGGAGCCATTTGCAAGATCTCTCGCTCAAACTGCCCTTTTTCTCTTGCTGAAATAATATTGGGGTCCAGTTCCAGCCAGCTAGCCAAAATACTTCAAAGGATTTGGTCTGGGGCATTAAGGTAGAGTGCCACTGGATCTGGAGGTTCTGTTGTCCCTGTTGTGCTAACAACTGCCAACAGACCTCTCCAGTCTGCCCTGTGACTTGCAAATTGGCTGTGCCAAGATTGTACTGATGTAATTTTTTAAAACAAGTGCTTGGAAAGCTTCCCATTCATTTTGTTGTTTTGCTTCCTAAGGTTTGTATTTATGTATTTAAAAAATATAAAGTGAAAATTTTAAAAAATGCCTCGCAGACAGAATCAGCTGCAAAACTATTTTTATCGGAAAATTTGCATCAGGATGATTCTGAAGCACTGGGAAGGAAAGGAGGGAGGAGACCAATGACCTGTGTAGCATATGAACACTTCCGTGTATATAAATTCACCTATTACTAGGTGCAGTGATCATTCTTGCAGTTACTCACTGTTCTTGCCTGTCTGTTGGTACAGATCCATTTGTATTTTGGAGAAATCCAGCGGGAGCACCTTTTGCTACCTAGTTATGGGTCTGTTAAATATATAGGGAGTTCATCTGAGAAAATTGCAACTCCAAATTTTGACTGCTGCTTGCATCAAGGTCTGTAGCAGTGCTTCTCAACCTTAGCCACTTTAAGATGTGTGGACTTCAACTCCCAGAATTCCCCAGCCAGCATAGCTAACTTTAAGATGTGTAGACTTCAATTCCCAGGATTCCCTAGCCAGCTATGCTATGCTGGGGATTCTGGGAGTTGAAGTCTACACATCTTGTCGCTAAGGCTGAGAAAGTGATCTCTGGGGTGCATGCGCCCTCTAGAGGTTTTCCTATGCCATTACAGGGAGCAAACCGACATTACCTTTTTTTCTCTTTTTCATTTAAGGCAGTGGAAATACTGTTGCTATTGACTTGATCGTCCAGCATGTGCACAGCCAGCTGGAAGAGGTAAGGCCTGATGGGTGTTCAGGGAAGCCCATGCGTTGGGTGGTATCAGTTGGGTAGGACGCTCAGCTTCCATGCAGATTTTCTTCTTTGCTCCAAGGGCGTCTGTTGGTGCTAGCAACATTGCAGCCAGCGTCAGTCCCCTTCCAGAAAAAATGTTCTTTGCCGCCAAGTTTGCAGAACAGGGTTCTGGATCGGGGTCCATAGCTTATCCAGTGCTCCCCAGACCGGTTGAACAAACCTGTATCTAATCCTCTGTCAACGTTTTTAGAGGAGTAAAATTGCCCTAAACTGTTACCGGGGACAGCTGCTTGGGGCCACACCATTCCAGAGCAAATTGGAGAAATTTTGTTGGAAAATACTTCTGTTCAACCCGAGAGGAGGAAAGGCGGGAGGGAGGAGGAGGAGGAAGACAAGTAGCTATGCGTTTGCCCCTTCTGAGACGCATCAAAATCTGTTTAAAAAAGAATTTGGGGAGCTCCCAAAATAGAAAAAATAGTTGCTTGAGTTGCATTAATCTCCAGGGGTCACTTGCAGACTAATAGCATGATTTAATTTGGCGTGGGGTGGGTGGGAATAGGGTTGTGTGGACTGCCACCCCTGCGTTGTCTCGTCCAGGTTTGCTCAGGAGATCACTCGGCTAGGCTGGCCCGTGGGGGGCATCTGACCCTCATTTGAGGCATGGCACAAGCAGCTCCAGCTGCGCCCTCGAAAACCTCTTTTGAAAGGCAGGCGTTTGAAACCAAACGTGCACAAAGTCATTGCCTAAACCTGCTCTGAGCAAAACTGAGGCTGTGAATGCTTTAAGGAAGAAAAACACTAGGACAGTGTTGTCCAAACTTGGCCACTCAGCCAGCATGGCTGGCTGGGGAATTCTGGGAGTTGAAGTCCACTCATCTTAAAGTGGCCAAGTTTGGACAACACTGCACTAGGACATGAACTTGCAGTGCAGTGAATATGGAAAATATATTGCTTTTTATTTCCCTCCTGGCTTCCTACTCCCCTGCTGGTGTTTTAATACTGATTTCACTGTCTTTGTTGTGTTATTCCTGCAGCGTGAACTCAGCGTCAGGTAAGGATCCGTGCCTTTTCTCCTCCCTCCCCATGTCTCCCCTCTTCTCATGCGCCAGCCCCAAGGCATTTGAAGCACAGCAGAGGCCAGGCTAATTCCCCCCTAAGTGCCAAAATCTAGCAAATGCAATTAAAAAAAAAGCCCTCTTTTGTTTTGAGAATAAAAATGTCCTCAAACTGTGGGGTCCACATTGGCCTTTTTAATCATCATCACAATAATAATTTTTTACAAAATCAACCTTTTTGGTTAATTTTTAAATCCAGCCTTTCTAGTCTTTGCCTTGTCACTTTGGGGGGAAAAAAAGTTAAAAAGGGAAAAGGGCAACGTCTTTTGGTTTAGTTTCAAATTCATTTCAGAGGTCCGGGGGGTCATCTAGGGGCATCATGGGGGTCATGGCCCTCGGGGGCACCCTGTTGCCAACCTCCAGTTGAATTTAACAAAGGGGAAGCTAACATTTTGAGGCTGGATTTGTAATCCCACATAACGTCCAACACAGGCTAGGATCTGAATCACAGGAAGATCCTTTTAGCAGAGGAAAAGTAGCTTGAATAAGCAAGCTAAAATTGAAGTAAATCTGCTATTTGTTTCTCATAGTTTGCTGCTTAGTTGTAGAAGATCGATCGTCTGCTGGTTTATTAAAACCAGCAGGTTTTAATGTGTACCTTCCCAATTAAAAGGGAAGGTACACACACACACACACAGAGAATATTCCCAAAGCTTCTTTGATTGAATCAGTATTTCTCAACCTTGGCCGCTTGAAGATGGGTGGACTTCAACTCCCAGAATTCCCCAGCCAGCATGGCTGGCTGGGGAATTCTGGGAGTTGAAGTCCACCCATCTTCAAGCGGCCAAGGTTGAGAAACACTGGATTGGATCAATGGCTGGAAAGTTAGTCACTGAATGTTCTGCTGGGCTAATTCTCAATTCTCCATGGGGTTTTAAGGAGCTTCGAGGAACTTTAAGGGATCCTTCATTCCTATAGGCTGAAAACCTGCTCTGAATCTACAAACCCCTGACACGCTGGGATCTCAGTGAGAGACTTCCCGTTTCCATCCTCTGACCCAGCTCAGTGACAACTCTTAGCCAAACTTGGCTGATTTCAAAAAGGAAACTGGGGCCAGGACCTGATTAGTAATGGGATGGGAGACCACCAGGAAATGCCAAAGTTGGAAGACACACAGAAGTTGAAACAATATCCAGGAAGAAGGCAGTAGCAAAACCACTTCTGCACTGTTGCCAAGAAATCTCCATGCTGCTCTGTGTAGCCAAGCAGAGGAAAGGACTGTACCCAGCCCCTCTTGGCTGCTCCCTCCCCCAAAAACCAAGAAGGGTTGAGCTTAATGAGAAATTGGATAGGAGACCACCAGGAAATCTTGCAGCCATAGGTTGGACTGGGAAATCAAGGAACATCTGTAAAAAAGACATCGGCGAACTGTTTTGCATGGCTGCCCAGATATTTTTATATCTATTTATTTATATTTCAAATTTGGTCACCGCCCATCTCACCAGGAAGTGACTCTGGGCGGTTTACAATAAAAACAACAAATAAATATTAATTAAAATACAATGACAATAGAATAAAAATACAATAAAAACCACATACATACATAAAAACCACATACATACATAAATACAAATATCTTCCAAGGTGCTGCTGGTAGAAAAGATATTAGCATGCAGGAGCATCTTCAAGGTGCTAGCCACCCCCATGGTTGCCCCTTTTCTTGCCCCATGCCAGTTGGCAGAGCCAGTTGGCAGAGCCAGGTCTTGACTGCTTTTTGGAAGGTCGAAAGAGTTGGGGCCTCATTAACTCATCAGGAGCTGAGGCAGAAATGAAAGGGAGTTTCTTTTATCTTTTGTTCATCCTCTGGGGACTTTGATCTTTTAATTGCAAGGGAAAAGAAGCCTGTGATCCTGGGCAGCTGCTGAGCTTTGGCAAAAAATTACAATTTCCTCTCCATAGATCAACCCTGTTTTCTGTAACCCATTCTAGCCGCTGCTGTAATAAGGGGAAGGGAGGGAGGGAGGAAGATTTAAGGATATAGCTATAATAACAAACTTAAGTAGGAAAGTGTTCATAACTTCAAATAGAAGTATAAAGTGCAGGATAGAACAGAGTGACTGTGTTGACACAACTCTTAGCCAAGTGATGTACAGATGTAGTAGATACATTCATACATGCTAAGCTTGGTTAACATTAACTTGGTTTGTTTTTGGTTGTTTACAACAGGGTTCCTCAACCTCAGCAACTTGAAGATGGGCGGACTTCAACTCCCAGAATTCCCCAGCCAGCAAGAATTCTGGGAGTTGAAGTCCACCCATCTTCAAGTTGCTGAGGTTGAGGAACCCTGGTTTACAACATCGTGTGACCTTGCCTGGTTAGTTTGGGTTCCTTGTGTTGTGTGAACCCAGACCGTTGTGTTCATGCAGCAACTAAGAGAAGAGCTGGAGGGCATTTTCTAGGGAGAGTCAGTTTCTGCAAGATACTTGTCCCCTCTTATATTGTGCCCTGTCACCCACGGATGGAGTCCTTTGTGGGCACACAACAGCCAAGGCTCCACTAAAATATAGTTGCATCATTTGTGATTTGTTGTGGGAATCCTGCCTTTCGCTGTTGAGAACGTTATCAGCCCCTTTAGGGCCTAGAAAGAGAAAGAGAGTGAAATTCAAAAACTTTTAAGCTACTGGCACACTGGGAGAAAAAATGCATTCTTACGTTGCGCAAAACCTTTGTCAGCATTTAGGAAAATGCATTCTAGAAACAGATTCTCTTGAGGCTTCCCCTTTTCCTGTCGTAGGGCCTTGATTGGTTTGATGTGCCTGGAAAAGTCGCAATAACCCTGGTTGAAAAGATCAGGAATCTTCAAAGCCGCCTCCGTCTCCGTTTGAAATGCCTGGGTTGTGTCTGCTGCTTTTTTTTCTTCTTCTGCTTCGCCTTTTCTCTTTTTCCTTTGCTCTCTTCCTGTGATCAGGGCAGCGCTCTACCCTCCCAGCTGAGACATGCGCCCTTGTTCACTTGCACTTTCAATTAAAGCTTTGTTTTTGTGAAGGAAAGCTTAGAAGGGAGGACAGAACGACTGAGTTTAGATGTGAGACTTCTGACACATGAAAGAGGAAAGCAGAAAAAAAAAACCCAAACCACACGAACTGCTTATCAGAATTTTCCACTACCGATCACAGACAGAAAAGGTGATGATGGTGGGTGACGGGAGTTTTGAGTACTGGGTTGAGATGCAGAGGCCAAGAAGACCAACCACAGCTCTTGAGGATGTCTCTACAACTCACACTTCTTGTGTCGTAAAAAATGTTCCCCAGTGAATCCCACAGCGCTCTTCCAAAGCAGCCTTCTTTCTTGGCTGTGCAGCTGATGGCCCTAGATTCCTCTGAAGGTTTGGCTGTCTTCCTAAGCTCTCTAGCACAGAGAATCCCATAAGGAGCACCGTCACTTCTCAACCACAGATCTTCTGGGATGGGAAACTGGGGGGTGGAACCCTTCCTTCCCATGCCATTTCTTCAAATTTCATGCCAACTTTCATGCCAGAAATTTGAATCCTGAACATCCAACAGGACTTTGATGGTGAAGGTGGTGGACTTGGTTCAACCTTCACATCTCTACCTGTGTTTCTACCTACCTTCCGTCCTCTGAGGCCAATTTTCTTTGTTTATTGAAGTGTTCTCATTTGACTTCTGTCTTTTTCTTTTAATCTCTCTCTCCCCCTCTCCCCTTAACCCCAATTCTCTGTGATGGGTACTGCTGTGTCGGTTTTCCCACCTGGTTTCATCCCGAACGACTCTACCCATCTGATCAACAGAGGAAGCTGCGCTGGGATATGTGAGGAACCAATTGGCATCCTGGTTTGGTTTGAGTACTAAATTGTGTGAGCTTCTGCTGGTGCTCAAATATGCATGTGGAGGACTCCATGATGAGAGTCAGCTTGCCCTTTTCCTAACACCGCTGGTGTGGTTTTAGTGTTGGCTTCTCTAGCAAACAAAGGATCTCTGCCTCTGTGGTCCTCTTCCATCTTAGGTGGCCCCAAACATAGGCCTAATGTTCATGTCTGGCATTGTGTTGGAGAGAATTCAAGGTGGTCGGATTCCATGGAAGACAATGGGGTCTCTCTAGCAGCCCTGTTTTTAAGGGAGTGGATATTTTCACAGAGAGAGTGTAACATGTAGCTTGGCTCTGTTCTTTTTTAAAAAAAAAACAAAGCATTACGGGCTTTTGGTGGGGTGGAAACTTGATGTTTTGGCAACTCACTCTTCAGGCTTTTTTTTCTTTTTGATGGAAGGGCAGAAAAGAGCCACATCAAATAATTTAGTGGGTTAGTTGAGGGTCTATAGCAGTGTTTCTCAACCTCAGCAACTTTAAGATGCATGGACTTCAACTCCAAGGGTTCCCCAGCCAGCCATGCTGGCTGGGGAATCCTGGGAGTTGAAGTCCACGCATCTTAAAGTTGCTGAGGTTGAGAAACACTGGTCTGTAGACAACACTGCATACATTTCAGCTAAGTTCACACAACACAGTTAACCCATTTTCTGGATTTGCTCTGTAGAGTAAATCATTCACTAAACAGGCAGGGTTCATATAATATGTGAAGCCACACACACACGTACATCCACTAACCCATGCGAATACTAGCCAAGCTTTGCATGTTGTGTGAATCCTGGGGAGTTTGTGTGACGAAACCCTCTGCTCCCACCCTGCAGATTTTCAAGTTTTGAGATGTTCAAAGCTGTGGCATGAGACGTGATGCAAAGAAGGCGATCTGCCTGCTGTAGCTTCGCTTGGGAGGGGAAAATGTGGCTTCTTCATCCCATAAACACCCATAATGGGCCAGTGTTGTCAGAGTCTGCACACTCATTCCCAAAGTTCAGCAAATCCTCTGGAGACCGAGAAGTTCCATTAAAGATTTCTTTATTAGGATAAGCGTACAGCAACCTAGATTGTCGAGACTAAAGATACAAACCAAACTATCTCTCTTTTAAGCCCACACTCCCCCCTTTGAAGTTTTTTTCCCGCTTGGCATTCTTCGCGCCTGTCTCCGGTTCTCACACTTCTTGGCCTTGCAGATGCCTCTTCCAAGATAAGGATGACACCCCGCGTTCCTGTCTCCCCCCTGCTTTATGGCAGGTCAAGCAAGCAATTAGCTTTATAACATTCTTTCTATTAACCCTTAAGGTATCTATGTTCCCCAGTTAGTCATGCATGCAAGTAAAAAAAACATGATATGGTTATACATTCCTAAACTACAATAAACTACATTACTAGCTTGCGTAGATCCTGACGAGTGTACTCTATAGGGAAGGTTCCCTTAATGCTTGGTGACTCGTGACAAAGGAGAACCAGGCTTTTCAAATGAAAAAGAAACTCTGTGAAACGTTGGTCCCCTTTAATGTGCTTAGAATTCCTCCCTGGCTGAGTGGCTTTGTTAGTTGTGGGTAAAACAACCGTGCGAATGGGTTGTCCCTGCAGGTTCAGGGTGGCTGTTTTCTGTCTGGACCTGGATAGATACTCCCCACCAGTAACACACATCCAACCCCATTGTAAAATCTATTTCGAGCCCCATACCAGACTCACCAACCCGTTAACTCTCTGTCTTTTTTGCAGCCTTGCTTGCTCTACAAGTTGAGTTCACCAGCACCTCCTAAGCCCACCCACGCACAATGGGGGTGTAAATACATCTGTGAATTAAGCACTTCTGATGGGAGGGAAAGGCCATACCTTCCCACAGAAGCAAATCACTTTCCCTACAGACAGCTTAAGGCCGTGTTTCTCAACCTTGGCAACTTTAAGGTGGGTGGACTTCCACTCCCAGGATTCCCTAGCCAGCCAAGAATTCTGGGGGTGGAAGTCCACCTATCTTAAAGTCGCCAAGGCTGAGAAACACGGCCTTGGCTGGAAGGAAGATTTCACTTTTGCTTTTGCCCCGACGTGCTAATTTCTGCATGCATTATTACCTAAAATAACTTCCACCTTACAAGTTTTGCAAATATATTTCTGAAGCACCACACCCCAAATGCCATTTGGGGCTGAGGACAGGACAGCATAAGAACCCAATTTTGAGAACTAGAACTGATACTGGAGAACTGACCAAAACACATTTGAATGCAGATCTGAGTGGCCTTGTTAGACCTGGAGGTTGCCAGGGAGTTTCGCACACTTCTTTGGGTTCCTGGTTCATCCCCATCATGGCGTTTTCTTGCTGTCTGTCTGTCGTCCGGCCTGTGGCTTTCAAACTGGTCTGGCGAGGTCAGCGCCTTCTTAACGGCCATCCCCTTTGGTCTGCGTGTGCGTTTTTAATTCTCTTTTCTTGCAAGATGAATGGGATGGAGCCCCTGGGATTTGGGGAGCTGAAGGAAGGAATCCATGGGTGGCCTTTGGCCCAGCCTAACCAACCACACAGAATTGGCATGCTGGCTGGGCAGCGTCATTTCTCTGGGCGGTTCACAGCAGCGTTCTTCAAGCCATGGTACAATGATTGCCCCCAGAATACCCCTGCCAACACGGGGCCAGGTTTGGGGAGGGCTGGAATAAAGGCTCTTATTCAACACGTTCTTTAACTCAGTGTTTCTCAACCTTGGCAACTGTAAGATGTGTGGACTTCAACTCCCAGAATTCCCCAGCCAGCATGGCTGGCTGGGGAATTCTGGGAGTTGAACTCCACACATCTTACAGTTGCCAAGGTTGAGAAACACTGCTTTAACTTTTTCAAACTTCTGGCCAATCTCCCAAGTTGGTCCTGTTGATATGATTCATCCCCTCCCTTTATCATTATTTGCAGTCTAAACTCAGATAGCCTGGATTTTGCTGTCGTTCTCATAAAAATTCTTCTCCTCCATCCTGTGCCACAGAATGCCACCTCCTGGAGGGCTGGATCTTTTTCAAAATGTATGACATGGAGCAATATTTTTATTTTTGCTATACAGGTAGTCCTCAGTTAACGACCACAATAGGGACTAGAAAATTTGTTAAGTGGGGCAGTTGTTAAGCGAGTTGTGCCTGATTTTACGACCAGTTTTGCAGTGGTTATTAAGTGAATCACTGCGGCTGTTAAGCAAATCGTTGTTAAGTGAATCATGCGGTTCCCCATTGCTTTTGCTTGCCAGAAGCTGGATCGGAAGGTCACAAATGGCAATCACACGAGCCCAGGATGCTGCAACTGTCGTAAGTGCGAGCTGGTTGCCAAGAGCCAGGATCGCAATTACATGACTGCGAAGGTACTGTGACGGTTGTAAGTGCAAGGACTGGTTGTAAGTCCCTTTGTTCAGCACCGTTGCAACTTTGAACAGTCACTAAATGAATGGTCATTAAGTGAGGACTACATGTAGTGGAGAATCTATGTTGTTCAGGAATTTTCAATCTCCACTTTCCCATGCATGGATGATGTTACCTAGCCGGGTTTTAAAACCTCTGCAGGAAGAAAAGCAAACTGCAAGAATACCAAGGACCCAAGGTTTTTTTTTGTTTTTCAATGAGCCATTGCTACGTTGAAGGTTGTGTTAGGTTGGCAGCTCCTGTTAGGTCTCTGTAAGCCTGTTTAGTACCCAAATGCTGTTCTCCACCCTATTTGGGTCTGCCAATCTGCTCCCTGTCCTTGGCTCTCTCTGCATGTTGGAGGAAGAGTCTCTGAGATGAAATGCTTGCACACCATGGACTAGAACCTTTGTGGACCACAAAATCAAATTCCTGATCTCTTGGTGGATGATTTTGAAGAGGGTCTTCTCCACAGTGGCCCCTGTGCTATGGAATGCTGTTCCTTCTGCACTGTGCCGGCTGTAATGTGGTGGGTTTTGGGCCTTTTTTAAAGACCGGCCCTTCAGAATGAGCCATGACCAGCCACTGTTCCTCTTCCTATCTTTTAATGGATCATTTTTTGGTCTCTTCCACGTTGGTTTTTTAATTCTGCTTTTACCTGGATTTGGAAACTGCTTCGGGATTCTTTGCAAGAAGAAGTGGTATAAACCTACTTCTTACAGGCCAGTCTGTCCTAAGCGGTGATGTTCTAGAAGGCTTAACCTGGTTAGCGTGGTGAGCGACCTGTGCTTAGCTCAAAGGAAGGTCCGAGATGCTTCCTTGTTTGGGTGGTGCAAGAGAGGTGTGACCGATGGCCAGACGTCTGCATGGTTTGTTCGGATGGGGACAAGGAGGAGATCTTGGGGAGGAATGGGTGTCTGTCTTCGACTTGACCCACGGATCCCCTTTATTTGCAGGGCAGCGTTGGCTTCTGCTCACCAGTGTCACCCTCTCCCCAAGACCCTCAGCGTCCTGAAGAACACCCCACAGGTCAAGGGAATGCACACCATCATCCGGTGAGTTTTTGGCCGCAGAGTTTGTGCAAACGTCCGCCCTCTCCTTGTTCTCCCTCCCTCTATCCTCTTCTAACCTCGGGGGTTTTCGGGGGGGGGGGAGAAAAAGTTTTTTTTTTTTAAACTAAAAAAGCAGAGAGAAGCATTCTACATCCGTGAGCGTGTAGAAACCTAGTGCAACAGAGGGAGCATTCCATTAGAATTTCCCTGGCATGCTACTTTGCTACTTGCAAGGGTTTCTCAGTCAACGTTTTTTATGCAATTTATAGGCTGCCCCCCTTTATCAGGACTCGGGGCATTTTCCAGGAAATAAAACAGTCTAAAACAAAGAATTACACCATCCAAAGAGGAAGTCCAGAAAGACATCAACACTCATTTGAAAAAACCAAAACAGCGTATTGCAGATGGGGTCCATTACCCCCTCTGACCCAGGGTGGAGGATAGAGCTGGTTTTAAGGGTTCATTTAATTAGGGCCAAGGTAGGGTCTGTATGGATATTATTCATAATATTGCTCCCAGATTTTGGGGGCTCAGTCTTGGGAGGGTTCTTCGAAGCCACAAAAACGGTTTTGAGTGCCACAAATGAGAAAATCCCAGCAGACATAATTGCTCATCTGTATTCTGGTATATTTACATTTTCAGTGGCCTTTTTGCAAAGTTTAGAAGTTTCAAAAGCAATGCCCTCACAATGCCATAGCACCCCCTCTTTGGTCTTCCCCAAGGTCACCCCCACCAAGATTATATCTATCCCACCCCTTCTCTCTTTTCAGAAACAAGGAGACAAGCCGGGATGAGTTTATTTTCTACTCCAAACGGCTGATGCGCCTTCTAATTGAGCACGCATTATCTTTTCTCCCCTTCCAGGTAGGGAGATGCAGGCGACACAGCAGAAAAGTCTGCTTTATGGGTTGGTTTAATGATGGAGACCAGAACGTCTGTCGATAGGAGCACAAAGTGTGTTGATTTCGATAGCAGAGGCTGCAATAGCCAACCTCAGATGGGCAGGAATGCAACCCCTCCACAGGGATTTATCCAAATCAAAGTTTGCATGTAATTGATGAGATCAGGGTTTGTGAGGGAATGAAGGTGAAACTACAAAGACAATGGTTTTATTCATATCAAGACTATGTGTTAGAAGTTAGAACTTCATGTTCATGTTTTGTGTGCTCTTTCTAAGTATTTTTCTTGACCTTGCTTCCCATAGCTTTTCTCACCTCCGAGTATCCCTTCTTGTTATCCACCTTCAGTTGCTTCCTAGCATTTTTATGGCTGTGGTGAAGTTTTTATTCCTTCTCTAAGGAAGATGTAATGGGTTGTGAGAATCACCTTGAGGAACAGGAGGAAGAGCCGCAGCCAAGGCAGTGATCAGATAAGAGAAATCTGAGTCTGGGCCAGAACTGTAACCTAAGAAAGTGTCTCAGAATTAACACTCCCTAGTTCTCTTTAGGATAAAGGCAGGGAGCGGGGAGACGTATTTAGACTTGCAAAATTCTGTTACTGTAACCCTATAATAAAAGTAGTTTTAGTATTCATAACTTTGGCGTTCAAGTCTGGTCTACCTCGAAGGGCTAACAGAACGGGCCCAGGAAAGGTGATTGGAGGGGGGTGGTGTGATCCACTTCACCTGGCTCATCCATTTTCTCCTTTGTTCCCGAACCCTTGTGCTCTGCTCCGTTTCTTGTTCCCCCTTTTTAAAACCCCCTAACTCTTGAATTGAAATACCATACTGGTTCTCCTACAGCATTTTCCCCAACCCAGGGTCCAGCTGGAATACCTAAATATCGTTAAATAAATAAATGGTGTTCATCCTGGCCTTTGGCAAGGGAGAGTAAGACCCCTCGCTTCCTCCCACATGCCATCTTTTACTTTTTGTCTTGTATTGATTTTATTGCAATTTCTTTGGTTGGTTGTCGTGAGCCACCCAGAATGGTTAAGAATCAGGCAGCGTAGAAGTTTAATAATAATAATAATAATAATAATAATAATAATAATAATAATTTATTGAATTTATATGCCACCCCACTCCCAGCAACTCTTTAAATTATGAGGATGATTATGAAATACCTTCAAAGTAGTACAAGAACAACTATTAGGACTCCCTGTAAGAGTTGTGTCCCCCATGCCCTGAAATCAGGACGTTAGGGAAGTAAATTAAGTCCAGTCCCAAAAGCTGGAGATCTTTGGTATAGCTTAGTTCACACCAGCTTCAAGGGTGCCGCACATTCCTTTATGCTTCAATTTTATTAAGGTGATCCCATTCATCTGAGGCCTCTAAAAATTTGCTTCTTTCACCCAAAGGTATATTTTCCTCACAAGTCTTTTGTTCAATATTACCCCTCTTGTTAGCATAAAAATAGCATGTTTCTCCCAGCAGGGTGCAAGCTTCCCCCTTGGGTGGCAGTGAACAGATCATATGGATCTGCAAAACCTCTTGAACCAAAAGGGGTTTTCGATGGCAGCTGAGACCCAACACCTGAATTGTTATATAGGACTTATCCAGCTGTGGCATCCTAGAGCTCAGACAAAGGTGTGGAATTCAGTGTTATGAATTTTCAGAATAGGTGGCCTTTTAAAGGCACAATGTGAGAAACTTCCCGAGCTATCCTTTGCGAATCTCTTTGTGGTAGGACTTCATGGTTGGGGTGCGCCACCTCTTCTGACTCTCACAGCAGGAGCAATGGGTTAGTAGACCTAACGGCTGGCATTAGGAGGACCTCCAAAGGGCAACAGATTTCCCCGTTGCCCTCGAACCTGAGAAATGGCTTCTTGCACATCCATGCATTCACTATCTTCAAAGTCCCTTGTTCTCTGGCACAAAAAGTTCTGGAGCTCCTTGGCTCTTCTCAGCTCCCTCCCAAATCCTATATTAATTTATGCCTTTCTTCTTTCGATGTCTTCTTTTCCAGAGCTGCACGGTGCAGACCCCACAAGGCCAGGACTATGAAGGTTGCACATATAGTGGGAAGCAAGTAAGTCCAACCAGCCAAAGACCCTTGAGGACAAGTCAACAGGAAATGTCTATTTGTTAGCACATTTTCTGTCTACCATCGGCATTCTGCATTTAGGTCAAACCTCCCCATTTTTACAAGGCACATCCAGAATTGCTGCTGCAACTCCCACATGTTGAAATACTAGAAATTACCATTTAAATCAGGAGTGCCTCGGGAGATTCCTGACATTTCTAGAGCAATGCCCGCATGAATTCAGAGCAGAAAATGAAAACATATAGTTGTAGAGCCACCCAAAAGGGTAGGAAATGTACTGAAAATGCCCCATCCAATGATTTGATAATATCTCTGTGGCTGTCAGTGGCTGAAAAGAGAGAGAGAAAGATTTTAAAACAGTGTTAGATTTGGTGTTTTTATAACTCTGTAGAAGCTCTGAATTCACTTGTGTTAAGTCTAGGCTCATTTTGTTTGTTCGATAGCTCTAATTTTGGGTGTTTGTACACCACCCAGGTATGTGAGATGGGTGGCCGTATAAGTTGGCTAAATAAATAAATAAATAAGATATGTCTACAGTCTGAAAAGAAAAAGAAGCAATGAGCTACAGATTTTGTTCTGTTTTGTTTCCAAAAGTTTGGGTTACCTAGAGGTGAGGGCTGTCTGAGGGTAGGCAACAAGAAGAGTCGGTGTCCAAGCTTTTTTCTAAGCCTGAGAAGACAGAAAGCAGATAGGGCCTGGTCGTAAGAAAGGCTGGTAGAATTGCACCTTGTCTCTTCCAGATTACAGGGGTGTCCATTTTGAGGGCTGGAGAGACCATGGAACCAGCCCTGCGGGCCGTCTGCAAGGATGTCCGGATCGGCACAATCTTGATTCAGACGAACCGATACACAGGGGAGCCAGAGGTGAAGTGCCAGAGGCTAAGAAAGGACGAGGAAGCCCGAGAACGATTCGTGACCTCTTAGCAACGCTATTCATTATTTATTCACTTGTTAGGTTTATCTCCTTCCTTTCCTCCAGAAGGTCAACGTGGCTAAACAGGGAAAGGTGCAGGCCATCCATGGGGGGGGGGAGGTGGCAAAAAAGTGAAGATGGCACCGATTACGCCTCCCCCTTGTTTGCACCCTGACGTCTGTCTCTCCCCTCCAGCTCCACTACCTGAGACTGCCAAAGGACATCAGTGAAGATCACGTGATTTTGATGGACTGCACGGTCTCCACGGGGGCAGCCGCTATGATGGCCGTGAGGGTGTTGCTGGTAAGGAAATGAGAATAGCCAGGAAGGAAAAGGGGAAGAGCGTGCGGGAGGAAGGACAAAGCTCTTCATGGCAGCGAAGTGGAGGGGGTCTTATTGTTTGATAGAATCCTTGCGTTAGAAGTCAATCTTTAGGCCATCTAATAAATCATAACAGTGCTTCAACCTCAGCAACGTGAAGGTGTGGACTTCAACTCCCAGAATTCCCCAGCTAGAATTCTGGGAGTTGAAGTCCACACATGCTGGCTGGGGAATTACCAGCTAGACCAGAGAGGAAACAGATGAGCTAATTCTACTTTATTGTAAGGCTACATTAACAGAATCTTGCAAGTCTGAAAGGAGAACTCTCTCGCTGTCTCCTTTACAGCCCGCGAAGTTAAGGAGGGTCACTTCTGAGCCTCTTTCTCCACCCATTATGCAGCTGAGGGCTATGCCATCTTTTATCTGACTGTTCCCTAGGCAGCATCTCTTCGCTCTGTCTCCCAAGATCTTTCCCACATACCTTTACATTCTGGGAGTTGAAGTCCACAGATCTTCAAGTTGCTGAGGTTGAGAAACACCTAATTATAATAATAGTAAATTTAAATAGATAAATAAATGCTAGTCTGAACCCTGCCGAGGGCAGGAATTGAAATTAAGGCATCTTCTGGGCTGTATTAGAAGAAACATCATATCAAAGACATCTGATCTGTCCTTTTTCCGCTATGCTCGGTGCTGGTGGGACCCCAACTGAAATGGTGTGGACAATTCTGGGCATCCCATTTCTGGAAGGATAGTGACAGGTTTGGCAAAGATGATACAGGGACATGTCCTACAAAGACAGGCAGTTTGGAAAAAAGACCAAAGTGAGACATGATAACTGTTTTGGGGTACATAAAAGGAAGATACCGGGAAGATGGTCAAGAGCTGTTTTCTGCGGTCATAGAAACTAGGGCCAGAAATAATGGAAAGAAGTTGGAGCTTCCAGATTTTGTTTAAATAAAAAGCAAAACTTCCCAATGGTAAGATGTGCCTAACAGAGGAATTATCTACCTACAGAAATTGTCGGTTTTTCATCTCTGGAGGATTTTAGGAGGAGACCAGACAGCCACTTTCACAGATCGTTTCATAGGTTTTCCTGTAAATCGCAGAGGGTTGGACTAGATGATCCTTGGGACACATTCCAACTCTACGGTTCTGTGATTCTATGATTCTCCACATCCAAGGGAGGAGAAGCCATCTTTAAATATTTGCACAACCCAAATTGTCCCCACAGACCTATCCTACTATATCTAGCTTCTGCCCAGTATCATTTCCCTTGGCTGGCTTGGGATGGATCCACTGTCGCTCAGCCTCAGTTCTCTAATCTGCAAGACGGGTATAATAATTCTGGCCTTTTAAAGGGTTTTCAGAACAACTGCAATAAAACAGAAAGTAAAGCCAGGATTAAAAGAGAGGCTGAAATCCTTTTGTTTCCCTTAGGATCATGATGTGCCGGAGGACAAAATCTTTCTTCTGTCCTTGCTGATGGCCGAGATGGGCGTCCACTCTGTCGCCTATGCCTTCCCACAAGTCAAGATCATTACAACTGCTGTAGACAAGAAAGTGAACGACCTTTTCCGCATCATCCCTGGTATCGGTGAGTGTTTCTATCATCTGGCCTATTTTAAGATCTAAACCAGGAAGGGAGACTTCTGACTATGTAAAAATTTTACTTGCAGATGAAAATCCTGAGATTACAGTGGCAACAGGCAGATTTTAACTATGGCTATAAAAACAAGGATTTTAGTAACAAATCAATGAGTTGGGCTTTTAAGTGTATCGTGTAATATTTATCTTATTTGTTAAACTGTTTTATTTAATGTCAAGTCTGATTTATATTTGTAACTTGTTTTCAGGTGTTTTGGCTGTAAATAAATAAATAGTGGTTCTATCAAGGATGTAGAATAATTGTTACCGTAAGACACATATGAGTGGGAGAATTGGGGGAAAGGGCTGGGGGGAGAGAAATACAGTGGAACCCTCGGTTCATGAACGCATCTGTTCACGAACAATTCGGGTCACGACCAGCTCTGGCCGCAAAAATTTACCTCCGGTCGCGAACGCCGGATCAGGTGACGAACAGGATCCGCGGCCATTTTCCCTCCCGTGTCACGTGGTCGCAGCTTCCTGTAGGGAGGGGACTCTCCCTCCAAACACTAACTGCCTCCCCACCCCATTCTCCCTCTTCATACTGTGCTTTTTTTCATGTTTTTGTGGTTTAAAAATAAAATGCATATGTTTCAGAACTGTTTGTATTTACATTGAACCTTATGGGGAAATTTGCTCTTTCCTTTGGCCATAGCCCTTGGCCTGGTGATTGCTTTTACTGTGCTTTTGTCGCTATGGAGAAAGGAAAGAGCGCGGAGGAATCAGTGGGGGGGGGAACTCCCGCTCCGCTGTGCGTGCGCGCGACATAAGCCTTTCCGCCCAGCGTGCTGATTGCTTTCACTGTGCTTTTGTCGCTATGGAGAAAGGAAAGAGCCAGAGGAATCGGGGGGGGGGGGAAGCTCCCGCTCCGCTGTGCGTGCTACATAAGCCTTCCCCCCATTGCTTTCACTGTGCTTTTGTCGCGCGCGCCAAGGGCTATGCACAAAGGAAAGAGCACGGAATTAAGAGGAATCAGCGCAGGGGGGGGAAGCTCCCCTACATAAGCCTTCCCCCCCATTGCTTTCACTGGTTCAGAATGGATTAACCGTATTTACATTGAACCTTATGGGGAAATTTGACTCGGGTCGCGACCAGAAATCAGTTGGCGACCAAATTTGGGGTCGGAACGGATTAACCTTATTTACATTGAACCTTATGGGAAAATTTGATTCGGGTCACGACCATTTCGGGTCGCGACCAGAGTCGCGGAACGAATTAAGTTTGTGAACCGAGGTTCCACTGTACTCTGTTTTAAATTGTCATTTGCCTACTTTATCATCTGCATCACAATTTCCCCCCCTTAAATGGCAGGGAATATTACCTTCATTATTCAGCAATCATGGGGGACTTCCGGGGAGGTATGGCAAACTGAAGATGGCTCAGCAAAAGCAGAGCCAAGGACTGCAGCAAAAACCAATGAACTAGTGAGTAAACTGGTTCCTTGAAACCTCTCTGGATGAGGAGAGAACAGGGGATCAGCCACATGCACTCCGGACGGCTGCCCCTTGCAAGGAGATCATAGGACAGCAGTTTTCCACTGATTTGAACACCAGGAAATGACGGGATCAGCCATCTTGCTCACAACCGCAGCAGGGCCTTTTAAAGGACACTGAGCTTGCAGTCCTCACGTTCTAATCATTTTTGGAAATTGCCTATTAACTGTCTTAAAGCTATTAGAGACCTTCGGAACAGCAAATTTGAAAAGTCTTCATCAAATGACTTTATCTTCAACTCTGAACAAAAGAAAAATTAATTACAAGCTTAAGAACTTAAAGAATTTGAAATAAACAGCAAAAAGCCAACTAAGATTTTGATCTAAGAAAGTTATAAATGGATTAATGGTCCAGATAAATTTGGAATATTGACTTTTATTATAAGATTTTGGAATGACCTAAATAACTAACTACAGCTTCTTGTGGGAAACAGACTTATTTTTGGCTATCCTGGCTATTGCAAGTCATAACAAAAGATAAGTGATGATTTTAGAAACTGGACACTAGATGGGACTAAAGATTTTAAGCAGAAGAAGAAAAAATACAAAGCCTGATGTCAGTTAATACTGGGACTTACAGAATGATACCAAACGTTATAACATCGGAAATATTAAAGGAGATCTTTGAAGAATGGAGCCAGAAGTTAGTAACTCAATATCAACACTGTCAGTAATGATGTCTGCTTCTGTGGATAGACTATGTCCAAAAGATGTTAATGAAGGAATGACAAATGCAGAACAAATTTTATTTGACAAAACAGAGAAAGTACCAAAAGTGGAACTACGAATGACAGGCCAAGAGAATGATTTGTAAAATGATGCTTTACTGGATATACGAAAGAAACTGGCTGAAGTTTTAAAAATTAAAAGGGAAATACAAATGATAAACCAAGAGAATGACCTGGGGAATGTTTTCATATTGGATCTACAAAAGAGGTTTGTCAAAGCCTTGAAGAAATCTGTGTGATGGATAAAGAAGAATTGAAGAGAAACCAAATCCTATGATAATATTTGATTGAATTAAAGGTTAAGACTGTTAGAAGTAAAAGGAAGGAATAGAAAGTTGGTTGATTTGATCAAGGTTAATATAAGTCAGTTTTTTGCAAAGTTCTGGTAACCATTTATGAACTTTTTGCTGACACCAGGATTGAAAAGTTGGTGATTTATGGATTTGCTTATAGATAAGGGATGGGATATGGGATGAAGAGATATTAAATTTGTTTATACTTATTGTGATGAAGGTTGGAGGTCACTTCTTTCTATATTTCTTTTCTTTTTCTTTATTATATTCTTTCTTTTCTTTTTCTTCTTTTTCTTTTTGCGTGCACTTTTTCTTCTTTTTTCCATTCTCTTTCTATATGTTTACTTTGTATTAGTTTTTACTACAGTAATTACAATTCTTAATAAAAATTATATTTGGGGGGAAAACAACCAATCTTGGTTAGAAGATCATAGTTTAGGAGAATCTACCAAACAGCCTGGGGGGAAGGGGAAGCAGGGTCTTTAGCTTCAATTAGGGCGAGGCAATTGATTTTTTTTTTTAATCAGGATTATGTCCTGCTGGTTTCAGACATTTTCTTGTTGACATAGAAATAATTTGGAATCACTTTTGCATTGCATCCTCGCTTCTGTCTTGTATTCTTCTCTCCGAGCCCCAGCGGGTGGGTGGGGGAAATGGGCAGACATTAAAGCACTTTTCTGCTGCCCTCTTGCACGCAGGGATGGTACAGTCCTGGGAAACCATTCCAGATTAATACTTCTGAGGTTTTTTAGGGATTAGCAAATTGCACCTTTTAAAAAAAAATGATCATCAGGCACTTTTCCAGAAAGGAAAAAGACATTTGGATAGAAACAAGAGCAGAATATATACAGGTAGTCCTCGCTTAACTACAGTAATTGGGACCAGAATTTCCATCCCTAAGAGATGTGGTCATAAAGCATGACATTATGTGACCGTACTGCTTAGTGATGGCAGTTCTGGCACTTCCTAGTTGCCATCATTGAGCAAATCACTGCAGGTTGTTAAGTGAGGACCCCATGAAACCACGACTTGCAATTTCCTGCCAGGTTCCCCATTGACTTTGCTTGTGGGAAGCCAGTGGGGAAGTCGCAAATCACAATCACGTGATCGTGGCACACTGCGAGAGCCAAAACTTTGAGGACCCATCATAAGTCCCCCTCATTCAGCACTGTCATAACTTTGAACAGTCGCTGAATGAGTGGTTGGTAAGCAAGGACCACCTGTATGTGTCGAGAGCTGCAGGGATGACCTTGGAGAAACTATGCGGTGACGGTTACAAAAACATGATTTAAGCCCAGGAAAAGGAAAAAGCATGCGAAAGGAGCCCATGCTGGCTCCCCCTGACTCCCTGGGTGTAAGAGAAAGGGAAGGGAAAGGACAGTGTAATGGTATGTGGGAATGACCTTGAGAGATGGGGCGAAGAGATGCTGCCTAGGGAACGGTCACATAAGAGAGGGCATAGCCTGCATCTGTATAGTGGGAGGAACAAGAGTCTCAAAAGGGACCCTCCCTAAGTTCTCAGGGAGTAGACATGACAGCGGGAGAATTGTCCTTTCAGAGTTGCAAGATTCTGTTAACGTAACTTTACAATAAAGTAGAATTAGCTTATCTGGTCATGTTTCCTGTCTGGTCTACCTGATAAGTCTAACACAGGCTTTCAAGATTGATGTCAGCCCGTTGAGGTGGGCCAGATCAGGAAACCAACTCCACGGGATTTACTGGAACTCTATTGGTATAGGCTAGAGTAACGAAACCTTATTTTCCTTCCTTCCCTCCCTCCCTCTTATACCTGGGGTGGAGGTAAGACTGGGGAGCCAGCCTGAGCGTCTTTCCCACGCTTTCTCTGTTTCCTAGGCTTAAAGCATCTTTCTGTAACCGTCACTGCATAATTTCTCCAAGGTCATTTCTGTGCCTCTCTGCAATCCATTTGCAGTCCACCTATTCATTTAACTAATATTCATGTAATTAATTATGAAAGCCACGCCAAACCAGGTTACGTCATGTCATGTGCATGTTGATCTTCTAGAGCAGTGTTTCTCAACCTTGGCCACTTTAAGATGTGTGGACTTCAACTCCCAGAATTCCCCAGCTAGCATGGCTGGCTGGGGAATTCTGGGAGTTGAAGTTCACACGTCTCAAAGTTGCTTTGATTGAGAAACACAGTTCCAGAGGACTCATGGCACCTGTATTCTGTCTTGACATGCCCTCTTTATTTGTAGTTAAGGACCAAGTTCCAACCAGTTTAGGACTAAGGGAATCATGCCCGCTGATAAGTAAACTAGAGTTTATTTCAGGATATTTCTTCAAGGCTACCTCATTCTTGCTTCTGGCTGCAGAATCTGCTTGCTTTATAAGTTTCCCTTTATTAGCCAAGCTCTCTCCCCAAGTTGCATTAACCAGCCGCCAGAATGGAAACCAGGCTGAGAGATCTTGGTTTACGGCTCCAGTGTTCCTATAACACGTTGTGCCCGTTCAGACTGTGACCTAACAGCTGCATTTTCCAAACTGTGGTTGGGGTTCTTTGTGTTTTGGGGAATAGCCTCCTGGGCCAGTGGTTCAGGGAATTGTGCAATCCTCCAAATTCACTAAGCAGGTTGTGTTGTGTGAATGCAGTTTACAGGTATAGTGGAACACTGCTCAATCAGTGTGAATCTCACTGTTTCTCCTGCTGCCTTCTAGGGAATTTTGGAGACCGTTACTTTGGCACAGACGCCCCACCCAACTGGAGCGATGAGGAAGACGTTCTGGACTCTTGATCGCTTCTCTTGTAAAGAAATTGCTGTGAAGGAGTGGCGGATTCTGCACCCACATCTCAACCTCTACCCTCATGCACTCCACCGTAAATCTCCAAACGCTTGCAAAAAGGCCATTCGGCGATGCAGCTGTTTTTTTTAATTCTGCTTCACCTCGCATCAGAAGCCGAAGGAGCATTTCTTAGGAAAAAGGGGGGCAGGCAAGAACGTGGCTCCTGGCTGGTTTTTTTTTTTTTTTAAAGTATGCACGAGTGTCTTTGAGTCCAGAAGCCGTTTATTTTAATTTAAAAGATTTAATATAACTTATTTTATTAAAAAAAAACTCCCTGGCAAAGCTTTGAGGATTACGCTGTGGGGTCTGTCATTCCTTACCGAGAAATGAAGCCTGTTTTTCATGAACGGCCCCCCCCCAGAATCAGAAAGCCAGAATGGGCCAAGGTATTTTGCTGCCAGTGGCCAACCAGCAAAACAATTATTTTCTGCTGGCAAAAAACCAGGAAAGGCCCGCTTTTTATTTATTTATTTATTTATTTATTTTGCTGTCCCCAGCATGGATTTTTTTCTTTCCAGGAATCAAGTTTTGAGAGTTGACTTCCGGGCCGGGGGGGACCGACAGGGATCGCCATGATGGGAGCTGGTGATAGTGATCCGTAGGAAGACCAGTCTTGGGGAAGACTTTACACGCTTCATTTACTTACGCACACGTTGCGTGTGGCAGATCGTGGCACATGGTTGCTATTCCGATCAGAGCTGAAAAAAACAGTCTGCAAGGCAAGTCTGATCTCCAGCTGCCAAAGCAGAATGGGTACTGTCTAAGGCAAGGTTTCTCAACCTTGGGAACTTTAAGATGTGTGGACTTCAACTCCCAGAATTCCCCAGCCAGCATGGCTGGCTGGGGAATTCTGGGAGTTGAAGTCCACACATCTTAAAGTTCCCAAGGTTGAGAAACACTGGTCTCAGGGTAGGTAAGGATGCAGACAGGAAAGGAAAGTGCCTCTAGGAAAGAGTTAAAGAAAATATTCTGAATCTTAGCTATCTGCCCCCAGGAGAAACTGAATATAGGCAGTAAACCCTCCATTTAAGACTTCAATTTAGCGGACTTTGGATACAACTGACACATTTTTCATATGGACGTCATTCCAATGTAAGGGCTTGTCTGTCCCAGGGAGGAGTGACCAAAAATGCCGCCGATCAGCGGATACAAGGGATCTCCATTTGGATATCACACACATTTGCATTTAAGCGATAACCCTTCCCATGAATGATCCCTCAAATCAACGTCTTACTCTTCTTCAAAGACTCATAGGCTGCTTTTTCACAATACACATAACCTGGTTATGAAGCCAGCCCGCTTCCTGAGTTTGCACAGTGTATTGTGGCAAAAGCTGGGTTCGCACAATGTGTTACCTCTTCACACACACACACACACCATTCAAAGCAATGGAATTGTAGGTCATTCACAGATCTGGTTAACCCTGATGTGTGAGCACCGCTTACGTCATTGTTGAGCTAAAAGAGAACTACCCAACAGGATTGTACCCTCACCACAGACCCTTAAGGTTGGGCTGGGCTATGGAGTTTGTCAAATAAATAAATAGCTCACAGCTGCTCCAGATGTGGCTAATTTGGCGTGTCCCAAAGAAGCACTGCAAGATAACTGTCCATCTTGCAAGATATCCAGCGATGGATTTAACCCAGATCCAAGATTTACTTCTGGAGTCAGATAATTGGACCATCCAACCCATTATATTTTACCCTGATTAGTGGTTTCTCTCTCCTATTGGAGGTGCGTGTGACTTTCCCAAACTTTATTATCCTGGGTCAAATGTCTATAATCTTCTTAAGTATATATCCTGCCTTTCAGCCAACTGAATTTTTTTTTAAAAAGTGGTCAAAACCCCTAACCAGCTTGTGAGATAGGTAACTACAGGACAGAGAACCTGTTCCTAGAATAAGCTTAACCAGGTTAATCAAAGGGCTGCTGTGTTGGTGTGAGCACATTATGTGGGACAATAGAATGAGTCAACCAATTCCCACAATTTTAACTTTAGCCCCAGTCGGTCCAATCTTGCACAAATCCCACCCAGTCGTATCATGAGAACACCTAAATCCAGTCCATCAACATACATGTGCATGTACATGTACATGTACATATACATATACATATATGGAGTCCTCCAAGAAGAAGATGGAAAGGAAGAGAAGCAAAACTCTTGATTAGAGAAGGTGCCGGCAAGAATGACAACGCCAAACACTGATTGGCTACAATGGCTGAACCATCTCTACTGCTGTCTTACATGCTGGCTGGGGAATTCTGGGAATTGAATGCTGGCTGGGGAATTCTGGGAGTTGAAGTCCCCACCTCTTAAAGTTGCTGAGGTTGAGAAACACTGTTCTATAGTGTTGGAAGAAGTGGGTGGAATGTCTGTCTGCCCAGAATTTTTAACCCAGTTAGTGCAGTTGCTTGTACTAACCTCCAACAGGGTGATTTCCCTGGGTTAGTGGCTGACTGGGTTAAATGTATTGTGGGAACACGGCCAGTGTGTTGCCCTTTCTCAGAACTAACCAGTGAAATCACTGGATGGGTTAAGAATGCAACTCCATGCTGCCATTTGCAGAATGAAGAGTTGAATCATTGATTTCCATGTTTCAGCCAGATGACTTGCTTCTAGACCGGATTTTTCTCCTCTGCCTTTTAAGATGAGGGGCAAACTATATATGGACAGGCTTTGATAGTTTAAAACAACTATTTTCCTTTAAAAAAATCGCAGCCCCCCCCCCACCGAAAGGGGGTGGGAACTCCATCTTTAGCACCCTGGTGAGGTCACCACATCATCTTCATGCTCCCTGCAGCCCCCATAATAACTCCCCTCTTCTTTTAATTTCCCAATCCTTCTTTATCAGTTGCTGTCCAAATCAGTTGGCTTGCAAATGCCATCTCTTCAAAACCCACCCCTCTTGTTAAATTGTACCCATTTAGTGCACAGAACGTGCCCTTTCGTCTGGGCACCTTCTGAAGTGGTGCACACCTTTTGAAACACTTCCCCCCTGCATAATTCACGTTCCTGGCATACTTTTGCATTTAAAACCAACCAGCCCACTGTAATTCCTACGACCACCTTCTGCAAAGAGCCTGTTGGGGCACATCCCTCCATTCGAGGTGGCAAAAAGATTCAGGAAATCTGGGTTGGGTTCTAACCTATCTAAAACCTCTGCCCTGCCATCCAGGCCGTTGTCGTGGAGGAAAGACGCCACGCTGCCAACAGGGGCCTTTGGGGCAGCGGCAAAGGGGGGGAAAAGTTAATTTAGGAACATGACCATCGATCAAAGCCCCACCTCTTTTTAACAGGCACTGCACGGCGCAAAGCCTCGATTTTGCATGTGTCTTGCTCTCTGACATTTCGAGCACCTTGTGGTGACGGTTGCAACGGAAAAAGTGTGTGGGTGGCCTTTGGCCAAGGGATTCAAACACGCCCCGCTTGAATCCTGCCTTGCCCTTCCTCTTACCAGTGGCCAGAAAACCAGACGTAGTCACCCACCGAGAAAATTTGAGCAAACCAAAGATACCGATCTTTCAGAAGGAGGTTGCCTCTCCCCCATTCAAATCAGAAAAAGAAAGAGAAAAGGGATGATCAGGTGAACCCTTTGAAAAGCGCAGCCTCCAGAATGGAAAATCACCTAGAAAGAGACTTTGACGTAGGCGGGTGGGAGGCTCGGACGGAAAGGCGTTTCGCTTCAACGAGGGCTTGTTTATTCAGCCCCTTCGAAGCTCGGCGGGTGGCTGACAGGCTGGGGTTTTCTGGGGGGACCGTTCTGGGTTGTTTCGGGTGAAAGTCTTTGATTTCCATGTCTGGTTTCGCTAAGAGGCTGCGAGATGCCAGCCAGGCTGGGGCAAGGAAATGCAGAACGCTACGTGGCCCGAGTAGCTGATGAGTCTCTCTTCTTTTTGATAAACCGGTTCTCAAGATAGCAAGTCTCCTTTTTCCTCCCTTCTGTTTTCCACTCATTTGGCAACCCAACAGCTTTGCTTTAGGGCCAGTGTTTCTCAAGCTTGGCAACTTTAAGATGAGTGGACTTCAACTCCCAGAATTCCCCAGCCAGCCATGCTGGCTGGGGAATTCTGGGAGTTGAAGTCCACTCATCTTAAAGTTGCCGAGCTTGAGAAACACAGCTTTAGGCAATGTAAGGAGTCCATTCAACAAACCATAGTGGAGAAAAGGAAATAGATTTTAAGCCTGAAGGCAATCCGAGAGACAATTTCCCCCTATTCCTGCATCCGAGCTCAAAATCCAAATAGCCATGTTTTTATTTAGCTCCCTGCAGACTCTTTATCTTTGCCCTGACCCCTCTCCCAGGGATGACAGTAAGTGGCTGTCCACTGTTCATCTTTCATCCTCCATAGTCATCAGCATGCTGGCTGGGGAATTCTGGGAGTTGCAGTCCACCCATGCTGGCTGGGGAATTCTGGGAGTTGCAGTCCACCCATGCTGGCTGGGGAATTCTGGGAGTTGCAGTCCACCCATCTTCAAGTCACCAAGGTTGAACAGCACGGCCCTAGAGTGCCCAAACAGATCGTTTTCGCGTAACAGGATGGCCTGACTCACACAAGAAGCTGAACCACAAACTGCCCACTCTCTTTTGCTTGCGTAAAGTGTGACTCAGCATTGACCAAGGAGCTTCACAGCTCTGTGAGTCTATGAATGTGGGTTTCTAACTGCTCTCTCACACACGAGCCCCACTTGGCACATTTGGGAGGCACCAGAGGGTTTTGATATAGGTCTTCCCCATGTCCTTGTCCTGTGTCATGCTCAATGCAATCTCCAACATTATTTCGGGGTGAGGGTTCAGCCAGGACCCATGTTCATCTGGCCGTGGCTCCACTTCCATAGGAACATGTTATGTTCCACAGGAACTGGTTATTTCAGCCGCCCCACTCGGTCCAGCAGAAGGGGCAGGTTGCAGACCCCACCGGTCAAGGAATTCCGATTGGGGGGGTCTGGGCAGAGGGCCTTTTCTGCGGGGGCTCCTGCCCTATGGAACATCCTGCCTCCCGAGGTCCGGTGTGCCCCTCGCTCGTGGCCTTCAGGAAAGGGCTCAGATCCTGGCTCTGCCAGAAGGCCTGGGGGCCGGAGGGGGGCCTGCACCTGTGGAGATGGCTGGTGGGGTGATGGGTTGGGCTCCCCCCCAGCATCTTGAAGGTTTTAGGGCTAAAATTTATAGGGGGGGGGGTTAGGACATTTTTAATGCATGTTTCTATTTTAATTATTTATGGATTTTGGCCATTGTTGGAGGGATTGGTGTGTTTTCGTTTTTTGTTATTGTGAGCCGCCCAGAGTCACCCGTTGGGGGAGATGGGCGGCACACAAGTTTAACAATAAATAAATAAATAAATAACAAACATAAACATAAACATAAACATAGAAGGCCCTAGTCTTGATTTTTATTCAGAATGTGCTCAAATTTAAGTGCAGTAGAAGACCTATTTTTCTCCCCAACAACAACCCTGTAAGGTAAGCAGGGCAGAGAGAGAGAGTGTGGCTGAGGGGGACTCGAACCCAGGCTTCTCCCCTCCTAGTCCAGCACATTCACCACGACATCCCATTGGCTGTCTGAGGATGGAGCTTCAGGGGGGTCCCCTGCCTTCCTTCTCCCCTAGGAGATGCATTGGGAAGCACAGGGGTCCGTGGGGCGGGGGGGATAAAAGGTCAGGATGGCGGCTTGGCAGCACGATTCAATCCTGCCCTTTTTTAATATGCCTTACATGTGCAAGAGATGTAATAAAGAGGCAGGACTTTTATTGTGTAGTTGCAGTCGCCATTTTGACTTTTTTGACCCCCCCCAGCAGATACTCCTCCCCACATCCTGTTTAATTCTCCCCCAAATCCACCCAGAGGGGTGAAAGGCCAAATACATATATAAAAAAATTCCCCTCTCGCCTCTATGGGTGGTCTGCATCTTCCTCAGTCTGGGGTCCTCCATCAGAGGCCGGGGAGTTGGAGGGTCCTGCACAGGATCTGAGCTGTTCCTCGCGCTGCACTCTTCTGGACAGAGAGCTCTGATATATATCCCTGCCATGAAAAATAATAAAGAATAAAGCTTGCCGATGGAAAGAAGTGCTGAAAACGAAATTTCTGCAAAGGGAATAAAATGAACTTGTGATTTATGGGTTTAATGATTAGAAAGGGTAGAATAAGGAAAGAAGGGATTATGCAACCTTAGAGAGAAAGGATAAAATATAAACGGATTTATAACTGCTGTAAAGAGGATTGGAAGCCACTCCTTTATATCTATATATCTTTTTTTCTTTTCCTTTCTTTTTCTTTGTTGTCCTTTTTTCTTTCATTTCTTTTCTATTTACTTATCACTTTTCTTTTACTCTTCTTTACTTTCTTTTTTCTTTAAATGTGTATTGTTTTTACTTTACAAAAAACTTCTTTTATAAAAATTAATTTAAAAAAAACATCGCCAGACCCGGGGTACTGCATTATACTAGGATTGGGGAAACAAGGTTCAGATTCACTGTCAACAGTGAAAGCTCATTGGGCGATTTTGAGCCAATGACTCTCTCTCACCCAGCCTGCCTCACAGGGGTGTTGTGAAGACAAAATTCCAGGAGAAAATCCTCCATATGCCAACTTGAATCACTGAAGAAAAGATGAGATAGAAATCTAGTAGCATTAATAACATGGGGGGACAGATATGTTAAATCACCTTGAGGCTCTCCAAGGGATGAGAAAAAAACTCATTAATAATTCCCCAAGATGATCAGGCTCAAATTATTGCTGGTGGCATAGTCAGCCAGATGTTTAGACTGAATTTGGCATTTTGATTATTATTATATTTATTATTATTATTATTATTATTATTATTAAATTTATTATACCCACCTACTCCACTGGACTCTGGGTGGCTTACAAACTGTACTACTAAATTAAAACAAAGAAAAACAGACAAGACGAAACAGCCCTGATTAAAAGCGACCATTAAAACAAAGCATGACAGCCCCTCTGCCCCCAAAATTAACCCTAGATCTGGGTCTAAAGCCAGGTTTTAAGGACCTTTCAGAACCCCAGGAGAGAGGGTGCCATCCGTATCTCTGGGGGGATGCTGCTCTAGAGGGCAGGGAGCGCGACAGAGAAGGTGCAATTATCATATTTTGGATTCGTTATGTGAAGGCCCAGCTCTCTGGAGAAGGCTCTGATGCTGGGAAAGGTGGAAAGAGAGAGGAGAAGCAGAGGACAACCAGCAGGAAGGTGGATGGACTCAGTTATGGTGGCAATGGGGGCACCACCGGAAGACCTGAAGGACCAGGTTAGGGACAGATCATCGCGGACAAAATCCATCAACGTGGTCACTAAGAGTTCATACCAACCTGATAACACATAATCAATCAGTTGATCAATGCAAAGACCCAGCTCCCTTCAAGAAGTCCATAATGGTGGGAAAGGTGGAAGGAAAGAGAAGAAGAAGAGGACAGCCAGCAGCAAGGGGGATGGATTCAGTTACAGTAGCAATGGGGGCACCACTGGAAGACCTGAAGGACGAGATTAGGGACAGATCATCACGGACAAAATCCATCTATGTGGTTGCTAAGAGTTGACACCCACTTGATGGCACACTGCATCAAGTGGGTGCAATCAATGGATTGCAGATTCCTGAGGGGTGATGGGATGATTTAATAGCAATAGAAAATCCAGTAAGGAATAAAAATGGGTCTGTTCATCACCCATGGCTACAAGATTTTGTCTGGTTTTCTGCCTTTGAGAATTTCAGGTTTAGATGTCATCTGATCTAAAGCTTCCCTTTGCTCCACCCCAGCTCTACAATTTGCTTCTTCTATATCTTCTTTTAAAAATTCACGGCTGACTTCCTGCCTGGCCAGCACCACACAGAAATTATGACACTCTAGAAGCTGAGGTAGGCCTGTAGAAGGCTTAAAATAGAACTGACCCCAAACTGCAAAGTTTAAACTCAAAGGCAAGATCTGTTTGTCCACCTTGAGGCTCCTTTTGGAGATGTGCAAAACTACATAATTCGGTTACAGCTGAGGCGAGATTTAGAGCTTGCACATAGATGTGCTCCCCTCCCCCCATGACTTCGGGATGGTGGTTCTCACACCGGGGGTGGAACAATAAATGAGTTTCTTCCACAACGGTGCTAAAAAAGCGTAGCTATCGAACAGATCAAACAGAAAGTAACTAGAGTTTTACTTGGATGGAGGTTAGATTTTACAAAGGGTTGCTTTTGTAGGATGGTAAGATACCTACTTTAAGGAGGCTTCTCTAGTGATGGTCTCCTAGGCATTCCCTTCCCATTTTCCCTTCCTGTTGATGCCTCACTCCTGATGCCCTTTCCCTCTGTCCCTTTCCCCATCCACATGTGCTGTCTCCCTTCTGCCCCCTACACCTCTAGCCTCACTCCTCTATTACTTTTTTTCACGAGCATGGCACTGTTGGAAAGCAAAGCTGTGGCATCTTCTAGCCCTACTAGAACTCTCAAAGGCTCCTAAAGTAGTTCATCAGAAGCAGTGGTACATGCACCGCAAATAGGACTTGGAAGGTGTGAAGCTGGGACACAGGGTAAGTTGCTGAAATTTTATGAAGTCTCCCAAACTTGCCATAAACTTGTAGAGCTGGAAGGGAACCCATGGAGTCCAATTCTCTGAAATGTGCAGGGAAGCCAATTAAATCATCCTGTCCAGCCTTTTCTTCAAGACAGAAAACCCACCACCTCCACAGGTAGACTGTCAGATCTTACTATCAGGTTGTTTCTCCATATATTTAAACAAAATCTAGTTAGTTCCAACTTGTATCCATTATGATAAATATCACAACTATTTTGTTCTAATTATCTACCATATTTGTTAACCACCCCCAATCTTATGATTCTGGGTGGTGCATAGACAAACCAAAACAACAAGAAGGGAAGTCTTCAAAGTCTTCAAAGGTAACATGTCCCATTATACGGGACTTGCCCTAGAGAAGGTCTCTTGCCTTGTTCAAGTCCCATGAACCTCACAAGGAGGGACATTCAACCGGTCAGCCTTCTGTGGATGCCCGACCTGGCAGGTGGAGTTAACCATGTCTGTAATCAAGAATGGCCTTCTCGGGGAAAAACATGGATGTTTTTTGGTTGGATCCAGATTCTTCAACAAAGGGAGGGACGGGACTTAAGGGATGAACAATTGAGACCCATTGTTGGTCAGGAGATTCCCAGCCTGAACAACTCCCATCTGTGGGATCTTCAAGTCCCAGAATTCTCAGCACTGGCCATGTTGGAAGTGGAAGCAAGGCCAGTTTAAAAAGTTGGCCATCTCTCTGATTTTGAATTACCTTTATTCTGTCCCCCCAATTTGATTTCCCTCATCCACATCTCTGAATAGAATTCTCATCTCTCTTAAGTCCTAGAGAGCTTTTATGCATGTTCTCAGAGCCCTTGGATGAAATGATGTGCAGAAAAAAAATGCTGCCTTTTTAAAATCAAATCTCCCTCAATTCGACAACAACAAAAAGGGTTTTGCAATGTCTTTCAAAGGATAAGATAATGCAAGTTGATTTTTCTGGAGCAGAGTGTGATGGTCTGGGACCTGTTTATGGGGTGGCCAAGACGTGTGTGAACATCCAGTCTTTTATTGCACAATGTCCCCTCTATGAGTCTGCAGCCTCCCTGCTTCCTTTAAACCCCAAGGGCACAACTCAGGCACGAAGTCCTTTTGGGTGAAACGTGTGCAGTCCTGGAGGCTTTAGAGGGGTGGAAAGATGCCCAACAGAAAACAGCACCACCAGTAGCCCCATCTACTCCCTCTCCCTTGTAAGTCAGCTCAAAAACAGCTCAGAAATCTGAAAAAACACTCCAGCACCAAAAAATCAAGGTTAGAAGAACAGAAGTCTCTTTTGCTAGGAAGAAATGGCAAGACAGACCTCCTGGCACAGCATCCATGGGAGTTTTAACAAAAGGACACTTAAAAAAAAACAAGTTTTTTTTCTGATTGCAAAAGAATGGTGGGTGTTGTTTCATATGCTAAATTTATAAACGGCCTGCAGCTTCTCTTAGAGCCATAGGAACAGGTTTACCGAGAACGCTGGCTGTCCTGCGGCCAACAGAATATTCTTTTTCCTTCTGTGTGGCACAGATCTGTAATGATTAGATCCCACAGTTTGTGGCTGTTGCCCAAAGTCCTGCTGGTACCATTTGCTAAAATACTTATCTGATTCATAATGTGCATTTCTTTTTCATTAATTGGTCAGTTGCACAGAAAAAAAGTTTGGAAAGAGTAGCTGGAGTTGCCTCCTTCTCCTTCTCCTTCTCCTTCTCCTTCTCCTTCTCCTTCTCCTTCTCCTTCTCCTTCTCCTTCTCATATTCCCCAAGAAGCATGCCTACTTTCCAATACAGAGTTGAATATCAGAATTCTGGAGTCCACACACCTTAAAGTTGCCAAGGTTGAGAAACACTGACTTACAGAAATGGTAAATAATGTTAATTATTTATCAATCAGTTCTCTGCTGACTGATGAATCCAGACCACCTTTCTAACTGGTCACAATGGAAGCCATTCCTTTAATAGACAAATACCACTAATCTAGATGTTGCAATCTTAAACCAAAGGATCCTAGCTGAATACATTGATGTCCATCGGCCAGAGTTGGTTGAAGTCCACCAATGTCTAAAGAAATTAAATTAAATTAAATTAAATTAAATTAAATTAAATTAAATTAAATTAAATTAAATTAAGTCAAGTCAAGTCAAGTCAAGTCAAGTCAAGTCAAGTCAAGTCAAGTCAAGTCAAGTCAAGTCAAATTAAATCGCCACTTTTTGGAAAGCAAAGAAATCTCCCATTGGTACTAATGGGCACTTTCCTTGAAGTGTGAAGACTACTTGGGGTTGCATCAGAGACCAACCTCTCTCTCCCATGAGTAGGCTACCTTACAGACCTTTCCCCATAGCAGCTCTTAGTGTGGCAGAAATTCCAGGTGCTGAGCCAGACAATAAAAGTCTCTTCTAACGTTTCCTAAAGGACACATCCTGAAAAAATAGCTCAGGTTCCTTGTCCAAATCAGTCAAAGGTCCATTTCCCTCTGCTAAGCTACAATGCTCTCCACCCACCCTTGGAAAAGCAGAAAAACTGCTCGATTGCCAGTCACCTGAGTTCCCTCCAAGAAAATGGAGATCAAGCCGCACAGATTTGATGCACTGTGAGGCTGTCCTCGTATCAGAAGGGGGAGAGCACTACTTGGACACAGATACAGTTCCAGGTGAGAACCAGTTTGGTGTGGTGCTTAAGATGCTGGACTAGAGTCGGGAGACCGGAGTTGTAGGCCTGCCTTAGACATGAAGCCAGCTGGGGGACTTGGGGACAGTCCTTCTCTCTTAGCCCTAGGAAGGAGGAGGAGGAGAAGGAGAAGGAGAAGGAGAAGGAGAAGGAGAAGGAGGAGGAGAAGGAGGAGGAGGAGGAGAAGGAGGAGGAGGAGGAGGAGAAGAAGGGTGTGACTAACCATGTCCAAAAATGCTGCCTAGAAAATTCCAGGGGTTTGTTTATGTAGTTGCCAGGAGTTAAGACTGACCCAAGGGTATGCATTCATATGTACACACACAGAAAGAGAGCTAAGGATAACTTAAGCCTGTCACTTTCCTGGGCCAGGGAAGAAAGGCAGGAAGGCAGGAAGAAAGAAGGGAGGGAGGGACATTTTAAAGCATATTTAGGTGCATGTGAGGACATAGCCAAATTTTGCTAAATTTTGATTATACCTGGACATCTTCTGAATAAGAACAGAGCCACCTCAGTGACAGGCAAAGAGGTAAATATCTTTCCATCATCTGGAGTGTACTAGATCAGTGTTTCTTAAACTTTTTGCTCTCAAGACCCCTTCCCACTTTTAAAAGTTGTGGAGGACCCCAAAAGGGCTTTTGTTTGTATGGGTTATATTTATCAATATTTACTATATTAAAAATTAAAATTGATGCATTTGTAGAATATTTATTTATGGAAACATGTAAAAATAACAATATTAAGCCCATTAGATATTAACATAAACAAAATATTTTTCATGAAGAAAACCTATATTTTTTTAACAAATAAAAAATAATAATGAGAAGGGTGACATTGTTTTAAATATCTTCAATATCTGGCAAATAATTTTGGTTTTGTAGACCCCAGGGTCCTCGATAACATTTTAAGAAACACTGTACTAGATATTCTTTTGAACATCCTAAAAATGCATCTTTTCAGGTCTAAGAGCAAATTTATGAAGGTATCGAAAATAGAGATGTGCTGCATAATATAATCAGGTGTATTTTATTGTCTGTATTAGTACAGCAGGTTGCTGACTTCTAACATTTAAAAATATTATTAAATTTTTTTTTTTTAAATACTACCTCTAGTTTTGTTTCCTAACAAAACTTTCCTAACATATTACAGCCTTTTTATGTTACATAGCCTTTTGTATAATAAACATTTTTAACTGGCATCACTTTACCTGATGTAACATATATTTCTGTAATGCAAAGATTTTAACATAAATTTCCCAATGAAGTGTATATATGTGTGTGTATTTGTGTGTGCAAATCACACACAGACTACACAGAGCTTTCAGCAATATATGTCTGGCTGGGGAATTCTGGGAGTTAAGTCCACACATGCTGGCTAGGGAATTCTGGACACATCTTAAAGCTGCTGAGGTTGAGAAACACTGTTTTGGATGAAAAGAAGATTCAGAGAGGTCTAGAGAGGCTTGAGCTGTGGGCTGAACTGAATAGGGTGGGATTTCACAGGGAGAAACGTAAAGTTCTGCAACTGGGTAGGAAAAGTGAATGGCACTAGTACAGAATGGGGGAGACCTGGTTTGGCAGGAATACATGGGAAAAGGATCGGGGTGTCCTTGCCAGCCACAAGTTGAGCCTGCAGTGTGATGCAGCTGCTAAAAAGGCCAATGCTATCTTGAGATGGATTAACAGGGGCATCAAGTCTAGATCGCAGGAAATAATTGTCCCCCTGTCCTCTGCCCTGGTGAGACCCAGTTGGAGCTCTCTGTCCACTTTGGGGCACCACCGTTCCTAAGAGACAGAGACAAATTGGAGCAAGTTCAGAGAAGGGCTACCATGGTGGTGAAGGATCTGGAAACCAAGTCCTGGGAGAAATGGTTAAAGGATCTGGGTATGTTTATCCTGTGAAAGTAAAAACTGGATCTTCAACTATCTGAAGGTTGAAGGTTGTTACCCAGAAGAGGGAGTGGACTTGTTCTCTGTTGCACAGAGGGCAGGACCAGAACCAGTGGGTCAAAAGTATAAGGAAGAAGCTTCAGGCTGGACTTCACAAGGAACCTCCTGACTATATGAGAGCCAGTGGGACAGCGTTAGCTCTTTGAGGTAGTCCAGACAAGAAGCACAACCAGGAGTACAAGTTCTATCTTTATTGTAAGGTGACAGTAACAGAATCCTGCGAGTCTGAAAGTGCATTTCTCCCCCGTCGCCTTTACAGTCCAAGAAACTAGGGAGGGTCCCTTCTGAGATCCTTTCTCCACCCACAACCCTCCTTTGGGCTCCGATTTCATTTATCAGACTGTTGTCTAGGCTGCAGCTCTTCCTCCTGTCTCCCAAGGCTGTTCCCACAGACCATGACTGCCACGTGAAGTCCTTCTTTGCTTGAGGTCTTCAAACAGAGTCCGGATGGTCATTTGTGAAAGATGCTCTAATGGATTCTGCAGTGAGTAGGATTAGACTAGATGACCTCTGGGGTCATCTCCAACTCTATAATCCTATGATTCTAGGATTTAGGCCAGGCGGGAGCCATGTGGACCTTTTCAGCTGGTCATTGAAAAAAATGTATGAATGTGAGAAACTAAGTCGTTAATTTAGAACAAGCGTCTGATAAAACCAACGGGCTAGAATTATGGAAAGTTTGCATGAATAAGGAGTTAGCTGCTGAGTATGATGGAAATCAAATATGTGTAAGAAGAAACAGAAAGCTTAGCAAATAGTTCAACGCTGAGCAGGCAGTAAGTCAAGGAACTGTAGTGTCTCCTTGACCGATTAAAGTCTTTATGGATAAAAAAAATATAACACAAAACATAAAACATAAAACAACACGTCACAACATATAACAATACTTATTTCTTATTTACATAGGAAGCTTTTTTGTGATGCATTTTAATTCATCTTTATTCTATTTGAACTAATATTTCTTCTCTTTACCGTAAGCCGCCCAGAGTCGCTCTGCAGTGAGGTGGGCAGTGACACATTTGAAATATAAATAAATACATAAATGTAACATAACATAACACAAAGAAGACTTGTTGGGATGCTAGACAGCATACGCAGAATTTCATAGGCAAGCCATGCCTTATTGCTGGCTGAAAATCAGAATGTTTGGCAGTGAATGGGATACAGATTATATGATCCAATGGAGAGTTTAGGCTTGAACATCTGTCTACACAAGCATTTCTCAACCTCGGTAACTTGAAGATGGGTGGACTTCAACTCCCAGAATTCCCCAGCCAGCCATGCTGGCTGGGGAATTCTGGGAGTTGAAGTCCGCCCATCTTCAAGTTGCCGAGATTGAGAAACACTGATTTACACTATATTAAAATACATACAGATCACAGGTTCCCCACTACCTTTCTACCCGCATTTGCCCACCTTAAAATATATCCATCTGTTCCTCAGGTTTAGCAAGAATTCTACGAAAGGGCCCATCCTCACATACTTGCTCAAGGGTTTCGCCTTTGATGTCCAACTTGCAACCGTTCTCTCCCTTTTCCTTGTCAAATACGACTAATTTGTTCTGTGATATTTTACGTTTCAGATCCAGGGAAGCACGTGGTCATTTCCAGCATGAAGTGAGATGGGAGGTGGGGGGAGAACTCCCCAGCCTTGCAGCAGAAGCCCCAGCCCGTGCTGAGATAGAAAAACAAAGGGTTTGACTTGTGTTGTATTGTTTTACAGGCTCTTTTTCTTTTAATTAATTTTTAATTATTTTTTTTAATTACAAAAAAAGGTAAACATACATTGAAGGGCTTTAACGTAAAGGCGAAAAAATACAACAACAAAATTTGCATTGCTTCTAAATATCTCTTAAAAGCATGAAACAGTGACTCATCTCTTGATGAGTCATTCTACTGAAAGCTTCATCAGCTCTTCTGAATATCGAGGGGAGCAGCCCAGGATCTCCCCCAAGATTTTAGGGCTGCTTTCTCAAAAACTTGACAGCCCAGCTCTTAGTCCATTTAATGGAGGAATGCAAGAAGGATACCCAGTCAGCCCTAGAAACGCAATTAACACCATTTGAAACCGAGGCAAAAATTCCAACGTCCCTGAGAAAATCCCAAGCTGATTCACAAACGAGGCCCAACCGCCAACCCTTTGGTTCTTATTCTTACCCTCCAGATCTTACTTTGCCTACATCCACTGAAAGTAAAAAGTCATATAATTTGTTGTTGTTGTTTCACTGAATCACCGTAGAACTACAGCTCTGAGCAAGTGAAAATTCTAACCTCAGTTCAACAGGCATCGCCTTCTTAAGCCTGGGCTGACCTGGAAGAATCTAAGCAGGCCAGACCTGGTTTAGTATTTGGATAGGTGAGGATAACTGGGAGGTATAGATTAAGCCTGGAAGATGTAGAAACATTGCAGAAGACAATGCAAGTTATTCTGGACCACAAGAAATCTTCAGGAATCCAGCTTGACTTGTGGACCTCTTGAACTTTTTTGAATCCACACCATGTCCTGCTTGTTGGGTAGGTGGTCTGGAAAGGAGTGGTCCCCTCGCCCCCCGATGGGGCCCTGAAGTTTAGTGGAAGGAGAAAGCAAGGAGATGGATTTGAAATATTTTCAGGCGATTTTCTCTTTTCAAAAAACCCTCAAAGCAATTGACAAGGGAATTAAAAATGGAATTAAAAATGCAACTGACATTTAAAACATTTTTTAAAAATGCTTTATGAATGCCTTAAGCATCAGTCAGGTTGAAGAACTGCCCACTTTAACTCTCGGGCATATTGCAGAATAAATTGAATAAATCATGTAAGACCGTTGGGAGCCTGGTAATAAATACAACACAACCCTCAAAGTGAGGTTTCAGTAGTGATGGGTGATCTGGGGTTCTTCATTCATTTATTGTTTTAGCAGGTTGGAAAAAACTGGCCATCATATTAAGCCAGAGTATGGTTTACTTGGTTGGGACATATATGTTAAGTGAGCATAGCAGCGGTGTTTTGTTGATTCAAATTTAAGGTTCAGCGTGTTGTATGAATTCAGCTGAGTGTTTTGCAAATCTTTCCCCCTAAGATTTTACTTTTTTGCACGGGAAGTAGTGGACTGGGGGCTTTTTGGCCCCAAAGGTCAAGGTTTGTAAAGATGATCTAGAATAGATTTATTAATTTAATTTAATTTAATTCAATTTATTTGTGCATGCTACTTGGATACATAATTGTGTTCAAAGCTGGCACAGGATTTTGTTCACTCTGGTTTTGCAGCTTAGTGTGTTGTATAAATAGAGGTCATCATCATCCTTTTTTCTTCTTCTTCTTTTTTTAAGACAAAGTTTCGTGCACTTAAGGTGGCCAGAAAACAACCCTGCTGTGCTTTCAGCGTGCCTTTAAGCATCATAAATTCATTTCTACCTGCTCAGACTCTGACTTGTAGGCCGTCCCTGCAAATCAAAAAAATATTAGGGGAAGGAAAACGGAATTCATTGTGACACTCTGCACTTCGAGCATTCTGAAAAGCAAAAGGACGGATGGGAAGAAGAAAGCTGGAGACCCTCTCCCGCGCAGGAAATCCAAAAGCCAGTTTTGTTCTTCAGCTCAGTTACTGCTTTCGGGTAGAACTGATAGGCTGGCCAAGCAGAGAAGGATCGGTATGTTGGATGAATCACAACTGAAAACCCAAACTGTGTGAATCATCAGGGTTACTATAGAAAAAAGAAAGTTGTGGGGGGGAGAATTCAGTCTTTTTAGCCTTCTGCAAGATGGTTCTGTGCCTGAACTCATCCCAGAGCTGTTCTTATTTCAAAAGTGCTTGGGCTACCTCGCGAGGTCCACCGGTGTCATGGAAATTTCAACCCAGGCGTTTCTACGAACAAACAGGAAACCAGTGGCTGGTATGGCAAGACACGAAACACCATAAAAGCAGATACCTGTCAGAAAAGAAGGCGCAGCAAACTGAGCGAAGAAAGAAACGAAATGGGTTTTGCAAGCCTGTCCAGACCACCCATTCTCCCTCGCCTTCGCCTCCAGGTAAGGAAGAAAAACGCTTCCCGAATTCACCCTCCTTTGCAGACGTGTTCTCCTCATCATGAGTCTCTTTGCAAACCCTGGTTTTTGTGGATCCTGGGGTAAGAGGTCTAACGGGACCTTTCTGTACAGGAGAAACATACCTGTGAATCCCACTGGCTGGAGACTGGAGGGGTTGGCTGAACACCACTCTCTGGTTGTGCTTGCATGATATGCCAAACCGGCAAAAATCTAATGGCTGCATTTTTACCCCGTGCTAAGCAACATTAGTGTCCCCCTTGATTGTATCTTGTGTGACTTAGTGTATTGTATGAATCTAGAAAGTGAGTTCATTCAGGTTAAGCATCCTTGGTGAAACCCAGCCTTAGAATATTTTGCTGATTGGCCCTGGGAAAAGCAAACATGCTGAGTAGTTAAAGTAATATAATTTATTGACAAAGGGCTATTAATGAATTCATTCTCTTTGCGTGTCCCTTTCTGCTTAGAAGGTCACCATGGTTATGATTTGAAACATGGCCCTTATTTTTTAATCCGAAAGGGAGAAATGCAGTTATGTTGAAGGCACAGAGCCATTTTTTAAAAAAATGGGGCTGTTAATCAACTTGGAATTGATCAGATGCAGAAAATCATCAATTCCCAGAAAATGAAGGCAAGAAGACATCCAAGTACGAAACTTTCTCTCTCAGCAGCTGAAGCCGCCCAAAATCCACCTTGCTGAACTTGTCATTCCTAGATCTTGATGAACTTAACTGCAGTTTGCAACATTTATCTGCCTTTAAGGTTCATCTAACACAGTTATCTGTCTGCGGTGGTGGTCAAAAAAGTCAAGATGGTGGCCTACATCTTAACAGATGGGGTTGCTGGCTGCAGAGCCCAATTTTATTATTCTCATTTGTAGGGTTGGTCTACAAATGAAGCTTATTCCCATCGCTGATTTCCTGATTCCCATTATTACTTGATTAAGTATCAATCAATCAATGTGGTCATTAAGTATCAATTAGGTATCAGGTATCTAATGAATTAACAATAGATGCTGAACTGTATGCAGAGCATCAAAATAATACAAGCTAATTTCATTGCGTTCCTATCATCATGAAGGTATAGGGACTTAAACAAGTTTGAAAAGTGTTAACTGCGCATGGTCAGAGAGTAATTGAAAAAAATACAGATTTGTTTTCAAAGAGAATTAAGAAAGAAATAAACAGTAATACAGATTTTTTTTTTAAACCTAGAATGTTGAAGTGTTTATGGGGCGTAGAACTGTCATTGAGGATACAGTAAAAAAAAGACATTTTTATTATGTGCTTCCTAGCTAAAATAATACACTTGCAATAATATGCCCGCGTTCAATTGACGTGATTTTTGAAGACAAGCTGGAAAAAAAAAATTGCTCACCAGGTTCTAAACCCTGGACTTGACCATTGGAAGGAGAAAAAATATTGAGAAAACCTGTGCCAAATTTGTAAAATTGGGCTTGAGTTGGAGAAAGAAGACAGTATATTAGAGTAGCTAAGAATTTGGCGAGGAAGAGATAGAAATTCAGCTGCTAGCTCAGCCATAGCATCGTCTGTCTGGAAAGCTTTATTTGGTCGTTTGCTGATTTCTTATTTCAGAGGCTTTTCCTTTCCTTTTTAATTTCTTTTGCTTACCATTCCTTACTCCTGGTTTGCACTTGGCATAATGTTGCTCACTTTGAAAGGGAAGAGCACGATGGGTATACAGGCACGTTGTATCCTTAATGCAGGGGTGCAGTGTTTCTCAGCCTTGGGAACTTTAAGATGTGTGGACTTCAACTCCCAGAATTCCCCAGCAAGCAAGGCTAGGGAATTCTGGGAGTTGAAGTCCACACACCTTAAAGTTCCCAAGGTTGAGAAACACTGGAGGGGAATATGGTTTTTACTTATCCAAAAGCCGCTGCCCTTGATTTTTGAGGTATAGGCCATGGACAGAACTTCAGAAAGTAATAGAGAGGACCAGGAGAACAAAAATCACATTTAATTAAATGTATATATTATTAACATAATTACCCTTCTTGTATTTAATCCTTTCCCTTTCATGCTGTAATAATAATAATAATTTAAAAAAACATTTAGAATCAATTTTGAAAGCTTCTGTACCTCAAATCCAGCTTTCAAGGAGGCACATGTCCACCTGAGGTACCAAATTACTCATCTCTGATTTAATGTGGAAATTTCTTGAGTATGGTAAATTCTATGTGGATCCTACTACCAATCAATGAATACTTTTATGAAATTTACAGGTAGTTTTCTATATTTAATCAAACAAATCTTTATTACGGTCATAGACCATCATAATTCTATATTTAAAAAACTCAAAATCGCTTTTGAGCTTTGTCATAAAAAGAATCCAATGCCTACAGCAGCTTGCATTTAAAAAAATCAAAATTCTGCCCATTTCTTCAAATATATACATTTTTCTTTGTCAGTTTTGTCAATTGGCATCATTTTTGCTAACAACTTTCCCTAATCGAATGGAATTTGTTTTGGTACATTGAATTCAGGAATGCATGCAATTTTGGGCAAACCTTTCTATAATATATATGCCAACTTTTAAGGGATAACTGGATGTCAGTTCATGCATTTCTTCAAATAGATGTCTCCCCCAACCCAAACGATCATTTTGATATTTTATTATTAAATTGATACCCCAACGTTTTGGGATTTAAAACATAGTGTGAAAATCAATACAGTTAAAATCAAAATTAAAATCAACATCTTTAAAGTCATTAGCATTTAAATGCTTGCTGAAAGAGGTGGAACTTTACTTTTTTTCCTAAGTACTAGAAGAAGGGGGGTTAGTAAACCCATTTTGTTGGATAGCGCATGGCATGTCTTGGGGGCTCCACAGAAGAAGACCCTCTCCTGTGTACTAGACAATTGCATCTTCAATGTCCTTGTTTTATATTGTAATAATAAGCTGTACTCAGAATTGGCTATTAAATGTATTTATCTTATTGATTGATTGATTGATTAATTGAATTTATAAGGCTGGTCAACTTGAACATTGCAACTCCAGGTGGTGTCCAATCAACCCAAAAAACAAGATAAATAATTTCGATTAAAATTCCAAAAAATAAGAAGCAATCCTAAACAATAATAGACAGCTAGAAGCTCATTTTCATGCCCCCCTTCAGATGGAAACTAATCATCCTCACCCCAAGACCCCTAGGATAAAGTCAAGCTTTTACTGTCTTTCAGGGTGTGCAATGTTATGCATAGCACAGAAATAATAAGCCAAAGACAAAGACATTAAAGGTGGGAGGGAAAACTGAATGAAACATAGCTACAACTAGTTGGAACCAGCACCATTTACTATACCTCTCCATATCTTTCTTTCTTGCAACTCATCCTTGTTTTCACCATGTTCACATACCTCTTCATACATTGCCTTTTGTTCTTTAAACTCCCCCCCCGCTTTTTTTGGAGGATCTCATCATCTCTATCCATCCTTGACTTTCTCCATCTTCCCCTTCCTCTCAACCCATTCCCTCTTCCTTCATTTGTCATAAGATGCAGTGCTCATTCATTCTTATAGGATCCAACCATCTCAATATAGCTTGAATGTCCTTCTGCCCTGGTCAATGGTCACTCACTTTGGTATTTGGTCCACATTCATTCAACTCCCATTCCTTCATGACCCCCTCTCTTCTTATCACACACTTTTCTTAAGTACCCTATTCCCTGCATTTAACCTACTTTTATCTTTCTCCTGACCTGCTTAGCTCTTACATATAATGAAGTAGACAGAAGAACGTTCCTTATACGCAGCCATTTTCACTCCTCTGACACACAGAACACGTGCTACCCATTGTCTCCTTATCAGCACGTACATGTTTTAACATTCTTCCATATTCCCATCTTTAGTGAACATTCTACTAAGGTACACAAATTCAACTACTTCTTCTAGTTTTGCTTTGTGTGTGTGTCACTTCTGTATAAGTTGAATTCATCCATTCGAGCTTCCTTTTCAAGAACAACTACTTTGATCTTTGATGCATACATTTGCAGGGCCATGCTTCTCATTGCATCATACAGTCTATCTAGCATCCCCAGCAAGTCATCTGGTTCACAATCAGCCACGCAACATCCTCTGTTGGATTCTTGATATTGTCCCACTTTGCAGGTACTTCAATATCGTGCTAGGTAACGTCATCAGTGCACTGACAATGTTACTATCTTGGTCATGAACATCTGCAGGAAAACAACCAAGCTCAGAGAACACCAAGAACCCAACAATTCAACCTTGAGCTACTGAGATTCTCCACTTTTGCAACAATATCATATAAAAGAACGTGTCCCAACCAACAGTCCTCTAATGTCATGGCAAGCGTTCCTGATATGTCCATCCATAAATACATTAAAAAGCAAGGAACATCATGCACCCTTTTCTTACTCCCTACTTGATGTTGAACTAGTTCCTAAGCATTCTGTTTATTCTCATGCATGCTTTGCTTCTATTGCATATAATGCATTCAGCAATGAACCTTCAACTCCATTTTCATGCAAAACATTCTCTTTTTGTTGTTGTTCAGTCGTTAAGTTGTGTCCGACTCTTCGTGACCCCATGAACCATATTGCGCCAGGCCTTCCTATCTTTCACTGCCTCCCTGAGTTTGCTCAATTTCATGCTCAAGCCTATTCCCTTTATTATATGCTTTCTGTAAATCAACAAAACATATAATAAACATTTCTGACATTTATCAGCTTTTCTCAGTGACCTGTTAAAGAGCAAAAATCTGGTCCTGCTTGCCATAGAGTTCCATCTGACAGGACCCAGGAGACAGGCCCTTTCTGCTATGGCTTCCATCCTCTGGAACATCATTCCCCCCAAGGTGAGCCCTATCCCTACCAGCCTTCCAGAAAGCCCTTAAAATGTGGCTTTTCCAGCAACTGTGGAAAACCCCAAGGGAATAGGGAGCCTGCAAGATGGTTACGTTGTGTGTAGGATGTTGTCCATTCTCCCACAGTCTTGGTTTTAGTTTATGTTTAATTGTTTCTAATAGTTGTTTATATTTGTTTTTAATGGCCTGTTTTGTTGTACACCACCCAGAGTCACGTTCATTGCTAAATAAATAAAATTAAAAAAAATAAATATGGCACTTCTCAAATTTTGCCCATTGGCATCTCATAGCTATCCAGGCAGAGTTCTGCCAACCCCCTTCCCAGGTGCACTTGACAAATTAATCCACTTGTAGTTTTTGCCGATGCTTCTGCTACCTTTCCCATTACATCGGGGAAGAGGAATGGCATTCCTCCAACCATCAGGCACAGCTGCAGCCTTCACACAGACCTTCACAAATCCCACCGTCACTCCATAAGCAAACCGCATCCATGTTTGAACATTTCTCTCTTTTTTTTGGTATAATTTTATTAAAGACTTTTTAAAAATAAGATAAAAGACAAATATAAAGTAAAAGAAAAGAAAAGAAAAGAAAAAGAAAGAAACCAAAGAGAAAGTGCAAGAAAGGGGAAAAAAGGAAAAGAAAAACAGAAAAAAAAGGAAAAACGATGCAAAGAAGTAGCTTCCGATCTTCTTTACAGCAGTTATATGTACAATTATAAATTTTCCTCTTACTTTATGGTTACAACTTACCTTTCTTCTTTCTATTATCTATTCTGTCTAATCATCAAAATCATAAATCGTAAGTTCATTTTTTTCTGTTTCATGCAAAAAGTCCATAAGGGGTTTCCAGTCAGCAATAAATTCGATATTGTCTTTTCTCTGATCAAAGAAGTCAATTTGGCCATCTCAGCAAGTTCAATCATCTTCACCAACCATTCCTCCACTGTGGGTAATGCCGAATCTTTCCATTTTTGTTCATACAACAATCTCACCGCAGTTATGTACAAAAACGAAGTTCCATGACTTTTTTCCAACTATTTGTCCCTCAATCCCAAAAGAAAAACCTCTGATCTCCATTGTATATTAACCTTTAAAATCCTCTGAATCGGTGTGTGTATTTGAATCCAGAATGTTCTAGCTTTTTTACATGTCCACCAAACTTGATAAAGTGTCCCTTCTTGTTATTATAATCCAAAAATGAAAGTGTCTCAAACAAGGGAAAAAGAAAAGGCAACCTTCTCCCACCCACTTTTTCTTCTCTTTTCTCTTCCTGTGCCCTTAATTCTTTTGTCTGTAATGGCACTCCATAGTTAAAATCAACGTTATAATCAATATCTACAGTCAGCATCACAGCCTGGCTCATATTATCTTTATCTTTTCTTTTGTAAAATCCACCAATTGTCTGCACCCTTTAAGAGTAAACCAAACAACATTCCCATGAAGGTCTGGTTCATTTGTCTAACTTAATTCCAATTTGTTCAAAAGCACTTTCACAAACAAGTAATATTTCAAAATAACTGTCCCTTTATCCATTTTAAATTTTCTTAGATTGATTCCTTGTTAAGCTTTTTGCCAAATGTTTTTAAGTCTTTAAAGCAGTGTTTCTCAACCTTGACAACTTTAAGATGGGTGGACTTCAACTCCTAGAATCCCTCACCCAGCATAGCTGGCTGGGGAATTCTGGGAGTTGAAGTCCACCCATCTTAAAGTTGCTGAGGTTAAGAAACCCTGTTGTAAATGACCAAAAACAAACCAAGTTAAATAATAACTCACCAAGTGGAATTTTCTTACCCTGCTGCTTAGAAAATCTCTCTTTAACTGTAAATTAATTACATCCAAAAGTGGTTAAGAAATGAGGCTCGTGCGAACCTTGGGTCCATATAGGCTACATTATGGCTGTGAACTGGATTGAATCCCCTCGACTCCCCGCCGCCTCCAGTGAGGACTTATGGCGGACTAGACATCCCTGAAGGAGTGGGGACGGCCTTGTGGTGGAAATCGGCAGCCGGACAGAGAATTCTGGCCAGCAAAGGCTCTCCTTAAAAAGGAGATATCATGAGATCACCCACTTGCGCTCTGGACAGCTGCTCCTCTTGAGGAGACTGCAGGAACCGAGGTTTTTGCAGTCGTCATGTTTGGACATTTCTCCAGCCCATGTGTGACACGCATCAAAAATAGGCAAAGCTTTGATCTCACCGCTGTGACCTCCATCTTGCTTAGTGTCTCCACCCTGCAGATACCCTTGCAACCATCATTCTCTGATAGGCCTTTTTCTTCATCCGCTCAGCATCCTTTTTCATATTCCTCTTAGCACACCATCGCACTCTTCTGTGGCCCTTTTAACATAATTCTTTTCGCTCTCTTCTAAGCAGCTTCTGCATCTTCTTCTCTGTCTGTCCTGCATTCCCTCCTCTGATCACTCTGGTATAATTCACTAATTCTGCCAGCCTTTCATTGTAGGCACGCTTCTCGACTGACTTTCCTTGCTTACAACTTATACTGAAACCATGGACAGTATTTGGCACAGGCAGAGCTGGTCTAAATACAGATCAGTATTTGCATTTGTATTATTATTATTATTATTATTATTATTATTATTATTATTATTATATTTATTTATTTATATTGGATTTCTCTCCCACCCATCTCCCCTACAATAGGGGACTCTAGGCGGATTACAAAGACATTAAAACTATAAATATATATAAAATACATACCATATATACAATTAAAACAATACTAGAAACAAAAAAAATCCAAGAAGATGGAGAATCAGGGTGGGGACATTACAGTATTTGCATTTGTATTACAGTACAGCATTGTTCAAATACAAATGCAGTATTTGAAACAAGCAGAAACAAGCGGAACAAATACAAAGGGCACCTTCTCCTTCATTCCTAAATCTCTATGGCCCAATTTCTTTTATTTTCAGAAATTTCCCTTCCCTTCCCTTCCCTTCCCTTCCCTTCCCTTCCCTTCCCTTCCCTTCCCTTCCCTCCCTCCCTCCCTCCCTTCCTTCCTTCCTTCCTTCCCCATTTACGCCTCTCACTTTCCAACTTGCAGTCTTCCACAAAACACACAGATCATGACCCCAGTTGCCCATCATGGCTTCAGACGATTGAGGCTCTCACATAATGCTGGTTAGTATGATAGATAAGGTGTAGGCTAGTCACAGCCCTACCACGTGCAGCAGAAAGGACAGAGTGGTTCCGTTTTGACACATTTGGGTCACTGGGCTGTAAGTCCGGAGCTTGGCTTTGCCCCATGCAGGTTCTTGCCAGTCAGCGCAAGCTGGGCTCTGTAACCTAGAGAGGAGCTTAGCAAGCCAAGATACCGTTTCCTGCTTGCCACCAAGTGAGGAGGCACATACATGGCATATGGTGCATTTAATAAATGTAAAGTTTTTATCAATAGCTACAATTGTTAGAAACCATCTGGTTCCTCCTCCATGCTATTAACGGTTAGCTCCTAAATGCGTTAGGATTTTCTTACAATTTTTAAAATGTTCTTTCATGGTTACTGCACTGTCTGCTGGTCTTTTATTGTGTTTGGTCTCAGACCATAAATCAGTTTTGACGGGTTGATTATTAAATGTATTTATTAAGAAATAAACATATTTTTACAAAAGATAAAATAAAAATCAAGGCGGTTTAAAATAGGAACATAGAATTTTTAATAAATAGTAAATAACCTTTTAATAGCAATTAATGAAATGTTTTTAATAAATAAAAAGGCAAGGAGCCTGATTTTTCTGGGAAGAGGGATGGATAGTTACTCCACAGAGAAGGTGTTGCATTCGACAGCAAGCGAGAAGGAAGCACTAGACTTCTCTGAATCTTGGTCAATGGCAGTGTTTCTCTCTCAAGAATGGCTATCTTTGCTACACTAGAAGCTCCTACTGCAACAGGGACAAATGTGGTTAAAACCTCAATCTTTCTTGTATTCCAGAAAGGGTCACCAAATAAGGTAGCTGACAGTTATTGAGTGGGCGGGAAGGGTAAAGCAGAAGATACACCCAATCAGATATCAAACTCTCCGTGTGTTTTTGTGGCCTCACCCCACTTAGAAGAGAAGACTTCTTACCCCTAAGAGAAGAGGTAAGATTTCCTCTTACCTGTAGTCTTCAGAGTCTTCCCTGATGACGGATGCTTGTTTACATTCTCTGCCCTCTTGCTGTCCCATGCAGATGAAATCTTCCAGCCACTACGTGAGGTATGAGGTGGAAGGAGCAACAGGGGAGATGACAAGCTGAGGAGTGTTTCAAGGACTGTCTAACCTGAGAATGGTGAAACAAAATGCTCAATCTCAGGTCCGTCAGCCCATGAGACGTTCCTTCTAGAGCACCAGGAAAGCAGAAGCACCTGGTATCTCCTGTGGAGACACGTGTGGACTGGGGGCTGTTCTCATCTTCTCGCACCAGGTGAGTGTCTGCAGGGAAACATCCCTCCTTCTTTCTTACTAAGCCTACAAGGTCACTTTTTATACTCTTCGCACTCTTACCCAATTTACTGACAGTAACCAAACTCCAATTAAATTGTGCTTAGACCCGATGAAGCTCAATCAGTCCTAAATGAAGTAAATAGATGGTGTACTCCCAGGGAAGATGGGAGTCATTGTAAAAATTATTTCTGTTTTCTGTCTCTCTTCCTTTTAGACTCTGGATTAATGCGTATGTTTGCTGAGATCACAAACCTAATCTTCTAAACGTGCATCTGAGCTAATGCAGAACAAGCAATGTATATATTGTTTTTTTAGCCTTGTCATACGCTGCCCAGAGTCCCTTGTCTGTGAGATGGGTGGCCATATAAATCTGACAGAAAGAAAGGAAGGAAGGAAGGAAGGAAGGAAGGAAGGAAGGAAGGAAGGAAGGAAGGAAGGAAGGAAGGAAGGAAGGAAGGAAGAAGGAAGGAAAAGATCTGCTTCCCAGAACTGAAATTAACATGTCATCAAGGCAAGGAGCAAAAGAACAATTTTTTAGCCTTTTGACTAGTTCAACTTCGTTTGCAAAGAGAGCGAGTTGACGTGGATGATGGCATTATGGTTCTAGTTTAAATTCACAGTTATGAATATGTGTAGATTTGAAGACGGGGTTCAGGAAAAACTCAGTGATTTGTCTGAACTCTGGATTTGTAAGAAATCACTCCTAGCTACTTGAGTAGGGATACTTTTAAAGTAGGAACTCACTTCTTAGAAAGGGTTGCCTGACTGAGGAGGTATGCTCATTCAGCTATCAAAAGTGTTTATGTATTCATTTAGCAACTTGTCAGCCGCTTCAGTTACTGGAGTAACTCTAGAAGGCTCAGGGTATAAATTAGCAAAAGGAAAGTAATAAAAAGAAACAAGAACCAAGGAAAGATGAGCGCATGGAGCCCGTTGGGGAAAGAATAGGTCAGAATCTATCCTAGCCATAAAACCAAAATAGGGTATTAGGGAGCTGACCAGTAAGGCCCCTTTGTGCAAAGTTTTTTGCCGCCCCTCTGCTTAATAATTTGATTTGCTAATTTTTTTTTTAATTGAGAAACAGGCAGTGGTAAGACTAGATGGGAAGTTTGGTGCTGATATTTCCAGACAGCACCATACGTACGGTTTCTCTGCATTGATATATAGCCCTTGTTTTGGAAGAAGTGAAATCGGATGTAAGCGCGCAGACGCGGTTGGGGTTCATAACGGAGAATTGATTTTTAAAACTTAACTTGGTGCCGCCCGGGTCATGGCGCCTTTGCGGGGTGCACAATTTGCACACCTGCCTGTGGCGGCCCCAAAGGAGCAAATCAATTCGTGTAAAGCCGAATTTCCTGTAATGGAATTAATGTAACGAATTAATTGACCGGCTGTGATCTCTGGGTTCCCAAGAAGGCATATGGCCTGTTCCCTTGTCGAAGGCCACTGTTTGGAGAAGCGTTAGTGTTGCAAGCTTCTCCATGCTGAGCACAAAAATTCCTGGGATTCTCGATTCTCAGAGTTTGGGGGGCGGGGGGGGAAGTAATGATCTTCTGGAGCAGATCAGGAGAAGGATTCACTATTTCCAAACTGGGTGCAGAAATATTAGCTGGAGGCAGTCAGTTCCTGCTCATTGCAACCACTGGAAGGAGACAAAAGAAAATTCAGTGAGGGAACAAAGGAGTGAAAAAGTTAAAACAATGTTTTCTCTCTCTGTTCCATTTTTCTCACTGCTGATGTAATTTCAGAAGAACATATGAATGGGAAATGTCTACTGACCTGTGTCGTCTTCCCTCTCCTATGAATGCCTCTGTTGTGCTATAAGCTGGACTCAGAAGTAAGTCCATCAGAGTTCAGTATAATTTACTCCCAATAAACAGAGTGCTGGAAGTCATGTTTCTCTGTTACTCCAACCCAGGCCAAGGTCAGCCTCGTGGTGGAGAACATCTGTTTGCCTTTGTCCCCCATTCTCCTGGAGGGAGGTCAGGACCAGCAGCGACTGAGAACAGGGGCAAGAGAGGCCGGAGAGGGACTGGCAGTGGGGCTGCCCCCTTTCACACTGATTATTTTTCTGCTGATTCAAAGATGGAGGCAGAACACTTCAACTCAGGAGTTGTCAGCCTTACCAGGTAGACCAGACAGAAAGCACAACCAGATGCGCTAATTCTACTTTATTGTAAAGCTACATTAACAGAATCTTGCAACTCTGAAAGCACATTTCTCCCTGTCTCCTTTACAGCCCAAGAAACTAGGGAGGGTCTCAGCCTCTTGCCCTGCCTATTTTCCTGCTGCGGGCTCAGCTGCCTTTTATCTGACCGTTCCCTTGGCTCTCTCCTTGTCTCCTTGTGTCTTCTCCTTGTCCCCCAAGACCATTCCCACATACCATTACAGGAGTGTGTAAAGATCCACTCCTTATTCTAATACGGTTCTTTCTCCAGTGCAAATGATAACTTGGAAGTGTGTGTGTGCGTGCATGTGCGTGCGTGCATGCGTGCATATGTGCACTGACTCCATTGTTGATCCCCCTTCTGTCTCTATTTTCCTGTTGCTTTCTTTTTTTATAAACTGTCTCATGGAAGCTTATGCCTTTTAATTTAATTTAATAAAAATCAGCAGACTTCTGATTTTTAAGGTGAACTAGCCCAGTCTTTAACTTGCATTAAATGATCATTGTTAAATGAGCAGATAGAAGGTTCTGTTGTAGAAAGGAATGAAGGAAGAAAAACTATTTCTAATAAAGAACAAAATCTCAGCTGTCACCCACCAAAAGGCTTAAACAAGGTATCCCTGGGGGTGGGGGAAGTACCCTCCTCAGCACATAGTGGAGCCTCAAGAAACTACGTCTACTGGTCTTTAATTAAGCCAGTCTTTTACCCTCATTTTCTGTGATGGAATGGAATTATGAAGGCCAGGCTCAGGGAAATAAACATTTTCTTAGCTCGCCGGAGGAGCGTGGGAGCTACAAGAGGATGAGACTGGCACCTCCCTGAGGAATTCACACTGTTGTGGCTGGCTGACTTGGGAGATGGGGTTTCAGTCTGGGAAGATTCTTGCTAGAGGTTGTAGCTAATAAACATAGCTGGACTGAATTTGCATTGTCTCTTGGAGTTCCTTGGGCTAGGGCTGACATTTTCCACCCAAAAAGCTGATGAAGTGGCAAAGCTGGTGAATGTGCCAAGGAGAAAATTAGAAGGATCAGTTCTGCCATGAGCAGAAGATGATGGTGTGGTACTTTCTAAGCTAGCATGTGGTCCCATCGCAAATGCTTTCTAAATTAGCCTGGTGGAAATGTCCCATCATTGAGGCTGACGAATATTCTAGCTGCTAGTCCATCAGGACCAAGAGGTGCTATCTCTGTTTCCATCCCTAGTAGCAAATACATCTCAGACCAGTCCTGAGTAATTCCTACTCCTTGCCATTTTCTTACTTGATGGTGATGGTGGTGGTGGTGGTGGTGGTGGTGATTTTGTACAGAAGAGAAGAGCTTTCTTCAAGTCCCGCCATCTAGCCCAACCACCTCTCTGCCTCCAGATCCCTTTGGATTAGGGTAGACTACAAAACTAGAAGTAAACAATTTTGATCCCCTTTGGGGAGACACAAGAGATGAGCAGGTGGGACTCACAGCTGGTTAGGAGTGGACCGATGATGTTCTCCAGCTCTGGAAAAGACAGACGCTCTCTCAGCGGGTCAACATTAATTGGCAATTCCCAAGGTCCCCTGAGAGCCCGATGGATGTTTTTGCAGCTGACTCCTAAGTGTGTCAATCAAGAGGAGAAAATGCCACCCTCCAAGATGCCCAGAGGTCTTTATTTCCCAGTTTGATTCCTTTTGAAGAGGTTCCTTATTGCGTCAATATTATCGCTTCCATTTATGAAAAAGTGACAAGCGATATGCCTAAATAGACAGCAGTTTCTAATTAATCCCTAGTGGTTCCTTGTAGAACAACCACTTTTCTGTCCAAGACAGGAGGCGAACAGAGGGGCAACAGGAAGGGGGCTGGAACCGAGACTTTGCTGTAGGAAAAACAACAGAAAAAGTGGCTTTTCAGGGTTACCAAATGCTCTAAGTGAGGTTTCTGATGTTGCTGCCTTGGTTGGCTGATCTCCCAAGCTCTAAAGCATTCATTCCGGGCTTCTTTTAATCTTTCAGTCCGGGTTTAAAATTTTTGTATTCTGAGGAACAGAAGTGATCCTCCATCTGCGGACTTGCAGCTTCTGATGGGCCCTGGTGACCAGCTTCTCTGGATTTTATGTTCGATATTGCTTAATTTTACGTGATTTTGCTTGCTTTAATGGGTTATATATTGTTGGTAGGTTTTATAAGGCCTAGATATCTATTACTTTCATTGTAAAATGGCAGCCTCTTTGGTATTCCTTTAGAGTTAGAGCTGCCTAGGTATTGTGTGAAACAAGCACCACAAATCTCTCTCTGGGTTAGTCAGAGGTAAAGTTTTATTGGAAGCGTTTGCAAAGGCTGGTGGGCTTCGTTGCAAATAAGAAGCCGCACTTCTTACAGGTTTCAGCACATTTTATACCCTAGGCCAGTGTTTCTCAAACTTGGCAACTTTAAGACGTGTGGACTTCAACTCCAGAATTCCCCAGCCAGCCATGCTGGCTGGGGAATTCTGGGAATTGAAGTCCACACGTCTTAAAGTTGCCAAGTTTGAGAAACACTGCCCTAGGCTGACGCTCAAACTTCCTCATTTCCCCCATTGGCCGAGGTACTCTGAGGTCACAATCTTTCCGGCCGGTCTAGGATTTCTTCCTGGTCCCTCCCACCTCATCTATGGTAATTGCTCAAGGTTTCAGCTAATTGCATTATAATGATAAAGATTGCTCCAAGTTAATTTGTATTTACATTGTCCCTCACAAAGAGGCGACTTCCTCTCCATCTGCCACTATTTGATAACCATAACACTTAACACTACTTCCTTATCTCTCACACAGCTGCACTCTTAGCATGCTCAAGTTACTATTTCTTTGTCAATAATAGCATATTTTATCCATCTCTCACAGTATTTAATGTGCTGATTTCATCATTGTGTGTATTTTAATTTTATAGATGTTCCTTTATTTCTGTTCCACGCTCAGCTTTTAAATGCAGTATAATTATTGCTATAAAAGTTCTAGTAATTCTAGCAAAACTTTCTTCATTTACCTCTCTCTGGACTGTTTTGGTTTTTATACTTGAGTGTTTTCTTCTTTCATTAGAAAATATTTTTGTGTTTGAGATCCTTCCTTTGCCAAGTATAGGTCAGCCTGAAAGAGAATTTGCAGCAGGGGCCCTCGTAAATAGGTGGAAATAAGACCAATGGGTGCCATCTCCCCATCTTCATTCAAAAACAGCTATTTGCAAGTATAAGATGAATTTGATTGAAGCAAGCAGGACAATTCTGTGGATTTAAGCTCAACCTCATATTTTCTACTTGGAATAGGAAGTTTGCTCAGTGTATTTCCCCAGTTTCTTAAGAGGAAGAAGATTCCTCCTGCCTGTAATGTCAGAAGCCAGGTAGGTCTCGTGTAGTCCGTGACAAACACCATGATAGCTAACCCTTTGCAAAAACCAAAGACAGATAGAAACAAGCCGGGATGGGATCAAATAGTTGATAGGAAGAAAAATGAAATGCAAGATGGTTTGAATATGCTTTCTATCCATAGGACTTGTTCTTGAATCATAGCAGTGTTGAAATTCTTTGATGATGGCTTCTAATTATATTCAATAAACATTACTTAACTGACGTTCTTGGATTTCTTATTAGCTTTTGTTTGGGGTTCATTTCTGGCAATGGAGTGAAGCTTGATACCATGCTATTGGATTAAATAGGTTTTTTTTTTTTTACTCACAAACTTGGCCAAGTTTAGTTTCCATCTAGGAGTAAAGTCACCTGCCTTATTGGACAGAACATGACTCTGTTTCTACCAAGATTGCACCAAAATCTGTAGGCATCTGCTTTCAGGCAACTCATGGAAAAAATTAGTACGTTTTGGAAAGCAGATTTACAAGTTTCCAGATTCATCAAAGATACAGAGTCTGATAACTATCAATGAGTCCCACCAACGTTTTTAGCCTCCCACCTTCTTACCAAATGGGACCAAACTCAACCTGTGTGACACACAATAACCCAGTTATTGAATTAACCCCATTTGGGGGACTGCTATCGTATATCGACCCATTAAGGAAGCCCACAGACTGGATCATACTAAACATTAAGCCACCAACCAATATTAACCAAGGTTAATTCTAATCCAAGCTCATACATAGTATGAAGGCATCTGATAGATGTTCACCTACCTAGATAAGTGTGTGAGTCTAGACAATGAGTTTACCCAAATGTATTTTCTGATCAGTATGTAACTTTGAAGAGCAGTGGGCAAATATTCAACAAGAATATTTCTTTTCTACCCCACCTTTTCATTGTGAAAAACATGAGTGCAACTTGAACGCCCAGCCATTATGAATGACCGCTATCAAGATGTAATTAATATCATTGCATCTTTTGCATGTTATTTGCTATTCCTCCCCCTCTCCACGCACGTATTACCCCTGCAGATTAGGAGTGTATTAATTTTCCTTCTGATGAGTAATATTCCACGCATTCGACAAAACTGACTTGTAATATCACATTGTGCATTTTTGAGTTGCTGAAAGATTCTTTGTTTTGCTGCAACCTACTCTACCTATATACTCAGGGAAAAAATATATTGTGCAGAGGCAAGGTATCTCATATGCTGGTGTGCTATCTAACATCTGGATTTAGGAAAAGTGGAAGAACACAAATACTCTTGAAATACGTGATTTACTAATTCAGCTGGTGTCAGATCTGGTTAGAACTTGGATGAAAGGCCACAAGGAAATCCACCGGGCTGTAGGGTAGATTGGGAAGTGGAAAATAATAGCCCAGGAGAAGGGATATCCGTTCCACATTGTAGCCAAGATGACTATCTGGACATGTCCAGGAATTCAGGAGTTGCACCTAACTCAAAGGAGAATTTACTTCATTTGCTACACATGCACAGTTTATCCTCATAACTGATGTTTCCTGTCTTGCTTTCTTAGTAAAAGTAAAAATCTTTAAACGATTTTTAAACTTTTCTCCCCCCCCCCCCCCAATTGTATAATATAATCTGTGTTGATTTAAAATATTTGAGTCCACAATACAATCTGGTTGGTGGCAAACAGAGCCCCTGAGATTGAACTCTATATCAATCTTCCCTAGTGTTTGGATCAAAAATTGGGGGAGAAGGGTCATTGAATAAACCCTTTGTTAGAACACCCTTATCTCAGAAAAGGAGCAGACACAACAGAGATCCCCACCTGGCCCCTTAATTTTCTGCAGCCAGACCATGCCTTTATTTGATTCCGTATTTGCCCAAAGAGAAAAATGCCTTGGCTGGCTAACATTTTTGCCAGGGTGAGCTTCTGGATTCTCCTGATAACCAACCCAAACCTGGTGCTCTCCACTTGGTGTGGACTCCTAACGTAAGTGTGCAGGATGAAGGATGATGTAAACCAATGTCCACCAGGTCCGAGGGCACCAGGTTGGGAATGACTGAGCTAAATGACATGGATCCAGGATTGCTAGAAGCTCTTGTGTTCCTTGGAAGGTGTCACTCAACCCTGTGGTGTAGGTTCCTTTCCATGCCAAGGAACCTACAACCTACAGCCAACCAAGTTTCAGGACTGTAATGAAGGAGAGAATCCAATGAGAGGTGACCTTCAAGGTCTTTGTGACTCAGAAGAAAGAAAACAGAACATTTCAGGAGTGTTCAACCAAGAGTTTCTGTGAAGACCCAAAGAATGGCAATCATGAAAGGGGGGTTCCTAAAGTAGACTGGGTCCACTGTGGCTGTGGAAAGCCAAGTTCATTATATTAAGAGGAACAGATGGCCCATTGACAAGAATTCTGAAATCCTTTATCATCAGCAGGGCCTGATTTAGACCTTTAACGTATTTCCAGGAGATGTTTAAGAGATGGGAAGAGTGGCTAGTGATTGAGGAGGGCAGATGTTTTGCGTGGAGATTGAAACACCCAAAAGGAGATTTTCTATCTGAGTCTTCATTGTTTGATCTTAATCTACATTTCCTTCAAAGACCTACAAAGGGCAGGATATAGTTTTTGCAACGCATATTAGGTTCATTCACTTATTGGCCATCAAAGAGATGTTCAGGTTTCTGAAGCAAGCCCCGCCCTACCTCCCTGACTGTATGATTGCTTGATATAGGCATTCATGCAACAGGTTTAACCTGGTTTAAATGTATTTATTTTTCATTTTTTCACCACCCAACTCCCAGAGATCCTGGGCAGTTCACAAGGTAAAACCACAGAGAAAATGAAACACCATGGCTATCCCTGCATCCTCTCTCCAAATAAATAAATTATAGCATGGGTTGGGATGATGGCTTGGGTTGCCCCTCATCTTAAAACAGGACCTTTCTGAGAAAGGCAAGACCAGGTGGGTCCCACAAGCTGCTTCTCTTCATTTCTCAAGCACCAGGCCAAAATCATGAGTAAATGGACCACTGAAAAATGTGGCAGGTGAAAGACGAATTTCTAGAGTTGAAAGGATGACCCTTGTTTAGAAAACATGGCCCTGGGACCACACTCAAGGTTGCCCACGCTCACACTCACACTCACAGACAGAAAATAGCAGGGGATGTTTCAGAGTGGAGTTGCCAGAGAAGAAATGGCAAATACCCCACCTCAATTGTCCAATCCCTTGTAAGAATGGAGGAGTATGATCTGGAATTATGAGTTGGGTATCTGCAGGAGGGTTGAGAAAAGTCAGTAAGTCTCACTCCTTTTTATGTGTGATGCTGTCACAGTGTGACCACGAGTTCTTTTACAGCTGGGTGTGTTTTTACCTTTAAGGAGGACACAGATGCTCATAACAAAGAGGTGAGACTTGGATTGTGCAAACAACATTTTGAGGTTTTTTTTTAAATCTCTTCCCTGCAGTCACCTCTGATAGTGGCTGTATTTGATAATTATCTTAGTTGTAAATACCCGTTGTATTCATTTGGCAGTTAAGTTTAACTCCTATTTAACATCTACATGAACCTGCTGTATTGTGCTCACATATCCAGAATTAACATAAAACAAATACAGTACTAATGTAGAAACTGCCACTCTTGAGAGAATAAATTAGAATAACCAGGTCTCATGTTAACTCATTAGTCAAATAACAGGTCTTTAAACCCCTTTTAAAGGTCATCTGTCTGAATACACAACTTTTCTAGGTTTTTCCGTAGACTGATGTGGTGGTGAACAAAAGGTGCTCTTTAAAGGAGTACCAACTTGACTCTGAAGCCATATTGGAGCGATTGTGTTTTGTGTTACACATCCCTCCAAAGAGTGAGTAGAAATGTGAAAATATTTTGGGGATGGGTTTATGCAACACTCGCGTGCACCACATGCTAAATTTGGTTAGTGTGTAGATGCTTGTGGGACTTAGCTTGTTATGTGAGCCCTGTTGGTTAGTTTATGATTCTGTGTTCAGGGCAAACTCAGAGACTGGATTAATTTAGTAATCAGGTTAAGCATGCTTTGGGACTGCAGTCATAGGCTGCATTCACATCAGCTGTTTCCCTGGTTACTAAATCAATCTTTCTTTCTTTTTCTTTTTCTTTTTTCTTTTTTGCACACTTATACTGAACCGTAAACTGACTAGAAGACTGCATTCACACAACATAAACTGGCCAGAAGACTGCATTCACCTTAAAAAAAACCCTAACAATAGTTGAAAATAACTAAGGTTAGCATGCTTTGTAAAGACAGCTGCTAGGTTTATAACCGACCTTGTTCAGTGTGTTGCACCGTTCTATAGCCAAGGGTGTTTGCTGACCTTACAAAGATGGCTCTCAAAGTGAGTTAACTGAAACTTGTGAAACGGGTATGGAATTGCATTATTCGAAGTCTTCTGCTGGTGCACTCGCTTCTGTGGTTGAACCACGGGCGTCCTCAGGGTGTGGTCAAAAATTCAGGATAAAAGTCAAGGTGCAGATATAAATGGACAATTGCACCATTGTGGACACAATTATTGCCTTTTTTTTTTTACCACACCCTGCAGACACCCTGTGTTTTATTTGCAAATCAACGGTTTTAATAATAGGTTTAATATCAGGTTGTCAAGGCTTTCTCCGGGGAACCCTCATTCCCTGTGAAAGCAGTTCTCAACTTTCCACTTCTTGGGATGAAAAGATTGTGCATCTCTCTCTCTCTCTTTCTCAAGGAATATATCCATTCCTTGAATAATATATTTGGAGGAAAAAAAGCAAAGCTATGCTGTAGATTCCAGTAGATCAACCGTGAAAAGTAGGATGAAAAGGAAGGAGGGGAGTGTTCAGACTTTCTAAAAATCTCTGTATAAAGCCAGATATAAATTTTTGGCTCCTAGTTCTTACACTGCATAACTCATTCCTAAGCCAGGGAAGATGCCATTAAGATAAGCAGTATAAAGAAAGCCCATGCATTCGTGTCTGAAAGGAACTACTCTTCCAGTTTGCATTTTTAAAAAACCTTCTGTTCATTGGTGATTTTAGCAGTGGAAAATAAGCTCTCTGAATCTTGAGCCAGGAGAAGAAAATTACTTTCAAGAGTACAATCTGGGAGTCTTATATGAAGCCTTAAACTATCTATGCTCATAAAATGGATCACAATCAAAGCAAAATGGGGGGGGGGATTAATTTTTTTAAAGCCAAAAATGAGAGTCTGGTACACCAGAGAGAGTTGTATACATTTATCCAAGAGCTTCTGTGAATGAAGCCAATTAGACCGCCAAACATGAGAGAAGAGCTTATCCCGTCATCTGGACAATTATCTGAAACTTTGCCATGGTCTGAGTTTCTCCTCACCAGCAAAGTTAGCATTTTGTTGTTCAGTCGTTAAGTCGTGTCCGACTCTTCGTGACCCCATGAACCATATTGCACCAGGCCTTCCTATCTTTCACTGCCTCCCTGAATTTGCTCAATTTCATGCTCATTGCTTCAGTGACGCTATCTAGCCATCTCATCCTCTGCCGTCCTCTTCTCCTTTTGCCTTCCATCTTTCCCAGCATCAGGGTCTTCTCCAAAGAGTCCTCTCTTCGCATTAGGTGACCAAAGTATCTGAGCTTGAGCTTCATTATCAATCCTTCCAATGAGCAATCAGAGTTGATTTCCTTTAAGATTGACTGGTTTGACCTCCTAGCAGTCCAGGGGACTCTTAAGAGTCTTCTCCAGCACCACAGTTCAAAGGCATCAATTCTTCGGCGTTCAGCCTTCTTTATGGTCCAGCTCTCACAGCCATACATTACTACTGGAAAAACCATAGCTTTGACTATGCGGATCTTTGTCGGCAAGGTGGCGTCTCTGCTTTTTAATATGCTATCTAGGTTTGCCATAGCTTTCCTCCCAAGGAGCAAGCGTCTTTAAAAGTTAGCATAACCTTGGTGAAATAGTGCACCTGGTTATCTGAATAAAAAATTAAGTTGGATTGCAGCGGCTGCATTTGTGTAATGCATTTGAACTCTGTGGACGCCATTTCTGGGTTTGCACAACACATTGCACCATAAGCTAATCCAGTGGGTTGGCTTCACTCAACACGCTAAATCAGAAAAAAACTAAACAAACCAAGATGAATACTGGTCAGAATTTGCATGTTATACAGAGACACCCAGAGGTCTTCAGCATGGTCTTCAACATCAAACATGGCTATACACACAACCATGCTCTTCCTTTGTTGGGGTTTCAGCACCAAGGACAGCCACCCGCCCTGCCATTCCCGCATTTCTTCTAATTTCATGGCTACAATCGGGCAGTTTCCCAAGAGAAGTAACTATGTTTGTCTCTCTTCACACAGCCTGGTTAATGTGCTAATTTCAAAGCAAACAGCTGCTTTCATGCCAAGTTTGGTTAGTGGTAACTTTGGGGTTCCTCTTTGGTTTCTGCCCATTTGGTATAGTTCTCTCCAGTACAAGAGCAGAACATGGCTTAATTCTCTAACCAGATTAAACATGGGAATGCCGCTGTTGAGTTGCATTGTAGTTACTGCCACTCTTGCTCCCCTTCCTTCCTTGGACCAGGAAAACCTACATCACAACTCCCAGCGCTGGGAAGCCCCCCTCTGCTCTACCAATTTTATTCTTGCTCCTGCAGCAGGTGGGGGGTGAGGGAGTCTTGAGATTCCCCACTATAAATAGCATTGCAAGCCGCCTGCTGCTGAGAGTCTGAGGCTGCAACCAAGCGAAGGAGAAAGACGGTGAGTTCAGAGCCTTCCTCGGGCTGAGGGACCAGGTGGGAGGCATTACCTGCCCAGAGATGGCACTTCAAGGAAAGCAGCTGCAGGAAAATTGGGGATGCTTCCTGCTAGAAGGGGGGAGTTGATTATGAGAAAAATGTATTATGATGACCATGGGTTTATTAATGATTTATTGACTAATGAACCAAAGAACAGGTGAGGTAGGTGGGGAGAAGCAATCATGTGCAAGAGAGAAATATTACAAGGGGATGCTGACAATAAGTGAGTGGTTGTGTGTTCACACACACTACACTTAGCTAGGTTCCTGAATTAATCCTTTTTGTGAGATTCTTGCACAGTCCCAGGGATCATGAACTGGCCAAATAGACTAAGCCCCACAAAGTTAACCAAGACTTAAACTAATTCAGTTTACCGTGTCATCTGAATATGTCTGCTATTTCTTTCATATGTTCTACACTTGCAGGCTGGTGGTGGGGTGGAAGTGATATTTCCACCTCCCTAAAACTGGAGGAGGAGCAAAGAGATCCATAGGTTCTGAAGTTAGATTTAAGTTTGTCTTTCATCTGGAAGAATGGTCCCAAATCCCTGGTTTATACAGAAAGATTGATTAGATTTGTTCACCAGGAGGACAGATCTATCATTAGATGGTATGCTGAAGGCTATGTAGAAATTCAACCTAGTGCAGTGGTTAGGGCATCAGGTAGAAACCAGGAGATGGTGAGTTCAGGTCCCGCCTAGGCCTAAAGCCGGCTGGGTGACCTTGGGCCGGCCCCTGTCTCTCAGCCCTGGGAAGGAGGCCAGGGCAAGCCACTTCTGAAAAACCTCCCCAAGAAAACTGCAGGGACTTGTCCAGGCAGTCTCCGAGAATCGGACATGACTGCACAGATAGAAAAAAAATGTAGAAGTTCACCTGTGGATACTAAATATGTTGGAAGCAAAGATCAGAGATCATCTGCCAGCTTCCTAATATGTTTGGTGTGCCTGTATCCCACCCAGGAGAGTTCTGTTTTGATGCAGAGAGGCTGGTAGAAGAAATACTTTTTAGTGTATTATTGAACATGTGGAAATCTCCTAGATCCAGGTCTAATCAGGGCTCAAAAGCTGTGGCCCACCAGAGATTATTGTGATTACGTCTCTCCCCTTATCTCAAATCATTGGCCAAGTTGTCTGTGGCTGATGAAAGTCCAAAAACATCTGGCAATTTATAGATATTCCTGTCTATTGGGGTGCTGGGAAACAGCAACCAAGTAAATAGCTTTATATATGAAGTCCAGGGCTCTGTGTTTATCCTTATTGTTTACAGCTTGGCTCACTTATTTAAGCTAGTTAGGGTTCGTTATTCAACTATTTCCTGGGCAAAGGAATCTGTAACTTTGCTACTTTCTGTTTGGGATGAATAACATTTCAGTAGCTGCTGATGCCTTTTTTCCTTTAAATCTTTTTCAGGATCTCATTCTGAGCTTGTTCAGAGTGTATAGTTTTCAGTGTTACACCCTGAAATCAATTTAACACTAACATGACTTTTAAATTGGTTCTCACAGCGCTGACAAATTCAGTTCAATGTTATCTCTATCATACCAGAATGAAACTATCTTCTCTATTATTGATCAAGACCCCACAATTTTTCCAGGGAATATATGCCTTAGGGAACAGAAAAAAACAAGGGAATAAAATCTGCACAATGACATGGAATGAAGTCAGTGCCAGGAACACTATGATTATTTTTATATAATTAATTGCAATTTGTAACTGAAATTATACACTGTCTTTGTTTTATTGTTGCATTAGCTACAGCTAGAGTCAGGTGACTGAATAAATAAAAATTATCCTGTGAGAACATTGTTTTCCCAGGAAGGTGAAGGACCAAGTATGTTAAACTAAGCACCTGTTGAATGTTTGCTATGGTGTACTTAGAAGCATGAACAACACTGTTAGAAAAAACACCTTTATTATAAAATCTTGCATTCTACTTGCTTGTTCTAAATAATTTGCTTTTTTAAAAATCCCATTATCGTCTAATTGTAATGGCTATATAACAGCTAGACTCCCCCTATATTGTAAGTGGTTTCTTCCATCCACAGACTCCCAACATATTATGGAGCTGGAAGATCTCCAACTTTTCCTGAATTGCACCTTCCCACATTGGCAAATTGTAATTCGTCAAATGTGGAAAGTCATATCTTCTGGACCCTGAAAGCGGGGACTTTTTAGGTATTTTTTTTCTGCAAAGCTCAAGGTTCACTTGAGGATCCTTTGATCTTCCCTCTTGGGGGGAGGTGGGAAATGGGCAGGTGAAGCAGGGGCTTCTCAACTGATAGAACAGCCCCCCAAGAGAGAACTATTTGATTCCATGATTGCATTCACCCAGCAGCAAGCTTAGCTAAGTTAGTGACTGCATTCACACAGTATGGCTAGGTTAAAGTTAACCTTGGTTAAGTTTTTGTGACTTGGCATGTTGTATGTTTGGGAAGGCAGGAAGGAAGGAAAGAAAGAAGTTAAATGTGTTTCCAGAGGCAACCTCTGTTTAATCAGCTCTCAGCAGGCAACAAAACTTCAGTGAAAGGTAAGGTTTTCAGCAAGTTCCTAAGCTAAAGGAGCACTTAAATAACCATGTGTGGAAGCCACCCCTTATATTTTGAGACCTGCAAAGGACAACATTCTTCCCTGAATTATTAGCTTGATTTTAATTACCTTTACATGTTGTTCATGTTGTTCGAGGCACTGAAGTAACTTGACCCAAACAGAAGCCTTTGGAAATCCTGAGTGCATTTCTCAGGACTCAGAGTAATTGCTGGATTCTCTCCTAGGGTTTGGTGATGGCCCACGTGGTGCCCACAGCATTGCTCTTCATTCTGCTGTTTCTCCCGCTGACCTCCTGCCTACCGCTGGCCCAGCTTTTGCCCATCGATGATGTGAGTTGGGAGCCGGTGTGGCTGAGCCCCTCAGCCTGGAGGGACCCACCTCTGGGATCTCTGTCCAGCTCAGCAGAGGGGATCTTCCAAGAGCCAAGCTCCACCAGACCCTGCCTGCCCCCAGGAGACCGAACCCAGCACCAGAGAGCTGAAAGATCTGCCTTCTCCAGCAAAAGACGGGATGGCCGCCCTAATTCCCTAGACTTAACTTTTCATCTTCTCCAAGAGTTCCTGGAAATGGCCCGAGAAGAGAGAATGGCGCAGAAGGCCCGTAGTAATAAAATACTGCTGCATAATATAGGCAAATGAGGGGGAAGGGAGGGTTGGGCAGGGGGAGGCACTGGTTTTCCATAGTAAAATGTGTCGTTAATTTTCTAACTCCGCATTTAGTAGAGAGCTATGTGTCATCTTTCAATCTGGTTTTCATGTCTGATCTTCCTCCAGAGAACAACTCCCTCCTCTGAAGGATAAAATACTTTCTTGGAACACCTTTGCCAGCCATCAAAGGGAACAAGATGTTTCGCTAACTCCTACCTTGACTGGAATTCAGTGTATTGTGTTTGATACAGAACCATCAATATAGCGAACTCTTTTTCTTCTTCCCTTGAGCCTAGCATCCACATCTGGACCTAGATGGAATGGGAGTTATAGGATTTGGGTAGGAATAGGGGAAAATATATTGGGGTGGAGTATTTCCATCCTGTGGGCAGGGGTATCCTCTGGGGGTCACAAAAGTCAAGATGGTACCATGACTGCATTATCAAAGCCATGCTCACCTAAAAAGGGTTGGGGCTTTCATCAAATGGTCACAGGCACCATCTTGACACTTTTTACACATACACCCCCACACCCCACGGATGCCTCTGATACCTCCATCCCTGTTGTAGCTTCATTCTTTTTGGATGGGTGACCATAGTTTGACACCATCAATTGACCAGGGAACATAACCACTCTTGACCAATTGCAGTTGGCAGAAATGTCTGACGTTTGTCAACTGATTAGGCCTCCTGAAAGCCAAGCCACTGAGAATGCTTCTCTAGCCCCAAGTCCCCAGCCAAACATTTTCCAATACTAGCAGGACAGGGAGAAGAACATGCCCCGAAGATCTTATCCTGTGAAAAGTGTCCTACTGCACAAGTCCGTTCAAACCAGTCTGGTTAAAGATAACAGGATGTACTGACTGCTCTTTCATCCTCATAACCACGCCTATGATGTGGCTTCATTAGCTCAGTACTTTTAACAGGATCATTTTCAGATCTAGCATCAAGTGAGAAATCATGCTAACCCCCAGGTCCTGGGTCAATCATTATTCAAAGCAGTGTCTTCCTGTAGGGCCTTGCTGTGTGAATCTAGTTCCTTGAGCTACAGGCGTTGTACTGACCGGTCAGTCATCCAAGGAAATGAGTTGCGAGTGTAGAGTGAAAGACAGACACTGACCATTGTCAGCTGTGACCAAGCCTTGCCCACTTTGGCCTGGCCTGGCCAGTGGAGAAATAACCAGAGATGTTATGAAGCCCTTTGATTGTTCTTCTCACCGAAGAGCTCATCGGGTACCAGGCAAGGCTTGAGGAAGTGGGAGGGCTCTTGACACAGCAAGATGGCTGTCTGTGGTCAGTCCCCAAAGTAAGAGGGTCTCCCTGAACTGGTGGTGAAGTATGTTATATAACAAAGCCAGGAAGGGGTAAGCTTGGTTAGTATTAATCTGCATAAGTTTTGGGTGACTTTATCTCTTATGAGAACCCAGTTCTTTGGGTTAGGTTATGATTCAATATACTGGGTGAGTCTGCACGTTGGGTTATGCCAATAACCAAAGTCAACATGTTATGGGAATCCAAATATATGTTTAGTTGTGGTTAACGTATATCAGTCCAGATACGGTTTGTAAATCATAGTTTATAGCTTAGACTGTTCCACTGACATTCCAGTGGTAGTTTATTTAAGAAACTTAGTTGAGAAAAGCATGATCTGTCAGAATGATGTGTGAAACTTCACTGGCTTGATTTTTCTGGCCCACATTCAGTACTCTAGTTATTATTTTAAATTGTTCACAAGGTTCATAACTTTCTTGGTCATCGGCTTCCACTGGGGAGTGGGGGAAGAAAAAGGGGGAGCAAATGCCGACGTGCATCAAGACTGCATCATGCAAATGACACAGTTTCAATACTTGTGTCAGATGTCATGCTGTCACACCGTTTGCACAATGTGGTCATGGCATACATCTTCGCATTTTGAGATGGTAGTTTGTTCCAGATGGCACTGGAAACACTGAAAAATCAGACTTCTTCCTCTGGTTAGCCTTCCTCTTCCAAGCTCCTAAGTATGGTCCTGAGAATTAAAAATTTATTTTCTTTTGCTGAAACAAAAAAAGCTTTAAAAATTGACAACCATTTCTAGAAAATAACAAAACTTGATTTTTAATCCTGAGACAATGACATCTGGGGTGTTATTCGTGAATGCTGTCCAACATACTACTTGTAAATCTTCATCAGCTTTGAGCTCACAAGAGTGTGGCCACAGCAAAATGTGTCTGGGTGTGCACCCACATGTATGTGCTTAGTGTACCAGCTATGACTCAGCTTTTGGTGCTGGTGATTGCAAACCAGATGTCCTAATCTACGTATGAACTGCTTAGTTCTGTGATACATATTTTCTCTCCAGTGGATTAAAGCCACCACCCAATTTGAGAACAGATGTGAAAGTGTACTCAATAAACTTTCTTTTAATAATCCTGCTTTATTCCAAAGCTGGGGTAAGACACAGGTCTGGCCCTGCAGAAACATGCATTACAAAGGTTAACTGGGAATGCCAACGGATTGTGCCGAGAACTGAAAAAGCCGCCATCATCCAGTCTATGGAATTCCCTTTGATTCGATCATTCAAGCAAGTACCATACACTTTTCCTGTTACCCTGAGCTTTTATTTTTTAAAAAAAGGTCAGGCCCTTCTATATTTTCAGTCCCAAGTTTGCTTTGTAGCTCTTTGTAGCTTAAACTCCTTTGAATTTGGATTTGCAAATAGATCTAAACCTGTATGTTGCCCGTACAAAGAAACACAGTGGGCCTGTGAGTGGAGCAACCAGCTATGAAAAGCGTTACCATAATTTTGAATTGATTTATTTGCCCCAGCCCCCAGTGACAGGCAGTGACTTTATCATTTCCAGACAAATGGGAGATTTTTTTTTAAAAAAAGCGGCAGTAAAGTTTCTAAGTAACTCCAGTTCTGAGTAATTTAGGATAGCAAGATCATAGTAAGATGTGAGTGACTACTTGTCTGGAACCACACCCTGCTCCTTTAGAAAGTCCATGCTGGAATATCTTTGGAAAGCAAGGTGAGTCCAGTTGTTTGCTGTGTGACTGGAGTCCCATCAGGGGAGCGTGAAAGAATGAACTGGACAAGGTTTTACCCTGTCCTGACAGCTGGCAAAGATTACAGAACCCCACGAAGGTTCTGTTTTGACCCCTGGGTCTCAGCCGTAGCGTGCTGGCTGCGGAATTCTGGGAGTTGAAGTCCAGGCCTCTTAAAGTTGACAAGGTTGGGAAATACTGATTTAGACCACTAAGTCCAGCCCCTTGTTCAGTGCCGGAATCCAGGTTGAAGCATCTCTAACCGATAGAGCAGAGGGTCCACGTCAACCTAAATAAATACAAAGCGTCCATTTCACTATCTCAAACACTCCATGGATGCTGGCCATTTGAAGAAAGGCAACGTTTCTGCTTGCTTGAGATGATCCAACAGTGGAAGGAAGGGAGAAAGGAGGAAAGGAGGAAGGAGAGAGAAAGGGAGGGAGGGGGAAGGAAGGAAAGGAGGAGAGAGAAAGGGAGGAGGAAGGGAGGAAGGAAGGAAAGGAGGAAGGAGAGGGAGGGAGGGAGAGGGAAGGAAGGAAGGAAGGAAGGAAAGGAGGAGAGAGGAAGGAAGGAGAGAAAGGGAGGGGAGGGATGAAGGAAGACTGAGTGTACTTCATGCCTTTGTCTAGTGAGAACCACACTTCAGCTTTTCCTGGTGAAGAAGTATAATAATTCATTCCAGTTTTCTTTTTCGGTTTTATTTTTGGGCATCCCTTAATGCAAATCAGGCATGGAGATGGTAGCATCTTCCTATCAAAATTCCACCAAAAGATTTGCAACCGCCCATTTTGAAAAGCAAAAGGAAAGAGAAGAACACTGTGTTTTCCAAGTGGGGAAAAGCCACCCCCCTCCTTGTAGAGGGCCCACAAACTTTGTCCATGTCAAACTCAGGCAGGCAGGCAGGCAAGGAGATGATCAAGGATGTTTTTGAAGCCGCCTCTGGGAACAGAACATGCCGAATTGTCTTTCTGCAGCTCCTGTGGCTGTTATACAAATGTATAGCCTTCGGCAGCCCAGATGAAGTGCTTCTTAAGTCCCACTCATTTGCGGGAGAGAAAGAGAGGGGAACCAGCATTAATGGAGATTTAAAAGCACCAAACACGAGTTGCCCTCTTGTTGGAACTTCTGCTTCTAAAGGCAGGGAGAAAGCAAGGACTGCTGTAGGTAGTTTATTCAGTGGCTGCTCAGACAGGTGACGAAAAGTTTTTATGGGGGAAATAAATCTACCCCTTTAAAAAAATAACCTTCCAGCCCAGCTCTAGGATTTATTTTTCATAAAAAATTCTGCTTTTTCATGGTCTGAGAAGGAGAGCCCTGGGAAGTATGGGCCCTGTCCTAGCTGGGAGCTTTTTATGCAAGACTCCCTCCATAGCACACGGCTGGACCAGCAGACCTTAACTTAGGGGTGGCCGTGGATGATTCCTTCAATGCCCACCTGACTTTATTATTATTATTTGTTAAGATTCTTCTCAGGTTCGTTAAATAAGCTGTCATTCTGCAATGCCAAGCATCACTCTCCGGTTTCAAACCGCTTTGCAAAAAGGCCTCTGGGCACAGGCATTCCCACAAAGAAAATGTTTTCGAAAGCTTTATTTGGGTGGGGCCCTCCTGCACTGGCCTTCTAATCAGCAGGAGTTTTGTAACTGGCTGCAGAAGGCAGCATCTGGATGATCAGAAGCTAAGTAGGGTTGGACCGGTTATCACTTGTATAGGAGACCAGGGGAAAATTGCACGGCTGTAGGCTAGATTAGTGGAGAGAGTAAGGGAGGTGACCTTGACAGAGATATGCAAGAACCATCATCAAGGCAAAGGGGTCTGAAACATTCTTTAGGTCGTGGGAAGCAAGATAATATTTGGAAACATCTCAGGCAGATGCTTTCCTGATTAACTGAACAGTAAGAAGGAGGAGAGGACAAAACAACCAGACTTGCAGGAGTCTGTTATTCTAGCCAACCTCAGTCAAGGTAATTCCAGCCTTCCTGTGGGGTCAGTTTCCTGATCTGGTCTACCTAGAGGGGCTGGCACCACTGGACCACTCTTGGTCTGAGAGGGAGAGACTGGCCCAAGTTTCGCTAGGGTGCTTCTGTGCCTAAGGGAGGACGAGAACTTGGTCTTCCAGTTCCTAGCCCAGTATCTTCACCACTTGTGAAGAGTAAGGAATATGACCTTGGCAGAAATATACAAGAACTGTTACCTAGGCAAAGAGGGCCGAAACATTCTTGAAGTTTTGGGAAATAAGGTAATATTCAGAAGCGGCTTGAGCAGGTCTCCCTGATTTATTGGGGGATGAGGAGGGGAGGTACAGCACAGTCAGAGTTGCAAGATTCTGTTATTAGAGCCTCTCAAAATAGTTCTGGTCTTCATGTGGTGTGGTCTGCCTAGGGGGTTGACAATTGGGAAGTGGTTAAAAACATCCCAGAATAAACAGTGCAAATCACTTCTGTCACGTTGTCAAAATAAAAAAAACAACACGATCCCTACATGGATTTGTCTCTGAAGTCACCAGAGTTGAGCCTAGCTTAGGAGCATCTTTACCTTTATAACCAGTAAGGCAGCCATTTTGTGACAGTGCCTGTGACGTGCTCTGAAATCCTACCAGGCCGTAAAGGTGACCCATCCCTAGCTTAAATCTACTTCATTCTCTAATTGTGACATTGTAGTTCAGAACCTGTAACCCTTGTCATGGAGCTTCTTGGCCTGCAGCAGGAAGATCAGGTTGGATGATGTTCCAAGCTTTGCTAGAAACTGGGAAGCTTGCATAGAAGAAAAATGTCAGCATGGAGCAAGAGAAGTGGGGCAGATCTGATCTTCCACCAACTTTCTTCAATTATGGAGCCAAAGCGTAGGGTTGAAGCAACTGCTAAGGAGAGGTTCCGTGAAGTCTGCATTTCTCCATCGGTCAGCCGTGGCATTGGAGACGGGAGCCTGAAAAAGCAGAAAGGCCCGCGGAGAGTCAAGAATGGCTTCCAAAAATAAGGATGAAGAGAAGAAGCTCTAGACTTAAGTTCACACGGTATATCAGGCCAACTAAAGGTCTAGTAGCTGCATTCCCATAATGCTAAGCCTACTTAGTGTTCATCTTGATTAGGCGTCTGTCTTAGCCTATTGTGTGAACCCAGCCTGTTTGGCTGGTTTATGGTTTAATGGATTAGGTGAGCCTGGAAAATTGATATAAATGTCATACAGATGTACATACATCATCAAGTGTGTTGTGTGAATGTAGCCCTAGAGCAGGATTCAAAGATCTTTCTAGGACTGTGTATTCAAGAAATTGTTGAAGAATAAAACAGAATGGATGCCATAAAAGTGTGGCAATCGTTAGGGCTGTGTGTTGTATTCACGTTTGCAATTAGCAGGTCAGAGTTAGGTATGGATCAATTGGAGGCCACTTAGTTTAAAGTTTATTGATCCCAAAACAATGCTGTGAGTGTCTGCTCTTAGTGGCTGCCATTTTAACCTTCTTAAATGTCTAGAATATCATCCATAATGTAGGGAAATTGAGCAAGAGCCAGCTGCTAGGAATGGCTGCCCAAAACACAACTTATTTTTGCCACAGGACTCCAGAACTCGCTATGACAGAATAAGAGCCGTGGCCACCAGCCTGTACAAGAAGAAGTCTTAGTAAACCTACAGCTTTAGAAGAGGGCCAGGCTAATTCACGGGGGATATTCCTGATCATCAGTCCTGATGGCTCATTGCAACCACCTCTATAGAGACCTCTCCAACTGCTTTGGAATGGAAGTGGGAAGGGGGCAGGAGTGTCCCCAGGGTATAGTCAAAAAAGTCAAGATGGCAGCCAGGATGGTGTGATCAAAGCTCTGTCTGTCTTTATGTGTGTTGCAGGCTTTTAAGATTCTGTTATAATACCCTACACCAGCGTTTCTCAACCTTCACAACTTTAAGACGTGTGGACGTCAACTCCCAGAATTCCCCAGCCAGCATGGCTGGCTGGGGAATTCTGGGAGTTGACATCCACACGTCTTAAAGTTGTGAAGGTTGAGAAACACTGCCCTACACCAATAAAGAACATTCTTGAAACCCCTACTGTACCTATTTTTTGACCTCTCAGAGTTCCTCTCTACCAGATCTTATACCAAACAAAATCAAGACTGGGTTATTTTGAATTTCTTTCTCAGATTTTCTTCTTTCCCAAAACTAAGTAATCTGGGGGGAAACTCCTCCCTTGTTTATTTGTTCCTTCTCCATTTCCAGGGCTAGGTCTACAGTCCCACACAAAGATATTCCTATCGTCTTCCGGGCAAGTTTAGGAACAAAATATTTTATTAGTTGTCAAGTTGTATATGTTTCAGAAGTAAGATTGTGTTTATGAGAGAGCCAACAGGATGTTGCAGTTAGATCACTGCAGTTAGATCTTGACTGAGGTCAAGCTGACCTTGACTGAGGTCCTCGCCTGACTATGGTGTTCACTGGATAAATTTGGACCAGTCTCTTCCTCTCAATCAAACCATGCCTCACAAGATTTTTGCATGGAGAAAAGGAGGAGTGGCCTCAAGGGACAATGAAAGAAAAGTTAAAAACACAATAAATAAATAGTTTCAAAATGCACACCATTTTTCACAGGCCCAGAAACCTTTGGGGCTCATGATCTGACTTCATCCAATTGCTCAGAGGAATCTCAATGGCTAACATGGTACCAAACCTGGCTGGTGGTTGAAGCCATTCCGTTTAGGAGGACACGTTCTGCTTCAGGCTCTTGGCTGCCCCCCTGGTCACCACCCTCTTCCATCGCTGCTGCACTGTCCATGGTGCTCAAGGCTTCTCCATGAGATTGTGCCATGCTTTGAGTAGGTACATTATCCGGCGAGTCACTCTCAGGCAGAGGTGACGGTGAACTGGAGTCAGCCACCTGGAATCCTCCATCCAGCTGGCTCTAAAACATATACATATCCAGAAGATGAAAAAGCACTGTAAATCTGGACGTTCAACAAACTCTTGGATTTGAAAATCCTGTGATAGCTTTGACCACATTTCTATATCTGATTACCTGGCATAAATCAATCCACTCTGGATTGTATTATAAAAACCCCAGTTTGGGGGGCTGAAAAGGTATTAATCTACTCATTTCCTTGTAGAAAGAGTGCAGAATTTCCACGACACTTCTTAGCTGGGTTCACACAACACATTGAACCTAAACCTTAGTCAGCAAGCCACTAGTGCTCATGCAGCATACATGTCTCCCAAAATAGGCTATATTACAGTGAAACCTTGATCTAATGAGCTTCTGATGGGAAAGAACTGTTCTTCCCAAACTTTGAACTGGAGTGACATCAACTGAGTGATTGATGTCATTCTGTGATCATTAAAGAAATGATGTAAATCACTAAGGATATTTGGTCTGTTATGTGCCAAGTCCATTGCATCGGTCCAATCAATCATAGTTTTGCAGTAATGTTTAATGCAATTACTTAGTCCAATGCAATATGCTACATCAATGGCTGGATCACAGCCTGTTCAACCCCATTTCAGCTTGGTCTAGTATGTGGAAATGTACTAGACTTCCCAACCACCTGTAATTTCTAGCCAACCTTGGAGAGGACACCCAGCATGGTGGGAAGGGGAAATGTTGCTTAGTTGGGTATAAGAATTATCAGGAATTTGAAAGATGTGGGTATAAGAATCATTGGGAATATGAGAACCTGACTAACCTCCCAAAGCTACAACATGATAGACCATTCATGGTTAACCTGATTACTGAACTAATGCACTGAACTGTCTGCTAATCAAATGGTTGGGTTTGCCCAAGCTCTTCGTGGCATGCAAAATCAGTTGCTAGGACTTTCACTGATCTAAGCATGTTATATCAACACAGTCACTGAGAAATGGTGCATTGCAGAAGGTAACAAAGAACAATAGGTGGTAATCAATCTGTAAAGGGAAAACAATCAACCAACAGGAAACCAAGTCAAAAACTTGTAGACTTTTCCTTCAGCATTTGGCCAGAAATGCATAGTGGTGAAAGACTGCATCAGACCTTCTGATAAGAACTGGATCTTACTTGGCTTAAGAAGGTTTTGCTAATAGCCATGCACTGTCATACTTCTGGAATATTTGCTTTCACTTTACAGATATGAAAAATTGCTGAAGGGGTTTCTTCCAAGGGCAGATAAATCTATCAAATGTGGTTTTGCAAATGGAAACAAAAACAACATAAAGTGGACAGATTTTATTCCACACAAAATCTTAAACAATTTTTGTGCACTTTTAACACATGATTTTAATTATCTGTGCATAAGTATGGATTTCATAGAATCATAGGATTGGAAAAGATTTTGGAGGTTTTCTAATTCCACCCCCTGGCCAGGGCAGGGATCCTCAGACCAGACAAAGGGCTGTCCAGCCTTTGCTTGAAAGTCTCCAGTGATGGAGCACCCATGACTTCAAGAGGCAGGCAGTTCCACTGCTACATGGCTGCCACGGTCAGAAGTTCCCCCTCATTTCAAGTCTGAATCTCCCTCTGCAAAGCTTCCATCCACTGTCTCTTGTCCTACCCTGGGGCACTACAGAGCATAAATCCACTCCCTCTTCCTGGTGACAGCCCTTCAAGGATTAGAAGACTATTATCATGTCTCCCCCTTAGCCTTCTGTCCTTTAGGCCAAACACACATTGAAAGATGTAACTGTATTAATCTGCACCTAGTTTGGGTAGCAATGTGGAAGTGGTTTGCCACTGTCTTCTTCTGTTTCAGCTTCACAGTCTCGTTACACTCCTGGGATTTTCCTGGTGGTCTCCCATCCAAGTATCAACCAGGTCTCTCAGATGGACTTGGTCTACCTGCTACCTGGCTGAGCTAGTAGATCAAGCATTTATACGTGACTCAACAAGAAAAAAAAACCTTCTGCAATCTGTTTCAGTATGGAAGACCTCAGAACCAAATCTCAACCTTCCATATGATTTCATAGAATCAGAGAACTGGAAGATGCTATTGAGGCCAATCAAAGAATCCAAATAAGTCATCCATGACTGGTGGTTGTTTAGCTTCTGCTTGAACACGTCCAGAGTTCAACTGAAAAGGAGCCCACCAACTCTCTGGATGATGATGATGATGATGATGATGATGATGCCTAACGTGTGTGCTGCTGAAGCATTCCAACTCCCAACAGCTTACAACAAAATAAAATAGAATAAAAAATCCACTGTAAGAAAAACAGAAACAAAACACAAATATGGTAAAACCTCCATGATAAGAAAAAAGGGGAAACACTGATAATTTAAAAATTACTTCAGTCCTCATAGTTCTAGAGCCTACAAAAACTCAGAAAAAGCAAAACTAATAGGAACAGTAAGAATTGAAAAAGAAGAACAAATGACCGATCTTTTTTTTTCTTATCATTTCACTGGAATCTGCCTCCCTCTTACTTAAATTCATTATTCTGTGTTCTGCATTCTGGAATAAGAGAGAAGAGATCTTGACCTTCTTCTACGGAACCACCTTTCAGGTATTTGAAGAGGGCCATCGTGTTCTCCCTCAGTCTTCTATTCTCAAGGCTGAAAATGTCCAATCTCCTCTCCTAAAACTTAGTTTGTATCCCACTGATCATCCCTGTTTCCCTTCTTTAAACCTCTTCCAGTTTCTATGAATCCTTCTTAGGGGTGCTCACCCACACAGTGTTCAAGCTGGTGTCTGGGCAAAGCAGGATAAAGTGGAGTGATGTGCTCCTTGAGTGATCAAACCGGGAGAGTGAACTGGGGAATTTTGCATAGAAATTAAATTGAGCAAAGGGAAAAGAAAGTAGAGAGAAGAGAGTGGAGAAGCCAAGGGGGTGGAGTGGAGTTGGAGTAGATGACTTCCAGCTCTATGAGTCTGATTTCTGAATCAGGAGATTGGAATCTGGATCTTACCTGCTGGGTAGCCCACAGATGGCTTTCTTTGCCAGTCCTAGTTTCAGCTGGAGACTGAGTGACCTCTTGGCTTGAAGCTCCTGCCCCATCAGCAACACCATTCAGAGTCCCACCGGACAGAAAAGATCTTCCTTGCCCCTGCTCCTCCTTTCCAAGGGCAAAAAGGTCTTTGAGGTCCTCTTTCCTCTCACCAGCTCCTGCTTCAGCCTCTCCTAAAGTGTCCTCTGGTTCCCCACAGCCCCCTTCTTCTTCAGTCTCCAATTCAGGGTCTTCAACTACAACAAAGACAGAACTGGTGGTATGAAGATCAAAGCAACTTCACGGTTGAAGATAGCATGTGGGAATCACATAGTCACACCTAAAATTCTGCTTTCAAGTCATGTTTGGGTATCAACACTCTGGGTTATGGAATCCAGAATGGGAAGTCGGGTCCCTCTCCACTACTGATGTGTGGCAAGCTTCAACTGGGAAACCACACTGCCCTGGAAAGCTGAAGTTCCCCATACTCCTGTGAAGAACTTCTCCTAGGGCACTCTTTCCAATGATGTCACCCTACGTGTGCAGCATCTGTGTGGTTCAGGCTTAAAATGCCACCGGATGACACCATCAGGTGACACTCAAGTGTTTGCTTCTTCTTTGGATGAACCTTTCTGGCAATTAGAAACATCCTCCTACTCCTCATATTCATCAATATCCCAGGTTTATATGGCTGCTTGGGGTTTCTGAGAGGTCCTTTTGGTGATGCAACAGTATGGAATTCACTTCCTAAAACATACCCATAGAACTTCTCTTATTATATTCTCTTATTCTCTTATTCTTATTCTCTTGGGCTTTTAACAGTGCTGTCTTTTACAGTGTGATTGACTAAGTCTTTTGATGGAATCTTAGACTGATTTAAATCATCCCTAATTTTCATTCTGATGTCTGGAAGAGCTTTCCCATCACCTTTAATGAAATCCAGTTGATAGAGGATTCGTTCCTCTGCATTGAAATCCACTGTGTAGTGCTCCATGTTGTCGTATCCTGGCTCCAGGACTTCTGGTTTGCAGCTCTGACTCATCTCCACAATCCTGGGATGAGGAGGGATAACAGTTATAGCACCCCCACCCCCACCCCAGGTGGAAAGCTTTGAGTTTATTTTTTTCAACCCCCAAAGGCATGGATACTGTAAGAGAATGAATCATACTTACTTTTGGATGAGAACTTTGGCATTCTGATATGTTGGGAAAAAAGAGACAAAAATTAGATAAATGGGAAAAAAAATCAAGTTTTCTTTTTTAAAACTACTATGAAAAAGGATGAAGAGTTCTAGATTCTACTGCCATGAATGCTGAACTGAGTTCATACGTCATCCTTCATTGGTGATTGGATTGACCCAAATTCTGGAGTCACATGATAAATGGGAACATAAATTAAGTCAACAAGCTAGGTTCATTCAAACAGCCAACCCTCATCTCCCAAAACTGAAGAGTAACATCAACCAAGTTTAGCATGTGATGTAAGGATACCCAGGAGATCTTTAACTGACTGTGTTTAAGAGTTCAAATGTCACAAACTGAACATATGAACCTACCATATGGGCTAATTTAGCTAAAGGTGCACAGCCTTGTAACTAGACAGCTGTAACACCCAGAAGTTTGGTGTGGACCCCAAAGCCACCTCAAATTGTAATGAAACCATGCTTTCTAATCAAACAGAAGGGAAACATTAATGCATGGTGAGAAAAGATTTACATTCTGTGATATTGCAGAGAGGTATATTGATATATTCAAGATATATTTAATATCTCTATATGAAATCTCTATTGTTTTAATTGTATTCCAATGTCAGGGCAGTGAAATCTAATTTCATTTTCGTCCTGGCCCCATTGAGAAGGTCAGACTCCCTCCACGTTTAATAGGGTTTTGGACGCTCCTGGACTTTAAAGCTGAGATACTGGCAGCATTCGGACCAGACGTTCCACCTGGTTACTGAATTAACACAAACTGTTTTAATGACGGTGTTTGCAGCAAAGGAGAGAAGATGGGGCAAGCCCTGCCCTCAGTGGCATTGCTGCACCAGCCCTTCTTATCACGCCTGCAGGGTCGCAGCGGTGGCACCTTGTGACATGATATCACCACTGATGTTCGGACACTGAGAGCACATCTTGTTCCTCGCTTGCCAGCAAAAAACAGACCAGCCATCCCATCTGACGTGTTTTCTAACAGGAATTGCCAATTGTTGCTGCTGTTGTTGATATTTCAGTTTAGGGGCCGCCTGACTCCAGATCAGCTCTGGGCAGCTCACACCATAACAGACAGAAAATATGATATGAAGAAGGGGGAAAACAAATAACAAGTAAAATAGAGGAAAGGATGGTGAAACTAGCCAGCAACACACAAGGGGCTCCAGGCAGGTCTTTAAGGGTCCCCAGAATGCCATCAGGGTGTCCCAGAGCAGACCAGCTGTAGCTTTTTGCAGCAGGCTGTTTCTTGTTTTTTTCCTTTTTCTGGCAAGGAATAATTAAAATTGGCATTTACATACATACACATACAGTATATTTGGCCTTTCACCCCTCTGGGTGGTCTGTGTCTTCCTCAATCTCGGGTCCTCTACCAGGGGCCTGGGAGTTTGAGGGATCTGCGCAGGATCCGAGCTGTTCCTGGCCCTGCGCTCCTCTGGACAGAGAGCTCGGGTGTTGCTCCTGGGATCTGCTGGAGCCCCTCTCCCAGCTGAGGAGTCACGGCCCCGAGTGCTCCGACCACCACCGGGACCCCTTTGGCCTTGACTTTCCACATCCTCCTTCAGGCCCTGGTCCTTCTCCAGCTTCTCATCTTCCTCCTTCCTGAGGTTGCCGTCCCTTGGCAGCGCTACATCTCTCGCCACCGCCGCCTTCTGCTCCTTGTCTACCACCACGATGTCTGGCTGACTGGCCAGCCCCTGCCTGTCCGTCTGGATCTGGAAGTCCCACCGCATCTTAGCCCTGTCATTCTCCATGTTCCGGGGCTGCTCTTACCTGCACAAAAACAGACATCTCCGGCTCTTCCATGGATTGCAGGGCCGTCTCCACCAGCTTGGAGGAAGAGTCAGCGTGGTCGCTGCACACTTTGCTCAGCGCCTTCAGCTGCTGAGTCTTGTTCTGCTGCTCGTATGTGATTCTTTGCAACATGATCTTTCTCCTCTCTTCCAAAATAGCCCCCATGCGGTCAAACTTCTCGCACAGCGCCTGCTTCTGAGCTTTGCAGTTAGCCTGCTCGAAAGGGAAAGATCAGGCAATCAATCCAGGCTGGATGGTCTATCCGGTCTAATTAAACCATGGTTTGTCACCGAGGCTGGGTCCGCACAACAACACGCTTTGCCAGACTGGTGGAAGATACAGCTGTTGCATTGGCTGTTCGTGTTGTCTGAACCCAGACCATGGTTAGTTTATGAGCCACTCTGTGGTACGACCCCAGAGAATGGGATAATCTCATAACCTGGTTAAGTGTGTTGTGGGAAAGCAGCTTAAGGATTCAGCTCCAGCTTCTGACTCAGTCACTCCCTGCTGTTCCTCTACATGTGAGTAAGGAGGGCTCAAGAGTTTCGATTTAGACTTGGGAACTACACATGGCTTTCTCACAGGAGCAAACTCCAGCTGTTTTTCATTCTAAATTATCTATCTATCTATCTATCTAAGCAATTTATATGGCCGCCCAACTCACTTACGGTGACTCCGGGCAGCTTACAGGAATAAAAATCCCAAATAAAAAACCCACTAAACCCCCCACACCCTAAATGTAGGGTGTTCAAACAAACTGTAGTTAGTTGGATTTTTTCCTCAGGCTGAAAAGGTTTCCAGCTGAAACAGACATTCAAAAACATTATTTTACGGTTAAAAAAATAATTGGAAAGCGGGCCAAAGAGCCAACCTCTGGAATTATATTTAATTTTGCTACTCCTAATGGGTTCTATAACAGCCCTTAGACATGTTCAGGATGAAAAATGGTGGGGAGCTGCAAAACATGCAGATGTATCCACCAGTGGTCAAAAAAGTCAAGATGGTGGCTGTAACCATGCAATTAAAGCCCCGCCCCTTTTAAAGGGGCAAGGCCTCAATCGCATGGTCACAGCCGCCATCTTGACTTTCTTGACACAACCCCAACCCCTGCACAGACGCTCCTGAAAAATACACTTTATTTGGAGGTGAACCGCCTCCCTCAGAATTAACCCAAAGGTAAGCTGGATGACAGAAGTCTAGTGGACGGTATCCAAGGGCAACCCCAGCAGCCATTTTGTGAAGGTGCCCACTACATACATTTGCAGTGTGACCCCTGGTTCAAAAATGTGGAGTCTCTTGTTAATCATCCTTCTGAAACTACTTTTTAATCAGCGTGGGCATCTTTCTAACAGAAAGAGAGAGCGCACTTTAAAAAATACATGACAGATTTTAATTCCTGGAGGGTAAATCATTTCCGCATTTTTTTTAAAAAAAAGCCATTAGTATCTGAATTCCACCCACCTGTTCTGGGATTTATTTGGTTTAATTCACTAAATTTTTCAGAAAGCCACTTATCTAAACCCAGTTGAGGTGGGAAAGTGGGAGAAAAAGCCTGAAAGAAATTCAGAATTTTTGAAATTGCGCTAGGGAGATGTTTTTCCTCACGGTACTCTCAAAAATACTTGATTCATCCTGAATCGCGCATAGAATTACGCCATTGAACAGTAAAAGTCTTTGGGACTGTCTACTGTTTGTGCATCCTTATTAGCTCCAGCTTTTGGCCTTAATCTTGCAACCTTTTATACTTAGCTGAGGTGGGTGAAAAAATACATTACAAATCCAAGACGAAGACTCAAAGAGGCAGCAACTGACCCAGACTGGACATGAATGAAGAATAAACTTACTTTAAACTGGCGCCAAAAAAAAAGAGCTCAACTAAGACGGGCAGTGAAAGGAAAACATCATTCACAGATTTATCTAACTAAGGTCAGGGAGGTCACCATTCACCATATATGCAAAATTTCTGGCTGAAATCAGACAATGTATTTAACCTGCTTCCCAAATTAAATTGATGTCTGGATCCTCACAAGAGAATTGGCTGGTTCTGCATAATAGACCAAGCAACAGGCTCCATAGAACACAAACCAAGGTTAACGGTAACTGAGCATGTTGGGCTATGGCATTTCTCTGTTCCAGTTCATCCTCTTGTGTGAATGCCACCATTGAAAATGTTTGGGCATGTCAAAGAAGCCTAGAAGATATCCCTGAACTTCAGAAAAAGGAGGATGTTGAGTAATGGCCTACCTCAATATTCCTGCATCTGCCTTCAAGTTCCCCAATGTAGGTTTGGATCCTGTCATTGCTTGCCACAAGGGCCCCAATTCCATCAGTCAGCTTGGCCTAGATAGGAGAGATCAGAAGCAGATGGTCCTGTAGTCAAGATCCTGGCTGGTCAACCATCCGGACACCATGAGCAGAAAGGGCACCAGGAACTCTTTCCCAATTCATAGTGGTCATCTGCAGAATGTAATCTAAGCCCACAAATCATTTCCTACAGTTCATACCAATGTTTTGTGTTTGGGAGAAATCAAACGTTGAATTGTTTCCTGCATCGAGCTAAGCAGGAATGGGGTTGAATGTTAGATGTTTCCTCACAGTAATTGTGGACACCGTGACTTGAGAAGGTGGTGGGGGCTTCCCTATGTTGGATTTGTTCAAATAGAAGTTGGACAGCCAACTGTCAAGGATGCTTTAATGACCATGGGCTTCCCTCAGTGGTCTAAAGCAAAGGTTTTCAACGTCAGCAACTTGAAGATGTCTGGACTCCAACTCCCAGAATTCCCCAGCCAGCATGGGGTTGAAGTCCAGACATCTTCAAGTTGTAGAAGTTAAAAAACAGTGCTCAAAAGCAGAGCCAGAATAAGGCCAACTGATGCCCTAAGCACAGCCCAACTATGGGGCCCTTCAACAGAAGTGAAACTCTCACGCCATGAGAGATGGAAAGAAATGTGACATCAGATGACACCTGCAAACCAAACATTTAAGCTTTAGTCACTCACCATGCCAAATATATATATTTTTAACAATGCAGATTGACATCAAACATGGCTGATCAGAACAATTACAAAGAAATGGACTAAAGTCCAGAGTGGCAGTGAAAGAGCTAAGGGCATGATAGCTAGGGGTAAAACTCAGTGATGCCCCCTCCTTTGGTGCCCTAAATATGCTTATTTTGCTGATGGTTAATTCAGGGCTGGTCTACAGGACTCCTAACTCTAGGATTTTATGGCTACAGACCCAATAATTCTCTTTCATTGGTTGGAGATCGTGCAGATTGTAAGCCAACATGTTCAGGTGGTGGAGAGGCCGATCTAAAACATGGCGGGCAGTTGAGTAAATGTGAAGTCCGCCTTTTTATGACAACATAAGGAGGCTGGGACAGACCTTCTGCTTTGTGCAGATGTCCGAGAGTGGGGCGACTTCACATTCCTTATGTTCTCCAAAAACCTTGCACAGGGAGCATGTGGGAACAGCGCATGTCACACAGTAAATGTTGATCCTTTCCTCTTCGTGCTCTTCGCAAGTTGGGTGCTCGGTTTTTAACAGAGGCCTGTTAGAGGAGAAACAAAAATATTGAGAAAAATGAATATACAAATGCAAATGTTGAGAAGACTGAATATACAGTTTGGTGAGAAAGAATGGGCCCTTCCTGGATTGTCTGTTTGCATATCTTTGCCAGGGAATATTATCAGAATGTCATGTGAGTTCCACTGATATATAAGGGGAATCTGGGTGAATAAATAACCCCACCATTTAGCGCTTGTTTCATATTTCATCAACAAAGTCATCCAATACAAGATGTGCCAGGTGAAAAAGCAATCAGCCCACCATTAGCTGCGAGAACTGTGAGGAAGTGGTTCCTGAAATTGGGGATCAATCTCTCCCATCACTGTGTAGGACCCTTGGTCCACTTGTCACACTAAACTCAGTAACATCTGAGGATTTCCTGCCATGATCTGTTCATTTCCCACCTTGTCCCGCCATTCCACCAGAGTGTCTGTTTGGGCTTCATCTTGGCCATTCCGAAATGCTGAATCTGTTCTTCCTCATTCATTCACTTGTAGATTTCTTATAGGTGTGAGAGCCTCCTGCAGTGTGATCCACTTGAGTTTCGGTTGATGGACAGAGGGCCTGACATTCTTCTATCAAACTCTCTGATACAAAGTCATTCAAGTTTCCTTCAAGGACAACAAGTCGTCCAGATCCTGAGGCAGCAATGCATCCTCAACCTGTGACACAACTGTCTCCAAGCTTGAGGGTAGGTATGAGGTTTTTCTTGCGGCATGCAGCATTTTGTTTCCAGTAGACATAACCACAGTTTTATAGCCCCCCAAATTCCACTTTGAACTTACCTGTCTGTAGATTATTCCTCCAGAAGTTTGGAGATTCATTTTTGGTCAATGAGTTGAGTTCAAAGTTTATCTTAGTGAGCAATGACTTCTACCTTGCTGCTCCCCAGTGTATCCTATTTTTTATCTAACACTTTTCTGACGAAGAAGTCACAAATGGTAACTTTAGCCAAAGTGAGCTAGGTCTGCAGGTGCCTGGAAGTTGTTCTGAGGTCCTTTGTGACTTCCTGGATGATTTTATGCTACATTCTTGGAGTGATTTCAACGGGACTCCACTCTTGGGAAGATTCACTAGTGTCCCAAATCTTCTCTATTTCAAGACGATGTCTCTGACTGGGGCTTAGTGGAGCCAGAGCTTTAGAAACAATTTTACAATCTTTTCAAGACCCATAGGCATATTTACAGAGATCTTCAAAAGATTCTTTTCAGTGGGGTGTGACATACCTCTACACTCTGTATGGTGAGTACCTCACTGTGTTAAGGAGAGCCACCATTTCTGAGATTTCTATAGGGCAGGGATGGCCAAATCAGCCCTGATTATTTATCAAAGAACTCACACAACTGGCCCTATTATTTCTTTAATTAAATTGATTGACCTGGAGAAGTGATTACTTTTTCACACTGGCACGTTGCATGTTGGAGGATGTTGTGCAAATGCAAGGGAGGCTATTGTGTGAATCACCTGTGCAGTCATGATAATCATATTGACTTTGTTGACATCCCAAGCTTAACTCCCAGCTAAGCCTTTCCCCTCAGTTGCCTGTCCTTTTCCTTGCATTGCCTCTGTTTTCTATTTCCTATTCTTTGCCCTCTTTGGGCGTCTTCCACAGTCCACAATCCAACTTTAAGACACACAAAAGGAAGTACTTAGTGCATTGCTGAACTAATTAGGTGACCAACGGACACAGTGGCCACCAACTTCAAAGTTAAAGGCAAAGTTACGTTCAACCTCTGATGACTTCAAGGTTGCATCCATGTTGATTTCGCAACCATACAGAAGTGTTACTATTCCCAGGCTAACTTATGCTCCTGCTGATCGCCTACCCTTCTTGAAATCAGCCAAGATCAGCTAAGTGTTACTTACCTACTCTAGCATAGGTTAAGACTCCCTATCCCAGTGTTTCTCAACCTTGGCAACTTTAAGATGTGTGGACTTCAACTCCCAGAATTCCCCAGCCTGCATGCTGGCTGGGGAATTCTGGGAGTTGAAGTCCACCCATTTTTCAAGTTGCTAAGGTTGAGAAACACTGGCCTATCCCAATTCCAAGGGATTTCAGTGCAGTTTCCTTAGCAACAGTATGGTAATTACTTGTGATGGCCTTCTCTTGATATCTTCTCTGGGATCCCCTGGAAGTTTCCCGTCCAAGTATTACCAAGCCCTGATCCTGCTTAGCTTTCCAGTCCTGTTCTGACAAGGTCATCCAGCTGCTGCTCCTTTCCGATACAGCCAGGAAATTGTCTTTAGCTAGGAAGCCATCAACAGCCCACTGTTAGCTCTTGGGTGGGGAAGAAAGGTGCCAGAAGAGTTTTTACTCCTATCCTACTTGGGAGATTTCCCAGAAGCATCTGGTTGATAGTGTGGGGAAAAAGGATATTAGACAAGGGGGCATTTGATCAAGAGGTCTTCTGTTGGGTTGATCCAAAGTGTATCCCATTCCAGGACATGGAAGAGCCTCTACATTGACCTTGAATTGTTTCAGGCATATTTTAGAAATTCTAAAAAATAGAATTCTTTCTTTCTCCATAAAGCACCTCCACTGGGTAGGAAGGGGGGGGGGGGCATTTTAAAAACTGGTCCTAATTTTTTTACAAGGTCCACAAGAGACCTCTTGCGGTCAGATGAAATATTTCACAACCCTCCAAAAGGAAAAGGAAAACAAAGAAGAGAAAAATCAGCTGTGGTTTGACAGTTGACCCTTTAAGATTTTTCTCCACTGCCTTGGCCCTCTCTAGTTAATCCTTGGTTAATAATAGATGGCAACACCAAACACATAATTTAGTCTGGTTGGCCATTTAACAGGTTGGAAAATAGACCAGCTGGGACTAATTTTTAGCTTCCTTATTCAGTTCAGGGACTAAGTAACCCTTTATGAGCGGAGAAATTTTGCAAAACTTTAGACAAATATATTCAAAGGCATTGGGGCTAGCTAAGTTTAACTTCAGATTTATTTTATCGTAAAAAGAAAACAATGGATGCATTGCCTTGTTTCTTGGCCAAACTGGATAAAACATAGAAATATATTTGCCTTTCTGTAAGAATCAAACCTGTTAAGGTGTAATATAATAATAGTTGGAGCTTTCTAAAGAAAAGCATGATGTTTCCCTTTTTATTCTTTCCACCCAATGGAATATCAGAAAGACATTACATAAAGGGGCTTGGGACCCTGTCCATCATTAGGAAAATGCTGAAAACTGAACGGATTGGGGCGGAATTTGGTGTGAGGGGAGACGCTGGCCCAAGAAAGCTTGCATTTGAAAATGGGATGGATGCTCCCAGGGGCTGCAGAGAAGAATGATTCAGAATAATTCATCAACTCCTCCATTCTAAGCTTCCTTCATCTTGATCATATGACCCAGAGCACGTCTGGTATTAAGGGATTGCAAAGGACCCCAGAAGCCGCATTCTGCAGGCTTCCCCTATCTTGTTCTATGAGCAATTCTTATGAAGATGCATAGAGCTTAGAGGAGGCTGTAACTAAGAGCTCTGCCAGATTTCAGAAGAAGAGGTGCAGCAGATTTTGTGCAAGGCAAGTCTTCCAAGTGGGAGTTGATTTGTTTCCATATCTCCTGCACCATTATGTACATGGTCCTTCTCCTTTCTTGGAAATTGGAATGAAAAGGGTAGATATCATATAGCAAAGTCCTACAACATTTTGGAAGGATAGGTACAAAAGCTGGGGAATAATAACGAACAGGCAGCATTTTGAGGTTAAATTGCATTAAAGCCACAGATGTTCAAGTCATAACCATAAGACGTCCATCCAAGTCTTTGCCTTTCATGCTTCTAAGAGAGAAAACTAGGAAACAGCACCAAAATTTGGCACTGTCAAGTATTTGACTGATTCAACGTTTCTCTTCAAAAGCACTGGGGTCCAAGAACCTTGATGAAAATTTCTACAATGGTCCGAAACAGAGCTGTCATCATCCACTCCTCTTCCTTTCCTCATCCTGATGTTTCCCAATTTAAAAAAGTGTGGGGACAAAAGCATCGGTTTTACACCTGAAAGCTCTCCCCAAGGTTTCCAAATCCCCTTTAGTTCTGCATTTGGTCAAATCTGCTGCCCACCTTTAGTGTCTACCAAGATGTAGCAAACTGGAATTATTTGCCCACATTTGGTGATGCATGAAAGATCCCCAGAATAGCTGAGAAGGTAGCCCACCTTTCTGGTCCCCTTGCTGATGCCTGCTTGTAGATATCAATGATGTTCTCCACCAGTAGATTCCGTTGCAAGCCATAGATGCCGTGCCTATCCAGGACAACTTCATGGCGGCAAGATGGGCAGCGGAATCTCCCTGCAGACCCCAGGGTTGTCCCTCGAGACTGTGGTGTACAAGAGACCGGGATGATAGATACATCAGTAGACAAGGTAGGCGATCAGTTTGAGGCAGCTTTGCCATAGAGTTCTCCATGGAGTATTCAAGTGCAATTGAAGCAATCCAAATATTTATTTAGTTAAAGCTGCCTTTTTTAAGGAAGGAAGGAAGGAAGGAAGGAAGGAAGGAAGGAAGGAGGGATGGGGGAGGGAGAAGGAGAAGGAGAAGGAAGGAATCAGGCGTTCTCATGGGGAGAATTTCAAAGGCATCAGATATATGGTATTCATTTGAACTAATCCCCGAGTCATTCTCAGCATTTTTAGGTAGGCACAAAGCAACTTTATTCTAAGAACAATCTTTTGTCACAAGCACTCTTAAAGTTAAGTGGTCTTTCCCTAAACAGATTTTTTGTATAACATTGCAGAAAGTAACACTCTAATTCTAGTTATAGTAAAACCAAGAGATCAAGGATGCTACTTTGACTTCCAAAAGTGAAAAGATAATTTAAGTTAGAAATTCTGCATGTATACAGAAGCCATGATTAATTGTTCAACCATGCAATCAAACCTCTGTCCTTTTTAACCGGCATTGTGATGTGCAATACATGTAAAAGGGGGGGGGGGGATTGATTTGTGTAGTCATGGTCACTATCTTGACTTTTTTTGACTCTCTCTGCAGACATCCTGTAAGAAGATGCCAAGGAGGTGGCCATGTTATGTCTTGGATCCACCATCTTGGCTTCTGGTTTCAGTGGGAATGAACCTACTGAAGTACAACACAAACAGAAGTATGTTTAGCCTGATCAGCTAAAGACCCAGTAGTTGCATTTGCACAGCATGTGAAGCTTGGTTAGTTTTAATCTTGATATCTTTTGTTCCTTTCCTTTCTGTTTGTGTGTGTGTGTGTGTGTGTGGTTTTGGATGTTGGGTATGCCATGGACTTGGAGTTGACTTGAATTTATAGGGTGGCAGTGAAGTGGGCAATGTCTGCAGGTCCATTGCTGGAATAATCCCTTTTATTAACAAAAGGGATTTTTGTTCATAAATCTGCTTTTGTATAGCAGGAATTATTACTGTATTTATGCAGTGAATTTCTTTTGCAAAAACCCTTTCATTTGCTTAAGTTGCTCTGCTGGTACTGCTTTCCTTAAATATTATTTTTCTTTCCCTTCTCACCTGTAAGTTTTTCCTGCTTCTGTTTTCCCTCTAACAAGGGGCCTGCTTAGTTTCCAGTTATTCCCCCCTGCCTTGTGTATAAATGGTCTCAGAACCTTAGATAGTTCAACGGGCTTGGGAGCTAGGGAATTCTGGGAGTTGAAGTTCACACATGCTGGCTGGAGAATTCTGGGAGTTGAAGTTCACACATGCTGGCTGGGGAATTCTGGGAGCTGAAGTCCTGAAGACATCTGAAAGTTGCCAACTTTGAAAAACACTGCTTTAAACCTTTGCTATCCAACAGACAGCACAGCGCTTTCTCCTCTGACAAACAGCACTTCCACATTCCCCAATAATCCTCCGCTCTCACCTGTCCTCCAAACAGTAGCCAAAAAACTCTCAGAGAGCCCCCAGTTTCTGTTTCAACCTTCTCAGCTCCACCTCTCACCTTCTAGAACAGTGTTTCTCAACCTTGGGAACTTTAAGATGTGTGGACTTCAACTCCCAGAATTCCACAGCCAGCCTGGCTGGCTGGGGAATTATGAGAGTTGAAGTCCACACATCTTAAATTTCCTAAGGTTGAGAAACACTGTTCTAGAAGAAAGGGAAGGAGTTGAGTTGTAATTTAGGTCTTACAGGAAGGGACCAAGCTGGGCTCATGTGACGGATGACCTTGAGACACCCTGTCCCAGGCAAATCCAGTCGATTGGGCTTGTTTATAGTTGCATGTTTTGTGGGACCCCCCCCCCCCCCCCAAATGGGTTCTTTGGGTAGGCACGTTAAGCACGTTGTGTGAAAACAGCCACTCCTGTACAGATGGAGAGGGGAGGATTGTCTTCCCTGGTTGCTCAGACAGCAGAAAACTGGCAAGCTTTGGCTCTCTCGGCAGCCCAGACGTTAGAACTTCTTCTCCAAGAGAAGACGGATTGGCTGCCTCGCGTCTCTCTCCGTCTCACGTTTCAAAATCAGAGGACCTTGGAGCAAAGTAGACCTTCAAGAATTCGAGATATGCCCCCTCTCCTTCGCAGCACAGACACCGCAAAGGTCAGGGGCTCAAGGCTCACCCCCCAGGGGTTAGGAGGGTACCAACTAGATAGGCTGCAGCAAAAGAACATCTTGTTTTTGCAGAAAATCAAAACGCAGAAGACTGAAGCAAAGCCATGATATTCGATAGCGCAAAGGCAGGTGTTGGTCATCCTCAAGGGGAAGCAAGGGATTAGGCACTAAACCATTCATTGGCCTTTGGTTATTTTGACTTGGCTTCGCAAACGTCCAGGAAGAAATCTCGATGCTATAAATCGCACAAGAATAAAGGTTAGACTCGTCGCGCTTCCCAGTCAAACGTTGTGGGTTTCCTGACGGGAATTCACAAACAGAGTTTCTTGTTCCTCAAAGCATAGAGACATCCGCAGGACGAGTGTGTGTTAAAAAAGTCAACATGGCCACCCCAAGAAAAGCCCTGCCCCTTTTTAAAAAGGGGCAGGACTTGGATGGTATGAGGATGGCGGCTGCCATCTTGAATTTTTTTGACCACCGATGGGGATGCCTCTGCTCCAAGAAATATGGAAATGCAGGATATGTTTTCTTAAAGCATCGAACATGGCAAATACGTAGACTAAATGGATGAATGCCCTAATAGTTATATGTGGATTCACGATAATCGAAGGTTTATCTTCAAACTTATTCACAAATAGGAACTGTAGAAGAGGCTCCGCTGATGAGTTTCACAACATCTCTGCCAATAGTCTTCCTTGGGCAGTGTTTCTCAACCTTGGCAGCTTTAAGATGTCTGGACTTCAACTCCCAGAATTCCCCAGCCAGCACTTCAGTTCTGGGAGTTGAAGTCCAGACATCTTAAAGCTGCCAAGGTTGAGAAACGCTGCCCTTGGGGGTGGCCTTTTGCCGGCTGATGATATTTCCTCTGAAGCCAGTTTGGAAGGAGATCGATCCTCCCAAAATTCAGTTGCCCCAGATGTGATGTTTTTCAGTATTCCCCATCCTGCAGTTCAAGAGTCATGCATCTTAACTTAACGTCTAGGGATGCACAATTGTCAGGGCCACAAGCCACACTTAGTCTTCGAGTGGTGTGCCAGGGGCTCCATGCCAAAAACCAGGCAGAACAAAAACTTAATTCAAATTCCATACAGTTCATGTGCTGACTCTAAGTCAGTGTTTAAGAAACTTTTTTCTCTCAGGAGCCTTTCCCACTTTTAAGTTATGGAGGACCCCAAAAGAGCTTTGGTTTGCATGGGTTATATTTATCGACGTTTACCGTATTAAAAATTTAAATCGACGCATTCACTGCCACTACTGTTTCTCATGATTGTTTGATGGGATTTTAATATTGTATTCTTTTTCAACACAGGCCAGCCAATACTTCTGATTTTGCAGACTGCTAAGAGGGTTTTGGGGGACCCCCTCTCCAGTGGTCCTAGGACCACACTTTAAAAAACACTGCTCTGTGTCATGTATTTCACAAAGTGCCCCTGTTATGACACTAATAATTACAACTTCCAAACCATTTCTGGGCACAGCCAGATGACCACATCTAGTCAATCTTGGCTGATCTTGAAGAGATAGACCGGTCTTTCCAAGACCATCGGTCTTCCTGCCTAGATTTATAGACCACTCCTCTCCAAATTTCCTCCACAGCAACAACCCTGTGACGTAGGCTGGGCTGAGAGGGAGGGACTGTCCCAAAGTCCCCCAGAAAGCATCCGTGGCTGAGGGAGAATCAGAACCTGGATCTTCTGCTCCTCATCCAACACTTCCATCCCTATTCCACCCTCATTCTCATTTGGTAAATTGCTTGTCCCCCTCCCACTTCTCGCAGACAGTGGCTAGTATGCCATGAGCCCTAGCACCAGGAGAGTATTGGCAAGACTTTCCTACATAATTAGCCCCTTCCCCATTGGCCAGAATGGCGATGCAGCCATTTGGAGGCTGTGCTGGTGCTACAGCCCTTTGCAGTCTGTTCTGTACTAGCTCTGTGGCTGTGTTCCCATACTACAGCTTAATATGGTTACCAGGTTAATCCATTTTCCAGGTTTCTTTACTTATTTAATGGACTCATAGGGCCGTCCAGCTCAAACAGCCTGAGTCTGGCTGGTGTACAACAAGAAGTAAACAATAAACCAAACATAACCACATAACATTAAACACATACCCAAGATATAAAATATAAATAAAATAGCAACCAGAGATGATAATGAAACAACCAAAAGGAGATTGTACTTAACTGGACCCAAATGCCTTGGGGGAAATATAGGTCTTAACATCTTTCCTAAAGGCGAGCAGAGTTGGGGCCTGTCATATATTGAGGGTGGGGAGATGGGAGATCGTTCTGTTTGCACTGTGCATAGACCAAAAAGAAGTCCATTGGACTGGATTTGACCACATGCAAAGATTAAGTCTAATCAAGCTTAGTACTGGTAGTCCTCGCTTAACAACCATTCATTTAGTGACCATTCAAAGTTTCACCAGTGCTAAAAAAGTGACTTACGACTGGTCCTCGCACTTACGACAGTCACAATGCCCCCCTGCAGTCATGTGATCTCAATCTGAGTGCTTGGCAACTGGCTTGCACTTATGACAGTTACAGCGTCCCAGGGTCACGCGATCACCATTTGCGACCTTCCCAGACAGCTTCTGGCAAGCAAAATCAATGGTGAACTGTATGATTTGCTTAACGACTGCTGCCAAAAAGGTCGTAAAATTGGGTCTGATTTGTTTAACAACCACCCTGCTTAATAACCAATTTTTCTGTTCCTGTTGTGGTTGTTAAGTAAGGACTAACTGTATGTATGTCGCTTAACCTTTCCCTGATTGGATGAAGTATGATTCTAGCCTTACCTTGAACTCAAGTTTCTTAAGCACTAACAGAGTAGGCTTTGGAAAATTTTTGACCAGATATGGTGTTTGCACTATATAGCTGAGTGGATTGGGGTAATTTAACCCAACCTCCCCTCTCCCCAGGATTGTTCTAAAGTAAAACCCTTTTCTGCCCCACTGATCACTTACGATGTTTCCAACATTATGCTTACTTCCCTGTTGAGGAAGCACTGAGCATGCTGAATGAACACAGCCACTGAATGGTACAGGCACCAAGATGAATTCCAGCTAAGGTGATAAACACAAGGCTCTTCAATTTCATGCAAGGGTTCAGTATCAATATCCCTAAGATGTTACCATCAGATTTTTCCTGTCCTGGCAGCTTAACAAAATCTTTACTGTAGACATAACAGAGCATGGATCTGTCCCCTTCAGTTCTGTGAATTTTGATTTATGGCTTAGTATGGAAATTCAGCCACTGGGTCTTCTTCATCCAAATATGGATTAGGATGTGCTGTGAGCCCCATTAATCCGTAACCACCAAGTGGTAGCACGCAATAACCCAAATGAGTAGCAAGAAATGTATTGGGATCCCTGTGATCTTTCTCCACACAGTGCCACCATTTCAGAACTGTTTTTGGACAGAACAACATGGCTCCCATCCCAGGGATCTCAAGAGCATTTGGCCTTTCAGCACATGTTGTCCTCTGGTTCTTCTGCCAATCCAGAAATGGCTGTCTGACTTCCTTGAGCTGTTTTTAAACTTGAGCTATACTGTGAATGGCATCTGCAAAGGGAGCTTCTGGGGATAAGCCACCAGCTTCTCTGCACCTTGAGGAACTCAGAGGTCAGGAGAACATCACTCATTTTTGCAGTTTCCTCCTTTCTACTCCAGAAACGCTACTTCCCAGGAGCAAAGCACTGTCATCGATCAAGCAAAGGAAAACACAGAACCGGGAAGAATCTGTTGCAGGAAGGGGAAAAAATCCAGAGAGCTCTAGCAAGGATGCCCATTAGTTAAGTAAGTCCACAGGGTAATTACAGATGAACTAGGTTCACAGTACACACTAAGCCATGGTTTGTTGAAGAAGACCCAATGGCTGAGTTTCCATGTTAAGCTATAAATCATAAGTCACAAAAGTGGAATTCACACATTGCTGTAAACCAAAACTGAACAAATCATATTATGGTCTAGCACAAACTACATTTCCAGCAACGTCTCTCTGCTGAATCTGGAGCATTGTCAAAAAACGCCCCGGCCCTAAATTTATGAAAAATATTTTTTATTACTTAAACCATGCAAAAAACACAATCATGCCCCCTTCCCAATTGGGTTACAACATCATTCTTGTAATTATTTTCCAAAAGGGACCTTGCTTTTCCAACACCAGTCTGGCTTGCTAGTGGGAAGGGAGTCTCTTCTGCCTTTCTGAGGTGGAAATACCTGAAATTTAAATCTAAAGTAGGCTTAATAGTATTTTTAAAAAGGAAAACTCTATCCTCCCTCTGAAAAACAGAAAATCCTAGCCACACACCAACACATACAATATGATCCCATCCATCTCATTGTCTGGTCCGCCGTGATCCTTGAAATCACTAAGAGCATCTTCCAGCTCCCCAAAGATTGACTCAACTCTGCTCTCAAGTTCTGAGCCTCAACTGCTCCAAGTTGAAGAGCATTTCCACAACCTGATTCGAAAGGTCCCCAGCTAACCTGAAAAATGTCATTGGCACATTTCCTGCACAGGTTGTGCTGGCACGGGAGGATAACCACAGGTTTGGTGAACATCTCCAAGCAAATGGGGCAGATCAGTTGCCTCTCCAAGTTCTCCATCGTGGGACAATCTCTTGGGTAAGAGGTGTATTCCATGTGCTTCGACATGACAAGGGGACCAGCAACCGTTCATGGAGGTGCAGCTCTTTCCGTGTGCCCTTGCAGGACACAGTGGTGAGGAAATGCCGGAGAACCCCAGAAGCACCTGTCTACTTAATTTCCCCAGAGGTCTGCCACATGCTTCTTGAAGGCTCCAGAAATATAACAGCAGTCTCTCTGATGCTCCCCTCCGTCCTGGACAGTGAGCGGTTTAAGTTTCGACCCTGCCTTAAAGGGCCATTTCAGCTCAGATGCTAAAGGTGGTGTCTTAAAGTAGAAACCCTGGATTTAAGGTTTGGAAGGGGGCAGAAAAGAAACTCTCTTTCCAGCACATGGATGCAGTCACATGGTTCATTTTAAAGCAGGCAACTGGGAAATCTTTTCTTCTGTAATTCATTTTCTCTAGACCAGTGTTTCTCAACCTCAGAAACTTTTAAGATACGTGGACTTCAACTCCCAGAATTCCCCCAGCTAGCCTGCTGGCTGGGGATTCTGGGAGTTGAAGTCCACACGTCTTAAAGTGGCCAAGATTTGGAAACACTGCTCTAGGCAGATCTAAACAAGGAGCTCTCTTCAAAAAAGCAATGCAGTGTTAAATTTGTGCGAGTCCATTCACATGCCATGCGCAGTCATGTGGCTTTTGCGGTTTAGTTACCATTGTGTTCTCTAAATCACGAGCGATGGCTTAGCATAATTGCAATAGCACCTTATTTAGCAAACCATGGTTTAAAAATCTTGGCTTAGTATGTGCAGACCCTCCTTGTAACAGGCATGACTGCCAATTGGAGGGGTGCTGTGTAAGAGAGGTTTCCAACGGAGCAGAACAGAATGGGAGCAAACCTTTGGCTCACAGATCAGAAGACTCGCAGCCAGGAGAAGGGAATGTTACGCTGACCTGTGTGAACGTGTGGTGCAAGAATAGAGCAGAGCGAAAAGAAGTTAGAAAGTGTGTTAGTTCCTGTGCTCTGTGAGCCTCAGTTGTTTTCCAGTAGACCTGGGGCACATCCCACCCCAAATTCACTCCAGCATCATTCCTTAACCCAAAACTGAATTTGCAATTGAGACAGGCGGCCAAGGAATTAGGAGTGGCCACGGATCAAAAAGCATCTGCTTTGTTGGAGAGGCTGTTAATCCTTGTTGTTTTCACAAGTAGCTTTTTGCCTTTCTTTCGAGAAAAGTTTGAATAGTCCCTCTTTTATCTCCAAGGCCAGAAGGAGCTGTTTGCCTTCTGGGCTAGGTTTTGGCTGCTGAGCAATATGGAGCAGAATCTCTTTCTCCCCCCCCCCCCCTCCCCCGGTTGCCTCTTTTCTCTTTAACTGAAGTCCCTTTGTTTCATTTTCACTGTGCTAAAGCTTTACTGGCGTGAGGAACCAGATTTCTTTTGAAAATTTTCCCTCTAGACCAGTGTTTCTGTCTCAGCAACTTAGGCTGTGTGGACTTCAACTCCCAGAATTCCTCAGCCAGCATTATATTTGTTATTTCTACCTGATCTGATGGAGAGATTCTTACAGATTCAAAAGTGGAAAAAATCCAAAGGTCTAAGGCAGTGTTTCTCAATCCCAACTTTAAGCTGTGTGGACTTCAACTCCCAGAATTCCCTAGCCAGCATGCTGGCCAGGGAATTCTGGGAGTTGAAGTCCAGACAGTTTAATGTAGTTCAGGCCAGTGATTCTCAAAGTACAGTCTGGGAACCTCTGGGGTTCCCCAAGACCCTTTCTGTTTTGCAGTGATTTTCAATTTTTTTAAAGTGATACAATAGTTATTATCATTAATTAATCACTGAAACGAAGGAATAATTGATTTTAAATTTTATGACAATTGTAAATTTTTTATTTACTGATATTTTAATTTCCATCCTCTAATGCTGGGAAAGGTGGAAGGAATGAGAAAAGAATGATCAGCAGAAAGGTGGACAGACTCAGTTACAGTGGCAATAAAGGCGCCGTTGGAAAACCCGAAGGACCAGGATGGGGACAGATCATCATGGTTCTATGTGGTTGCTAGGAGTCGACACCAACTTGATGGCACATAATCGATCTATCAATCAATCATGTCCTTTTTTCACATTTTTTTTCTTTTATGTAGTCATTTATTTTGTTCCTTAAATGTTTTAAAATAAATTTTTAAAATGTTCAAAAAAAGTTTTTCTTCTTCCACTCAACTCTTAGGTATTCTGCTACCTAAGGATTAGAAACCTTTTTGTTGTTGTTGTTTAGTCGTTAAGTCGTGTCCGACTCTTCGTGACCCCATGAACCATATTGCGCCAGGCCTTCCTATCTTTCACTGCCTCCCTGAGTTTGCTCAGTTTCATGCTCATTGCTTCAGTGATGCTATCTAGCCATCTCATCCTCTGCCGTCCTCTTCTCCTCTTGCCTTCCATCTTTCCCAGCATCAGGGTCTTTTCCAAAGAGTCCTCTCTTCGCATTAGGTGACCAAAGTATCTGAGCTTGAGCTTCATTATTAGAAACCTGCATGGATATAATTTGGGATCAGCAAACTATATTGCTAAGACTGGGAAAGCATCTAAAGAGAACAAAAAAATAAAATTTATTTCAACCCACTTGAGATACTTTGCAGCTGAATGTACCAGGGATGACTTCAGAACAAGCTTTATTAAAGCCAATAAAGCAAGATACGTATTTTCGAACAGGCTTATGTGGGTATAAGAATGTGTCAACTTCACCAAGACAAAACTGTGCTAGTCTATTTACACAATATACTAAACTGGGGTCATTTAATTATAATTTACTGAGTATGTCCTACTGGCTAGATTTTCAGAAGCTGCCATGGTTTGTTTTGTTAATTATGTTTATTGAATAAATAATAGTTGGCTAGGTTCACCTATTTCATTAAACCATAAGTCATGGTTTACACACTGCAGTTGGCTGAGTTCATGCAGCACACGGAATCAAAATCAAACAAGTAACATTACAGTTTAGCCCAAGGGCAGGACCATCAGCCATCAAAATATTTTGCTTCCCTCAAATTCTGTGATGTGTCATTGGGAATTTTTCTGAGAACCCTTATGGATGATGGCTTTGCACTGAAAGTCTGCACCCCAAATTTCCCACAGTTGCTCAGACCCATGACCAAATATCCGATTCTATACAATGAATCCGGCTCCCGCTTGTGGACTTCCTCCTCAATTAATCCCATTTCGGCTAGAAACAGCAAAGATTCTAGCAAAGGAGAAAGAAAAAAATGCAAATCGTTTTTTTTTTGCCATGAAAACATTTATTTTACAATCTTGGTTTCTGGTAATTTAGCAATCTTTATTTATTTATTTTCACTTTTAAGTTCCTACTCAGACATACAATACATAAATTACCATGCTAAAACATAATAGAATTCCTTCTCGAACTGTAGGTATGTACCGGAGCTCAGTAACTGCGAGTGTTAACAATCCACAAAGTGCGTACAGCCACAGCTACTTACATACAATTTAAAGGATGATCCTTTAAATAACATAACAAAATATATATATATTCTATGTATATATATATATTTATATAATTGCTTTTCAAATGCATCTATACTTTGATTTTTTTCTTTTTCTTTTTTTAATAATTAACTTTTTTTTTTTAAACACATTTGGATTTTCCCTTCTCCCATCCCGCAAATACAAGTGCAAAAACAGTTACCTCGACAGGTCACATGGATTTCAGAAGAGGTCACAGTAAAATCTAAAATCAGCATTAAGTGAATGACGTGCATCAACCAAATGTTGCTGTTTTAGAGCCTTGTTTTTGGAAATTTACTGAACCCGACAAACACTGTAAAACAGGTATACTGGCCAACTACCCCTTAGTCCATCAAACTTCTTCCTTAAATGTATGAGACTGCCTAAAATTGAGGGAGAACTAACTAACTACTGGGGGGGGGATTAACCCCCCCCCAAAAAAGAAGAGCAGGCATATGAGGAAGGAATTAACGGAACAACTGCTGAACAAGATGAAGTTGGCATACATTCACACAGAGACATCCACACCCAAGAAGGAAAACGGAAAATCTGAAGGGCTCCAGGTTTTTGCCATCCATCTCCCTGGCTTACCAGAGAGTCATATTTTTTAAAAAATGACTTAAAACATCTATAATGAAATAAGTTCTGTGACCTGCACTGTGCAGTTAAATGATTGTGCTGATCGCCTCCAGTAAAATATAAAATACATGTCCTTTTAGGGTAATGATAGTGGCTTTCTGGGGACAGAGAAGAAAATGTGAAGAGAACAAGGGTCCCCTCGGAGAAGAAAAGGGGTATAAGCTTCTTCCAGCACCTCTACTCTCCACTTGAGGACAAATCAAACTTCTATGTGCCTATTTCAACATTCTTCCATACAGACATTGAGGGCCAACCTTCTCCAGAATTGCAACTCCATAATTTCTCAGCCAATAGGAAACTCGAGTTTACTAGGGCACCAGGCTGGGGGAAGGCTGCAGGAGATCAATTCTGCTAGCTAAAAAGGCAAGTTGTATGGATCCATCCAAGATTATGGCAGATTAGTGGGGTAAACAAAAGCATCCAGTCTTTCCAACTCTGTCTGCTCTATCTGGTAGCACTAGTGAAAGGAGGCCTTCACAGATGGGCTGAGAAACAATGGAAGTCCAGAAAGTCCTCCTGGTTTCTTTTTTGGGGGGTGGGTGGGAGGAGGATTGAAAAAGCAGAACACAACTATTAGACAAGGATCTCAATAACATATTCCACATACCTAATTCACTGTTTCTCAGGTCATCTGAGGAGGCCTCCTTTCATTGTGAATTCTTCTGGAAATCTCTACCTTTTATTTAGCCATAAAAGAATCCTAACTTTTCTGGGAACCTGAGCAAAAGTTAGGCCCCCAATTTTACTTAGGCTCTGTCCCTGGAACACCCTCCTTCATTAACACTGCAGATGAAAATCTTCTTTTTGATGGGTTGCAGCCAAACCACTCCTCATAGCTTATTACAATCTTCTAGATATTTTAGCCTGAGCCCCTTAATCCCCAGCCAGCACGGTCCTGGGGATTATGGAAGCCAAAGTCTAACACATCTGGAGAGCATCAGGCTGGGGAATGCTGAACTAATGCACGGTGCAATTTCACAGGGCATCTTTCTGCATACACAATCAGTGCTGTTATCCAAAGATTTAAAAACAAGGATACTAAACTAAAACAACCACAAATTATAGCTGTTGCAAGTATTAGATATGGCAAGATATACACACAACTGCTTTGAGGATATTTACATAACCGTCTGTACAAATATGAAACCCAAGATTTCTACATACATGACTTAGGTTTTTAATGAAGCCCCTCAGCTTGCTAGTAAGGGCCCTGTATTCTTCTTATCTGTTTAAGCAAATGGTCCTAAATTATGTCGAAGGAAAAAAAAAGGAAAGGAAAGAGGAAGAAGAAAGAGAAATCACCTCAGCTTTGGCTACTCAAAGGAAAATCTGAGTCTCATTTGGGATGGATTTTCAGGGTTAGGATATGTCAGCAGTTTGCTCAATACAGCTAAGTGCAGATGGCCTTTTAGGGCCAGAAAATTTAGCATCTAATATACACATCGGCAAGGCTGCCAAATTAGAAAACAATTTGGGAAATCCATCATGTTTAGTTGAGTCAAAGAAAAAGAAAATGCAAATGCTGTGCGCTGGCAAAGGTCTGGCTTCACATTCATTGGCACTGGGTATTCCCATTAACCAGGGCCAGTGGGCTTTTTAAGAAAGCTCATTCATGGATTCTCAGTAGCTCGCTTTAGCTTTCCAATGGGCCAGCCTCCTGGACGCTAGGTTTCACCAAATGGATATGACTGAAATACAGCTTCTCTGGGGGAAACAAATTCTGAGTGCAATACATTTTGGGTGTTACTTATGCCTAACACAGATGCATTAATGTCCAGTGGCAGGATTCTGACAAAGTTAGAAAGATCAGAACAAACAGCTGCTGAAGGTATTCTGGCAACACGTAACAGCTGGTAAAATAAAAACAAAGTGAAGCTACTGGAAAAACCTCAGCTTGTTTTTGCATTTTATCCACTACTGAAAAATCAGGGAAACTAGGCACCATGCTGAATGGAAAACAGAACCTCTGCAAAAGATAGGTAAAATAATTTTAAAATCTTCATTGCTCAAGGCATGACAGCCACCTCTCAGGATTTCAACATCTGGGTTTGATTTAAAAAAATGTATGCACCAAGAAGATGTCAGAAACATGTCTACACCAGGGAAGGAAATCTTTGGCTTGAACTAACTTTAAATTAAATTAAATTAAATTAAATTAAATTAAATTAAACTAAAACATCAAGACTTGAATGGAAGACGGCACTATTTGGAAGTCTGAATCTGGTTTTCATTTTACACTTGATATCAGGGTCCAGGCTACGTAAAGAGTCTGTGTGCCTCCTGTCTAGAGTTAGAGGAACCAAGAAAGTATACAAGAACATGATGAGGTCCTGTGGAAAAGTTTTAGCATAATGAGAATACAAAGAACAGAATAAGACTTGCAGTGTAATTACTAGAATAGTTATGGTATCATCTAAAACAGTGTTTTTCAAACTTGGCAATTTTAAGATGTGTGGACTTCAACTCCCAGAATTCCCCAGACAGCATGGGAAATTCTGGGAGTTGAAATCCACATTTCTTAAAGTTATCAAGTTTGAAAAACACTGGTCTAAACCAATCACCTGTTTAAACTATTTCTGATCCACCTTAAGTAATTACACCAAGAGCATCCTTGGGGAGAGGGTCAAAAGTCAAGAAGATCACAATTGTGCAATCGAAGCCCTGCCCGTTTATGGGTGTCAGATGCACAGCGTGTGTAAAAAAGTGACAAGAGTTTGACTGCAAGGTTGAGGACACCATCTTGACTTTTTTGACACCTCCTCCCCCATGGATACCCTTGAAATTACACAAAGACATAGGAGGCATGACTGACAAGGAAAGGAGGAAGTTCCTGTAAAATCTATTAAAATAATAACAATTTTAAGCCAATTTAGAGAGAACAGCAGCTTGTTTCCAGTGATTTGGAATTCAAATTCCTGTGATTTGAAATTACAGACTAGGAGGGCACGAGGGAATGTACAAAACTGACAAAACTGAAGTAATAATCAAGTTTCATCCTCAAGGGTGGGTGCTTTTTTGTTTGGCTAAACGTTACACTCTAGAGTCCAAATTTTGTTCTGCCGGCCTCAAGCCAAGTGATCAATTTTTGCCTTACAAAAATCAAGAGTAAACCTTAGCAAGCGGAACACAACTAATTATTAGTGAACTCTGCCAGTGTTTATACATTTTACTACTAATCCATTGTTTTCATTTCAGATTATGTTACATAAACAAGATGAGACTTTGAAAATCCATATATACAATAAATTAATAAACTCCATTATTAATCAGAGTTAAGCACTTGCTCTGCATGACAGACTGGTTTTGGCAATCCAAGAGGTGAAACTTCAAATTCTGCAAGTGAACTCAGAGTATAACTAGGCTAGCAGGGTACTAGCCAACTTGCAGTTTTAGAAATGGGATGGGTTTGAACATCATCCTTCAAATTGTTAAAAATTCAGAGTTATTTCTAGGTCTGGTAGGGGGAGAAGAAGCCACACAGAAGCATTTAAGGAGAAGCTGCAGAAAAAGGGAAGGGAAAAGTCATCCACACACAGCAAAACACCAAACAGACAGGACTGACCTACTATTTCAAGTATTACGTGAGATGGGACTGTTGCATGCTTAAAAAATAAAAAAGCAACCGCCTTAAAATAGAAAACCTGCAGAACAGCCCAACAGCCTAGAGTGAAAGTGTTCACTTTGCAACAATTCAACACATACACAAATATATACCAGGGAGCATTCAACTTTGTAGCTCCCACCTGCAGTCTGAAGCAATAAAGTCCTTTCCAGTGCAGACACCCAGCAGAAGTTATGACAATATCACATGTGCCATGACACCCTCGCGCACGTGATGCAGATGGTGCAGCGACAGTCTGCTGCCGGTGATGGGATGTCGTGGGCGTAGAGCCCAGCCTCAGAGTTCAAAGTGAGAATGAGACTGGGAGACAAAGGGGGTGGGGAAGTGATGGTGGGGGGGATCCACGATCAAAGCAGGAGCAGCTGAAAAAAAGGGGAGGTTCTGACTGATGCCTTTATTAACAAACCTAACATACTCTACGGCGAGACTGACATCTGAGGAAACCTGGAAACACCCACTGCCTTGATGCACACACTGTTTCCATTCATGGTGGATTCCCCCACCCATCACAGAGAAAGTGTTCATTAGAAGCTCAGGGAGGGAAGAGCTGATCTAGAAGAGAACATTCTCTGCAGAACGTTCCTCTAGACAGATACATGGAAAAGCAAGTGGTTTAAAAAAAAAAAAGCCATTTAGACATCACAACTCTATCACATACTACTTCAAATATGCAAAGTACTACACAATAAAGTATGGACACTTGAGACTTATCACTCCCATTTTATAAAGGAAGAACAGAGGCAGAGAAAGAAACCAACCAGCCAGATAAATCCAGGCATGGATTCAAGGTGGATCTGGCAGGGTGGATCTGGCCATCTGGCCAACTCCTGCTCTGCCTGCTCCATCAGTTTCAGACTGATTCCTGCACTGCGGGTTGGAAAAGGAGGAACTGCAGCTAATTCTAGTTCTCACTATCAGAATTGTGACCTGCTAGTTCACTATTCCTCAACCTGGTGGCCTCCGGATGTGTTGGAATTGCAAATCCCAAAATTCCCAGCCATGAATATGGGGGGGGGGGGTGTAAGTTAAGTGACATCTCATGCATAAGTCTGTCATGATGCAAAGGACATGAATTATGTCCTCTGCATCAGCCCTACGATGCTATGACTGCCACAGCATCATGTATCAGTGGCATAATGTAGAAACCATGATGGTATCACGCATGTTGGCAGCAACTGGCTCAAATTACATCAATGGAGCAATGACATCATGGCATGCTTGACATCACTGCGGTATGCTCCCAGGCAGGAAGCAACCACACTGGCTGGTGAACGCTGAGGGCTGCACCTCCAACACCTGCCGGTTGGTACCAGTTTAAGGAGCTAGAGACTTTTTAAAAGTAAATTAAAAATAAACCTAAGTATACAACTAGAACACATTATTTATAAAGTGGACCCTGATAGATGTGTTGTTTTTTTTTCAAAAAAAGAGTAATTTGAGAACATTGTCAGACCAATGTATATTCAACAGAAATCTAAAAGTTGCTCTCGACTATTCACTAACATTTCATTCAAGCTGGACAGTAAGAACATACATTTGTAAAAAAATGGCAAGGTTTAACTACAAATAGTTTGGGGAATGCTTGTATTTAAATTTAAACAAGAATAATGTCCATTTTAATTTAAGTGCCAAGAGATGATTCAAGTAACTTCTAGTTTTGTAGTTAAAACCATTATTTTGGCCCTCTCCCACACAGCAATGTCTTAAAGCAAGCAACCTTCCCAAACGTGATCCCTTTCAAATGCAGTGGATTACAACTCCCTGCTCCTGTGGAGAACATCAGGTTGGGCAAGATGCCTACAAAGCATTGGATGGCTACGAAGAAGAAACAGAAACAAAATTTCCAGAAAACAGCATTCTTCTCCTAAAAAAACCTCCCTTCCTTGCAACATCAGCATTTTTCAAAATAAACTTATTGAGGCAGAGGTCAGGTACAAATGGGCAGGTGGGAAATCGGAACTCTCTGCTGCTCTCAAGCGGAGCAAACGAGCAGAAGGGTACTTGTAGCTCAACTGTATGGAAGTATGGTGGCTCCTTTGATAAATTTAAGCTCTCTTTGAAAAATGCTCATCATTTCTAACTGGTATTACTGCTTAAAATGCAGAATGCATCCGTCACACTCGTCATGATAAACTCCTTAGTACATTTACAACACAAAAAACGTTTATAATGTAAACTTCACACATGCTATTCTTTCTTTAAAAACAGAACAGAAACAACAAAAAAAAGAAGACTAAAGCTAAACTGATTTAAATTCGGCATGCTACAGTACTTCCATGTCTCATCGAGATACGACACTGAAGGTGACAAAAGATGAAGGGGGGATTACAAAATATTCTCAGCAGGTTGGAAGCTGCCCAATCAACATGGCAAACACCTCCCTTCTCCATAATCTATTCCTAATGTCCATGATTCTTAGTGTTGGATTGGCCATATATTATTTATTCTTATCCATTCGGGTTAATAAGTGCTTCCTTAACTTAGTTAAATCCATCGGTGTGGTAGCTGGGGTGAGAATCTGCCGTGAGCTGAGTCGTCTCTGTGGCCGAGGCTGGCTGGATCACAATTGGGGCGTCGGAATTCTCTGAAAAATAAAGGGCAACTTTCTGAAAGCTAAAAATCAGGAGTGGGTCTACTAGCACCTTTTCCAACTAACATATTTTATTAAAAGGCAAAAGCTTTCGTGAACTGCGGCTCCCGTCACCAGAGGCATAGAGTGGCTGGATCGATGGAGGATTTAAATTGGGATACTTTAAATTGGGGGAGAGAAAAAAAGAACGATAAGCCATTCGCCAGTAAGAAGCAGTGAAACCATTACTTGAAGGAGCTCTCCCATCTTCTTCTCCCGTGAGGCTGTCACAGCACACCAGTGGCGATGTGTGCGGACAGAGAGGGGAGGAAAGGTGACGTCTGAAATGGATTTTTGTGAAGTGGCAATCTCTGCAAGAACTCCTCCCCTCTCAAACTTTTGATTTATTACTTTTCCTGCAATTTTACGTTTTAAAAAAGTGCTTCTTGGGTGTCAATTAGGAAGCAAGAACCAGTGGGGTCCACAGAGCATGATAAAAAAAAGTCAAGATGGCAGCTGCAACAGTGAGATTAAAGCTCCAGCTGTTTTTGATGTGTGTCATGGACATGCTGTTGTGGCCACCATCTTTCTTATGATAACTTGCAAGGTGGTGGAGCATTAATTGAGCTACCTACTGCTAATTAAATGTCCTACAGAATTTAATTACTATACTGTACAAAATGGTTTATATGTTGGACTTTAAGCCACATCAGATCAGCTCTTTCCCCTTTTCTGATCTTTGGATGTGTTCCCGGTGGCTTAACTGGGGCGACCAACACTTACCTCTCTCGTCTGACTGTACTTGGGCCTCCAAGTCTTCTGGAGAGACGTAATACTCCGGCTCATCTCCTTCAGGGGGTTTCGGTTTACACTTTCCACAGCAACAGTTACAGCAACAGCAGAGACAGCAACAACAGTAGCACCCAGTTATGAGTCCACAGAAGACAAACAGTGCCTGGATAGGGGAGAAAAGAAATGTACGCCACCGGCATTGAGCGAGAGCTTGCCTGGGGAGGTCGAGCCAGAAAAAAAAAGAGTGACGAAGAGAGAGGGAAAGAGGCTGTGTGTTCTGAAAGACTGGGTGCTGGACTGTGAGCAGTGGAAAGGCCTGCTTCTGAAAAACTGCTGACTAGGTGTCCTAAGAGCTGACGACTGCTCATTGCAGGTGATCTTCTGCCTTGGCTGTACTGCTGTAAGATAATCGTTCAGCAACCTCTAGAGTCCTGAGTGTTGTACACTGATCCAAAGGCATTTGACTAGTTAAATAAACAGCCAACTCTACACAGGGCAGCCTTGGAAGACAACGTGGAAGCGGCAAATGGCTACAAAACATGGCGGCCAGGTTGCAGGTTGAGGAAACCTGGCATTGCAGAATCATGGTCATTGTCAGGCCCAACCCAAGAACGACAGAGAAACAGTCCAGCCAAGTTAAGTTATTTTATTGCTCATACCATATAGCAGGGTTTCTCAACCTCAGCAACTTTAAGATGGGTGGACTTCAACTCTCAGAATTCCCCAGCCAGCCATGCTGGCTGGGGAATTCTGGGAGTTGAAGTCCACCCATCTTAAAGTTGCTGAGGTTGAGGAACCCTGCCATATAGACAGAATCTTGCCAGTCTAAATCTGTATTACTCTAACCTACTGGATATGCCCTGGGAGATTCTAGGGAGTGGTTATCCTAAATCTCTTCCTCTTCCCATGATCCTGTGTTGTCTCTTGCCTCGCCCCCTTCCTGGAATGTGCTCCCTCCTTCCTGAGAACCTGCTGCATTACTGTGGTTCATCACATCACCTCCCCCTTCGTAGACACATTCCATCACAGTCATCTTGAGGTTGCTAACCCAACCTACTGATAGACCTCCAAGTCCAAAGCTGGTTATTAGCTAGAAGACTCTTTGCAATTTAGCACTGAGATAGATCGGAAATTGCCTTGCTAAAATCAACTCTGCCCGTCCAGTCTGAATACCAAGGGAGGGCCTGCTGAGGGCCTCCCTACCCTCAAGAGATACTGTATCTGGGGTATGGGCCATACCACAGGCATTTTCAGCAACAGCCCTATGAGAACTTGTAAGCAATCTGAGAAAGAAACGAGAGGAACACTAGACATACATAACTGGCATATCTCATAAATGGCAGTTTGGTCTCCACGAAGAAGAGATTAAAAATGTTCAAAGAGATACTGCCTTAGTGAACTCACTTATAAGGGAGGGCTGGAGGTCCTACTACAGTTTCCAAGATTTTGTATCTTATCCCTAATTCTTGCACTGAAACTCCTTATCAAAGCTTAAGAAGTTCTTGCTTCTTTGATAGCGCCTCACTGTATGGGGCTAGAAAAGGACGTCTGTTTCGGGATATGCTTCCCCTAAAGGTACATTTGGGCCCATCTTGCCTCCCATATCATAAGGCTGTCAAGACCATCCTAATTCCAACATGCCTTTGGATTTGAATGACTGTACGTGACCACACCTATTGTTATTGTGTTAATGCCATTAATACATTAACAATATTGTGTATTTCTTGTTGGTTTATCTTACTTTGTGGAACATTGCCCAGAGTCACAATGGATTGGGGTAAATAAATAGATGCATTTGAAATATTTCTAAACCTATCACCAGAACTCTTGATCAACCTTTCCAGCATTCTGGGTCTCATTACAGGTGAAACTCGAAAAATTAGAATATCGTGCAAATCTTCATTTATGTCAGTATGGCAACTCAAAAGGTGAAACCAATATATGAGATAGACGCATTACATGCAAAGCGAGATATGTCAAGCCTTACTTTGGTATAATTGTGATGATTATGGCGTACAGCTTACGAAAACCCCAAATTCACAATCTCAGAAAATTAGAATAGTGTGAAAAGGTTCAATATTCTAGGCTCAAAGTGTCCCCCTCTAATCAGCTAATGAATCCATAACACCTGCAAAGGGTTCCTAAGCCTTTAAATGGTCTCTCAGGCTGGTTCAGTAGGAATCACAAGCATGGGAAAGACTGTTGACCTGACAGTTGTGCAGAAAACCATCATTGACACCCTCCATAAGGAAGGAAAGCCCCAAAAGGTAATTGCAAAAGAAGTTGGATGTTCCCAAAGTGCTGTATCAAAGCACATCAATAGAAGGTTATGTGGAAGGGAAAAGTGTGGTAGAAAAAGGTGCACAATCCCTGCACAGCAGGGATGACCGCAGCCTGGAGAGGATTGTCAGGAAAAGGCCATTCAAAAGTGTTGGGGACTTTCACAAGGAGTGGACCGAGGCTGGAGTTAGTGCATCAAGAGCCACCACACACAGACGGTTCCCAAAGTGCTGTATCAAAGCACATCAATAGAAGGTTATGTGGAAGGGAAAAGTGTGGTAGAAAAAGGTGCACATCCCTGCACAGCAGGGATGACCGCAGCCTGGAGAGGATTGTCAGGAAAAGGCCATTCAAAAGTGTTGGGGACTTTCACAAGGAGTGGACTGAGGCTGGAGTTAGTGCATCAAGAGCCACCACACACAGACGGATCCTGGACATGGGCTTCAAATGTCATATTCCTCTTGTCAAGCCGCTCCTGAACAACAAACAACGTCAGAAGTGTCTTACCTGGGCTACAGAAAAAAAGAACTGGTCTGTTGCCCAGTGCTCCAAAGTCCTCTTTTCTGATGAGAGCAACTTTTGCATCTCATTTGGGAACCAAGGACCCAGAGTCTGGAGGAAGAATGGAGAGGCACACAATGCACGATGCTTGAAGTCCAGTGTGAAGTTTCCACAGTCTGTGTTGATCTGGGGAGCCATGTCATCTGCTGGTGTTGGTCCACTGTGCTTCATTAAGTCCAGGGTCAACGCAGCCATCTACCAGGAGATTTTGGAGCACTTCATGCTTCCTTCCGCAGACGAGCTTTATGGGATGCTGACTTCATTTTCCAGCAGGACTTGGCACCTGCCCACACTGCCAAAAGTACCCAAACCTGGTTCAATGAACATGGGATTACTGTGCTTGATTGGCCAGCAAACTCGCCTGACCTGAACCCCATAGAGAATCTATGGGGCATTGCCAAGAGAAAGATGAGGGACATGAGACCGAACAATGCAGCGGAGCTGAAGGCCGCTATTGAAGCATCCTGGTCTTCCATAACACCTCAGCAGTGCCACAGGCTGATAGCATCCATGCCACGCCGCATTGCGGCAGTCATTGCTGCAAAAGGGGCCCAAACCAAGTACTGAGTACATATGTATGCTTATACTTTGCAGAGGTCCGATATTGTTCTATTTCCAATCCTTGTGTTATTGATGTCATGTAATATTCTAATTTTCTGAGATTGTGAATTTGGGGTTTTCATAAGCTGTACGCCATAATCATCACAATTATATCAACGTAAGGCTTGACATATCTCGCTTTGCATGTAATGCGTCTATCTCATATATTGGTTTCACCTTTTGAGTTGCCATACTGACATAAATGAACATTTGCACGATATTCTAATTTTTCGAGTTTCACCTGTATATTGCCAAAATATACATCTGATCTAATACATCTAAAACTGTACCCATAAGCACAAAACATTTGCTCTTGTTTTATTTTATACAAGAGAATCACAATGGCTTAGTGACCATGTATGACCCAACTCTCTGATGGACTGAGCTCAAAATGCTTCTCTCAAGGCAGAGAATCCAGGAGAAAGCTGAAAAGTAATAGATAACTGTGGCTGACTCATCAAAATGGGAAAGCAGGGCCCTCAAACACATAAGAGGCTTAAAAGTGAGTGACATCATATGATATTCTTGAATGTTAAAAGCTAAGACACCACTAAATCTTTCTGCCTACTAGGTTTAATTGAGTCAAATCTCTTCCAGCTTTAAGAAGCCCCCAAAAAAGCAATCTAGAATTTTCAGGAAATTGTATAGGAAAGAAATATCATGAAATATTCCTGACATTGAAATGCCTTTTTGACGTCAAATTTGTATCTTACTATGAAAGATGAAAATAAATCCATTTTAGAAAACTTAATCACGATTATGGTAGACTTTTGAAAACATCAATGCAAATGCCAGACTTAAAAAAAAAAAGATTTTTAATGCACACCCTTGAAAAACTATAAATGGCAATTCACCGTCCTCTGCTAAAGCATTCTCTTTTCCTCTCCCAGAGAGAAGGGTGCATCTAGAAAAATATGATCTCCTATGACGTTTATGCACTCTCTAAAGAATGCAAGCCTGCTTCTTGCTTTGGAAGTCTTTATTATCCATAGGAAAATTAACCGACACACAAATCATATGTGATTTAAAATTTCTTTAATCACACTGCAGTTAGCATTTTTACAACCCTCAGCAGCTATTAAATTTATAGAGGGGGAGAGGGAACAGGATAAAGAGGCTGAGGAATCTGGTTTGTGACAGCTAGATAGAACCCTAAATACTTTTCTTAAGGGCTTTCTTCCATATAAAAAAGGGCTCTTCAATCATTGAAATGAATGTTGTTTTAAGACAAAAATAATTTCAGAACAGAATCCGCTTGGCACTTACCTTGGCCCACCAGCTGGATAACACAAAGTATGTGTTCACATTTTCCTCTCCAAACTGCTCTGCTACATACAGGCCCAAAGAGCCATACTTATCATAAATATTTCTTTTCGTAGCATCAGTCAATATTGCATGTGCATTGTTAATCTCTTTAAATTTATCTGCAGCTTCTGGATTATCTGGATTCTTATCAGGGTGATATTTCAATGCAAGTTTCCTATGAAAGAAGTAAGCCATATTTAGGAAAAAAATGCCTAGCAAAGCATTAAATATAGCTGTCGGAACAGTCACATGGAAGTTACTCTTCAAACACCTAGAATTGCGAGAAAAATGAAGCAACAACTCTCTCTTATGCACACACACATATACACACCAAACAAAGTGGGGGTGGGGGGCAGTCAAACACAGACTTCACATTCTGATATACACTCAGGAAGAACTTGGTGCTTCTCAGTGTAGACACTATAAGAGGGCAGCCATGTTAGTCTGCAGCAGTGTTTCTCAACCTTGGCAACTTTAAGAAGTGTGGACTTCAATTCCCAGAATTCCCCAGCAGCATGCTAAGGTTGAGAAACACTGGTCTACAGTATTCACAGATCAGGAGGAGTCTGGTAGCACCTTTTCAGATTGACAACTTTTAGTTAAAAAAAAAGGGGGGGGGTAGTGCTGGTCTGACATTTAAAATCCTGAACAGCTTAGGACCAGGTTAGGTGCTTTGCCCGGTATATACCTGCCTGGACCTTAAGATCATCTAATGAGGCCTTCCTTCACGTCCACCACCAGAGGAGGTGAGATGGGTCTCCACACGGGAGACAGCTTCTTCTGTGGCAGCCCCCCATTTATGGAATTCCTTCCCCAGAGGCTTGACTGGCACTCACTTTTCCAGGTGAAAACCTATTTTCCCAGGCTTTTTAACTGGCTTTGAATTCCATTTTAATTCACATTATTTTAGTTAATTCATATTATTTTAGTTTTGAATGATCGCCTTGCGACTGCCTAGTTTATATGGTGTTTTTATTTTGCATTTTTTATTTTATTTTACTCTATATATTTGATTCAATTTCTTTTAGTGTGATTTACTGTAAACTGCCCAGAGATTTTGGCTATGGGGCAGTTTTAAAAATCCAAATAAATACATTTATTTATTTATTTCCCCACCCAAATAAAATTATTTTTTTATTTACCTAAATAAATATATGAATATGCTTTGGTGAGCTACAGCTCACCAAAGCTGATGCCTTCCTCTACTGCAAATCTCATAAACATGGTTTATGTCACGCTGAGTTGGGTGGCCTTATAAATCCAGTAAACAAATACAACTGGCCTGATTTACAGACTTCTCCTCCCCCATCTCCTGGTTTTTATACTACCTGACAAAGAAGCTTGGGAGAACTTAGAAACTCACACTCTTTAGCCCTCAGTGGGTACTGACAATCAAGGCAATATTCCATTGGGACACAGGGAGTCCTCATTTAGTGACCACAATTGGGACCAGCAACTCAGTTGTTAAGCAAAGCGGTCACTAAGTGAAACTGCAGCTGTGCTTATGATCTTACTTCAGCTTTCCTTTGCTTTACAGACTTGAGAAGGTCATAAATGCAAGGACTGGTCTTAAAGTTACTTTTTCATCACTGTCGTAACTAAATGGTCACTAAATGAGGCATTTGCTAAACAAGGTTTACCTGTATTACATTTCTCTCCCATGGACCAAAAAAGAGATAGACAGATTTTCATGAAAATGTTTCTGCTGACCTCTAGTGTGTATTTCAGAACATTGCCATTTATCAGTTGTACATCTAGTGAACACCTACTAAAGGTTTGGGCTTTTGAAATTAAATTTCCCAACCCAAGGTTGTAAAAATCACCAAAAGCTTATTGTTCAAAAGATATATAAAACTTAAGTGTGGCAAACAGACTGAACTTAAAGATAAGACACACTGAGCCAAGAAAAGACTCATTGATGAGTTATGGGAATTTAAAATGTGGAGAATTGACAAAATATGTGTAGATTACAATTTTAACCTATTGCTCTACATACGTTAGGTGGGATTTTATGAATCAGAGCCATGATCTGCTGAATTCTGAAAATACTGTTTGAAATAACTAAAACCTGGTGATTGGCTCAAAGTCATCTCAAGATACAACCAAGAGTTTTATGGCGAATAGGGCCTTCTGATAAGACGACAGGTAAATCTATATTCCTAATCAATTGTCAAGTTTCAGCCTTTCTTAAGAGAAAATTTCATACCATTGGTATTTTGCTCAACAAATCCAAAGCTGAACAGATAGTTGAGGGGACATTTCCCTGAAGGAACATACCTGCTCTGTGAATCTAAGAAAACGATGAATCCTAAAACTCTGAAAGAAGGTCTTAATAAGCATATAATTTATTTCTCCAAAATCTAGTGATTTTAGTGGTAAGAAAGCAGATTACAAACACTATAAAGAGCCATATTGTTTTATTTTTATTCAACTTTGGCGGTGCCCAACTCCTTATCAACTTAAGACATCAACAGGCACGACTAGGTTTGGAGCAACACGGGTGTGCTGTCAGCACCTCCTTACCTTAAACACAGCTGTGAATCCAGGAAAAGATGCAGCTTCTTTTAGGAGGTGTTGACAGATGGGGCACAAACACCCATCCCCACTCCAAAGCACCTTTTCTGCTTTGGATTCCAAGTGCTATTAACACATTTCAAACCTTCTATAAACATTTCAAACCCTTACCTAAAATGATCTTTCTGTGATGTACCAGGAAAGAAAATAAATTGGTATCAACTGGTGGGAAGCTTTCCAGACACAAGAGAATCAATCTGTTTTAACTTTCTCTTATGTATCCTCTAACATCTCATTGAAAAACTGGAGGAGGAGCCCTTGTTGGAGGATGTGCTCCTGAGCATATGCAGAATGCTAAAAGAACAGCAAGAAACTAAGTAGCTGAAGGTCCTATTAAAAAGAAGAGCTGTTCATGGATGCAAAAAATGGACTTACCCTAGCCATAAATGAATGCCATTCATTATATTTGAAGTAAAAGGCTGGCGGAGTCTAGGAGGAAGGCCTTTTCTGCCATTGCCCCCGCCCTGTGGAATATCTTGCCCCCTGAGGTGAGGTGAGATTGGACCCCACTCTTGTGGCCTTCCGGAAGAGCCTTAAGACCTGGCTCTGCCAACTAGCTTGGGGATCTAATGGGGGACTCCCGACACTGGGAGTGGTTAGTGCCGAGGATGCTCTCTCCGCTTTTTAACTCCATTTGTAGTCTTTTAAACTTTGCTTTGTGTTTTTAACTGTTTTTATGCTTTTTATGCGTGAGCCGCCTAGAGTCACTTGTATAGTAAGATGGGCAGCATACAAGTCTGATTTATAAATAAATAAATAAATAAAAAGATGTATTAAGAAATATGCAGGATAGGAAAGCTTAACTTCTGCCTAAGCTGCATCTTGAACAGAAGCAAAAGATAGATAAAATGAAACAGAAAGTTATCTCTTGAATGCAGAGACACATTTAACTAAAAACAGGCCAGATAAGAAACAAACACGAAGACTCTTCCAGCTTACTCCAGTGGTCCAGACAGGCTCATAAGAGCAGGGGGATGATCCAGACTCCAACACAAACTGTTTAACACTTCAAATCAAAACTTTAAAATAACATTTACCACCAATAGATCAGCATTCTCTAAAAATAGATAATCCCCATCCAGGTTTTAAAAAATACTTTATTCTCGATTGGCCTGAGTTAGACAGAGATCTGGAAATATCTGATATATTTCTAGGAGAGATACAGCAAATACATATTTTGGAATTCACTGGCAAGGTTTCTAACTCCCACTGATCAGAAACAGTCAAAGAAAAAGGTGACCCAATCCCCTAATTACATGACTGAAATGAAAAAAAGGGTGAAGTAATCAGGATAAATTTTGGCACGGAGAATAAAAACACAGACTAGCCGTTGTACACAAAACACATCCCTAGGTTTGGAATTATTTTATTCTGTTTTTTAATTCATTTTTGCATATATGCTTAAGATGATACTAAGGGTAAAATCCAAGTAGATTTGGCTTTTTCTCTTTGCTCTAGACCAGCATTTTTCAGCCTGGGCCTCTTTGTACCTCTTCACCTCAAACACAGCTGGGAACCCAGAAGGTGCCACTTATTGGGGGGGGAGGGGAGGGCACAACTACTCCAAAGCACCTTTTTTGCTTCAGATTTCAAGTGTTCTACACCCCCATTAAACAAGTTGTTTTACAGCAAAAGCTCATTTTAAATTAAGGTAAGTGATATCTTCAATTAAAGTTGCAAAGACTTTGGGAGATCGCACTTGATCAATTGTTTGTGGAATCCCTAACCCAAGTAAAGTTATTGGGGGGGGGGGGCAGATTCCAACTGCCATATTTTCCCTAATAGAAATAGCTGGTCAGTGCATTTACTGGTCCATACATCAGCTAACGTCATATCAGGTTCTAGAAATTCAGAGATCAAAAATCATGAGCTGAACTGGTTGTATCAATAAATGATTGATTTCTTCGCTCTTATTGCATCCTCAGAGTGTTGCCTAGCAGCCCTGTTTAGGGTCACTCGGGCCCTCCTGGGGAAAGCGGGGGCAGAGGACTACTTGCAGGGTCGTGCAGAGGAATTTGCTGAACACCTGATGGATAAAATCGCTCAGATCTGTTCTCAGTTGGAAGCCAAGTGTGGAGCAGGCCCAGGGGAGTTGCCCGGGGAGCGTTCTTGCCCAGTTATCTGGGAACGGTTTGATCCTGTTGCCCCTGAGGAAGTGGACAGGGTCCTCGGGGCAATCAGTGCGACTACCTGTGGTTTAGATCCTTGTCCCTCCTGGTTAGTTAAAGCTACCAATGAGGTGACCTTAGGGTGGGTTCTGGCGGTGGTTAATTCATCCTTGCAGGACGGGGTTTTTCCGAAGCCTTTCAAAAAGGCTTTGGTCCGCCCACTCCTCAAGAAACCGTTGCTAGACCCCACCCTTCTGGACAATTTTTGTCCAGTCTCCCACCTCCCCTTTTTAGGGAAGGTGGTGGAAAAGGTGGTCGCGCGGCAGCTTCAGAGGATCCTGGAAGAAACGGATTATCTGGACCCCTATCAGTCAGGATTCAGGCCCGGTTATGGGACAGAAACAGCATTGGTCACACTTTTAGATGATCTCTGGCGAGAGCGGGATGGGGGGAGTGCATCCATCCTTGCTCTTCTTGACCTCTTGGCGGCTTTCCATACCATCGACCATGGTATCCTTTTGGGTCGGCTGCAGGAGTTGGGGCTGGGTGGCACAGTGTTGTGCTGGTTCAGCTCCTTTCTCCAAGGCTGAACCCAATCGGTGTTGATAGGGAGTGAGAGGTCCAGCCCCCGGCCCCTACTTTGTGGGGTGCCGCAGGGGTCAGTGCTTTCACCGCTCCTATTTAACATCTACATGAAACCGCTGGGTGAGATCATCCGGCACCATGGGGTGAGGTATCATCAGTATGCTGATGATACCCAATTATACATCTCCATCCCAGGTGCCTTAAGTGACGCTGTGACTGCCCTCTCGCGGTGCCTGGAGGCTGTGGGGGCCTGGATGGGGGACAACAGGCTTCAACTGAACCCTGGTAAGACGGAGTGGCTGTGGATACGGGGAGCCTCAAGATCTGGGAGCTTGTCATCTTTGGTTCTTGATGGGGTCGCACTACCCCAGACAAACCTGGTGCGTAATCTGGGGGTTCTCCTGGACTCACGACTCCTGCTCAAAGAGCAGGTGGCAGTAGTGGCTAGGAGGGCCTTTGCATGACTTCGTGTTGTGCGGCAGTTATGCCCCTTCCTGGATCAGGAGGACCTCCGCACGGTCACTCATGCCCTGGTCACCTCCGGATTGGACTACTGTAACGCGCTCTACATGGGGCTACCCTTGAAGAGTATCCGGAAGCTACACCTGGTGCAGAATGCAGCGGCGCGGACAGTTCTCAATGCCCCTAGGAGGGCATGTATAACACCGCTGTTGCGTGAGCTGCATTGGTTACCAGTTTGTTTCCGGGTCCAATTCAAGGTGTTGGTCATCACCTTCAAAGCCCTTTATGGCACAGGACCAGGTTATCTGAGGAACCGCCTCACCCCGGTCATTTCAGCCCGCCCCACTCGGTCCAGCAGAAGGGGCAGGTTGCAGACCCCACCGGACAAGGAATTTCGATTGGTGGGGTCTAGGCAGAGGGCCTTTTCTGCTGCAGCTCCCGCCCTATGGAACATGCTGCCTCCTGAGGTCCGGTGTGCCCCTCCCTCATGGCCTTCAGGAAAGGGATTAAATCCTGGCTCTGCCGGAAGGCCTGGGGGCCGGATGGGGGCCCGCACCTGTGGAGATGGCTGGTGGGGTGATGGGTTCGCCCCCTCCCACAGCATCTTGCAGGTTTTTAGGGCTAAAAAAATTATAGGAGGTTCTTAGGACATTTTTAATATATGTTTCTTTTTAATTATTTATAGATTTTACCCCATTGTTGGAGGGACTCATGTTTTCTTCCTTTTTTATTATTGTGAGCCGCCCAGAGTCACCCGTTGGGGGAGATGGGCGGCATACAAGTTTGATAATAAATAAATAAATAAATAATAATAATAAATGTTTGTAAGCAACATACTTGTGTACCACTTTGGGAGGCTTAAAACTTGAGACAGTATGCAAATGTTTAAAATGCATTTTAAATCAATACTATCTTCAGAATGAAATTCCATCCACTTACCTGTATGATTTCTTGATGTCATCTGACGTGGCATTCTTGTCCAGTCCTAGAACATGGTATAGTGACTCTCCGGATGTGGATAACGAACGCTGCCTCTGGTCTCCCATCCTGAGCTACCCTGACATGAAGAAAAGTATTCAAATATTACATAAAATTGGTTTCCAATCCCCATAAAACTAGCACTCTGCAATATGCAGTGGTGAATTTGGATTAAGAATGGCCAGGCCTCCCAACCCTATGCAGCCATGAAGTTCACTTGGAAGACACCCCAGGATCTTCTTAATGCCTGACCAGCCTTATCGGAACAGGGACAGGATCGATCCCATGTATTCTGACTACTGCTCCATGAAGGAAGGACATGTTTCTACATCATGAAATTGATCAGCTTAATCATAAGCACCCGCCCCTTTTTTCACTGGAAAAATTTTAAAGCACAGTCTTAAACGAACATTATTTCTGTGACCTCGATAAAATGTGAATTTGTCACAATCCATTTGTTCACTTCTAACCACTGATCTCTCATCAAGGTTTTCCAAATACACTCAGCTAGTATGCACCAGCAATGTTTATTTGAGTTCAAAGCATTTATACCACAATTTTCAGCCTGATAGACTCTTATGCAGAAAGAAAAGGGGACAGGCAGGGAAAGGAAAACTACGTAAGCCACCACATAATACATCCTGATTTTTCTAGCTGCCAGCTATGGCCAAAATGGGCTGCTCAGGAAAGCACAGGAGACCCCATCATCACTGGAGCACAAGAGTCTGTTGGATGTCTGCTACTGTGATGGTGACTAGTTCCCGTTCTGGGAGATTGCTGTGGTCTGCTCTCAAATCTGCAGCTACTTTACACTGGTATATGTGTCTTCTCTTTCTCCCATATGTTCTTCCAGTACTATTCAGTTTCTGCTCTTGGTGGCTCTGCTGTTACTGCATTGTTGCATTGCAGTTGGGAGTATATCTTGGATGATTCTTGGGGAACAGAGCATTTATCTTCTTGGCCTCTGCTTATCTAGTGTACCTCCTTAGCCTGCTAGCTTGTGTTGGGAGCCTTTGTTTAGCAGTCTCTACAGCTTCAGATGGGGTCAGGCTCTTGTATTTTTTCAGTAGCTGAGTCTTATCCTTAATCTCCACACCCTTCTGTAGTTCCATCAGCTGACTAACTTCTCTCCAAGTTGCCTTGATCTTGGCCTCCAATCTCATTTTCCAGGGGGGACTGTACTGCTGTTCTTCTTGATCATGTAGCCAAGCATCTCCAGGATTACAGCAGCTGTAGCATATACCAGTTCATTGGTTTGAGTTACGGTGGTAGCAGGGATTGTTGTGAGGGCTCTATTGGCATCTTCTAGCATACTATCTGATGGTACTTCTCCACTGAGCCTTGGTAATCGGTCTTGAGGGTTGACTGTAGCTAGTTTATCTTATGCCTCATATCAGCTGCTGTGCTCTGTAATGGAGGGGGTGGCAGTGCTGTTCCAGCTTCAGGTGTTGGCTGCACATCCAGTTGTTCTTCCGGGTCTTCTTGAGTCCGGGATGTAATGTGTAGTTGGTCTATCTCAAGTTGTGAGAACAAATTCCTCTTCACTATGTTGAAGTGTTGGGTAACTGTTTTTCAGTTAGTGTGGATATAGATCTTCTATCCATCCATAGCCCCCTCATACGTTTCATATATCCCCTCTCATTAGGTCTACTGTTGCAGTAGCATTCCATCAATTCCAGGTTCTCTTGTCTTGTCCATGTATGGTTTGTTATATATACCCATACACCTCACCTTGGAAGGCATTTCTGGCCTTGATTGTCTACCAATTGCCCTCAGGTGCAAGTCCATCTCCAAGACTTCTAAATAAGCATGCGACAGGCTCCTGAAAAAATGCTGACTAGTTTTTGGGTGCTTGACAAAGAGAGGCCAAGTGCGCTGTTCCTTCTGCCAAGACCTCCTATATTTCTGGACCAACCCCACAGGAGGAGTTCTTTTTGGGGGGTAACCATCAGATCTGAAGTTATCTGAAGTAAGTCAACTTCATAATCTATGATGAAAACTGACAGGTATCAATTAACTCAAATTAAAGCTAATCACAGTTTGTCCAGATTTCCAAACTCAAAAGCTTATATCAATTTCACAGCAAACAGCTACATAAGATGATGCCAAATTTATGCTTCTTTAAATAAAAAAGCAGGACCTCAACATTCTTAGAAGCTGTCCCTAAAAATCAATAAAGGAAATTCAGAGAAACCCTTTTATGAAGAATGAACCAACAACTGAACAAGGAGTAAAACATTATTTTTTTTCAAAGTGTATTTTTGCTTGTATTTTAGCTTCCAAATGCATTTGAATTGTGTTTTTATTTAAACATTTTATGTAACATTTAAATAGCGTCCAATCAAAAAGTAGCACATAGTAAAGGAGAGTCCGTTACTCTAACCTCATGGAAATTCAAAGATTAAAATCAGGATGCCACGGATCTGTGAAAAGGGGGTGGGTGAGAAAAACACACCTGCCATATCAAACTCAACATATATACATTGATTATGTGCCATCAAGTCATCGTTTATTCTTAATGACCACATTGTGATGGAGTGGAATTATGAAGGCCAGGCTCAGGGAGATAAACATTTTCTTAGCTCGCCAGAACAGCGTGGGAAGAACAAGAGGATGAGACTGGCACCTCCCCGAGGAATTCACACTGTTGTGACTGGCTGACTTTGGGAACTGGGGTTTCAGTCTGGGAAGATTCTTGCTAGAGGTTGTAGCTAATAAACATAGCTGGACTGAATTTACATGGTCTCTTGGAGTTCTTTGGGCTAGGCCTTGACACACATAGATAGATTTTCTCCATGACAATCTGTCCCTAACCCAGCCTTTCAGATCTTCTAACAGTATACCCATCACATCAAGTCTATCCACCTTGCTGCTGGTTGTCTGTTATTTGTAGGGCATGCACATATAATTAACTTCCAATTGAAGAAAGACCTTGAACTTGATTCTCCCTTCTGTCCAAATATTTAAAGTTCCACACTACACAGTTTCAGTTTCTAACCAAGCTAGATCACCATCTGTCATTATTTAGCAGCAAATACTTTAAGCGAAGACACCCTGCCAGCTATTTTTGGATCAGGTCATTGCAGCTAGCTATGCTAGATTAAACAGGCTGAAGGAAAAGGTATTTTTAAAGCTCTCGGATCTCAGCCAGCTTAACTCTGTGTTTTCTGTTGCAGGGGGGCATCTCCTTCCAAGTCAACAATAGCTAAAGAGACAAAGAACAACAGAGTTTTCTCAACTGATTTTCAAAATTGGTTCTTCAAAAATAATCTCTGACATCCCAGAGAAAAATAAGCAGACGATGCTCAAATTCTAGGCAAGGCTAGAACCTATATAAAGAAAATTCAAAATATGCCATGAGACCAAAGGTAGGAGAAAGCTTCTCGCAAGTCTTTTTCTCAACCCAGTTAAAATATGAGGCAAAGGACATGCCCAAGATGGAGGAAAGCTCTTTTTAACACTAATTTTCACTTTAAAATTAGTCTGCATTTTGTTGAGCCTGTTTTGTTGGCAACAATACAGAAGAAGCTTGTCTTCTTCCAGGATGATGTTTCATCTTCCCACTCTAATAGGAAGCCCTGGAATTTCCTGGGATCTCCATTTCCTTGGATTTCTCTTCAAATGTGAATATTTTTAACATACAAGATAACTCTTCTTCAATTTCTATTACTTCTGGGCTATTTGAACAAGTTAATTCCTTCAATTGCTCTATTCTAATCATGAGAGTATTTCTGGGCAATTATGTTCAAGGCATGTGGAGAAGAAGCGTTACTTAAAACACTTTTGTCTCAAATTCCAAGAGTCAGACTCTGCAATGATCCAAAATCTTGTTAATTAATTTACATGAAATGCCTACTTATTCATTCAAAACCATTTGAAGTTTAAAAATCCATTCTTTTGCTGCATTGACAAATGTATCACTAATATCTGTGTTATTGTATGTAAAGTTGCATGTATTTAAAAGGGTTCCTGAAAAAGCATGATTTGCATATCTAGGGACAGCAATATTTTTAGAAGACACATTTCTAGCTTTTAGGACAACAGAGAAGTTGATATGTCTATAATGCAGGGTAGAGCTAATATTAAGTAATATGCTAACGTCAAGAATGTGTTTTGTGCCAGACAGAACAAGGAAGAGAGAAAATCATTACTTAGAGGGGCCTGACTACAGATAGAAGAGAGGAAACAGACTTGACCATTTCCCTAGTTTTATTTTCCTTGATGAAAAGAGAGTAGTTCAGTTTGTTTGTGGTTCAAGACTAATCATAAAAATACATCAAATACTGCATTCATGCACGCATCCCCTCCCCCCAATATCTATATGCTACAAGATAGGCCTGAAACAGTTAACAGTGTAAAGAAGGCGCCAAACAATTTCTATAAACCATAACTGTTGAAAGAAACTTTGCAAACTTTTTGGAGTTATGGGAAGTTGGTTGCACAGAAGGGGAGTGGTAACTTCATGATCACAAGATCAATTAGGTTTTCCGGCAGTTGGTAATATGAGATTGGTTCACCACTGAGTGAGGAACTGCCTTAGTCAGAGGAGAGAAGCAGAGAGAAAGTGACAGGTCAACCTGGCTGAAATAAAGATGGGGATGAAAAAGGGTGAACATGAGGCTGAGGAAACAGTGAGATCATCATCAGCATAATTGCTGAATTCCCCAAGGATAAAGGCAGACAAAGAAGAGGTGAAGAAAGGACAAGATGAAGAGAAGCTCAGCATCTGCCTTGTTGCTGGGCAACAGTGGGCATCAGAGGGCATAAGGAGAGAAGCAGTGTACTTGAAGGCTGAAACAAGTGATGGGCAGAGAAAATAATATATAAGGCAGTGCCTGAAAATTTAAGTCTCAGCAAGCAGCACCAAGAGGACCTTCTCTGGGCTGCAAAGTAAGCAGGATAAGGACCTGGATGAGAGGCCACCAGAAAAAACAATGCTGTAGGCCAACAAATTATCCTGGAAGCCAATCTTCTGTAAGACAAATGCAAGACAATGAAAGAAGCACAAGAAAAAGAGGTTATGCAATGGAAGAAACGTATTGATACAAGAATTTATATTCCAGAAGGATGAAGCAAAGAAATAAAACATGAAACCAAGCACAGAAAAGAGAAGAACCAGAGGTGGCAGCTGAAAGTCCATAATGGAGAGGACCCTGACAGAACAAAATGGCATAATGGAAGGTGGTTAATCTGCAGAATTTATTCTAGATTTCCACTTACTGAAAAATAAATCTGTGACATTCCCCAAATTCTGAATTTGGCCTAAAGGAGAAGAATTTATAGAACCAAAGTGCTCACCCAGCAATCATCAAGACAACAGCTTTGTAAAAGCTCTAAGTGATTCTGGAAGAAAATACTATAATAACAGATACATTTTCTTTAGTAATAAGACCACATTTCAAAGGGAGGAAAGCATATATTAACAATGTTCCAGGAAGATAACATAAACAGTGGCCTTAAATTATATGAAAACTGTACAAAGGTTGAACATAAGTGGAGAAAACCATGTAAGAATTCAGCAGTAAAGTAAGCTGAAGTCATGTCCTTCCTTGTAGGAAAATATTACATATTACAGAGATTTATGTTTAATGTCACTCAACCATATATCTAATTGAGATTTTCACCATAGGCCTTTCAACCAATATATAAATTAATAGCTGGTTTCGAACAAAATATTTTTTGTTCAAAAGGGGATATTAGAAAGCATGTATTGAATCATTCTTCTTGTTCAAACACTGTCACTTCGAACTCTTCACCACCCAACAGACATCATTTTGCCAGGATTGTTTGTCAGTAATTGCTTTTTTGACTTCTTGTAAGCTCCTGTTGTATTTATTTATTTATAAGTCATATTTATATAGCTGCCCATCTCACCCAAAGCGACTCTGGGCAGTGTACTACAATTAATCACTGGTATTGTCTATTAACTTCTTCCCCAGTGGCTCTTGTCTTCCCACTATCTGGCCAAAATATTTAAGCTTTATTTTCATTCTTAGGGCTTCCAGCAAGCAGCCTGGATTGACTTCATCCTGTATTAAATGATACATTATTCCTGTGGTCCAAGGTATTGTCAACCATTTTCTCTAGCACAATTCAAAGGTATCATTTTTGCTTTCTTAAGCCTTTCTGACATTCCAGCATTCACTTCCATGTTACAACTGAGAAAATCCATGGCCTTGACAATGCTTGACTTTTAAAAGATGCATTCATGCAATTTTCCTGGTATGATACCGAAGCAGTTCTCCATGCCTTCTTCTGGCATGTTTTTTTCAACTTCCCACTCAAGTCTAATGTCCTGAACTTCCCAAATTGTCTCCGTTACATTACAGGTGGTCCTCAGTTAACAACCGCTCATTCAGCAACAGTTCGAACTTATGAAGGTATTGAATGAGCAGTACTTACGACCAGTCCTCAAAGTTCCGGCATTGCAGTGCCTCCGCGATCACATGATTGTGATCTGGGTGCTTGGCAACCGGCCTGCATTTCCAACTGTTGCAGCATCCCAAGGTCACATGATCGCCATTTGTGACCTTCACTACTGGCTTCCCACAAGCAAAGTCAATGGGGAAGCCAGCAAGAAGTTGTGGTTGTGTGAGGTCCTTCGCTTAACAGTAACAAGGGACTGCCAGAACCACTGTTGCTAAGCAGTGCAGTCACGTGACGTTGTGCATTACAACCATGTTGCTTAGTGATAGAAATTCCAATCCCAATCACCATCATTAAGCGAGCACTACCTGTATTAAGCAGGGCCAATCCTACATTGCCTGCTGGATCAGCCAAGGTTGGCTAGGACTGCCACCTCAAATCATGATGATTATATGGACACATCCATGAAGTTTTCTTGGCGTAAGTTCAGAAATGATTTGTCAATGCATTCTACCTGCAGACGTTTTGTTACCAGGATAGGTAACAGCATCAGTGGATGGAAGAGTGAGGTTTGTTGCTTGTTAACTATCAAGAAAGAAACCATACCCTAATTAAGGAACATCAAGGAAGACTGACACCACACCCCAACCAAGCCTGGCCGGGCATATATAACCAGCAAACTCTACTGTCTGCTGCATTGATGATGTTCTCTAGCCTGGGAAAGAAACATCTCCAGGAAAACAACAAAGCTCAGAGAACACCAAGAACACAATAAAGGGATGACTATCAGCTGCATTATGTACACACAGCTGTTTGCGGATAAAGGAAGTGACTGAAAGTGATATTCAAAGTGTCTCTTTGACCATATTTCTCAAACCAGCAAATTGCCCTGCTAAAACAGGCCTTGTCACCAGCCTATTCGCCTCAAAGCAAATTTGCTTCCCCTTTGCCTCCAAATATGGCCTAACTCAAAAACGAGGTAGATATTACCTCTTGAAACCAAAACCAGCTAGACTTCACTCCCTCACCATAAAGCGGAAAAGAAACTCCATAAGCTGGGAGAAAGGCTGATTTGTTAACAACCTGAAAACAGATTAAAAGGGAAGTGGTGCAGATACAAGACAAACCTCATGTAACTGGGATATACCTGGTTAAATGCAGTATGTTTGATCTTGACTTTTTGCTCTCCACCGTCATCTCTTGCTGCTGTTGTGGTGACTGATCTTTTAATGTTAAAAGTGAATGGGCAGCCTGAGAAATTCATTAAATAAAAAGGAACCTACAAATGGAAAGATAACCCAGAATGCCAACAGTAACACTCAGGGTGCCTTGCTTGATTTCCCAGCATTCGTACAAAGAGGCGATTGTGTGCAGCCCTCTAAATCTCATCTACTGTGATAGATTCAATGACTAGGTTCGTGCATTATATTAAGCCGTAATTTAATTTGGCGCAATGTCTGAACTTGATGAAAGATGGTTAAAACCAACCATGACTTAGTTCAATGTATAAACCAGGCGATACAAGGCTTAACTAGCTACACTTCAACAGCTGCACAGAGAAAACAATTAAAATGTCTACTGTTATTTTGGAATCCTTGAAAATAACAACATTGCACAAAGACATCCAATTGGTTCAATCAAGGCTTCATAAACAGAAACCAGAACAGTTTTTGAAAAGCAGAATGGGAACATTCGGCTGGGGGGGGGGGGTTATCAAGAGTTCATCATGATATTGTTGGTCAAAACTATATATTTGACAGCAGACCATGACTGGGATCATGGGTCTTGGCCAAGCAAGTGCAAAGTAATTTCCAGTAGCCGCGTTCCGGGTAGGATACAGGGAGAAAGCTGAAGCTATTATTCTTTCACTGTCTTTTCCTTCTCTCCCGCTAAAAATGTCATTCCATTTTCATTCTGCTTCTGGATTCCCAGGGTTACATTCTCAGAAAAGTTAGAAGCATGGCTGCTCTAAATTTAAGGCAAAAATGCTCTCTGAAATGAAATGAAATGAAATGAAATGAAATGAAATGAAATGCCAAGAAGTGTGCTTCTGGGGGCTCATGACTGTAGGCACTGTAGGAGTCTGCTAGTCTAGCGTAGCCAAAATTCAGGAGACTGGTAGCACTTTTTCTAATACATTTTATTAAAAGGCATCAGCTTCCATGTGATACAACTCCCTTCCTCAGATGCACGGAGTGGTTAGACTGATGTTGGATTTAAATGGTGTACCTTATCTGTTACCAATGTCAGTGTCAGACTGAGTGAGACATTGTTGAACCCACATACATCAAAAGGCTTCCTGCTATCTCAAAATTTCTTAACAAATACAATGGATTTTTAACACATTACAATTGTTAATGGATAAGGTACTCTGTCTCACATGTAACCTGCATTTGCATCACCAGTCTTCCCCTCCCTCCCTCCCTCCCCCCCCCCATTCTCATTGTAAATCCTTTATCAGTCTACCCTTTCCATGCATCTGAGCCGCAGCTCACAAAAGCTTTTGCCTTTAATAATATTTTTTAGTTGGGAGTGGTTCTATCAGATTCCTGATTTTGGGGGGAGGGGGCTCATGAGTAAATTTATGTGCACTGATTCTATATGAGAGGCAACACATGAGCCTGGAATTTTTAGGCAGGACTAACATTCTGTACCTTTAATGCAGGTGTCGTGCTACACACTCACCCTCCACCTGTTACAGGTTCTAGCCAGAGAGAATTCCCTGAAAGTGCTGTTGCCCAAAGACTACAAAGAAATATAATCTGGATTAAACAGCCCACTTTTAACTGTCTATACACCGATGATTCAACAAAAGCCCTAGCCTTGCTTCATTACATCCATGCTTTTCATAACATTTATCCAATGTTTAAATGATAGCATAACTTGTTTAATTCAGGCCTGGAATCCCCAATGTGGTTCCCACAGTGCCCTTCTTCACCCAAAAGCAACCTTCATGTCCATCTGGATCTCTGCCCCACCTGAATTTTTATTTTTAGATTGTTTTTCTTTTGAAAATTGTGGGGATGGGGGCTGCAACATGGTGTTCTACCTGGAAGCATGCCTATTGGCCCAGAAAAAAATGACAAAATCAAACTGAGATGGAGCTGAAGGCATCCTGGGAGGATGGCAGTGTGGTGGAGAATATGCCTGTGAGTTTGAAAGAGGTAACAATGTACTTGAAGTGAACTTAATCCCCAGTGATTACATCCTTGTACTCTTCCTAAGGGCAGTAAGGAAGCTGTTTCCCATTGCTTCTTTCTAGATGTTTTTTCAACATTTCAATCTAACCAACAGCTTGGGTGGATTCTCAGGTGAACCTCCATCCAACAGGGTTGAACCTGTTTGCCATCTGGGTGTGACCTGTCTCCCCCACTACGACAACCATCTTGTAAGTAACATGTTTTCCAAATTCCCAATACATCCAATGGCCCAAAAATGTTGGCAAAACCATGTTTAAAAGAACACACAGAAAATATTATCACTTCATGGTCCCTCAATCGGGCATACCTTAGAGATAAACAGGCAAAAGACCAAATCATTTAGAAGAAAGCAAATGTAGTTAAATGTGGTAGATTGCTTAGTCAGTCTTTATGCATGTCACCTTAATACTCTGATTCTTCCACCCTTGCTTTGTACAATTAATTAATAGCACAAATGATCCGGTATTCATTTTTAAAGTTAATAATGCATCTAGTTTTCCCTGTCCTACAACTTTAACAATCATGTTTTACTGGTTGGTTAAACCATTTATGCTTCAAATAGTAGAAAAAACAAAAGCTTTCTTCTAGATTCTGCAAATAAGCACCAGCCATAATTTATACATTCCATGGAGATTGCATCAGCAACCACAGTCTTTTTCTTTTACCTTTTAAACTCTAACTATCTAGTATATATTTTTGGACTGGTTTTTTTTTCCAGCCATTGCTACTGCTCTGTTATGGATGGTATCTTTGGGGCAGTAGAAATACATTTCCTTCCCTGAGATTTTGAATCTGGGGTAACCTGCAGATTTAAACAAAATAAGGACTGCCTCATCTTTCAATTGACAAAATGGAGCAGAAAAACAGAATGATATCTATGGATTTTAAAAAAAATACTATCCTTTAATAATGTGACTGAAAACTAAATACTGATTTATACCAATATTTATGCAGGTTCATCTGTCTTATTCTAATTAATAGTACTTGCAATCTTGCATGTTTCAAGTTTTATGTATGGAGTCTGGTAGTACTTTTTTTTATTCTAATAAATTTTATTAAAAGCTATAAGTTTGTGAGCTTCAGATCACTTCATCAGATGTGAGTGAGAAGTGAGCTATAGTTCACAAAAGCTTATGCCTTTTAATAAAATTTATTAGCCTGAAAGGATGCTACCAGACTGCTCCTGATTTTTGGCTGCCACAGACTAACATGGCTCTCCTCCTACAATGTCTATGTATGGATAATCTCTTTTTAAAAAACTAACCAATATAACCATTATGCAGTCTTTTTGATTACAAACTCTTCTTCAGCATAATATACTAACTCCCACATGAGATATTTACTTTATAATACCAGGTCATTGATTGGTTTTTAGCTTCCTCACTAGGATCAGACCACTGCAGTGCAAACGTATCAGTCAGGAACAATTGTGTCAATACTTGTTAAATAAGTAATAGTTATTTGTCTTTGCAATCTGGTGTTCTGTGCGCTTTTGCTCAGAACTTTAAGATGCTTCCCTTTCTTTGTTTAAAGAAGCAGTTTTGGCAACAGATGATACCTAGAAAAAATTCTGACCCTTTGTTTCTATCATCGCCCACAAAGCACGCTGCAGATTCTCAACCAGATGCATTAAAGAATCAAAGTCATGCATTCTCTTTCTGCCTTATCATCTGCCTATGAGCTATTTGCAAACCCTGAAAAAGATAAAGAACTTTCACTTACGGAAACAAATCTGTCCTTACGGAACAAGGCAAAACAGATCCTGGAATGAAGTCTTCGCAGATACGAAAGCAAGATTCTCCTAAGGGCAGAACAAAAGAGAATCATGGTCTATTAGATTTCTGATCACTCCAAACATTTGTCATAGCACTAAACTATTTTGTGCTAAACAAATACAGCAATTTGGGCTAGCACTGTCAATGTATGCAAAGGAAGAGGAACTGGGATTCCACTGCCAGTATTAAAAACCTATACAATCAAAGGTAACATTCATAAACCCACAAATTAATTTTATGATGAAATTTAGAATGCAGTGAAGCTTCATGTGTTGTTACATGCCACTGTGGAAGATAATGTGAGCAGAGCCAGAGACATGGACAGCCCCTGCTGGGTTTTCAAAATAAATATGGGATGAAATGACAATGGGTTAAATAATTAGTCAAAATTACTAACATATTTTTCGACCCATAAGGAAAGCTAAAAAGGAACAATACTAGGAAAAGATTAATATACAAATCAGGGAAATTAATGACAAACAGAAGGGTTCTCACTAACAGACACTGTTTAATGCATTGATAGCAATGTAGAATGAAAGGAAGCAGCATTCAGCTGACTGCGTAATATTTTTGTTAGAGGCAAATACGCTGCCTTCATCTCCATAAATTGCATTTTGCCCAATGACCAGTTTATGCTTGTAAATCTACCTTTCTTAACACGAACACAAGAGTTTAAAAGGCCCTGCAGTTACCAGAACTCAGATAGCGTTATTTATTTGTTCATTTAGTACTTTTTGGATTTAGTACAGGACCAGTTACAACATTAAAAATGGCAAGCTTTACAATTCCATGTTCCCCTTAAAATAGCACAAAATCCTTCTATTTTGACTATGTTATATCAGTCACATATACAAAAACTATTACCTTTGGCTAACAACACCCAGAGGGTATACGAGCTGTCCACAGGGTATGGCCAAAAAAGTCCAGGTAGCAGCCATAACAGTGTAATCTAAGCTTGGCCTGGTTTCTACATGCATTGCACACGACACACGTTAACAAACAGGCGGAGCTTGGATCACACCATCAGGGCTGCCATCTTGACCTTTTTGACCATACCCTACAGACACCCCTACCTGCAGTGACCACTACTATAAGACTCAATACCATAGGTACTTGGTTCCTTTTGTGACCATGAGGTGGCCGCTCTCCTTTGCAAACAATTTTCAGATACCTCCAAGAAGGTTGCCATTTTTTCCCCAACAGCTATGGCTTACATAAGCCGTCACATTGCTAATTGTTTCAGGCCTGCCTTACACTTTTAAAAAAAAATGTGTGTGTTTTATCTGCTTTATGTGAATGCATTTTTAAATATTGGTCTTAGACTGTAAATAAATAAACTTCAAACCAACAAACACTTGGTATTTAAAAAAAAAATAGTCTTGAGGTTTTTAATCACCCAGGTCTGGTTAGTATCTAGATAGGAAATTACTGGGCCAATGGCTAGACTGAGAAATTGAAAAAATATCCTGGAATAAGGCAATGGCAAAGCATATCCCTACTTCGGTTGAGAAAACAACAGGGAAGTTTCTATGAAATTACCAAGAATAACAGCAAGACCACAATGTTTTCACGTAGAATTGTCAACATAAGTTTATATTTCACTCGACCTTGTGTAGGGGGTGTAAAGGAAGGCCCTCTTACCCTGCCACTGTGTGAACTAGAGACCATGCAAATCTGCCAGCTCCATCTGAAACAGCCAACTGGGCAGAGATGTGGATGGGACGCATGGAAGCTGTCTTGCATTAAACTCTGTACTCCTTAAGATATAAAACACTCTCTAGCTATTGAACTGGGACCGCAGGTGATAAAAACTCCAGTGGGCATGTCCAGTCCCTTGGGGAGGCATGCATAAAATAGCTTTCTGCCATTCCTTTAATATTACGTACTTCCAACAGCTGTTAACACCACTGGCAGAATTCAGTGCATTTTCGTTACTATCAAATCTAAATGCTTATGTTGGAATTTGTCTCTAAATGGGTATTAGCTATCTCAGTGCATTTCGCCACCCCCATCACCCTGACAACATTTGACCCTGGAGCTCTGAATCACATCCGAACCTGCTGCTTTTACTTTAGAGCAAGCACTTTTGCTGAATTCTATCAGGTACCGCTATTGATGCAGAAGAGAGAATCAACAACAACAAATAACAGGATGGGTGCTACAGATCAGTCATGTTGTGTTTGTGATACTGTACGCTGTTCCAGTGTCTACTTTTTTTGTAACGAACTTATTAAATGAGGAAGCAGCAGTCACACCGACCACAATTTTGCATAATACTTTTTTTGCACTGTCTCAACAGCATTAAATACTCCATTCTGCAATTTGAACAAGGGGAGACCAGCATGAGAGGCAGACATGTGGGCTTAGAAGCCCACTGTGAAAACATGAGAACCAAAGAGTCCTTTAACTCAATTTTACTAGGAAAAGGACAGGCTTTTCAAATGATAGCAATACCTTATGAGATCTATCTGAATTACACAAGTTTTTTAAACACTTACAGTCCCTAAGTAGTTTAATTTACTTGTTACACTCACAAAAGCAAGAATTCGTTTATAAATAGCTCTGTTGAATTGGTTAACCATAGTAGCCCAAGTATCATTGCTTTAATAGGCTTAGAGGATTAAAATTTAGCTATTTAAATCTAAAGGGGATGCAGTGGCGCAGTGGCTTAATGACGCTGAAAGTTGCCGGCCAGAAATGGCTGACACTTCGGTTCGAGTCCAGCCTTTCGCGTTAACAGGGTGAGTTCCTGTTCCCCCCCCCCCCCAGCTCCTGTCAACCCAACAGGTCGAAAACTCACGTGAGTAGATAAATGAGTACTCTCACTCCGGTGGGAGGAAAAATGCTGGCAGCGCCTTGCACAGAGAGACGGGACCAGTTGCCGGTAAGCGCGAAACCGCGCTCGCCCGAAAAAAGGGCGCGAAGCAACAGAAATCCCGCCTCCTGAGCTCGCCAGCTGGGCTCTGCTCTAGGAAGGAGGCTCTGGCAAACCACTTCCGAAAACACTTGCCTTGAAAACTGCAAGGACTCGTCCAAGCATGAAAAATGCAAGGACACGTCCAGGCAGTCACTGCAGGGTCAGTAATGACTGAGCACAGACAAAAAAAAAAAAAAAAATTAAATCTAATTGACCAGTGTCTTGTAAAGATTTGTGATCTTGTACTCTAAACAAAGATATCACATAAATAAAGAACACAATTAGGTGTGAACTCAGGCATCAAAACACTTTGCTTTGATTCATTTATTTTAGGCATTCATCTGCCACTAAAGCCTCTTGGTTAATACTATATTTTCAAGCTCCATAGAGGAAAGTAACACCGCCTTCAATTAATTTACTTTCTGACATCTACAGGAAGCAGACTTTTTAAAGCCAAATGAATTCTGTGTTCTGTTCTTAAAACCTTTGTAACTGGGATGGAATCTAAGATTTCATACATGCAAATCAGATCTTTCTGTTACTGAATGTTCTTCTGTAATCATCTATTCTAGTTGGGAAAAAAAATACTGCCCTTCTTTCCAAAAGTGACAAAAATCAAAACAAAACTCTCTACGTACCAGAGAATTTTAAAAGAATTCCTGCAAAAGCTTTAGCCCCATCCAGAAGTATAATTCTCATCATTCTACATCTGAGAACAGCAACTGATCAAATTTTTTCAGCCACTGAAAAGGAGACCAACACATTGGACTTGTGAGCTTGTCCACTTCCCTAAACAACCTAGCACTCCTTTCTGCCAGGCAATCACCAGATTGTGACTGTGCAATGTGATCTCTAAAGATTTCATGAGAATGAAGCACATGGAGATACCATCTGTACACAGTCTGGCAAAATATCAGTTGTATGTGAGAACATGCTTCCAAGTGGGATAAGCTACATAAAAACATTAATGCTCCATGACTGGGAAAATAGCAACTACTCTTCTGTCTACAGCGTACTTTGCAACAACACTTTCCACTTTGGTTCACCTTTTTGGAAAAAATGAAAGCCAGAAAAAATTCTTCTCCAAAGCAGAATTCTCGCAAAGTTCTCATTAGCAAGATTTATTGGGATGAAATGGATGGAGTTACAAGAATTCCAGCAATGGAACTATTTCCCACTTAGACCCAATGGATCTCTGCATACTCTAGGGCAGAGCGTTTCTAATTCTCCAGCAGCCTTCCTAAGTTCCAGCAAGAAGGCAGGTCTCTTCACTGATAACGGAGAAGCATGCAGCCAACCCTTTACATTACCATCTCCTGATTCTTGATCAAGCTGGAAACCAATTAGTGCATGTTTGTTTCCTGAAGCACAGTTTAAAATGCTGGTTTCACTCTCTGAAGGACCACCTTCTTCATGATTCCTACTGCATCCCCTCAGAAAGGCTAGGGACCCCTTGAAACAGGGACTGTAGGGGAAATTCACCCTCATTAATCCATTTCATTCAATTAAATCCTTGCTTTAGGAAAGCTATAATTAATTACAACAAATGAAGACATAAGGTTTTATATTACTTTTAATTTCTGTTTGTTAATTTATTTTTTACCCTAAGCTTTTTAATGAGGGAGAACATTAATTCTCACCTGTGGAAGGGGACAACGGAGGACATCAACTGCATTTTCTGTGAAGTTGCCAAAAACAAATCTTTAAAAAGATACTTAAAATCTTACAAGACCACCAAAACTTTAAATATTTTGGCTTTCTCACTCAAAATCTTATAAGATTTGGGATGGGAGGACTAAAATATCATGAGATTGGGTGATCTCACACTATTTTGACCATTCATTTTAAAAAAATAACATTACTTTTTATTTCATTTGAGTGTTTATAGCCAGAAACTATAAACTATTGTTGGGGTGGCTGTAACCCTTGTACATTGCTCAGAGTCACTTTTGGGAGAAGGATAATCTCACGGATTGTTTAAATAAATAAATAAGGAATGTATGTCATTGTGTCTGCAGCCATCTCTTGGTTTATATGAGAAGCCAGATGTACTGATCCACATAAAGAAAAAGATTGGGAACTACTGATATAAAAGTTTTTATTTCATTTTCACTTGGGTGAAATTCTTAAATCTTAAATAAAGTAACTCAGTTCAAAGTCAACCTTTTCAAATGTTGCCATAGAAAGGGAAAATACTGTCAAATGTTAAAAACTTGAAATTATTTATATATGCTTCCAAATTGTGTTGCTTTCTTTCTTTTGTCCCTTTATATCTTTTGCTTTGTTTGATTCTTGTACTGATAATTCTTTAAGTATAGGTAGTCCTCGCTTACTGACCACTCATTCAGCAACTGTTCAAAGTTATGACGGCGCTGAACAAGTGGTACTTGAGTTCCAGCCATCACAGTGCTCCTATAGTTACCTGATCACGATTCGGGCACTTGGCAACCAGCTCGCACTTACAATGATTGCAACGTCCCACAGTCATGTGATCACCATTTGTGACCTTCCCTGTTGGCTTCCCACAAGCAAAGTCAATGGGAAAGCCAGCAGGGAAAGTCACAAGTCACTCTGGTAAGTCCCCCCACAGGCCTTCCTGCACTCGCACCACACCATCCACCCCTGGCCTTCCTGCACTCATGCCCAGCCACCCCATCCATCCCTGGCCTTCCTGCACTTGCACTGTGCTATCCATCCCCCTGGCCTTCCTGCGCTCATTCCACACCATCCACCCCCCCCCCCAGCTTTCCTGCACTTGCACCCTGCCACACCATCCACCCTCTGGGCTTCCTGCACTTGTATGCAGCCTGCGTTGGCCCTCCCACGGCCTACCCCACTCCCCTGCAGCATCCCCCACCCCATACAGCACCCCTGCACTCCTTACCTGGGACTCCCACTGCTTCCCACTTAATGACTGCATCACTTAGCGTCTTGGGGTTACAACAGCAACCAGGACTGCCAGGATTCTCATCGCTAAGTGATGCGGTCGTGTGACATCATGCTTTATGACCGTATCATTTAGTGATGGCAATCCTGGCCCCAACTGTCGTCATAACCCGAGGATTACCTGTAATTGTCCTCCTCTACAATAAAAAAAAAAAAACTTCCAGTCCAGACCTAAGAGAACAGAGCGTAAAAAATACGTCTTTCCAATAAATACAACAAAAATAAACCTTCATGTGGTAAACTTACATTAGAGAACTTACAACGGCCTTCCAAAAAAATTTGCAGTTTAGCATCCTCTCCAATGAGGTGCCCTCAAGAAGCATTTGAACCACAACTCCCAGAATTCTCCAGCCAGCAAAGTTGGGGTCCAGTCATTCTATTCTGTCAGCTGTTTCCCAGCAACTCCACTCCACAAAACCTGGTGGAGTTGCTGGGAAACAGCTGACACCTGTCAGCCCTCCCAGGTAGACCAGACAGGAATCAAGACAAGATGAGCCAATTCTACTTTATGGTAAGGCTGCATTAACTTCTTGCAAGTCTGAAAGGACAAATCTCCCGCCCTCCCTATTTACCACCTGATCAGTTAGTCCTTTCTAAGTTTCTTTCTCTGCCCACTACTCAGTTGCGGGCTCCTCCCCTTTAAACTGACCGTTCCCTGGGCGGCATCTCTCCCCCCCTTCCCAAGGTCACTCTCACACTCCATTACAGCAAATCAGCACTCTGTGCCTGCAGTGAGCACTCAACTACCCCACATTGTTCTGGGGTTCTCTTTGGCTTCCATATAAAATTCTTTTCAAGTAATCGTTAGTACTTCTGATATTTGCTCTGCAAAGAAACACCCTCAAAGATCTACCTGACTTTGCCCTTTTTATATAGCAAATAATCAGTAAAATTTGAAAATAGCACAAAATAGGTACCTTTCTTTCCTTTTTCTGCACGTGGAGTGGGTTCATTTAAAACATGTATCATAATATACCATATTTTTCCAACTATAAGACAATACTTTTTTCTAAAATCCTTACCCTAAAAATTGAAGGGTGTCTTATTCAAGGAAGTCAGCCGAAGAAAGAACCTCGCTGTTGCAAAACTGCCCATACTTTGTTTCTGGAGACAGGCTTCCTCTTATTGCTAGCCTCCAATCACGAGTGAAATAGCTTGTCTCCCAAACAGACTTCCTCCAATCACGAGCCTTATGTATCTGGCGTCAGCTGATGCTGAACAAACCAATTAGAGGAAGGCTGTCTGCAGAAAGAAGCTATCGGCAGTTTCACTCGTGCTTGAATGTAATCAGTTATGCAAAAGAGCCTGGAAATAGAGCTGCAGAGAGACGGTTTGGACCTCCTCCCACCGAGTGTATCAGGTCAATGTTACCTAATTACTAAATAAAAATGTGTTCTGCACTATCTTTAAAATATTGATTTCTTAATTTGGGGTTGGAAAAATGGGGGTCATCTTGTACATGGGGGCATCTTATTGTCGGAAGAATACGGTAATACGTATAATAATGCAAGTTACAGGGGATCATAGCCAAATGCATATGCTACTTCCACAAAAGTATGCAATGTACTGTATTTTACACAGCAGGAAAAAAAACTACCCAAAAGATATATATGATTAAGACACAAGTTTTAAAAATCTCTTGTAATACAACATCCAAGACAAAAGCGTTATTAAACCCAAGAATATTAAGACTTATTGTGCTGTCATCAACTATCCATTTTATATCATGAGCAAGCACTAACTCACTGGTTGCTAATAGGTGTATTTCATGAGATGGGCGACTATATAAATTTAATAGATAGATAGACAGACAGACAGATAGATAGATAGATAGATAGATAGATAGATAGATAGATAAAACCAGCACAGTTTTAAAACAATACCAGCACCTAGGTTCAATTAATTGCTTTTTTGTAAAAAAAAAATATATATATATATATCTAGCACTCTGGTTCCAAAATAATTAAAAGGTCCCTACTTGTGCTCTGGAGAGCTCACTTACTAATTCACTCCTTGCTTTTCATAAGGCTGCAAAAAATATTGGCGGTTTCAACTATAATGCCACAAATCAGTAGAATTTATGCAGCTGGAAAAAGGAATGACTAAATCCAGCTCCTTGCTTCTCTCAAGAATCCCAATTAAAGCAACACTGTCTCTCTGGGTTCTGTTTTTTGACAGCTCTGTTAGAAACATTTTTCTCACATTGTCAGAATCTGCCTTCCTTAAATCCATTATTCTGTGTCCCGCTCTCTGGAATGAGAAAAAACAGGCCTTAATTGTCTTCTGGATGACATTCCTACAAAGGTACTTGAAGATGCTACCATCCCTACTCAGCCTTCTCTTCTGAAAACAAAAGCAAACTCTTTCCATCTCTCTTCATAGGACTGAAATTCCTACTCCCATGATCATCTATGGTCCTGTTTCAATTCCTCTGAATCCTTCTTAAAATTGATGCCCTGATCCAGACCCAAAATCTAAGGTGCAATCTGACTAACACTGAATAAAGTGGATCAACTACTCCTCGTGGTTTGAAAAATATACTTCAGTTGAGGTAGCCTTTACGTCTGTGGTTTTTTTTTTCCAGTCACATCAAACCACTGACTCAGAATCAGTTTGTAATCAACTATTATTCGAAGAACCTTTTCACAGATAGTACTGCCAAGCTAAACAGCCCCATTTTGTATCTGGCCATTCAATTTCTGTTTCTTAAGTATATAGCTCTGTATTTCTCTGTTGAATTTAATTGTGTTATTTCCACCCCACTTTTCTAGCCTATCAAGGTCATTTTGAATGTCTTGTATAGCCAACCACTATACCATTTCTGAAGACAGTGACAATATCTGCCCGCTACCAGTAATCTGCCAATCCATTGTCCAGGATTGACCAGACCATCAGCTAATTCCTTCAGGACCCTAGGGTGTAATTCATCTGGCACTTAAGACTATAACTTATTCCAAGGAAATAGATATGTCCTCTTCTTGGAAGAGAATGAACCATAATTAAAGTTGATTAGTTCTACCTATTCCTTGTAAGCATCTTGCCATCTTCATTCAGCAGCTGGTAAACCATTTATTTTCTCTTCCTTTTATTTTGAAAATATCTGAATGAGCCCTTCTTGGTATTCTTAAAACCTTTCACCAACTTAAGCTCATTCTGAATTTAGCTGTTCTGATTTTTATGATGCTCTACAATTTTGGACTAGCTGCTCATTCTTTTTCTTGATGACCTATTCCTCTTTCTACTTCCTGTATATGTTGCCTTTTTTCTCAGTTCTTTAATATGGTTTTTGGGTAGACCCAGGGGCTTGTGCTGCTGCTCCCCCCCCCCCACCTTGCTGGAATTGTTTGAAATTATGTTCTGAGCATTTCCTTTTCTTTGGACTGACCAATCTTTGGACCTTTTTTCCTCTATAATGTCTTCCTACAATGGAATCATAATTATCATTCCTCTGGGCTTATAAAAATCCACTTTCTTGTAATGCACAACTACACTCAGCTTTAGTTTCCCTTAACATTAAGAACATCAGCATTACACGATCACTTTCTCCAAATGTTCCTGCTACTTTCATTTCATCAATTAAGTTTTCCCTAACATTTGGTATTAAATCAAGGATGATGATGGTTTTGTCTTCATACATTCTCTGACAAACAAAGTCAGCAAGACAGGTCAGGAGGAGCCATTAAGGGCCAGACTTTGTCTTCAGGTCAAGGTAACAAAGTTCCCCCATCGCTACAACTACTTGCCTCTTGTAAGATCTCTACTTTGGTTTTGGAAGGGGTCGTTCACATCTTCTCAATGATTTGATGGGAGAAACCAACAACAGTATTTTTATTATTTCTTCCACTTATTTTAACTCAGATCCTCTGATACCAAGGTCATTTTCTTGGCTTTATGAGCAGGGATAGATGTTTTCAATATGCAATGCAACTGTGCAATTCTTCTTCCCTTTCTGTTGCTTAACTGAACTCATACACGTCAAAAGATTTCAAGCTATCTCAGAAGGTCTCAACAAGCACAACAGACTTTTAACACATTGCAACTGTTAATTGATAAGGTACCTGTAATCTATCTCACATCTGCATAACAAACTTGTCTTCCCCTCCACTTCATCCCAATTTACAGTAAATCCCATATCAGTCCAGCCACTCTATGCATCTGATGAAGTGAGCTATGGCTCACAAAAGCCTATGCCTTTTAATAAAATTTGTTAATAGGAAAAGGTACTACCAGATTCCTTCTATTGCTCCTGTTTCTTCAGCTGCTAACATTCCAGTTATAGCAGAATTTCCATCAGGTTTTTGTTATTAAATTGTACTTACCTCCCTGTATTAGGTGTTCAGGCTCCTCTTATTTAATTCTCATGAGCTGACCATTAATCTACACACAGCAGAGGCCATGAACATTATGAGCCAATATTATTTCTAATTTATCACTGAGTAGTTTAAGAGGACTGACTCCAGCAACACTCCCATATGCTTTTCCATGTGGGAACTTTTACATTCAATGATTTGTAATATAATATCTATAGCATAATCAATTCAAGTAAGTGGCCCAAAGTTAAAAATGACAAAATAACATCAAAAATGTAAGTTCTAAGATGAAGAAAGTGACAATAAGTAACTAAATGGTCACATTCAGGCATCCAAAGTCCTCCTAAACTATTATACTTTTATAATTTCCTAAACCTATACATAATATACTGTTAATACAAAATGGCAAATGTCATTTAACTAAATATGCCATACAGCAGACTGAAGCAGAAATAAAATCTAGGTTCACATATATTTTGATGGTTAATGATAACTAAGAAAGTGATCTCAGACAGCTCAATAAAAATATTAATTCAATGTGCAGCAGTTTTTTTGAGAGAAAAGGATGTTTTAAATAAATCACTTTTTGAGTGTGGGCCTTTGAGTCAGTCTTCTTCTGGCAACTACACAGACAAATCCCTGCAGGTTTCTTAGTAGCAATTTTGGAAGTGATTTGCCCTTGTCTTCTTCCTAGGGCAAAGAGAGAGGGAACGGTCCAAAGTCACTCAGCTGGTTTGTGCCCAAAGCAGGACCAGAACTCACAGTCTCCTGGTTTCTAGCCTGGCGCCTTTAACTAGCTCTCAAGAAATCACTACAAAAGGGATAAAAAACAAAATTACCACTATTGCAGTGCTTCCATCTGAATGTATGGCTTACAATCCACACTTGGGATTATCGCCTGCAATTGTAGTCCCTCAATGGAAAAGGCCACGATAGCAAGAAACGGTATAAAAAGGAGCTGGCAAAATGGGGAAGGGCAGGAACATCTTTGCTTTGAGAAGCATGCTGATATCTGGAACTTTCTAATTTGGAAAAATGGTTAATTCTTGGAAGCAGGTGCTTGGAATAAACATAACAGAAAGCTATTCCTTCATGCTTTGCTTGCAAGCATCCCAAGAAGCTTTTATTAACCATGTTGGTAGCAGAATGCTAGTAGGCCCTACCTTCTAATTCAGCATTGTTCCCACCGCCAAAATTATGGAAAGAAGAACACAGCAGATGTCTGGGGTTTTAAGTCTTATTATTTCTTATTGTTTTGGATCAGTATTATTGCAACACATTCTCCTTCACACATACTCAACTCCCAAATAATTATCTTGACCTGAGCAACTGGTGTGATTTTTAATCCAGTTTTCAGTGTTTTACAAGATGGTTAAAACCATGCCTACATCTTGCCCATATATTATACAGAAATGCCTGCTATGTTTCTGGACTGCCCCTATCAACAATAGATCTGTTCATTTTAGAAATGTATGTACTGCATCTTTACCACCAGTGAATATAACTAACAAAAAATTCAGTACAATAAAAGTTAATATTTACATGAAATCATGACATATTAAACAACACACTTAAAAGGACAAACCTAAATATAAAAATACTTCACAGTCCTTCAAGATAGGCCAAGTCAGGAAACAGATTCTACATGTAATACTGGAACTCTACTGATATAGTCTGGAGTAGCAGAAACTTGAAAATCTGACTGTATTTTCCTTCCTTCCCTCCCTCTTATATTCCAGAGAGTTAAGGCGCAACTAGCCCAAATTTCTTTCTAATGTTTTCTTCCTGTTCTGAGCTTAAATCATATTTTGATAACTGCCTTTGCATTGTTTCTCCAAGGTCATCTCTGTGGTTCGCTATACTATTATATCTATCTTGACTACCTTTTATAATATCCATGCTAATAAGACTTTCACTCAGTGCTGAAATGACTAGAGTTTTATCTTAAGAAAAGTATCCTATGTGGCTACCTCAATGAAACATATCACAAGGTCAGGTATCTAGGTATCCTCTGAGAACCACTTCAGTGGGGTAATCTCAAAACTTAAGATTCTCAACTTTACTGCTTCACTGTTCATTCATTGCCATCAATATTGTACAGGAATAGTTCTCAAACATTCCCCATTGTAAGAATGCAACCACAGGCATCTATGTTCTTGGTGCTCCTTAATTTAATATTTATAGACAATCAATCTGTTTTCAGCATATGTGTTTTTAGAAATCTGTGGTAGTCAATAAACTGAAGAAACTATGCCAGGTATTTTGTATGGATTTTCTCGTTAGAATTCTAGACTATCTTACATAAGCTAGCTGAGTTAATTATTCTATTTGGTGCCATTAAAGCATGTTGCTGTCAGAAAAATGAGAAACAGAAAGGGAGTATTTTAACTGGAAAAACTTTCATTTGCAAGTTTATGGTACATTCACACTGGAGAGATGCAATTTTCTTCCCTGCTGGATAAATATTAGCAACTTGCAATCCATCCATCCATCCATCCATCCATCCATCCATCCATCCATCATAGCCGCCCATCTCCCATTCATGACTCTGGACAGCTTACAATTAAAACATACCAAAACAACAAATAATAAAACAGTCATACAAACAATACAACCATTAAAAACAATTAAACAATTAAAAGCCATGCAGTACAATCCCCAGGAGAGCACAGCCCTTCAAGAACAGTACAGACATTTTATGGGCTCCACACCACTCTCTGATCCCCAGACCAGATGACAAAGCCAGGTCTTCAGGCCCTTCCAGAAGGCCATCAAGGTCAGGGCCAGCCTGTCCTCGGGGTGAACAATGTTCCACAGGGCAGATGCAGCAGCAGAAAAGGCCCTTCTCCTGGGTTCCACCAGATGACATTTTCTAGTGGATGGAACCCTCAACAAGCCTCTTCTGCTGGACCTGATGGGACAGATAGATGTCACTGGGGAGAGGCAGTCCCTCAAATAACCTGGCCCCATGCCATGTAGGAGTTTACAGACTTTCTTATCAACTTAAGACTAGTTAAGATCTTAAGGTATTTTCAACACATAACACAAAAAAGTTATACTATATCATGAATCTATGGATTATAGCTCATCTGCCAATTCTGAATGTGGATAAAACAATCTACATATTGCTTTCATTCATGTGAAGACGACAAAGAAAAAGGAACGTGGTACATTTCTATATTTTAAAGTTTGAAACAATATCCTCAAATTCATGGAAATTGAAACCAACTCTTAAAGGGAAAAATGAACACAAAGAAACATTACATTTTTAATTGATTACTGAATGTATACCCCAACTTTCTATTCATATGAAAACCTAAGCCAGCTTAAAATAATTTAAAAAATTCAAAAATAAATATTTGCCGCCAGATTTTTACATTTTTCTCTAAAAACCTTCTTAAAGCTGATCTTCTTAACACTAGACTGTAAAACTTAAACATTCAGCAAAGAAAAAAGTCAACTTTCATGTTTGCAAAGCTAACAGACTAACATTAGCACCAGTATTAAAAAGCAAGAATTGCCACTCACTTAAAAATTGGTATGTGAATTATTTATTTCCATATAACATTTTCCATAAACATTACACCATGGAAACATTTTCAACAGTCTGTCTGTGCCCCCAATAAAAGGCCTTTAAAGCAGAACTACATGTTGCGCACAAACATTTGTAGCCCCTTCTCAACAGCCCTTTTTTCCCTCACTAAAGTAGTAATTTTAGAAGAGAGGTGTTTTCCCTTAAGCTGTTGCTTTCTCCCCAGCTTCATTTCTCCAAAAGTCTATTTATCTCATTGAAATCCTACAGGGAAAAAGAGTAGAGGAGGACAAAAAGAAAAGAAAAAAGAAAAAGTAGTGCAGCAAGCAAGAAAAGGTTAATGTACACCTCTTCTACCTTCTCTCCCTCTTCCATTTCTCTGCTTCTTACAATCTTGAAAACTGATTTTTTTCCTAGGGGGAAAATACCCTTCCAAAAGCATATTCAGCCGAAAGTCAGAAGACGCTCAACTAAACCAACTCTGGGAAAGAAACTGAACTCGAGTGTTCATTATTATATGCTGGACAGCTCCACCAGAGATGCATCCAAGAGAAAGAGCCCATTTCTTAAACTACCATTGCTATTATTATTACAGTACTATGGACATGATTCTCAGACTGAAAAGGCAACATTTTATTTCTGCCTAAGAGAGCACTTATAAAGCACAAAGACAAAGCCACATTAAAAATGGCAGGAAGATAACCTCACAAATTAAGTAATTTAATAAACCATATTCATTTATTCTCATTTGGAAGCCGAACTTCCCCAACCTCTTGCCTCCTAGGTAGATTGGATCAATGCTCAGTATCTTCAGCCAGCAGGACCATCAAATAAAATTTCAGTGTGGGTACACTGCACATACCCGCCACCAAATAAAATGTGCTGATAAGCAGCTCCTCAGCAACCCCACTCATGCTGTCGCTTCACGTCTGCCCTCCAAACAATAGCATTTAATATTTAAAACTTCATTCTTGCTCAACAATGCCCAGTGCAGCTTTCTCAGGTGCTGCTTTCTAGAGATGTTGCAGAGTTCTGGCTCTTCTGCTCAGAATTACAAAAGTAGGAGTCCAACACATCTCAAAGGAAGCAGGTTGGGGAACAGTGTGTTAGGAACTAGGTTACCTGTAAAATTCTTGGCAATTCTGACACACCTGAGATTTGGAATGACTAAACCAATGAGCATAAAATGGATTATCTAGTGCAGTGTTTCTCAACCTCAACAACTTTAAGATGTGTGGACTTCAACTCCCAGAATTCCCTAGCCAGCATGTGTGGACTTCAACTCCCAGAATTCCCCAGCCAGCATGTACAGACCTCAACTCCCAGAATTCCCCAGCCAGGATGCTGGCTGGAGGATTCTGGGAATTGAAGTCCACACATCTTAAAAGTTGCTGAAGTTGAGAAACACTGATCTGGTGTATATGAAAGGGAACTGCTGGATCATCATCTTGTATATAATAAATACTTACAGGTTTCTTCTTTCCGTCATACTTTTGTCGCTGTCTAAAAGCTAGAAGTAGTTATCCATGGATACAACCAGGGATGCCTCTAAGACAGATACTTTAAATGCTTCACTCAGCAAATCAACATTTCACTACCAACAACGGACAGAGGCAAATGTGTGAATAGCTACTTGTGTTAACTGAATCTTGTAAAATGCCAATGAGCAAATTCGTCGCAAAGGCAAACCCACCCCCAGTAACAATTTTGTTCAGGTTCTTAATTCTATATTATTGAAATACATACAAATTCATACAACCTGCTACATGCCCAAATAAATCATATTATGGCTTATTGTGATCCCTGGTTTATATGACAAGCTAAAATAATGGAGTTTTCACAACACACTACACACCCTTCTAGCCTAGTTAGCGGTCTGCTTGCATTCAGTCACTACGAATCTAAGTGCCGTGCCTTGCCACATTTGTACAGAGAAGGGTGAAGTGTGAGGTTTGACTTGAAAATGCAACCGATCCATAACAAAATTAAGTATCATGTTATAAATATTCTATAGCCTTTAATATTTTTGTTTACTCTGCTTATAGGAATTATCTAAGAGCAGATGAGGAAAGTTTATTTATTTATTTAATTAATTCCTACGTCCACCCCAGGAGTCTATCAAATGAAGCCAATGTATTAATATTATCATTCTTATACTAAGAATGACTGCCACAGCTCCCATGAAAAATATATCATGGGTTTTCAAGGTAGGGAACAAGGATACTTTTCTATCTGGATCACTTTTAAACAACTCTAAGATGCCACCAGACAGCAATAAGTTAAAATCAAAGGAAGGAAAGCTTAGCATAACTTAGCAATCGCTTCCTTGTTATATGAGGAACTAAACAAGTTGCCTCATGAGAAAACCATAAGGTAGTTCAACGCATGAATGTTGCCAGACACACAGCTGCTGAGGTATGAAAATGCAAGAAACAAAACTCAAGATAGTTTTCTCTCCTTTCCCTGCCTATTAATTCAACCTGCAAATGCACCCTGAGGATTACTTAGGTCCCACTCCACAGAATTGGGGAACAGAACAAAAAATATCAAAGCAGCAACTGCCACCATTGATGGAGTTAGGAATGCTACTTTTTCTCAATTTCCAGCTCTACTTGAGGAAAAGCAGAGATTGCTGGCTCCTTAGGGCTGGGGATCTTGTAAGGATACCTTCTCCAGTATAACATCCCCCAGACCTGTTTGGACTATAACTCCCAGAATTCATAAGGAATTTCTGGAGAGTTCTGGGAATCCTAGCACATCAAGGGACTGCTGGGCTAGGGAGGGCTCTTTTATGAGTTGGAACTGGCAGTAATGAAAATGCTTGAAAAAGGAGAGGAAGAAAGGTATGCAAAATCCACTTCTGAAGATTATCCCCTCCCATTCCATAGGATCATTCCAATCAACTATTCCACAAGAACAAGTTTTTAAAAATACATTATTTTATTTGTAATTATTGATGCTACTTGTACTCAGCCTTGGTAGGGCTGCTATCTGGAAAGGCAGGATGTGATAAATTAAATGAAAATATTGTGCCTGGGAGGCCCACGCACATTTGCACAGGTGTATTCATCTGAGCTGCATATTCAGCTTGCAAACAGAACATCAACAGAAGGATTTAAGACAGTCATTCTTGCCATTCTAAGTTAAACTGGAATAACAAATTGCTTCATATCTTCAGTAGGCCTTCTATTTCAAGGCAACCATCATGCTCAACACTAGGTCTACCAGGCTTTTGACTGGGAAAGAGCAAAGTTGGAAGAAAGAAAAAAAAGGCACATGAAGGGCCCCAGAAGAAGGCCATGTGAACTGCTTCTCACTTTCCAGTAGTTCTACAACATCCTCAGAGACCCATCATTTCCTCCTACATGGGGGCCTGTGATTTCATGATTGCTTGGTTCACAAAATAAAATCATCTGAATCTGGAGTGACAGAAACATAGAAAGCAAGCCAGAATGGGGAACAAAGCACTTTGAGGTTAGTCCAAGTGGGGTGAGCATTGCAAATGCCTGAGAAAACAATGCATAGACTGAAATGAGAACCGAACATAATATTCAATAATGGATGTAAGCTGTTAATTCTGAAAGAACTTTCTTTTGCAAGAGTTTATTAAGACAAGATGGAATGCTGGTTACCAGCTTAGCTGGCTTCTAAAAATGGTTGGACTAATTCATGGAAGTCCTGGGGATCCATGGCTCTTAGCCTTGATAGGAGTGGGACTGCCTCTGAAGGCCATCAGTGGGCTTCCTTGGGCAGTTGGCTGGCCACGACTGACTGCTTAACTAGATGAGCCAGGGCATTGCTTACGTTCTTAACAACAGTCTCATAACATATCAATGTTTATAAAGATTCCACCTCATCTTTCAAACACCAAGATCAGCCTCCTGTCCTTTTCAATACTGCCACATGCACATATGTCTGAATTGCACACTTCCACTCCCCACAGCCTACATAAACAGATTCCTAAGGGCACAATAAAAGACAGCACAGGCAGAGCTCTCTCATTCCAAAATACAAGAGAATAGTATTAGTTACATTAAAAAAAATGTGCTGCACAAAATGTGATAATAAAGCAGTTTGGCCTCAACATTTGTGCAACACACAAGGCTTGCCTCAGAAAAACAGCAGGCCTAAATGAAAAACGAACGCTAAAGTATTTTACAATCCTTCCACAACCCAGTGTCTCATTAGAATAGCAAGAAAAAAAAAGTACCACCATATAAAGTTTTAAAAGCTAGCTACAAATGTTGTTCAGTCGTTAAGTCGTGTCCCACTCTTCATGACCCCATGAACCATACTGCGCCAGGCCTTCCTATCTTTCACTGCCTCCCTGAGTTTGCTCAATTTCATGCTCATTGCTTCAGTGATGCTATCTAGCCATCTCATCCTCTGCCGTCCTCTTCTCCTTTTGCCTTCCATCTTTCCCAGCAAGCTACAAATGTGCCTGACAGTAAATATTCTAAACTTGCTCAGTTTCGTAAGGAAGGATGCTATGACTCTACTACAGTCAAATGGGTTTAATTCAGGGCGCAAGAGAAAATGTCCCACTAGAAAAAAAGGCAGAAAAAGGAATTAGTCACAAAAGACTTTTAAAAATCCCATTCTGGAGAAAATAGCATAGCTATAGCTTCCATCGATTAAACCCTGAATACATTCAGTTGACACACCTCGAAAATCCCAAGGTATGGAATAGAAATTGACCTGAAAGTTAACGGGATGTTCTATTATCAGAGGAGTAGAAGCAGCAGAAACTTCATTTCAGATAAGATCTGATTAAAACAATTCAAAGCAACATGTAGCAAAAACTGAAATACTCAACATAATCTACAGTATTCCAGAATATGTGTTGGAGAGAGGATGATTACAATCAATTAGAGGAGAAACACAGAAATATGGGAAGCAAGGAAATGTTGGGAGTAAAGTACATTGAGGTTGGTCTTCATGCAGATGAGCATCACAAAGGCCCAAGAAGACAAGAAGTTCAAAAGTGCAGGAAGAGAACTGAATTTAGGATCTTATCAAAAAGCTACTTTTTGATAAGCCAGGCATCTCCAAGAAGTCTGGCAGATCTATTACCAAAATGAACAGAAGAATTTGGGGGATGGAAACATAATCAACTGGACATTTTTTCATCTCCTGTTTTTCTCGCGAAGTTTATCTCCCTTTCAATACAAAGAGAAAATAAGATGTGCTAATTCAATTAGCTTTATGCAGAACTGTAAAATAAATGAATCATGCACCACTGGCAATATCCAATTTAATCCCATATGTTGAATGGTTCCACTGGCCTTCAGTCAAGAGTCCTGGGAACCACAACAGACTTTAACTGCTGCCAAGGGGATGGTAGGCAACTGACCCAGTTTGTAGCCTTCATTCCTCTTGTAAAATGGAGAGAAATGAAATTCAGAGGCAGTAAAGATTTCAACAGTAAGGGGCACCCTATGTCTGAAATAGTTTACAATGACTGCTCCTTTCTGATCTCCCTTCCAACTAAGCTTAAATAACAAATTAATTAATGAGGAGCAGGTGGCAGCCAGGGTCAAGAGTGCCTTTGCACAGCTCCATCTTGTATGCCAACTGCAACCTTTCCTGTAATTTGTGCCTTGATTGGCCTACTGTGATGTGCTCTGTATGGGGTTGCCCTTAAAGGGCATTTGGTGGTAGAAGCTGTTCCAGATTGTGGCAGCTGGTACGGGTCCACCTCAAGGCACCAATATAACAGCTCTATTTTGATTTCTGTGGTGGACCACCTTCCCCCAAATAACATTTGTTCTACCCCCCTTAAGATAAGTAGGGCAGGATCTTTACAGGTCCTCTCGATTAGAGATTGCCATGTACAGGGACCACAGAAACAGCCCTCTTTGGTTGTTGTTCCCCTCATCTGGAATAGGATCCCCCCAGATAGAGGGCCCTCTATTTCTTCAAGCAGGGTTGCTGTGACTATCCCTCCAGATTTACTTTTAATTGGTTTTTTTGGATAGGGGAATGTTTGATTCCTAGCGTATCTGGATGTTTTATAATGTATGATCTTGGTTTTAACCTTTGATTGTTAAATATTTATTTTAACCCCCACCTATGGATTTGCTCAGTCAGTTGACCGGAAGGGCCTATAAACTCTGCCAATAGATAATTAAACAAATGTTTTTTGGTAATTAAAGATGTTGCTGTAGCTCACCACTGAATGACCAATCTAGCTCAGTCTTTGCTTCGGTAACCAGCCACTGTGTCTTAATGAAAGGCACTCTCACCATTACATGTCCCAAGGAGAAAATTGCAGCAATAAAATACCCTGAACTGATAAAGGCAGATTTTATCCCACACTGCTTCGAAGTGATGTACTGACTTAGTCTTTTCCCCTTGAATACACAGGATATTATAGAACACGCTACCCAAAATGCAGAAACGAACAGCAAAAATCAGCAATGTATTTATTAATTGCGATATTGCAAACCGATGCCTCACTAGATAGCAGGCACGCAAGACATAAAGTTGGTACAAGTCCCTCCTGTGTTACGTAGCACCAGCGTTCAGCCTGATGGCTTTGCTTTTTCTCCAGGAAGAGCCAATAATTCCAGCAACAGGGATAAACTGACTGGACTGGACCGTCAAGTCTGTAATTCTGAGACACAGATAAAATATAGGAATGACGCATGTCTCTGATTCTTCATCCTCGCTCCTTGGGGTCTGGTTAGAAACAGCATCAGCCACTGAACACTCAGCACCAGGAAGACACAAAGCAAAGCTACATCCTCCATCCTACCAAATTCATAAGGCAGCTGCTGTTAAAGGGCCCTATCACGAAAGTCAAGTAAAATACATGGATTTGGAAGAGTCACGAATCAGGGGGGCCACACTGGACTCTCCGTCCCCCCTCCCAAATACACAACAATCTGAAATGCAAGCCCAGCATGTATGCAATTTGGTTTTGGGTTTTTTTCCCCCGAAGCCTTTATCTTTACCCGCAAGAGGGGAGATCAAGCAGCTCCTTCCAGCAGAACAGGCCCAAAGGATGCGCCGCTCCGCAAAGGGCTGACGGAGGTTCCCGAGAATAACCGGGGGCCCTCCCGTGCAGAACCCAGCGGCCTCTCGAGCACCCCCAACCCAGCGTCGGAAAGACAGACCCGGAGAGCGGGGAGGGGGCTTCCCGGCCCCGCAGCTTCCTCCCCATCCTGGGGGCTTTCCTCGGCCCGCCCGCGGCCCCTTCCAGCTGCTGCGGCTCCTCCTCACCCCCGCCAGCAAAACCTGCAACACGTCCGGGGAGGGGGCGCCAGATGGGCGCGAGGGGCGCCCCGCCCAACGCCGCCCGTCCCGGGTCCTCGGGGGGGCTGAGCGCGGACGGCCCCGGCTGGGCCCCCCATTCCTCCTCCTCACCCTCCCGCCGCCCCCGTTTCCCCACAGCGCGCCGCGCTCCCCCCCGCCCCACTGCGCCACCGTCGCCTCGCCTCGCCCCCTTCCCTTCCCTTCCCTGCCCTTCCCCGTCTCGCCGGCCCTCACCTGCCGAAGCCGCCGCCTTCACCTTCGCCGCCGCCCACGGGCGGCCTCGGGGAGCCGCGAGGCGAGGGGGCGGGGGCCGGTCCCGCTCAGCCGGGGCGGCGGGAGGAAGGCGGGAGGGAGAGGGCCGGCGAAGGGGGCAGGCAGCCGGCCGGCCGGTGCCAACCGCCAACAGCCCAGAGCGCTCGCGCCGCCGACCAGCCCGCCCGGACACCAGCGACGTGCGCGCCCTCGAGGCCGGCAGGAGGCCGAGCAGGATGAGGCGGCGGCGGCGGCGGCGGCGGCGGCGCGCGACCCCGACAGGCGCGTGAGGGCGCGCGCGCGCACCTCCCCCCCTGCTGTCTCTCAGGCGAGGTTTGGCGCAGGCAGCGGCAGCGACGCGCGCGCACGAGGGCGAAGGGGCGCGCTCGGGCGGAAAAATGACGGTTAAAAATAAAAATGAGGAGGCGGGGAAAGGGGAAGCGGCCGTCCACGGAGGGCGAGGGGGGGAAGCGCCGGCGGGGCTGGCGAAGGGCAGCCGCGGGGCACACCGGCGGGGGCGCGGCGGGCGCGCCCACCTCCTCAGGCGCGCGGGGAGCGTGAGGCGCGCGGACGGGGAGGAGGGAGAGGAGGAGCGCCCCCCGCGCGCGTGCGCACAAGACCTCGCTGCGCGGGAGGGGATTCCCGGTGGTTTCCCGGCCGGCGTGGGCATTGCCGAGGCACAGCGCCTCTGCGGCAGGACGCGCCGACCCCAGCCTCGTGTTCAGGCCCTGGCTGGCTGGCTGGCTGGCTGGGCATGACAGGAGCTGGGGTACTCCGGGGTTCGTTGGAGGGGGGCGCGAACAAAAAGGGCTTTGCCGTCGCTCTTTCCCCGGGCCGGGGGCGAGTCAGAGAGCCGCGGGACGGACCGGGAGCGGGTTGCTCGCGCCCCTGTAAAACTTGTCTTCCCTGACCGGGAATCGAACCCGGGCGGCGGGGGTGAGACCGCCGAATCCTAACCACTAGACCACCAGGGGGGCTTATGGTGGAGGCTTCCATGGAGCCTTATCATAGCGAAAGTCTCTGGTTGTCCAATTTGCAACTTCCATCAACCTCTTCTGTCCACAGGTATATGGCGGAAGAGAAAGCAGCGTGCAATCGCGCATGTCCGTACATTACATGCATAGAGAGAGAATGAGATCCGTTTGTTGGAAGATGCCCTTTTCGCTGTCCCTGCCTCTTTCAGAATTGCCTGAGGGGGGGGCTTCATTTTCCCACTCCCCCAGAAATGTATGGAGACGGCTGCACCTCGTCTGCCTGCTGCCCTGAGAAAACGCGTTGATTTTTATTAGCAATGCAGGATTATAATGTAGGAATGTATTAACCATGTTAATTTGAAAGCCAAATCTGGACTTTACGTGCCGCCCAAGCGAATTGCATGGATGTCTTGGGACACGGAAAGGTTTCCAAAAAGCCCTTCTAGCCCCCTTCCCATTCTTCACCCTCTAGATGGTCTAGGACTACAATTCCCAGAATTCACAGCCAGCACCGGGGGTACCAAATAGTGCAAAGCTCCTACTCTCTCAAGGTTGGGCTGGGACAGAGTGCACATTTTAGGGTTGGGGGCACCATGCATCCAGCCATGTAATTTCCCCCCCCCCCATCTTTTGGGATGTCCTTTCCACTTCCTAGTCTACCCTACAAACCAGACATTTCCTGGTGGTCTCCTATCCAAGTATTAACCACTAGGTTCAGATTTGCTTTGCATGGTGAGGTCTGCCATAGTCACCGGTGACTTCTGATGATATGGACATGTCCCTGTGGTCTTCTTGGCATCAGTACGGAAGTGGCTGACATCGCCATCTGCTGTGATCTTTAAAAAAAACCTTCCTGGCGTAGGCTGGTGTGGATCTTCCGGGTTGTGTGGCCGTGGTCTGGAAGTTCTGTTTCCTAACGTTTCGCCAGCATCTGTGACCGGCATCTTCAGAGTGCAGGAGCACAGAGAGGAGCAGTTCTCTCCGTGCCCAGGATGGTGTGACCCTTTTGTGGGTATTTATAGAGATCTGGGGGGGGGGGTATGGGGTGTTAATGAGTGGCTGCTTGCCCAGGTGTCAGGAGATCTGTGTATCTTCCTGTGGGCCAGGCAGGGTCCCTTCTTCTATTGAGTTGTTAACGAGTGGCTGTTGAGGGTGATTAGCATGTTCATTGTGTGAGCTGTTCGCATGTCCTGGTGGCTGAGCTGAGTTCGTTGACCTTTTGCAGGCTGTATTTCTCAGGATTGGTAGCCAGGTTTTGTTGATTTTTAGACTCTCCTCTTTTTTATTGAAACTGTGCTGGTGTTTGTGAATCTCAATGGCTTCCCGGTATAGCCTGGTGTAGTGGCTGTTTGTGTTGTCCAGTATCTCTGTGTTTTCAAATAGGATTTTGTGTCCGGTGTGCCTGAGAGCATGTTCAGCTACTGCAGATTTTTCTGGTTGCTGTAGTCTGCAGTGTCTTTCGTGTTCTTTTATCCCGGTATGGATGCTGCGTTTTGTGGCCCCGATGTATACTTGCCCGCAGCTGCATGGTATGCGGTATACTCCTGCGGTGGTGAGGGGGTCCCTTTTGTCTTTTGCTGATTTTAGCACTTGTTGTATTTTTCTGGTGGGTCTGAAGATTGTTTGGAAGTTGTGTTTTTCCATCAGTTTTCCCATGCGGTCTGTGACTCCTTTGATGTAGGGCAGAAATACTTTGTTGGTGGGGGGCTGTTTTTCTTCTTCAGTCGCATGTTGTTTTCTTGGTTTGATGGCTCTTTTTATTTCATTCTTGGAGTAGCCATTCGCTTGCAGGACCCAATTAAGGTGGTTAAGTTCAGAGTCTAGGAATTGGGTTTCGCAGATCCGATTGGCACGATCCATGAGGGTTTTGATAATGCCTCTTTTCTGGCGTGGATGGTGGTTGGAGTTTTTGTGTAGATACCGGTCTGTGTGGGTGGGTTTTCCTGGCGTAGTCTACCGCCCTGGCATTTCTTAATGGTCTCCTGTTAAAGTATTAACCACCAGGTTCAATCTTGCTTAGCCTTTTGAAGTCAGCCAAGTCACCAGGTGCATTTTTCCAGCATGGCTTTGTAACATCTCAGTCTAGCCTTGCAGTCTGATTAGTACAGGTAGTCCTCAAATTATGATCATTTGTTTAACAACAGTTTGAAGTTAAGATGGCACTGAAAAAGTGAAAGTGCAAGGACTTACAACCGTTGCAGTATCCCCACAGTCACGCAATCAAAATTTGGGTACTTGGCAACCAGCATGTATTTACGACGGTTGCAGCGTCCCGGAGTCACGTGATCGTCATCAGCGACCTTCCCAGGGGGCTTCTGACAAGCAAAGTCAATGGGGGAAGCCGGATTCACTTAACGACTGCAGTGATTCGTTTAACAACTGTGGCCAAAAAGTTGTAAAATCAGGTGTGACTCATTTAATGATTGCAGAAATTCCAGTCCCAGTTGTGGTCGTAAGTTGAGGACTACCTGTACATCAATATTCTTTCAGCGTTCACGTGTCGTAACCAGTGGACAAAAATCCAATGGCCCAGCATCTCCAGTTTTCTTTCCCCGTTCCTGGCTGGGCTTTCACTAGCATTGGAGAGATTTCTAACGCCAACAGCAGCTGGACAGACTGGTAGGAACTTTGAACTGGGCTACTTATGGTGCTCCAGTTGCTCTTCCACAGCATCCTTAATGGGGTGGATTATAAACTAATGTCCACAACAGCATGCTAAATTGAATTGATTTTTCCTTAAGTTTTTTCTCTCTCCCAGCTTAGCACATTGTGCTGGCCCCTAAGTCCCACTTGGTTACTTGATACATTAATGTATTGGATGAATCGTGAAAATGGCTTCATTTGTTAAGTGTGTCTTGCTGAAGGAGAAGTTGCTGGGGGAAAAGAGGCTGTTTGGACCTAACAACAGCTTTGATTTCGGACTGTTGGAACTGAAGCTCTACAAAAGATGCACGATCCTGGAGGGAATTTAATTTCATGTATGTTTTCCTTTCCTGTAGCTGTTGTGTCACGTTAGTAGAGTGCTGGGACCTGCCAAAATGAGTTTTTACCTGCATAAACAAACAATTGCACCCCAAAGAGTTAGCAAATGCTTATTTCTGTACAACCAACAAGAAACAAGGAGGTTTGAGGATAGTCTGTGAAAAGGAGGTTCCTGCTGGTGCTGGGGATAATGTTCTTCCTGTTAGCAACTGCATGTGGTGTGGATACAACTAAGGCTGATAATGTGATCTAGAGGTTCTCCATCTTACTGAAGAATGTTCAGATAATCAAAGCCATGATGAGCAACCAACGTCAGTGTCTCTGGGAGCATCTGGTGATGACCATGGCATGCGGAAGATTGCAACTTGGAATGTCAGAGGAATACATTGTAAAGAGTGTGAATTAATGAATGAAATGAAAGACAAATCGATGTTGCGCGCCTGCAAGTACTGTAAGGGAAAGAGATCTGAAGGCAGACTGATCTTGCGGAGCTGATGAATAATGCAGTATTTATACAGTGGTACCTCGGTTCACGAACTTAATTCGTTCCGCGACTCTGGTCGCGAACCGAATTGGTTGTGAACCGAATCAAAATTTCCCATAAGGTTCAATGTAAATACGGTTAATCTGTTCTGACCCCTACGAATTTGGTCGCCAACTGATTTTTGATTGTGTCCCGAATCAAATTTCCCTATAAGGTTCAATGTAATTACGGTTAATCCGTTCTGAACCATATGGTGTTTTTTTTTTAAACCACAAAAATACGACACAAAGTACAGTACGAAGAGAGAGAAAGCTAACCTTGCTCAAGGCGACTCCCGGCATGGAGGACAGGAAGGTGGGTGGGGAGGTGGTTACTGCTTGAAGGGAGAGTCCCCCTCCCTACAGGAAGCCACGACCACGTGTCACAGGAGGGAAAATGGTGGATCCCGTTCGTAACCCGATGCGGAGTTCGCGAATGGAGGCAAAATTTTGCGACTGGAGCTGTTCGTGAACCGAATTGTTCGCGAACAGAAGCGTTCGTGAACCAAGGTACCACTGTAGTTATATAAGGAATGTTTGTGGAGTTGTACGAAGTGTGTTGGTTGAGGATGAAAATGTATGTGCATGTTTGTATGCAAATTATGCTGCATTGGCTGAGAACCCAAACAGTTTACAGCAGCAGCAGTACAGGTAGTCTTCGATCTACAACCATTTGGTTAGTGACTGTTCCAAGTTATGACGGCGCTGAATGAATGGTGGTCACAACCAGTCCTTGGCGTTCTGGCTGTCCCAGCACCCGTGCAGCCACGTGATCATGATCTGGGCACTTGGCAACCGGTTCGCACTTATGACCGTTTTCAGTACCCCACAGTCACATGATCACCATTTGCAACCTTCCCTGCCGGCTTCCCCAGAAAGTCAGTGGGGAAGCTGGCAGAGAAGGTCACAAGTCACTGGGGTGTGTCTCCCCCACCCATGCACCTTCCACCAGCCCTTCTGCACTCGCACTGCACTGGCCACTTGTGCACCCCCTCACATCCTCTCTGACCCTTGCCACACTCCTCGCACACCCTTCCTGCACCTTCCCCACACACTCCCTCTCTTCCTCCCCCACCCAGCGGCAGCCCCTTACCTGCCTGCCAGGCTGGGACTTGCAACTTCCTGCCAGCTTCCCCATTGGCTTTGGTTGTGGGAAGCTGACAGGAACTTGCCTTGCCTAATGACTGTGTGATTCAGTTAACGACAGCAACTGGGATTGCACGGATTGCCATCGCTAAGTGATGCAGTACAAAGGTAGTGGGTAGTATATGGTCTGTTGTGAATGTTTGTTGAAAACAGTAAAAATGGTTGTGCATAATAGCGTTCTACTGCCCATTTTATTATACGGAAGTGAGAGTTGAGCATGCCAGGAGAAACTTAAAAGTAAATTGAGTAAAGTAGTGTAGTAGGTAGTGTAGTAAGAAAGAAAAGATAGGAGTCAAGAAGGAATGTGGAGTGAATATAAAATCGAGTGACCCGTAACGAAAGAAGAACAGTGTGACGAAGAAGAAAAACAACCTTGGTCACCACCAAGTTCTATTATTTGTATCTTGGTTACTGTTTCTGTTTTGCTGGCTTTTACTCTTATGTTTGCCACCCAGTCACAACTGTGAGACGGGTGGCTACATAAATCGATATTGAGGTAATTGAGGTAATTAGGTCATAGAGCAAGAATAAAGATCAAATTGCCAAATGAATATATGAAGGAAGAGGGAATGGGTCGAGAGGAAGAGGAAGATGGAGAAAGTTGTGGTTGGATGGAGCTGATCAGAACTTCCCAGAAAGAGGTGAAAAGTGAAACAGACAGACGTGGTGGAAATGAGATGGTTTGCCGAGGTATGGAGAGATAGAGAGAGCGGTGTTGGTTTAATTGGTTTGGGCTGAATTTCTTGCCTTTAATTTCTTTTGTTTACTACAGTACTTCCTATTCCTTCGCTGTCCCTGCCCCAAAAGAGATTAGTGTGGTGGGTATCCAAGTTTGCTTAGGAATTTCCATTGAAAGATTCTCCCTGAAACAGGCCAGTGCAAAAGGAAACTTGGAATATATAGTCCCAGAGAGAGAAACGTGAATAGTACAATCCTTTTGGATGATTTTTTTCCCTATAAAGACTTATTTTTACTATTAAAAAATAAATAAAAGGAAAAAAATTCTATGCAAAGACACGTTTGCTTTCTGATGGCCGCCCAGCTGGCTGTTCTCAGTGGCTAGGATGTCATGGTTCCTTGCGTCACAGGCATTTATTCTCCCAAGCTCTTCTCAGTATTATATGAAGATTTTTTTTTATTTATCAATTACCTTGCTCTATGTTCTCCCCACACACAAAAGAAACCTATGAAATGAACATTGAATGACATGCACATTTTCAAGAGACATGGATAACAGGCAAAAACTAATTTATAGCCCAAATGCTAAAAGACTGATTGCATAATGCTGCTGCAGAATCAGGTTGAATTCTCTAGCTAGGTTAGAAGAACGTGTTGATCCGTTGTTCGCTGAACTGCATTCTGAGTTTGCATCACTGAACCATCATCTAACTGCACTGGTTGGCTCACAATAATCGGCAAGCCTGGCTAGGGTGTTGTGTGAAGCTACACCCTGCCTGCCGTTGTTCAAGTGTTTCTAGCAAAGCAAGGTGGCCTTTTTCAGAAGCAAAGCTCAAACACAATTTGGCGTGACACAAGCGATGAAAGCGAACACAGGCTCAACATCACTCATGTAATGCCAATACATTATCTAGCCACCGCATTCACACATGCTAAGTTTAGTTAGCGGTAATCTTGGTTAGGTTTTTTTTTTCAGATTAGCATTTTGCAGTAACTCAGACCATTTAGTTAGTGTATTGTATGAATCCAGAAAACAGGTTAATTCATTAACCAGGTTAGGTGTGTTAGGAGAATAGGGCAAACCAAGTCTCATTCTCATTAAACAATGGTTTAGTGCTACATTATGGCATCCATGTGGCCTTGATCAGGGGTGGACAACATCCAAACATACAGTGAATAGATGATGGGGTCATATTTTGTTCCTGGATTTGAGATTCTAGTGAAGACACACAAACAGATCCCACAAGCCATCAATCTGCCCGGGATCCTATATGTGCTATAAATAACCTAACATATTAAGTGTAAGAAACCACATATTGTATTACAAGGATATACCCATTAGGGCAATATAATAAGCATCTGGCTCTGGGATGTTTCTTATGAATGCAGAGTTCAACTGTATCGCATCTAACAGTAGCCATTCCCACCACATTTTAATCAGGGAATAAGATAGGCCACAGTCAACAGGTCCACATCCTGGTTCCCTCATAACAATAAGACATGGATGGCAGAATCATCCTGACTTGTGTGGCTTCACACAAGCCAAAACCACGCATGCGATCTGCATATATAGCTTGGGCACTATGACATCCCCATCTCGTTAGTCTTCAGATTTCCAGTGCTGATATTCTTTGCTTCCCACCTGAGGAACTACTCTCTCCAGCACATTTCTCCAAAACTGCTTCCTTGCTGCTAACGTCATTTCTCCTACCCCACCACTGGTCACCCTCTGGCCCCATCTTCAGCCTCTTTCTTTCATCCGTCATAGGCTAAGCCTCCAACTGGGGGCCAGCCTTCCCCTCGGTTTCGCGCTGCTGGCCTGGCAGACTGCAGTTCAACCGCGGAGCAAGGAGAGGGATTTGGAAGCAACCTTCCATTCGGAACAATCTGATCTTCTGCCACCCGGAAGAGATCGCTACAAGCCAGGGGGCTCTTGCCTGAAACAAAGATTGGCAAGCCAAAAACATACAGTACAGACAAGTGCTTTGCTTTTTCCAAAAGGAATATTTTATTGACAAATTTCCCCCCCACCCGTACAGGAGAAACAGCTTAGCCTGTTCCTGCAGCTCTCTGTCCCGTCAACACCATTTCTCCCCTTTCCAATACAGGCGACTACTTCACTCTGAAGAAACTAAAACAAACCTCATCTCCTGCAGGTCTCCTGCCTCTCTGGTGCCAGGTTTGACCAGTAAGGTATTCATCCAACAGCAACAAAAGGAGGCAGGAAGAATTTTATCATCAGCACTTAAGTGTCAAAACTTGCTTCTCAGGAGACTGGAGAGAGGAAGGGTCACCAGATAATTCTTTCTGGGGGCAAATGTCTCTGTTGGTATGTACTACGGGGCACTGCTTCATATCCCACTGAGGCACAGAGGGTTTGGATCACTTAGTGGCGCCTCTGCTTTCAAGCTACAAGGTCAGGAGAATGGCAGATTCTTAGCCTTACTTAATATATTAGTGTTTCCAAGCGTAATTGGCAAGAGCAGCCAACGCACAGGGGTCACCAGTGACATCAACTGGTTGCAAAGGCCATGAACAGAATCTCAACACCAGCATCTATAAAGTATTTTATGAAAGTTCCTGGAAGAAACAATGAAGAAAGAAAGAAAACCCACTAGAACAGAACTTGGGTGCCCCAGTAATCATGGTGCCCCTTGCTGCTCCAGGACCTTCTCAGGTAAGACCAAAATCCAAGGGGCAGAGAAGCAAATTCCATACACTCAGGGGGAGAGAGAGAGAGAGCATGCGTGCAAGCAAGCATGTGTGCAACACAGCCACACGCCACTGAAATGAACGTAAGAGCCACATGCAGTTTCTATGGTAGGATGCATCAACCCCTTTCCTTTCCTTTCCTTCCCCACCCATAACATTCTTCACACTTTCAAGATATAAAAAGATTATAAACAAGTAAAGCAGGTGGTGATGTAAGGCTTGTGTTTCAGCTCCCGCATCTGAAAGGCAGGTGGCCCCTAATTCACAATGCTAAAAGCTGGTGCGGTGTGAAGTCCACTGCAATTCTAAAAAATAAAGTTTCTGAGATTTATTAAAGCTTAGAGAATCCAGTGTAGCAAGCTAGGCTGTGGCTAAGTAGAGTACTTTCTGAGAATCCCAGAAAAGCCGGGGGGGGGGGGGATATCTCTAACCCCACTAAGTAAACTTGGTTTATAGATCTAAACAGAGACTGGAGAATTCCAAAGCGGTCATGGGCACTCTAACAGCCCAAAAAGCAAAGGAGCTAGAATAACTGAAAGCCAGCTAGCTATACCAAAAGATGGAGTAAAGATAGAGTGCTTAGCTGTTTATGTACAGCAAACACTTCCTGAAACTATCCTTCTCCATATTGCATAAAGAACTCAACTTTCTGCTTGCAACTGGAGGGGGACTGAGGTGGGGGAGGGGGGTGGCTACAAGCCTCTGAAGCCTAAAAGGGCCTTTTGGGCCCTAACAGCAGAACCCTCCTGCTGATACCCTTCCAAACGGAAGCACAGCAAGGTGTTCCATCTAGAAACCTTTAGTGTAAAATAGGTAAGTGTACAAAACACGGTGTGTTCACTTTATTGGACCTGAAGAATCCAGCAGCAAAAAATGTCTACATATGATGTATGGATCTCTCTCTTCCGAGTGGGACCGCAACTCTCTTTTTTTTTCTTTTTTTCTTTTTTCGTCTTGCATGTTGGGAAGAGCAAAGGGTGGGGCTCCGGCAGTCACGCACCACCATGCCGTAGACTTAGAAAGGCGCGTTGTCCTGGGACGGCTTGTCTCCAGATGCTGTCGGGGAATGGAGCTGGTCGGCACCGTTATCTCTGCCACCCACAACTTTGGACTGGACGAAAGAGAAAGATGAGTTAAAGTTAAGTAGACCAGCGTCTCCTCTAGGGCTGTTTTTCCCCCCCTTCCCTCCTGCCCATTTGCGTGCATTTTCTAACAGGGGAAACCAGCCTCTCACAGACCTCAGGAGAGAAATGGGCTCTCATTCCGAGCACAGCGCAAACAGAGGCACAGGCTGGAGCAAGGGAAGAAACCCTTCCTGGGTTTTACAACAAGTTGCAGAAATCCAGCGGGGTGGAAGGACGGGCCAAAGAAAAAGTCCACGTTGAACGTTTAGAACACCAGAGTAGAGGGAGAATCGCAGTCTGCAAGCCAAAAGTCAGCAGGAGTCTGGTAGCCCCTTTTCCAACTAAACGTTTTATTAAAAGGGATAAGCTTTCATGCACAGCATGGCTAGACCCATTGGGATTTTAACACACACCAATTGTTAATTGAAAAGGCCCTTGTGTCTCTCTCACCTGCAATCTGCATCTGCGCAGCCAGCCTGACTTCCCGTCCTTCACCCCCCACCTCTGATCCCAATTTAAGCCCTACATCAGTCCAGCCACTCTATGCATCCGACAAAGCGAACTGCAGCTCACAAAAGCTTCTGCCTTTTAATAAAATCTGTTAGTCGGAAACAGGGCTACCAGACTCCTCTTGATTTTTTGCCACCGTAGACTAGCACAGTTCTCCTTCTACAAAGTCTGCAAGCAAGGAGGCCTATGCTGGACTCAGGAATTAGAAGCTGGGTTCAAGATGAATGCTGCAAAAGGCAGGAGGAAGAAGAGTCTTGGGACTGTTTTCTCTCTTCTGTACAAGCCTGGGGTGGTATCCATACTTGCTTCGTCAGTATTTCTGGTGGCTGGAGACTGCAGCAGTAGGGTGGGGTGATGGTCTCACACAAGTGGGTAGGGCCAATTTTATCACAGGGGGCTATTTTAGATGTACTAAACCTGTCCAAAGAGCTTAACACATGTTTTGTTTCATACTAAAAATCAGGAGGAAATCATGCCACTGAGGATCAGCAATTTGAACCCATAACTTGGCTGCACAATTCCTTTTCAAGGACTAGAAAAGAGAGTGTTGGGGTCCCATCAATACCCTCTCACATAAAGACCAATTGTGTCCCTTTTTCATCTCACAGAACGCAGGCTCTTCTCCTCTGCACACATCCAACCCATTAAGAGAGCAGGATTTGTGCTCATTGCAAAAAAAAAAAAATGAAAAATCTGCCATGTATGATGGGAGGAAAATTACCTTTATGGTTCCAACTCTGTCTTCGAAAGACTTGAAAGTTGCCGAATTTCTTGCAAAAGAAAAAGATCAGTTACGTCAAAAAAATAAGCAGAAAGAGGTTACTACAAGTTTGCACTCTTCGTTCAGGCAGGCAATCTTGGTTGTGATGCGGTATCTGGAGACCACTCCAGAACCCACTTCCCACAATTTATGAACTCCACAATTTGCTGAACTGTGGGAGTCATGATCGGGAGGACCAAGGGAGGCTGCACAGAAACATCCCCAAAAGCCACAGAGGAAGTTCTTGGTTGAATGAGAAACACGCACACACTTGCCCAGAAAGAGAAAGATGTGTATACGACTTCCAGGGAGGCTCACATCAAAACTGAATTATAACTAGTTAAGAAATTTTAGGTTTCCAACGTTCCCAGGAAGTAGTTCAAAAGCACCGTGGAACAGCCCCCAAGTATAGCATCTGATACAAAACTTGATAACTATTGAACTGTCAAGTTCCACCACCATTTGAGGCTCAACAAGCTTAGTTCCTGTTGACAAACTTGCTTTCCTACAACTATTGCTTTTCACCAAACTGACATGGAATCAACAGGGAAGAGGCCGTAAACTAGTGTTTTTCAAATTTGGCAACTTCAAGATGTGCAGACTTCAACTCCCAGAATTCCCCAGCCACCCATGCTGGCTGAGGAATTCTGGGAGTTGAAGTCCACACATCTTGAAGTTGCCAAGTTTGAAAAACACTGCCCTACACAAAGGGACTTAGGCTGCTAGCCTTGCCAGCCCTAACATCAGCCACTTGGCTGACAACAGACAGTAAGTATGAGCAAGTAACTTACAAGACCCCTTGCTCACATAATCCTACACTTATAATTAGACCTTGCCAGCACTGTTGTGGGCTGGTGACTTTGTTCAAACCCATATCTGAAATCTGGCCCAACTTCGTTGAATAATCAGTAAAATTCACAAGGGAAAAAGAAGACAACAACACACTACCCTTCCTGGATATCCTCATCAGCAGAGGAAACAACGGCAAATTAGAAACGCAAGTCTATCGAAACACAACCCACGCTAACCAAAGCGCTCCATGACCAAAGCAACAACCCAACCTCCCACAAGAGGAGCTGGGTAAGAACTTTATTCAGACGAGCACAAACGCCCTGCAGCAACCCAGAACAGCAGAAAAAGGAAACAGACCGCCTATTCAACACCTTCCAACAAAATGGATATCCACGCAACTTTATCCAAAAGTGCCTGGCCACTCGACCTACTACAACACAACCAACACAAGCTATGAAAAGGATAACGCTGCCATACATCAGAAATGTCTCAGAAACCACCAACAGACTATTACAACCACACAGCATCTCCGTAGCACGCAAACTAATTAAAGCCCTCCAAAACCTCTTAAGCAAACCAAAAGGCCCAGTAGCCCAAGAAGAAAAAGCAGGAGTCATCTGCAACATACAGTGTAAGGACTGTAACAGCCACTGCGTAGGACAGACAGGCAGAAGGCTTGCAGAGCGCATCCATGAACACCAACTAGCAGTCAGAAGACACCATGAAAACTCCTTATTCTCACAACACATGGACAGACCTAACCATAGTTTCAACTGGGAAACTGTGAGCATCCTAGACCAAGCTAAGTCCAAAAATGCTAGGGAATTCCTGGAAGCTTGGCATTCAGACACATCAGCCATCAACAGGCACACAGAGATAAACCACATTTGCACACCGTTCAAAAGAGACAGTAAAAAGCCTAAGAAGGAAACAAAAACACCAGAGCACATCCTCTTCAGCAGCCTACTCCCAGATAAGCAGGGATTAACACCAGGCAAACAAGCAAGCAGAAAACAATACCCTAATCAAGGAACTACCAAGGAGGAAACCACACCTGCACCAACACTAGCAAACCAGTGTATATAAACAGGGAGCAAACCCCACACTCACTAGCACTGATGATGTTACCTAGTCAGGTAACGAAATGTCTGCAAGCAAACGACCAAACACCTGTGGAGAGCACCAAGGACTCCACAGTTCAACCCTGAGCTACAGAGATTCTCTTCTATTGAAGCTTAATTTGGACAAAATAGAGGTGGTCCTACTGTGGAATCTGGTACAGGAATTTCAGTATGTTGGGCATGGGATTCATCTTTTGAATAATCTGGGATCGCAGTTTGACAACCTGGGACCAGCTGGTAGCTGTACCCAAATGGGTGCCAGCCTGGACTGCTCTTGAGAAGGACACAGTGTCACGGTCAGAGATCCCCGAGTTACACCCAGGCTGTATTGTCTGAACGTACTCTACATGGGGCTACCTCTGAAGCCTCTTTGGAAACTCCAGGAGATTTGGCTGCAGCTATAAGGATATTAGAAGGGGCTTCTCCATAGGATCCTATCTACAATCCTGTAACGGTTGCATGTCAGTGTATGACTGGGAAGCAAGATCCACACAGTTCACAAATCAGATTTAATAAAATAAGGGGCTAGGATACACAACCTTGGAAAATGAAAAAGCCAAACTCCCGCCCTCATTTATACATGAATTCATTAAGGTAGTGGAGAGGGGGGGTGTAAATTGTTTTTACATCTTTACTCCAGACTGCTTAACTGAAGGACTACTGGCTCTTTTACTAGGCTAAGACTGAAAAGTCCATCAGCTCTTCATTTGCTATGTTTGAAATTTTCCCCTTTCTTTCTCAGACCCCAAGAGCTGTCTTATATTGCATCAACTGCCGATCTGCTTTTCAGCACAATTAAAAATAAGCGGAGGGTTACTTTTATAGCCTTTTCTGCCATAGGATGCATTAGAGCAGTGTTTCTCAACCTCAGAAACTTTTAAGACATGTGGACTTCAACTCCTAGAATTCTGGGAGTTGAAGTCCACGCATCTTAGAGTTGCTAAGGTTGAGAAACACTACATTAGAAGCTCTCTGATTATCAGCAGTGGGAAAGGAAAAAAATCTATCTCTGTATCCTAGCTAGAATAGAGACACTTGGGTAAAATAAAATAAGAAGGGGGCCTTCAGACAGACTTCATCTCAATGATGGCCACTATGATTCTTTGCTCAGGTGGGGGGTGTGGGGAGGCAGACTCCTTTGGCAGAATGTGGCAGATCATGTCTACTCTTAAATGCCAATTCTCTCTCTACGGCTGTCTTAAATAGTCTATGATATCCAAGCCTTGCTGTGTGTTTTGTACAGGATTTATATTTTTATTTTTTATTTATATATCAAATTTGTCACCGCCCATCTTGTTGAAACGAGATATATTATTAAAATAATAATGCATAAATATACTAATATTTCTTCAGCAGCTCTCACAAGGTCCTTGTGGAAGATCAGGCTGTAGGCTACAAATTATTGTTAATGCTCCATGCCTCTTAGATGAACTCCAACCCATTGTACCCACCCAGGTACCCCTTGCAAACTTCATTTTTGAAGAGATGGCACTTGTGCTACGTTACCTCATAGCCGGCATACTTATCGAATGACGAATGGAGTAACTGCTACTCGGAAGCATTAAGGGGAAAGGAGGAAACATTAGAAGCATTAAACCATGGACATCCTCACACCCTATCTATTGCCCCACTCACACAGCTTAGTTGCAAGTTGCAAGGCATTTTGAGATATTCTCAGTGGAGGATCAGGAGAATTATGGTGGGGGGGAGGAAAAGAGAGAGAAACAGATGACAGCAATATCCCAAATTTTACTTCTTTGCTCTTCCCCAAGGTGCTTATAACCTAGACTTTCTCACTGGGACACAAAGCAACAGTAATGTCAGCAACTTGTTGCAATGGGAGGCCACATGTCTCATCAAGAGGGAAAAACACCTTGAGGACTGCAGTATGGATGGAGGCTTGGCTTCTCTGGGAAAAATAAAGCCTATTCTCTCCATTCCCCTCAAAAGAAGAAAATGTTTAGAGCCTTCAAATGTTATGCCCAACACACTTGAGCGACAATGGCCTGGATTGATCGATATAGAGCAGGGTTTCTCCACCGTGGCGACTTGAAGTCCATACATCTTCAAGTCGCCAAGGTTAAGGAACACTGATATAGAGGAAGAGGCATGGAAACCCATAATCTGTCAGGGTTGCAAAGTGAGTTCGGCCTCACTTTGCTGTCCTACGTTTCTAAATCCCCAACGAGCATGGATCTTAAAACTATCCTGCATTCAGAGAAAAGAGCAGGGGCAAACGAAAGTGCCAGCCAAGCGTGTGATGAACCCTGCACAGATACTGAAACTTTAGTTTAAAAAGCGACCTTTTTTCGGACCAGACAAAGATCCGTTGAACCCTGCTTAGCACTTCCTCTAATAATATTCTCTGGGCCCATGTGCACTAACTAAGTCCAGAAAAACTGAAGAGAAGCAGATCAAGCTGTCATGGAAGGTACAACTCAGATCCATCAGTGGCTCCAGCATTTGGTTTGGTGCTATCCATGTCCATGTATTTCATGAAAATAACCAGATTCCCCGTGCAGATCACATCTCTGCAGAGCCTTACCTAAAAGAATGTGAGAAGGGATGGGCCCTGGAAGAATCCAACGGAAGCAGAGGTTGAGAACAGGGAAAGAGAGAAAGTTAGGGGTACATTTCAAGACCATCTTGTCTATACAATACTCAGGCACCAAGCAATCCACCAAGAGATGAATTTTAAAAGGACAAGGAATGATATGAGGATTATGTTCCTGCCACCAAATATTTATTTCACTAGTGTTCATGCTACAAGGTGAAATAAAGTTACCTTTCATCAATTAAATCACTGACACATTTGAAAGTCCATGGCAAATCTCAAACAGCTCTGATGAGTTAAAAAAAAATTATGCTTGACCACTTCTGCCCACCAACCAACTAAACCAACAGGTCCATCAGGCTACCAACATCTGCTACATGCCTGTGGACTACCTTCACGTGGGCCTACAGATCAGAAAGAATGGGGCTCATTTTCACTCAGCTGTGAGTTCTGAAAGATACACCACTCCCCAAGACTAAAAGCAAGACTAAAATTATGCTTGAGCGTGCAATGAAGGAGTAGCCTGGCATTTTCTTCCAGGCAGCACCAACACAGCTCAAGATAACAACCAGAGATTACATCTTCTGGCAGGAGAAATCCAGAGGACACAGTACAATGCAAGGAAGCAGCAGCTAGAAAACCAGTTTTCCAAGAGAGGCATTAGCAAACAAACCTGGGAATCTTTGACAAGACCACCATTATTCCAGGTGATTTTAGTCACTTAATAAAATTAAGGTTTTTTAAACTGTTTCTCCTGTTCCCCACTGCATGAATGAGAAGAGGAATTAGCAATGGGCTCATTATTTCTGTCCTTTTGAATCCCTGGTTCTTCCCAACCGTTACTGCCTGAATGGCAAAAGATTAACCCTACTCCAAGAGGATACTGGAAATCCATTTTATGAACCTTCTGCACTGGATAAAAACCAGTGCAATATAGAGATCTGGGTCCAATTCAAACCACACATAAGAGTGGTAGATGCTTAGGTGTGGGTGGGAAATTATTTTCCACATCCCAAAAATTTACACCTGGTAAGGCAGCTGGCCCATTCTGCAACTTCAGCCATCCGTTGAGAAAGAGAGAAGAGATGTGATCCTGAGGTTTGGCTGCTTAAAACGGGTAACAGCTCTGGATGTTAATATGAATTGGGGAGACAAGGAAAGCTTCCTTGTCTCCCCAATTCATATTGACATCCAGAGCTGTTACCCGTTTTAAGCAGCCAAACCTCAGGATCACATCTCTACTCCTGTTGGCTTAGCTGTGATTACCCGAAGTTCATTCTATGACTAACTCCGACTGGATCCACCCCAATGAAATGTATTAGATTTGATTAGATGCTTTAAAATATTACAGACCAGCCTTCCTGAAGCTGGTATCTCCCATCATCCCCAGCCAGAAGAGCCACTGGCTAAGCTGACTGGGGAAAGTGGGAGTAATGCATCACATCTGAAGAAGACTGGATTGGAATAATCTGATTTAGAAAACATACTGACGTCACAGCCTTTTCTATCGGGGACTATACACCACAGCAGTTAAGATTTGCCAAGATCAGAGGCTTTCTTTGTCTCCCCAATTCATATTGACATCCAGAGCTGTTACCCGTTTTAAGCAGCCAAACCTCAGGATCACGCTGCAGGCACAGTAGGAAAGTAAAGGAGCACACTCGGTTTGCTGGGGAAGGGCAGTAAAATCTCAGAGACAAGGTAAAGACAAGCTGAGCAGGGATAACGCCTGCCTTTCGAAGAAAAGGAACTCACCACAACACTTAGCCTCTGATCACATAAGACAAACTTTGAAAATAGTGCTGGCTTTATCTTTTAGAGTGTTTCCACCCTGCAAAAACTGAGACGTCTTTGTGGAAGCTGCCAGAGAAGTCAAAATTTACCCCTTCATTGATGAGGAGGCCCAACAGCACAGTTGGCAATGTTCCTCAACCTCGGCAACTTAAGGATATGCAGACTTCAGCTCCCAGAATTCCCTAGCCAGCATGGCTGGCTGGAGAAATCTGCGAGTTGAAGTCCACACATCTTAAAGTTGCTAAGGTTGAGAAACACTGGTCTACAGCACTGAGATTTAGAGGAAGAGAAGGTGGCTGCCTGTTTCCTGTGATAAAGCAGTCATGCTTTCTTTGTTCTTCCAGTTTTAAACCTTACTATTAATCATGGCCTGTCAAGTGTTATCAGTCTGGAAGACTCAACGTCAGCTCTCGGTGAGGACAACATGCCTTCAAAAACTATTTACAAGGGAACGATGGCAGGAGAGGGGAAAGTCTCCATCCCCTGCTTTTCAACACCCTAGAGATATCTGGCTGGCCGTGGGAGAAACCAATATTGTATTAGACTGGGCCTTGGCCAAATCAAGTAGGGCTGTTCTTACGTTCTAACACATTCCTCTGCTCAGACGGGGATTGACAAAGAGTCCCCTCCAAAAATCAGCTGAGAACTGCTGTTCACTGTAACCCATGAACACTGTATGAAGTGGGCACAGATATTCCAATTCCTCCTCACTTCCCCATGATCTCAACTGCTACCATGGTTTAATTCTGCTCTGTTTCATGATTCATAATGGCTGTGTGATTCAGAGAACACTGTTTGGTATTCATGGGCTTAGTAATGCAGTCTAGCAAATACCTATAAACGTTTAAATGCCCCACCCCTTGTATAAATGACCCACTGCTATTAATTAGCACTGTGGACAGTCTGCAAACTAACCATGTAAATCGACTTACACTCCTCATGCATACTGAGCAGCTTTCTGAGAACAAACAACATCCGTTTGCAGGGGAAAGGGGAAGAGGTTAAGATCAGCATATGATTCTTTAGTGCATTGGATCAAAGGTGTTCATTTTGGAATGGGAGGAAGGTGCCATATCAATACCTAAATTGTAGAGGTGCCTGCAGATCTCAAAAACGTATTTATGTGATCAGAGTTTATCATGCGCTTACCACCCAGATAATCCCATCCAAATGGGGAAAGGAGAGTTCCTGAAAAATCAGGGTTGTGGTAAGTTAAGCATTCTCCTTGCTGTCTACAATACTGTCACACATTAAGCCAGTCTTTCTCCACTTTGATAACTTTAAGAGGTGTGGACTTCAACTCCCAGAATTCCCCAGCCAGCATGGAGTTGCTCTATACACTCATTAGTAAGAAAAACTCCAAAGGGGGAAAAGGGGGAAATCTGTTACGTTTCATACACACATAGGATGGAATTTGACCCCTTCCTTCTCTCCACTTGGCTCAAAAGAAACATCAACTCTACGTCTTTGCAAGCCCAAAGGAGTTTTATATATAAGAGGTACGTCTCTGCATCATAAGCTTCCAATACCGTTCAAGAAATCGTTCGCCCAGAGCTTCTGGGCTGCTTGTGGTGTTCAAGAACAGCAGTTCCTGCTAAGCCGTTCAAGGTGAGGACTGACTGCATTCTCAAGCCAGCCAAAGGCTCACCTTATCTACATTATTGGAACTGTATTACAAAACACCAAAGCCTGGACTGCTGGCGATGGGGAAGGTGTAACCGATGACCGAGGGAAATTCTGAACATGTTAACAGTAATAAAAAGTTAACCTATCCATAGCCTCTCATTGAGATCATCAGACTGGTTAAAAGATGTTTTTATAAGCAGTAAAATTAAGATGAATCATGTAAAATGTTTATTAGATGCATGTAAGAATCAGACTTTTAGGCAAAGAATAGGATACTACTGAGTTACTTAAACTGCTATTCCAAGGTCAATGCCAAGAACAACAGTGATTTGTATTGCTCGTGACCATCTATGAATAATCTTATTGTAAACATAGATGCTTATAAACAGTATAATTAAGTTTAACTCAGTGTTTCTCAACCTTGGGGACTTTAAGATGCATTGACTTCAATTCCCAGAATTCCCCAGCCAGTATGCTGGCTGGGGAATTCTGGGAGCTGAAGTCCCCACATCTTAAAGTCCCCAGGGTTGAGAAACACTGGTTTAACTCCTTAGTATCCTATACACAGAATGATCATCATACTTGAGAAGTAGAATGATAACCTCGGTTTCTAAGGATGATTGTGGTACCTCTAAGCAACCGCTTCTGACCACTGATGCTAAATTCCTTTCAATGAGCAGAAAAATGCCTGTTCGGAGATGTTACCTACATAAGAGCCTTCCTGAACACAGGAAAATGTTGAGCATCGTTTGGGCTGCACTGAATGAATATGGCACTGTCACAAGGGTCACAGTGCTATAAACTGGAACAGATACTGGCAAAGGTGCTCGATTCCTGTTGACTTTCTTCCCCTTTGGCAGAACTAGGACAAAAGGAAAGACGCCACGGAACCGCTTACCTCATGTCTCCAAGCTTCCGGCTGATCGCAGAACCCACATTGGAAAGAGCAGCTGAGGTCCTCTGGCCCGCCTGAGACAGTGTTTCCTGGGTCCTTTTATAGCTGGAGAACAACAAGAGTTGCCAGAGGAAGGCAGTTATTCATTGAGAAAGGTCCCAAAGGAGCAAAGGAAGACACAGCTGGAGCTTAGACAACAGGGGGTAGGGAAGGGAGGGGCATTTTTGAGAACATACTCTGGGTGCACAAACATCGCTGGAGGTTCATGGGTTTGCAAAGCTTTGCAACTACGGCAGGAGGGCGAAACAGGCTAGCGAACAGGTTTAAGCGAAGAGGTGTCACTTCCGAGAGGCACTCGGCTGAGGTAAGACTTGGAGAGCAGCTCTAGATACGTCAAGGTGTACATTCCCTGGCTAGTTCCTGATAATGGGTTAAGGAGGATTAATGCTCTTTATTATGGTTCATCTGCTGTTATCATCAATTCTTTTCTTTTTTCTTTTGCTTTGTTTAAGGAGAACAGAAAGAAGGAAAAAAACACATATGAACATTGCTGGTATTTACCTATTAGCACAGGAGGTAAAGAGCTTATCTTCCACATGCCTTTCAAATTAGGGCTACCATATCTGAGCTGAAAAAACCAGATTGGCTCTAGATCATCACCCTTTGCCACCACAACATGTAGAGGACATCTGGCCTTTTGCGGTTCTATTTCTATTTCTCCTTCCACTTCTTGTGACCCCACACTTTTCCTTTGCAGCATTAAAAAAAAAAAAAAGCAGATCTTCCTGACTTTCAGGAAATTCCAAAACACCTTGAGTGCTGAGAGGCTGGGGTACAGCATCAAAACTTTATTTAAAAAAAAAAAATAGTCAATACTGATGCATTAATCCAGAAGAGAAACAGGCTTGTTTATGCTCAGTAAGGGAAACATTTCCTGTCAGTTGCCATCGAACACTGCAATTTTAAACGGTGAAAGCAGCCTCTCTTTTTAAGGCCTCCCCTGCCCGTTGGGAGATTTCTCCAACATTTAGAACATTCCAAGGGCATAATCTTGCTCTATTTTTTTCCCTCTAATCACAAGATTTCAAAACAAATTGAGGAAGTCACTTACATCCACAATCACCATCGACACAAAACGTGTAGCTTGCAACTTGGGGCTTTCCAAAATGTCCCTGAATGCAATGCCCAGCACAGTCTGGGAATGCTACTAGTTGTGTTCACCCCATTCCTGCTACACAAACTTCCAATAAAACCCCTCTGCTCTCCTTTCTGAAAAAGTCTGCGCTGTGAAACCTCCCTCTGGAATTGACCAGCTACAGTCTGAACTCTGAGCTGTGCTCCATCTCCCACAGAGACGTCCAGAGGGTCCCAGGCAGGAAATAAAATTCTAATCAAAGCGCTGTGCAATCGGTATCTCAACCTGCAAGACACCGGGAACCAGTTGTTCTTCTCTCCTTGGCCAGCACATCTGCAAACTTGCTGGCGCCACTGCAGGAAATACCACTGAGGGAGCAGAAATCGGAGCATCAGGATGAGGAAGTGGCGACGGTGGTGGAGCAGGAGCAGGTAGACCCAGGTTCTAGTCTCCCTCAGCCATGGAAGCTCAGGAGGGGCTTTGGGCCAGCCAGACTCTCTCAAGCCCAATGGCCTCATAGGGTTCTTGTTGTGGGGGAAAAAATGGGAGGCGGGAGGAGTGCTATATATGCTACCTGGAGCATCTGGAGAAAAGGCAGGCTGTGATTCTAATAATTAAATAATTATAAATAAATCATTGAGGGACACCTTAAAAAGCAGTCCATGGATAGAGATCCCATCTTGCTCTTCCTGGAGGGGAATCACAAGAAGTCAAGTTCAGCTGCTATTTTACTGATCCCATTCTCCTACCCAAAAGCCCAATGCAGGCTCTAGCACGCCATTCCTATAAATCAGTGTTTCTCAACCTTGGCAACTTGAAGATGGGTGGACTTCAACTCCCAGAATTCCCCAGACTTGCTGGCTGGGGAATTCTGGGAGTTGAAGTCCACCCATCTTCAAGTTGCCAAGGTTGAGAAACACTGATTTATAGGAACAACTTCAGGAACCCAGAGACAAAGACAAAATGTATTTCCCATTCACACAATACAGCAAGCCCCTTCTGGAATTGGCGGCTTTAAGTATTGCAAAAAAAAAAAAAGAGTTTAATCATAGTTCACTGTACTGATTCACTCCTGCTAAACCATAAATTCATCACAGTGGTCGCGTTCACCCATCAGGCTAAGCCCAAAGCAAACAAACCCACATTACGTTTTTAGCGAAAGGTATGGATACCAAGTAAAACGGTGGATTCTTAGTCCGGCCTAAAGCCAACTGCGTCATCCCATCCGAATCACCAGAGGAGGATGAAGCATGTCCTTCAGAGCAACACCATTGGGCTTCCCAACTCATAACATGACCCGCACCTCTAGGCCCACGTAGTAGCAATCGCAAAGTCAGCAGAGATGCGCTGCTCCACAGGACAATCTCCAGACAACCTTCAACAGCGCGCAGGGAATCCTGCAATGCCCCCATTTTACAGGGCTATTAGATTCGGGTTGCAAAACTCCAGACGGCCCCTCAAGGGCAGTGTAATGCTCCAGAGGGCACTTTGCTGTGCCTTATTTATTTGCTTGCTTGCTTCATTTATAGGGGGCCCCTTCCCAGAGACTTTGGGTAGCTAACAATGTCAACATAAGATAAAATAATGCTCAGAAACCCAGCTATCCATAAATAATTTAAAAATTAAAAAAAAAAAAGATAAAAGCCCAGAAAATAGAAATGTCATGCACCTGCGAGCCCCACCTTCAGTTATCGCATATTGCGAGACAAACGAGTTGGTCTTCACCATGTTTCTGAAGCTCAAGAGGGAAAAGGCTGCCCGAATCCCCACAAGGAAGGAACTCCAGAGTAAGGGAGTAGCAACTGTTAATGCCTGCTTCCAAGGTCCTGTCAGATGGCATTCTTATTCAGATCAGACCTGGAGGGAGACGGCCTATTCAACGTGACTGGACAGGCAGATGAATGTGGGAAAAGGCTCACGTTGATGAATTAATGTGAGAATAACCAGGTTATTCTCACATAACTGGTCCAAAGTCATGCAGGGCCTTAAAGATTCAAACCAGAACCATAAATCACCCCCAGAAGCTGACTGCCAACCAATTCAGCTCCTGAAGCAACAGGGTGACCTGAGTATACAGGTAGTCCTTGACTTACAACCATTCATTTAACAACCATTTGAAGTTACAATGATGCTGAAAAAAGTGACTTAAGTGTCCTCCTCAGACTTACAACCATTGCAGGGTCCCTGTGTCAAAATTCAGGCACTTGGCAACCGGCATGTATTTACGACAGTTGCAGCATCCCAGGGTCACATGATCACCATTTGTGACCTTCCCAGGGGTCTTCTGACAAGCAAAGTCAATGGGAGAAGCCGGATTCGCTTAATGACCATGTGATTCACTTAACGACCACAGCAAAAAGGTCATAAAATTGGGTGTGACTCACTTAATGACCACATCGCTTAGTGACATAAGTTTCAGTCCCAGTTGTGATCATAAGTTGAGGACTACCTGTATTAAGATATATTCATTACTGCCCAGGCCACCACATTCAGCACCAACTGCATCTTAAGGGCAGCCTCATATAGAGTGCATTATAGTAATCCAAACAGGACGTGATTAGGGCATGAGGGAATGTGAGCAGGGCCTCCTAGTCCAGGAAAGGGTGCAACTGATATGCAAGATATAGCTTTCCAAAAGCTCTCGCAGCACAATGGCCACCTGCTCAAGCAGGAACCATATGTCTAGGACAGCGTTTCTCAATCTTGGCAGCTTTAAGCTGTATGGTCTTCAACTCCCAGAATTCCCCAGCCAGCATGGGAGTTGGAGAAGGACAAGCCCTGAGCAGCAAATACAACTCTGTTCAGAATCAAAGATGGAATTTCCTGACATTGTAGTCTGTTCCTCCCCATTCAGACGCTGAATCAGGATTTCCACCACATCGCCTGTTCAGCCTGGGGAAAAGTTGCAAAGGAAGTCCTCGGTTAACAACAGTAATTGGGACCAGAATTTCTGTTGCTAAGCAACTCAGTTGTAAAGCACAATGTCACATGACTGCATCACTTAGTAACAGCAGTTCTGGCATTTCTGGTTGCTGTTGTTATGCAAATCCTGCACCGTCATTAAGTGCCATGTCACGTGGTTGCCATTTGCGACCTCCTGCTGGCTTCCTCATTGACTTTGCTTGCTGGAAGCCGGCCGTAAAGGTTGCAAATGGCAATCACATGACTGCAGGACGCTGCAATGTCGTAGTTGTGAGCCAGTCACCAAGCGCCTGGATCGAGATCATGGGACGGTGGGGACACTGCAACAGCTGCAAGTACAAGGACTGGTCATAAGTACCACTAGTTCAGCGCCATTGTAAGTTGTTAAGAGAGGACTACCTATATAGCTGGGTATCATCAGCATATTGATGATACCAAAGCCTCTGCTGACAAATGACCTTCCCTAGCAGTTTCACGTAGATGTTAAAAACGAGCAGAGAGAGGAGAAATCCCTCAGACATTCCACCAAGTAGAGATCTCCAGGCAGATCTCTTGTCTCTCACCACTACCAACTGGTCACCCGTTCAGGAAAGAGAACCACAGCCCAGCAGTGCCCCCATTCCAGTCCCGTGGAGACAGTCCAGAAAGAGACCATGTTTAATGGTATTAAATGCCACTGAGAGATCAAGGAAGACCAAGACAGTTGAACTCCCCTAAGCCTGATGTCTCCATAGATCGACTCAAACCAAGCACAACTGTGCTATATTCTGGGCTGAGACCTAACTGCTAAGGATCCAAATCATCTGCTTAATCTAAGGCTTGTTGGAGGTGTAGGGCCACCAATTTCTCCACAACCTTTCCTAAAAGAGGCAGGTTGGAGATGGATCTAAAGTTGTCCAAAACAGCTGGATGAAGTGAAGGCTTCTTGAGCAGGAGACACACCACAGTGTCCTTCAGAGATGACAGAAAACCCCCTTGCTCAAAGAAACAAGACTCACAGACTCCCAGTGATCTCAGATCCCTTCACAAAATGAAGCCCTGGTCACCTCCACTGCCACTGTGCAGCTGGAGTCCAGGTCTTCTCACATCTGGGTGGCTCTGTCTGCTAAATGCTCAAGAATTCTTCACAGCAGCCCTTCAGATGGTCTTGACCAATACCCTTTACCTGGAAGGGAGTGAGTCACCTTAAAAAGGGCCACTAGGTGGCCTCTTTGCTGCTCAAATCATCACCATGTAGGCTCGAACATGGGTTCATACCAGTGTTGGGCAAACATATCCGCTTCTTTGCCTAATAGTCTAAATTCTACACTGAGAAACAAGATCTTGTGACCTATATTGAGTAAGCAAGTGGAGTCAATCTGCATAATTTCTTCTGCAATCATTTGTATTTCTTATTTGGCTTAACCTTTCTAGCTTTCTAGCCACGGGAAGGTCACAGACAGGAAAACCATGACATATGCGCTCTTAGGCATATCTTCAGAGTCTCATGTACTAAACCCTAGCACTTAAAAAAAGATTTTCAAGAAGCTGTGCTTTCAGCCTACTGTCGTAACTGCACACTGAACTAAGCCATGAACAAGCCATGGTGGCCCATTTTACTCACAAGACTAAAGTGTAAATTAAGGTACACAAAGCAAAGGACAGAACTGCATCTCTTAGACATAGCCAGAATCTCTCCAGATATAGTCATCAAATGGGTAACTGAATGAGACAGGAGGAGAAAAATGAATACATGAGGAGCAATCATATTGGCTATATTATTTAATTCAAATTTAAATAAAATTAAACACTATATTTTGGTCCAGCCCAGCCTTATTTTGTGTACAGGATCTCTGACATGTATTTTAGAAAAGAGAAATATTTGGGCCAAAAAGATTGCACATCCCCAGCCGTAACCGTGGGTCACCAATCACATGGCCACATGCACACACTACTAAAGCATGCAAATCACGTTGTAACTTAATGTGATGTGGGAATGCCACCGTTTGTGTGTTTCTTGGTCGTCCACTAGCTACAGGACCATTCCAATCCCCCCCAGATCACGCTAATCTAGCCGTTCTGGGGATGGACTGAAAACTCGCCAAAGAAAATCGTCCAGAACATAAACCTGTTTGGGGACTCCCAGGAGAATTACGGAACATTCTGGAGACGGTTGTTCCCACCACCCACTGAACTGCAACGCTCCATTGTCCGGGTCATAACATAATCTTCATTCTCCACAGCAGCACCAATGCTATGAAAGGGGCTCCCTACTGAGATCAGACTGGACCCTTTCCTGGACGTTTTCAGGAAATTATTCAGAAAAGAACTTTTTCTAACAGCCTTTCAACAACGCCCCCTGCACCTCTCGCTTTTCTTATTATGCCTCTCTCTCTTTCGGCTTTGTTTTCACAATTTGGATGGTAAGCTGTTTTTAATTCTGCGGTTGCTTTTACTGTGATGTTTGAACTGCCGAGAGCGGTGAGACTGCGGCAGGATGAAAACTGAATAAATAAAAATAAGTAAAATGTGCATATAAAAATCAACTTGCCTCATCTCGACTGGGGTTTCAAAAAAGGTCAAGGTAAACGAACTTTCTTACTATCAACCAACCCTGGACAAACATCAGCAAAACAGCCCGAAACACAAAGGAAGGTTCAGCATCCCATTTCTTGACCCCCTTTTCCCGATTTTTCCTGATTATTCAGCACCCAAGAAGCATTTACAGAATAGGGACCAAGCAGGAAGGTGGTTAGCGCAAGGAAGGAAGAGTTAGTGGTGGTATATAGAAGGTGCGTGCTTTATGCAGAAGGTTAAGACACTCACGCTTCTGACTGTGTTAATTTGTCATTCCAGTCCTCCAGTGTATTGCTGGCCGAAACATATCTATAAATACAACGCAGATTAGAGAATGCCTCTTTCATTTGATTATACAATTACTAAAGGCCACCTTTTAGGAGGAAGTAGCCCTTTTCTCTCCTGTAAGATGCATCTGGCTTCCGGTCATCTTTGGCAGCCACGGAATATTTCTGACATATCATGATCTTGTAAGCAGGGAACACTTGACTACCATCTTGGTAAGCTGCATTAGGCGGTGTTTTGAGTTAAAGGACAAGCCAAAAACGTTAAGCAAATAAAAGATTTACCAGCAGTTCCAAGACTTTTAATGGGGGGGGGAGATGCAAATTTTTCATTTTCAGAGCGGAATTTCATACCAGCGTCCTGCTTCGTGTGTGAAACTGCTACTTTGCCACCAGGCGGCTCTGAGCCGTTTTAGAAATGCTTCGAGCTCAAAACATCCTGTTTCACGCTCAAGAAGGCAGTTTCGCACATGAAGCAGGATATTACATAAACGTTCCTGTTGAAACTCTGCCAGCGAGCAGCACACCGCAATACCAGGGCCATTAAAACGTATCTGAGCTCCTAATAGAGCCGCACTAAGGATGGACCCATTACTGACACCGTCCTAAATTGCAAAGACCGCACTCAAAGTCAAGCCTTCTTCATTTCTTCCACTGCTTAGGACGAGTACCAAAATAGCACCTACACCCAGTCCGACCCCAGAATGCCACCTTTTGCAAAGCACCCAGTTCCCCAGACCTGGGCTCAGAATCTTAAGCAGGGCCAGTCCCGTAATCCCAAAGCTAAAGACTAGACAGGGAGGCTCTCATCCAGAGTCTACTTCAATTAAAAGCGAAAAAAAATTAAAAGCAAGCTTAAAACAACCCTCTCCAACCTGGTGCTCCCTTGGTGTGGCTAAGAATTCTGGGATTGGAGGTTTCGACATGCTTGGAAGGGGCCAGGCGGGATAGAAAAAGTTAGAAGAATTTCAGCATGGAGCAATGTCAGAGATTTAAACTGAATCAGTGTTTCTCAACCTTGGCAACTTTAAGATGGGTGGACTTCAACTCCCAGAATTCCCCAGCCAGCAAGGTTCGCTGGGGAATTCTGGGAGTTGAAGTCCACCCATCTTAAAGTTGCCAAGGTTGAGAAACACTGTGAATGAATAAGTCTTGCAAACAGCCCTATTTTTTTTTTTAATATCAGTCTTGCAAATTGGCCCTAAGATTTGGGGTTAAAGATGGGGCACTCATTCCCCATACCAAGCCCTCTGAGGAATCAAAAGGAGGCTACTAAAACTCTTTGTGGGCTCGTAAAACCTCCTTCTCCTTGTCTGTGTCGGCCATGAAAAGCGGCTCCAGATTGGAAGAGCAATACAGAAGTTCTGCTCCTCTACTGATCAACTATATCGTCCATCCAGACACGGTTCTTTGCCATTCACATGTTCCAGCCAAGCGGTTCCACACACGGCTATGTTATAGTTAGAAAACGACACACACATTCAGGCACAGACCCCTAGGTGCAAACGTGCAACTCGCCAGCACGCACGCTAGCATTCCCCACAGTTATGTACCACTTTGCTCTGGGCAGATTAAAATCCTTTTTCTCTCACACTGGAATCTCCCCTAAACTGCCTGAACTTAGTCCAGTTTTGCTCTCTTCACTTCACTGGGAGCTATGATCAGGCTAAGGCATTGAAAAAGAAAAGATACCCCATTGTGCCCTAGGGGCAAGATAGGACACAGAATAATGCTGTACTATAATCACTTTTTTTTTTTCCTGTGTGATCTAGTAACTGAGTGGAATTGCACCAAGAAACCTCAGGGAAGCCTGCAAGATATTTAGCGTCAAACATGACCAAGGAATGCATTTCCCAGCAAAGAATAAGTCTGAAAATTAATAAGCAAGAGGCCTCAGTGTGAATCTCCCATATTCCAAGCACACAAGCAGCCTCTCCTGCCACCAAAATAAGGGGGTGCAGGGCCGAGGGGGGAGGGCAGAGCCAGGAAGAATAAGACAGTGCTTGCAAGGTGGAAGGAACTCACAAGTCCGACTGGGTCACCTTTTCATTCCACTCTCCAAGTTTCTCAGAGGTTTTCACATAGCTGGGAACAAAAACCCGGGGGTCAATCACACTTTAAAAAAAACAACGGGGGGACTAAGAGCTTGAAGAGAGGGGGAAAAATAGTCCAATCCCGGGAGGAAGATGATGAGATAAATGCTGGAAGGGAAGATAGGCCTGGGCTACATTCCTGAGAGAAAACACCGCACAGCACTGCAACGTACAGTGTCCTTGAGGCTATCTCAAGTCCCAAAGCATGTGTTAATGTTGACGTTTGTAGAGTCCAGCTGTAATTTATTATAAATCCAATTAAAAATACCAAAAACGGGCCAATTTCATCTGTTCACAGCTCAAAACCACAGGGGCTTCTATTGAGCCACCATCACTATTAGCACCAATGCCTGTGATTTAGAGAAACGGTCCCCTCCAGCAGCGTTTCTCAACCTCGGCGGCTTTAAGATGTGTGGACTTCAACTCCCAGAATTCCCCGGCCAGTTCTGCTGGCTGGGGAATTCTGAGAGTTGAAGTCCACACATCTTAAAGCCGCCAAGGTTGAGAAACGCTGCCCTCCAAGAGACACAGGCCTTCCATAGTTGGGAGCCCTCTGCATGCCTAAGACCAGAACTCTCAAGATGCCCAATGGTTCTAAGGCCTCTGGAGGGAGCAACGCTGGGGAAGGCTCTGCCATCAGGGTCTAAGTCAGGACTGCAGAGGCGGAGAACTTCACAGATACACCATGCAGCAAATGGAGGGGAAGTACCTTCTCCACCTTGCCGAGCTACAAGACACCTTTTCAGTGCTCCTCTCTTACTGTGCGCAACAACGTACAAGACCACAAAGAAGAGAACACCTACGCGTTAGAAACCTGGACATCATGCCAACTTTTGGAGAGATTTTGCTTCAAACCATCCAAGGGGGTCATGCCCAGCTTTCTTTTCAGCTCTCCGCAGTGTCTCTCTTTGGCAGCCAATACCTGGCGCAAGGTGCCGATCTCCTCTTCCACCTACGGAAACAGAGTTGGGCGAGAAGTCCAAATTAGGCGAGGCCAAGTAGAAGACAGCTCAGCACAGAGGAGGAGTAATAAATACTCCATGTTCTTCAAGAGAAGCCTCATCTTAATACGGCAACTTTACAGGCATGTTAAGAACGTCAAAGCATCAGCCACATCCACAGGGGGGTTGCGCAACACGCTTAAACAGGCCAGACCGATTCACCAGCTACATTCATATGACATGCTAGACTTAGTTAGCATTAAACTTGGTCATTTTAAGTGAGTTTCCATGATGTGCAGATTCAGCTCTTTCGATTAATTGATGATTTGAGGTACTATGCACACTTGTTCAGGAAGGTAAGCATGTCACATAAATGCAGCCAACGCACTACACATTTTAAGGTTTGTTTTGAAGTTTTAAGACCAATCACAAACAGGCTACCGTGGAAGATACCTTACCTGTACACAAAATGCCTGTCGTGAAGGACATGGCCATTCACAAAATGCCCATTTAACAGAAGGTAAATTAGCCCCTCCATGTTTTCTACTTTGCGCATGTTTAGACAACCTAAGGAAATCTTACAAATAAAAATGATGCTAGAGACTGGTGTGCTGCAACACTGTGGTTTCCTATCATCTTCTTAAAAGATGGGGCAGGGAGGATGACTGGCAGCAATGGAGGTCACTGGGCCATACAGTATTGGAGCCCCAGGCACCCCAATGTCTATCTTATATAAGGTTAGTGACTGTAGGAATATTGCCAACAAACCCAGAAAATGTTCTAAAAATTATGAAGTGGCTCACATAAGCGCTTAAATGAAAAATAAATTGAGGTTCTGGGGGTGGGGGGAACTAGATAAGATGAGCCTAAATCAAACAAGATTGCTGAGAAGGCTGGATCTTAAACTGATTGTGCAAAGTATTAGGCTTGCAAGCACTACCATACACTCAGGATCTCTTAATGGAGATCAGTTTTATTATAATGCTCATGCAACCCTGAACATGTACTCTGATTTGCAATTTTAATATCGCTTTGCAGACCGTGGTGATTTTAATTACCTAGACATACAAGCCTGAAATCAAGCCACAGATTAAAAAAATACATTGGCTACTTATAAGGCAAAAGCTTTTTAGAAGAAAAATCACCCGGTGCCTCTGGGCTCGCTGGATTTGCACAAGAACTTGGCTAAAATGGGTAGTATGTAGTTTGCCTGTTGTGAGAACCGCGCAAAGCCACAGGTAGTGGTGGTTTATTTGGGCTTAGAGTATCATGTGAACAAAGCAACAGTGTTTTGTTAATCTAGATTTAAGCTTTAATATGCTTGTGAACCCATCCACTGAGTGTAAAATGAGGGAAGACCTTATGTCTATCACCTTCAGCTCCTACAGGAAAGACAGGATGTAAGTGTAACAAATAGAAATGTTGGTGCAGCCCCCGGAAATGTTGTAATGTATGCGCCACGGTTCCACAGTGAAGAGGACGATTAACACCTGACGACATGTGTCAAATTACTGTTTCATCCCTTCTCCATGCCTACTGTCTAGCCATAACTAAAGATATGTGAAAAAGTCTTAGGTTATGGGACTGGCTTATTCATTAAAGATCAATGCAATGTAGTAACTAGAACTGAGCATGTTTTAAAAATTATTTGGAAAGGGTGCTTTGGCACACACAGTTTTCCCAAGGGGAAAAAAAGGTGTTGTACTTGCACATTCTAAAGTATTGTGTTTGAATAATTTTCATAGCATGAACGGCTCCAGCAAGAAGCTAATGAAAGTTTGAAGGAACTTTTGGTCTTCTTCAACCAGATGTTCTCTAGAAGTTTTGGACTGTAGATCTCCTCATTTCTGGGCAATGAGGGTGATGATAATCATAATCCAATTACCTAGAGAGCACTGAGTCAAGGAAGGCTGAAGCAAAGTATCAGGGAAACTCAATTCACAATGCCACTGGCGGTTCTTGCTTAAGTCAACTTCTCACTGGTTTATTCCAAAGGTCATGAAACGAAGTGGGGAGGTGGAAGAGACCGTATCTCCCTACCTAAGTTCTTCAGAGGAAAGACAACTAATCTCCAAAAAAATGTTGCTATTCACTTAGGAATTCTTTCCAAATTCCTCACTGGTTTTTAAGCTCAGAAAGAACAATTGACACGACAGAGAAAAGTTTAATTACCTTAGAGGGGGAGGAACCTGGTCTCCCTCCTACCCAACCTACAAGGAGAGGACAGAAGAAAACCTTTACCTTGGCCAGCTCAGACCTTAGCTCTTCTTCCTCGGCTTCGGTGAGCCCGTTGTAGGCCGAGGCTCTTGAAGGAGTTGCTGTGGCAGCAGCGCTGGGATTGTCCACAGGCACGTCTGTCATTGAATCGGACAGCAGACCTTTGTTGGGAGAGTTAAGGTTGATATCTGTCATGGACAAGAAGCAAAGGGAGGGAAAGGATAAGCAGATAAAATGCAAGCGTGTTAGTCAAGCAGATGCTGCCTGTACAGAAAGAAGCTGGAGAAAGCAGGAATGGAAGATGCTAAAGGAAGCCCTGCCCAGGAGGTTAGCGCAAGGGCGTTTGCATATCAAGAATCACAAGCTACGTCTGTAAACACACTCCAACCGTAAGGATGCATTATCTGCTCCCAACATGTGGGATGTGACACTTCCTCGCCCTTTGGCTAATACTGTGGGAGTGACACTCTACAGACCCAGTTATACAGCCAAGAGCCACAGGCATTTTTTAAAAGTAACACAAAACAAACACACGTTGCCAGGTTGTAACCTGGTCGGGGAGACATAGTACAGAGAAACCCAGCTGTACCTGCCTAGTAGGTGTTTGTCTTTGTGCGCACATGTACCTCATAATTTATGTTTACATGCAGACATGAGAGAAGGTACCACATGGGTATTTCAACAGCTTCCGCATCTCTTATTTCCCTCCCCTACACACACACACACACACGGGAGCCCAGTTAAGACCATAACAACGCAACTGGTTAACACAATCTTTACTGGAAATTGGCAGGCCATTAGCCCGGGGTGGTGGGGGAGTTGAAAACAGCCACTATTAACTGAGTTTGGGCAAAAAGATGGAGGAAGACCCTCCAGCTGCTTACTGAACGTATCCTTAGAGAAAGGAAGCAAAGGACCAGGAACCTGAAAAAACAGCCGACTGACCGGTGGGTGACCAGCATTTGGAAGGAGAAGGCAAGCTCAAATGTCAATTCCAAAGTTCACTGAATTTGGTTGAATTGCTCTCTTTCCAACTATTTCCACTCACAACTTTTTCTTGATTGCCGAGGGTATAAACTACTTTTTTACTTACTTGGAAGCCAGGTGGGATAATACCATAGCCCATTTAAAAAAACAACAACAAATTACTGAACTTTATGGTAGCAATCGAAGCCCTCCCTGCCAAAAGTCCCTAAGGGTTGGGGACATTTCTAACATTCTTCCAATGCTGCAGCTACCTTTGCGTTTATTTTTTCAGCAAACATCAAAGGAAGCTGAAAGCACAAAGTGTTGCCTAATTTGTATCAGAGCAAATGCATAGACTTTTCTACATTTTTAGAATCTCAAAGGGTTACTCTCTCCCAAATATGCAGACTCTTCATGCAGAGGTGGGCAGAGAACAGCTGCACATTCAAGATACACAAGAACACACACAGCCTATGAAAACACAGCTGCAACTGTAATAGGAGACAAGACTCAACCTGCTATGAGAAGAGAAGGCCTTAGAAATCAACAACTTTTGTGAAACAGAGGGCCGCTGTCTTGCAATTTCATATTTTGTGCTTTCAACCAGCCGCTCTCAACTAGGGGCCCTAGGATATTTCAAGGAGGCCACAGGTAAAACAAACATGTAATGGGGGCCCCACAAAAAAGCAAAGCGTATTATACTGCAAATACTACATTGTACCCTAACCCACAAAATTCACCAGTACTGCCCCATGTCTGTATCCAGTAATGAGACCTGGATGGAGGGGCCACAGGAGAAAAACAAGGGCGAAAAGGGGCTATGGGCAAAAAAAGGTTGAGAAGTGTTGCTTTAAAGCAGTCTTTTTCAACCTTGGCGACTTTAAGATGGGTGGACTTCAACTCCCAGGATTCCCCAGCCAGCAACTCTGGGAGTTGGTCCATCCATCTTAAAGTTGCCAAGGTTGAGAAACACTGCTCTAAATTGTTACCCACTCACTATTTTGGTTTTCTAGTAAGAGGATGAGCCTTTGCTTTCTAACATGCCGCCTTCCCATTTACTGTAATTTTTGATTAAAAAAAACTTTTAGAGAAATGAAGCGAGAGAGGGATTCGGCGAGCACCAGGAGAGGCTTCCCTTTGGTCAATTTGGAGAAGAGATATTGACCGCTCGGTTGAACGGTTGCAAAACCTATCCCCTCCTTCCTTAAAAATTTAGGTGAAGCCAGGTATAATTCGTAAAAGGACCGAGGGCTGAATCCGCTGACAAAGGCAAGGCGAAAGAGCACGCTAGCCAGGGGATTCTGGGAATCGAAGTCCACCCATCTCAAGGTCGCCAAGGTTGAGAAACACTGCTCTGAGCCATCAAACCCACCCCTCAAATGATTGGGGGTGGGTTTGACGGTTTCCTCGAAGAGATGAGAGCCGCAAAGCTAGACCCCAGGCCTAGACCAGCCTCCCCGAGCCCCCACTTCCAGGGGGGCCTTCCTGCCCCCCACTTCTTGGCTGATCCCGGAGCTCCAGGCTCCCCGAGCCCCCGCCCAGGCTTGTCTCCCTGCCCACGACGTCCTGGCGCGGCCGAACCCGCCCGACCGGCTGCTCCTGACGCAAAGGCCTCCTCGCGGCCCAGGCTTCCATCCCGAGGCCCCCCGCCCCGGCCCCCGAGGGGGAAACGGGCGCCGGCGGCCCCCACCCCGGTGCTCCCTGCAACCCGAGGCGGCGGGCGGGGCTCCGGCTGTCGGGTCCAGTTCCCACGATGCCCCCGGGGGGAAGGGACTGCGGGAGCGGCGGCCCCCGGCGCCCACCCGCGACCCCCAGCTCCTCCTGGGGCCGCCCCGAAGGCTACAGAAGCCTCAATGATAAATAAAAATAAATAAATAAAATGCCCCCTCCCCACCCACGCCCAGCGCCGCTTCCGCTGCAGGCTCCTCGTCCCCCGACCCCAGTTCCCGCCTTCCTTCCCCCGGGGGGGGGAGCTGACCCGCGCCTCTGAAACGCTGCTGTCCGGGCGAGACCACCTAAACCCCCGGAAACGGGGACGGAGCCCGCCCCTTGCACCTAGAAATCCGGCCCGCGAGGGACGCGTCTCCCCAACGTGCTAGATTTCTAGCTGCAGGGACGCAAGTCAGGAGAGAGACTCCCCCCGGCCCCCCTGGAGCCGCGCAGCCCAGACCAGGGCTGGGGACCGGCCACAGCCGGGGAACGGGCCTCCCCGGCTCCTCCCGGCGACCCCTACCCTGGTTGGCGCTCTCCATCTCGCCCAGGCCCGGAACCGTTGCGCGGCTACGGCGGAGGGGAAAACAACCACCGCGGCAGCTCCCCGCTTGACGGTGCAACGTCACACGTCACCGACGCTCCCTTCCGGGCAGCAGACGTCATCAAGAGGCGGCGGCACACGCCCCGCCAAGAGGTAGGAAGTGCGAGTGGGGGAAGGCGCCGACTCAACTTCGGGTTCCCGATGGACTCCTGAGAAGGGCGAAAGATGGGCAGGAAGAGGCCGACTCCGCTCAAATGAGCCGGGCGCGGAGGGGACATTGGATTTTTTTTTTAAGTGGTCAGCTGAAGATTTGCTTTGCTTGTTGATGTTGCGTGGCGTCGCCCTTTCCTTCCTCCCTGTTGGGGAGGAAGAGGGCTTCTTTCAAAACACAAGCAGAAAAGGCAAGGCTTTTTATCTCAAGCATTTCGTCCTCATGAACGTCCACCACGCGGACCTCACCGGGGGAATATTATAGTTGCGTTTGGGAATCGGAAATACTATACGACATGGGCTAGACTGTTCCTCTTTGTCCTAATGTGATTTCCCCCCGCCCCTTAGCATAGCGCCCTCTAGTGGCGATAGGACACAGCACCAGGATCACGGTCAACATTCTGAGTTTTAAGGCATTCTGCAGTTTTCAATTTTTTTTTTCAGGCTGTAGAGTTTATTAATTTAAAAAAATCCTGGAACTCCTAATTAAGAGGCAGAGCTCTATTGCTGGAAAATTGGCAATGTAACAAAACTTCTGCTGGATGTAATTTATTTATGCAAATGTATATATTAAAGTTATTTGGCTTTCACAAAAATAGATGCTCCAATTACTATCCCAGAAATTTCCTCCATTATGGGAAGTATAAAAAGGAAAGTCTGTATTGTAAATGCAAAATTAAAGGTCCCAATGTACAAACAATGCTTGCATTTCACAGTTACCTGGGAAGTTAATGTTTAACCAAATAAATCAATATTCTGTGGAATCCTTGGGGTTCTCTGAGCTTATCAATCAATATCCAATGACCAGATGTGATTGCTAGGGATGCCCCTGGCTTCATTCAAGTGACTTTTGGGGGGGGATCTTAGGTTCTGATGAAACCCATCACATTCTCACAGAACCCAAAGGCACTTTGAAAAATCTCAGGTATTTAGCAAAGGATGCACTCCCGGGTATGGCTGAGATCTTAATTTATGGTGTATCTCCAATTATTATTGTTGGTCGCACAGTCCACCAGATGTTTAGACTGGATTTGGCATTTTTGTCCCCCTATCAAGTCCTTCCCAAGGACCTGGGATAGGCAGACGTTGCTGTTTAATGGTGTGAAAGGCATTGTTGCAGGATGGAAGCTGTTCCAAGTAAAGCCGCCCTTTGCAATGGACTGGTGGTGATTTTGTCAATGCCGATGGTGTTCAAGTGATGATCCAGATGTTTTGGGCTTGCACCCAAGGCGCCTATTACTATTATTATATTTTTATCCAGACTTTTTTATATATATGGCTCAAGGTGGCAAATTCTCCTGCCCCCTGTTTTCCCCACAACAACAGCCCTGCGAGGTGGGTAGGGCTGAGAGTGACTGGCCCACAGTCCCCCAGCTGTGGCAGAACTACAACTCACATTCCCCTGGTTTCTGGGCCAGCACCTTCACCACTACACCAAACTGGCTCTCTTAATTTAATTAATTCATTAGCCAATGATTTCCTACAAAATTGACTCCGTGATTGCCCTATCTGTCTTGCAATGTTTTAAATTTGTTTTTCCTAATCGGTTAACTTTTTACAAACCATTGATGCTATTTTCTTACACGTGACTTTGAAATATCTTTGATGGGATATATATATAATATATAATCCCAGTGTTTGCTGGATTACTCATATATATACATATACATATACATACATACATACATACATACATACATACAAGGATAATCCAACAAATACTGTGGTTATTCTGAACTTTACATTTAGGAACGTCTGGTGAAACCAGGAAACAAGTTAATCCAAGAAACTATTGTAGGAGGAGAGATGTGTTAGTCATTGGCAACACCTTTCCTGAGTCACCATTTTTTTTAAAAAAGCAGCAGCTTTTGTGAGCTGCATGGAGTGGCTACACTGATGTAGGGTTTAAATTGGGGTGCTGTCTTCCCCTTGTTCCAGTTTAAATCCTATATCAGTTTAGTCACTCCGTGCATCTGAGGAAGGGAACTGCAGCTTACAAAAGCTCCTGCCTTTAAAAAAAAATGATTACTTAGAAGGGGCTACCAGACTCCTTCCAAGAAACCACGATCCAGTTAACCGTGGATTGGTGTGTCCTTCTAAACAACCCAGTATATCCAGGAAGCTTGTAAGTGTTGCAACAGCTCACGTTTAGCTGAGAAAGGTGGCATTAACTGCCTTCTGTAACCTCTGAAAGGCACTTTTGTTTTACCCTGTGGGGTGGCTACGGAAAAGATGGGCTCTCTGACATCTGACGGTCGTATCATGGATGGGACCACCAGCAGATCCTCTTGAGAGGTCTATGCCAGGCAGTTCTTGATGCCTCCTGGCTGCCCACCATGCAGGGCTTTTGAGGCGAAAACCCACCTTTTGACCCAGACCTGGAAGCCTGCAGGGAACCAACCCATCAATCTTAGGATAGTCATCATTATGTAGCAGGGGGTTTCACCCACTAGTAGTTGTCTGCTCCATTCAGTACAGCTGCAGCTTCGGAGTCATCTTCAAAGGCAGCCCCAAGTAGTGTGTGTTCCAGCAGTCAAGACACGGGATGGTGAGGAGGTGAAGATCAACACCTAGGCTTCCATGCCTGCTGTACCCCATTGTTCAGTCCCATCCAGAACAACCCTTATTTCTGGATGGCCAAGATGTTTATAGACTAGTGTTTCTCAACCTTGGCGACTTTAAGATATGTGGACTTCAACTTCCAGAATTCCCCAGCCAGCACGGCTGGCTGGGGAATTCTGGGAGTTGAAGTCCACATATCTTAAAGTCGCCAAGGTTGAGAAACACTGGTCTGGCAGATCCATTCATATCACAAGAGAAGCTTGATTAGTATTCATCTTTTTTTTCCCCATGGAATATATAGTTCTGTTTGGTTATGATTCAATGTCCTATATTGCACGAACCCAGAAAATAAGCTGATTCAGTAATCAAGCATATTTGAGTCACCAAAACAAGGCACTTTAGTCTGGCTTGTTATGCAAATCCAGTCAAGGGTGGTTCGTATATGATTCAGTGAGTCCCACAACCCAGAAAATTGGATGACGCGAATAACTTGTATTTAAGAGACCGCTGATTCGCCTCCTTTTGGCATCCTGCATTTGGACAGTAAATGGAGTTGCTGGACCAGGTTTTTTTTCCTACCCAAGAAATATTGTCTGTCTGAACACATATAGATCCAGATCTCCCGAGGAATCAAAAACTAAACACCAAAGAGGAAAGGGCTGTCTTTGATTTAATTCAGACAAAAAAAACAACCTTTTTAAAGCAGAATCTTTTTTTATTTTAATTTTTTTTAAAATTTATTCCAACATAACCATTTCTGCTTTCCTGAACTTTTAGAAAAAATAAAGTTCTCTTTTTTTTAGTAACCTTGACAGATCAAGCGTCCATCTCTTCTTTTTATAACATTACCTTTGTGTATGTACCTGACGGGCTTATACAATAATCATGGCTAGTGCTGTATATTAAAGCTCAAAGAAGAGTTGCTGGGACGGTTTTGCAGCTAAATTTCAGATCAGTAAGAACGGAAGGATCCTTTCTAAATGTATTCCTGGGCAGCTTAAATATTTACCGTAAAAAATATTTACAGTAAAGTTTTTCATACAGAAAGTCAAGGTGGCCTACATAGTATTCGCTCCTCCAATTTTTACCCTGGAAGGGGAAGGTTGGTTTGAGAAGGAGAGATTGGCCCACTGCCCCCCAGTGAATTTCCACGGCTGGGGGGGGACTAGAACCTGGGTCTCCCCATTCCTAGTTCAGCACCTTTGCCGCAAAGTTGAGCCTCATCTTTCAATAAATGAAAGTGCTTCATTCAGCAATCCTGGGCTGATCTCAGAGCCAGGCTTTATGGGTCAGGAACAGGGGCTATTTCCAACTCCAAATCTTGATTTATGCCGGGACCATATTCCTGATTGCCTTGTTTGCTCCACACCTTTCGCTGAATCATAGACTAACGGAGGAAGCTGCATTTATGCACCGTGGGAAGCCTCTCCAAAGCAAATGAGCTAAGCTTTGCAGCATTGCAACACAAGTTCCCTTCCTTTCACATGCACGCGAGTCATCGCACGGGCACCCCCAAGAAACAGCGCTTGCATCGTGATGGACACACTTGTTTTGACTGACACTTTGATGGGGTGGCTGGAGTCTGTGGATGTCTCCAGCAAACATGCTTCATCTGGGCCAGGTCAGCCACTGCCTTTACAACCTGCAAAGTTCAGTTAGTGTCAACTGGGATCAGCTTTGGGGTAGCGTTACACATCCGGACAATGCTGCCTTCTTGCTTCCTTCCTGATCTGAGGTGCTGCCACCCCAGAAAATGGGGTTATTGTGGCGCTTGGTTTAAATGTGCTGCGTGAATGCAGCCATCCCACCCCTCTGATCCAACAAGGTGGTCTGGAACGGGTTTCTAATCTCATGTCTGTAAGAAAAAAGTCCCCGCGGCCAACTTGACTCTTCCAATTTGGCGGGGGGCTGATCAGATGAGCAGAAGGACCAGATTAGGGCCGCCAGCCTCTCCAAAGCATGCAGGAAGCCCAGCCAGCTAGGTAGTCACTGGCTGGATTCTCACATGCCCAGCCCACTGAGATTTATGCCCAGAAAACTACGTGAAACAATCTGGAATCAGCCTGAGCCATTACAGCAGTGTTTCTCAACCTTGGCAGCTTTAAGATGCGTGAACATCAACTCCCAGAATTCCCCAGCCAGCAGGGAGTTGAAGTCCATGCATCTTAAAGCTGCCAAGGTTGAGAAACACTGCATTAGATGGCAAAACTAATCATAGTCCTAGACTTTAGAGAGATGAGGGAGGCCAGAGCTAAAAAACCTTGCTTCTCCAAGACACCACCTTGCTGGTCTTTAGGAGAACGCTAAAAACAGAACTATTTGGGACCCTTTTCTCAAGTCCACACACTGCACCCTCTTGACTCTTTTGTTCGTTTGTTTATTTGTTATCCTGCTGTTCTTTTAGTCGAAGGGTGTCTTACAATTCTTCACCGTTCCATTTTAACCATGGCCCAGATGTTTTAATTTTTTTCCATGTGGCACATTATGTAAACTGCGAGAGCGGCTAGATTGGGGCAGGATAGACACTGACTATATCATTGTGTGAGCCACCACACTGCCTAGGATCCCGGGTGACATTAAACCATGGTTTGTTCATCAGCCCCAGTGATTGGGTTCCCATCTAGCATTGAGCTGTACGGTCAGGTTTATTAACCCAGAACAGAGGGGTCGTATGAGATGTCAAGGCAAAGGCCAAGAGAGGCTCTTCTGGGTGTTAGAATGCAAACTTACCAGGTTCGTCTCTGGGCCGGGAATAAACACCCAGGCGGTTGCTTGAAGGAGAGAGAAAACTTTATTTCTGAGAGCCAGATACACAAGAGGATCAGCTGTCAGCCAAGCTTAGGGTTTCCCCGGGAGTTCCTTTTGTAGGAAGATCCTTAAAAGGCGCAAAGGGAAACCCACCCTCTAGGAATTCTTAGAAAAGGTCATTAACCAGATTCCAGCTCTCCGGGGAAATTGACTAGGGAAATTGACTAGGGAGCGTTCTCAGGTCAGGCTTAGGTTAGAGTTTGCCTTATCAGGTATTGTCTAATTGGAATGTAAATCTCTTGGGGAAGAAACCTTTTTAGGATTCAATCTTTGGGTTTCAGAAATGTTGGCCCTTCCTGCCAGGTCTTTAGTTATTTAATTTTGGGCTAGGGTGGAGGACTCTTGATATTTTCTGTTAAGTCTTAATCTTTTTAGGTGAGCCCATTCTTACTATAATTGAGCCATAGGCTTTGAGGGCTGTTGAAGATAAGCCACGATAGAATGAGACAAATGGGAAGCCTTGACTTCCCGCTAACATGGGGGGGGGGAGAGAATTTGAGTTCCTCCTCACATGGGTTAATGCAATGTGTGAACTCAGTAACTCTCAAGGGAGACAGATCCACACTGGGAGGCAGAAAAAACATTCAGAGGCTGGAGGGGAGAGGAGAGATGATTCACAAGCCAGGACAACTTTTCTGCCCAGACAGACTGCAAACACTGGGGCTTCTTAGCATCCAGGAAGGGCAGCTAAGAGAAGGCAGACTGGAGGCAACTTAAACCATGACTCTTCTGACCATATTTTCTCGGAAGAAATGAAGGACAAGCCTGAAAAAGGGGCACATCTGAAAGAGGTGCCTAAGGATAAAAAAAATTTAATTGTTTCTGTTCATAACTTTGCTGCACAAAGGAAAATTCAAGAGCCAAAGCAAGAAAAACTTTACCAAAAAGCATCTTCTAATAAAGACATCTAAAATCACACAGTATTTGTACACTTACTTTAACAAGACAATTCAATTTCCACATTTTTTACACAAATGGGAAAGACTGCGCGTTAAGTGGTACCATAGGTACGGTGACCAAAATAAAGGACGGACGGGAGTTTTTGAAAAACAAATCAGTCTAAAGGACAGCTTTCTGGAATCCTTTATAATAAAGGACATATGGTCACTGTAAGCAAGGCTGGGGTGGAAAAGGGGGATAAAGAGAACTTCTTGTTCTCTTACAATAATATATCTTAGGAGAATCTATTGAAACTAAATTTGGTTTGTCTGGGGACCCAATACAAGGAAGAAGCTTTTGTTTTCTTCTTACACCTGCCACCAGATGTAGCGATGGCCATAAATTGGAGCCGTTTTAAAAGGGGACGGGAGAAATGAAGAGGTGGATCAGGCACCTGACGGCTGCTAATCTTGAACCTTAAACAATACAATCCTATTTTACCTAGATTAGCATGCTGTACCAGGCAGATCTTCATAGAAGGAATAGATTAGATGTCCAGCCCCTGGTTATCAATGGAGACCGAGTGGAGCGGGTGGCCAGTTTTAAGTTTCTGGGTGTGACCATAAAGGAGGGCCTGACCTGGGGTGCTCACGTTGCAGCCTTGGTTAAGAGGGCCCAGCAGAGATTATACTACCTGAGACTTCTCAGGAAACAACAACTGAATGAAAAACTGCTGGTGACCTTCTACCGCTGCACTATAGAGAGCATTTTGACCTACTGCACCTGTGCATGGTTTGCTAACTGCACAGTGGCTGATAGGAAAGCGCTCCAGAGGGCTGCCGCCACCGCCCAGAGGATCACTGGCTGCCCTCTCCCCTCTTTGGAAGACCTTTACAGCTCCCGCTGCCTTAAGAAGGCTCAAAACATTCTTAAGGATCCATCCCACCTGGGACCTTCTTTTCTTGAACTATTGCCATCTGGCAGACGGTACGGGATGATGAAAACAAGGATAAATAGGCTGAAGAATAGCTTCTATCTTAGAGCTGTAACTATACTGAATTCTATCATATAGTGCAGTATTAATGCAGCATCAGGGGTTGTGCAATATGGAATGTGAAGGCTGTGTTTTATGCTTGTTATGTGTGTTACGTGTTTTATGGTTTTTATATTTTTAAAGCTGCACTGGGGTGGCATTTAATTTCGTTGTACAAGTAGTACAATGACAATAAAGATTTCTTCTTCTTCTTCTTCTTCTTCTTCTTCTTCTTCTTCTTCTTCTTCTTCTTCTTCTTCTTCTTCTTCTTCTTCTCCTCCTCCTCCTCCTCCTCCTCCTTCTCCTTCTTCTCCTCCTCCTCCTCCTCCTCCTCCTCCTCCTTCTCCTCCTCCTCCTCCTCCTCCTTCTTCTCCTTCTCCTTCTCCTTCTCCTTCTCCTTCTCCTTCTCCTTCTCCTTCTCATTGAGGGGCTATTGAGCCACTGTGGAGAATGTGGAACACGCCCAAAACATAGCACGTGAGCAACATGTATGTGCCATTCAATTTGTTTTAAGGCTCTGTCCACAGTACAGGGCGAGCAGCCAAACCGACGTTGGACCCTCTTTTGCCTTGCCTCCGTCAATGCATTCCACAACTGACACGGCCCCTGGTTCAGACCTCAGTCCTCTTTACAAATTATACCAGGCTTCACCCAAATTTTGAAGGGAGGATGGGACAGATCTTGCCACCAGATTCAACCGAGCGGTCGATATCTCTTCGCCATATTCGCGGAGGGGAAATCTCTCCTGGGGCTCACCAAATCCCCCTCTTGCTTGATTTCTTTAAAAGTTTCTTTTAATCAAAAATAACAATATGTGGGATAAAGCAAAGCTCATCCATTTACTAGAAAACAAAAATAATGGGTGGGTAACAATCTAAAGCTGTGTTTTTTCAACCTTGGCCACTTTAAGATGGGTGGACTTCAACTCCCAGAATTCCCCAGCCAGGGGAATTCTGGGAGTTGAAGTCCACCCATCTTAAAGTGGCCAAGGTTGAAAAACACTGCCCTAGAGTTTCCTGCCCACCTACTCAGAGAGAGGGAAAAAATATACCAGATCAGAGGCAGGCATATAGTGAAGATGCTCTCAAATTCTCTTGTACCTACAGTCCCAGAAGGTGGTCCTTCTCCAGCTTTAACGCTTTAGCTAGCCTTGTGAAAACTGACCCATCGCTGAGCTTCAGCCAGCGATGCTGCCATCCCGTTGGCTGTTTAATTGGTGCAAAGCAATGTTAGGATCACTTTGGAGCGATCCAGATTGGGGACTGCAAAGGAGGAGGAAGAGACGTGTGGATCTAGAAGGTTGAAGAGAGAGCCTTGATCTCGCCTGTGAGGAGCACCTACATCCAAACCTACAGGGGTACCAGGCCCACATTCAAATTTTGCAGGGATCTCAGATCAGCACCATGTCTCCAGTCCATCACCCCACACTTTGCACACTACTCTCGTGGTTGCGCGTCACTCTCTGAGCTGGGCGGCTGAGTTGATTGCTTCTGCCTCACCCATAGCTCAAGACAGCAGGCAGAAGTTCAGATTTGCAAGTTGCAATGCTGGATCCCCAGGAAGCTTTGAAGACTGGGCATTTCTACCACCCACCCACACCCTCTTTGATTGCCCTCCTTCCTGGAGGCTGCTAGACGTTTATGTTTTTGGTGTGAACCCAAGCATGGCAAGGGAGAAGGCGGGGTACAACCCAGAGGCCAATTTTGCAGTCCCTCCACAAACAACTGGAGGGAATGCTGGTCAACACATCACACGTTCTCAAGGCCTGCAATACAAGCCATCACAGAATTGTTTTGAGTGTGCAAGGAGGGAGCAAAAGAGAGATGTAGGGGGAGACTCACTACCCTGATAATCCTCATATATGACTCCTAGCAAAAAGTAAATTTCCAGGCAAGTCCATTTTGATTCTTGCTGACTTCATGGACACATCCCTGAGGTTTTCTTGGCAACGCTATTGATGGAGTTTGTCATGGCCTTCCTCCAAGATTGTTTTGGACTTCCCAGTCTAGCCAATAGATTTCCTGGTGGTCTCCCACCCAAGACCTAAGCAAGCCCAACCCTAAATTAGCTAAAATCCAGACCATGAATCATCCCTCTCCTCCTTTGTGAAGTACAAATCCTAACATGCTTCCTTCCCCAAGTTGTGGCCCTTTGATAGAAAGTTTTGGATACACTTATCTCTCAATGCACACAGGATTAAGGAAAGCCTCCTTAATCTAGTGGAGCTCAATTTGTGGCAACTTCACAGACTTCATTGTTGGCCACAATTTGGAAGTGGCTTGTCTCCCATCCAAGTACTAACCAGATCTGATCCTACTTAGCTTGTTGAGATCAATCAAGGTCAACTATCTGCTGCCCCCTGCTGTAGGTCTGGGTAAAAAACACCCTTTTGAAAATCCCTGCTTGAAATTTGAAATTTGAATGAGAAATAGGTGGGCAATTTCTCCAACCTCTCCAGGATAAAGAGAAATACTTCCACAATTTCTCAAGGGCAGGAATCCCTCTTAATAGCCACTGGAGCACCAATACTGAAAAATAAGAACAATAAGAAGCCATGAAAACTGCAGATCTCTGGAGAAAAAAATGTGCAGAGAATTAGGACCTTAACACACATCCCTTGGTCACTGTGTCACTAAGCAGGTGCAAAGTACCGCATTTGACCCATAAGAAATTCACCCCACTTCTCCTCTGAAAGGGATTTCTACTGCAAACTCTCCTTCATCCAACTGAAGAAGAAACAACAGGGGGAAAATGCAGGGGGAATTTTCTGCTCGGCATTAATAAATCTTATTATTCTGCTTTCTGTTTACCAAGGCAACATCCGTTGATCACTCTGTGGAGCGCTGTTCCTCACCAGCTTCCATGGGTGACTATTTAAACACAAGCATTGCTCAGCTCTAGGGAATGGCTTTCCAGAATTATCCCTAAATTTCTTCTGCATCAGGAAGACCCCAGAATCTGGATTCCAAGCAATCTTTTCAGCTCAGCTGGGCTACCCAAGAGATGAACTGAAGTTTCAGTGCTCTTAGCGTCTCTCCTCAGAGCCTGGCCAGCATCTAATGGGGATTTCATAATGCCCATCTCTGTTTATCCTCTAAGGAACCAGATTATGTGCCTCGGGCAACTTCAACCTCCTGCTTGGGAGTGATGGTTGTGATTCCCCACCCAGCCTGCCATTCTCCAGTCCAGATGACTGGGCCACCACACCAATTCCCTGCAGTGAACCTGCTGCCCTATAGGATAAGCTGATCTACAGCTTTCATCCTGCCATGGATGATGGGGATGATCCAGCACATCTGAAGAGCCCCTACTTGGGAAAGGACACATCACAAAAAGACAATACAGGAACATGATTAGGTTCTCCAAGCCATTCTCTTTGTCTGTCTGTCTCACTCTCTTTCTCTCCTCTTCATTCATTGTCCATCTCTTCATCTCCTGCTATAATTCCCATGGCATTTGGAAGTCATCAGGCTTCAGAAGAGACCAGTGGGTGGCCTCCACGTTCTTCAGATGCTTTCTGGCTAAGAACACAGCCATTTGTTGCTTTTCTCGGCACTGGCTGTACTGTCCAACCTGCCAAGGGAAGTGGTCCTTAAGCCCAAGGCTGGACTTGTAACACTGAAGCTCCTTGAGACACCAGTCATCATCCACTCTGTACCGCTGGTAAAGTGCTGCTTCCTGTTTGGGGTTGGCAGCTCTGAGCCAGTCATGCACAGCTTCCAGACCGTCTTGGGACATGATACATGGGTAACGGTATTCGAGCAACTGGACCAGAAGCTCGTTGGCCCTATTACATCTGAGATTGGCTATCTGGTCTTCCAGACCCACAGGGCAGGTGCTGATGACCTCATCCTTGGTCCTGCGAATGAGCAAGACGGGTCCAAAGTACTTGCACAGCTGTTCCCCCACGTTGAGGTTGAAGTGCTCCTTCACGGTCCGCACCACCAGCTTCTTCCAACTCTTGGGCATGACATTCAAAGCCAAGGGGAGCAGATCATCAAAGGTGGCGTCCAGAACCAAAGCACCCAGCGATGGGTAGGACATGGCTGCGCAGGTGGCTGAATAACCCCCTAATGACCATCCATACATCACAACGTCCTCAACTCTAAAGCCCAGGCGGAGTATGGCATACCTCATCACCACATCCACTGCATTGGCATCGTTCTTCGGGTACGGTTGCCCTGTGCTTCCGGCAAACCCAGGGTGGTTCCATCCCAGCACCGAATATCCCGTCTTCAAGGGGGTGAACAGGCAGCCCCACTGATAAAAGCTGACATTCCCCTCACAGCAGATCACGAGGCGGTTCCCCCGTTGTGCCCCAGGCACACCCAACTTGATTCTCCTGTCCACAAACATGGTGTCAATCTTATTTCCATCCCGGGCCACCAGCTTCGCCCGTTTCCCATTATACTCTTGCAAGAGGCGGATCTGACCCTTGGCCAGGATGGGGAGCAGGGCTTGGTTCAAGAGGAAGACAGAACCTGGGTATAGCAACCAACGGCCTAAGGAGTGAGCCATGATGTAGCTGGCAACACGACTGGGCAACTGTTTAACGCTGCTAATAAAGTTCCATCGGGTACTCCGGTGTCCATAAGGCCCTGCCTCCACTGCAGGCTCCACGGGACATGCTCCTGGCACAGCCTTGACGAGGATAGGGTGCCCACGGGCTTTGCCGCTGTCACTGCAACCTCCCGGGTAGCTGCTGCCTCCTGCTTCATCCCATCGAAATTCCACTGGCCAGTTACCAAATTCGAAGTGGTAACTGGCCATAAAGTAGGTTTTAAAAATGTGGGCAAGAGCTTTTGGGAAACAGAGGACACACATGGAGAGAGACAATGATTATTCTCTAGGAGCTGCATAAAGTAAATAAAAAATGGTGGGGGCAAGGCAAGGACCCCCACACTGATATTTCTGGTGTCTCCCAAGCAGGACCTTCGTGGCTGGACCAATTCCTTCATAGATGCATGATGCTGGCTTTAGAACCCATTGAAGGACATCTCTTTGGCCATGATGAACTCATACACATCCACGTCCTTGGGTGGCTCAGCATCCCCTAACACAAGAGCAGCGTAACAATGGGTGACATCAGGCCCCTTTGTGACTCCAAAAGCTGCCAAATCAACCAATGGAAACTGCCTGAGCAGAGCTAAAGGCCCTCTGTTCACTGGAGGACAAGAACGTCTGCAATGGTATGTGAGAAAGACCTAGGGAACGGCCAGATAAGAGAGGGCATAGCCCTTGGCTGCATAATGGGAGGAGAAAGGGGCTCAGAAGGGACCCTCCCTAGTTTCTCAGGCTGTAAAGGAGAGGTTGGAAGGGTTGTCCTTTCAGACTTGCAAAATTCTGTTAATGTAGCCTTACAATGAAATAGAATTAGCTTATCTGGTCGTATTTCCTGTCTGGTCTACCTGGGAAGGCTGACAGGACCACAATGTTGGCTGAAGGGGAATGGCTGGAATGCTGGCACAGGGCAAAACCAAAGCCAAGATGACATACCCTTGCCATTTCTCTCCCAGTGTGGGCGAAGTAAGGCTGGAGGGCTGGGTGGACGTGCCACAGTTCCCAACTCACGCCCTAGAGGGGCTCGATCTGCACCCACCTCAACCTCTTGGCAGTAAAATCAGTTCAGAGCCGAGGCCAGAGAGATCTGTATCTGCTCTGCAGGCTGTAACTGGGAAAAAGTAAAGAAGGACAAAGTGGAAAAAAGGAATTTTGGGGAAAAAAAGGGGTTTTTTTTTTCGGAAATGTGTGCCAGCTGATTTAGAAATTGCCAAATTGGTACTGAAGAAGGTGAACGCTAAAGTAGGCGCCAGGACAGCACCAAATTGAATTACATTTATTAAAATTGTCTGTATACTTAGGGTCTTCCCCAATCTGCTGTGGTGAGCCCAAGTGCTGAGAACAGCGCTCCATGGAATACAACTCACAAAGGAATTGCTTTCATTGGGCAAGATTGATAGTCCTTCAACCTCTCTCTCCTCAACCACCCTGAAGTTGCTTAGTTTAGGCATCAGCAAGGAAAGGTTATATGCTGTATTAATGAGGTTTAAGTGTCTAGCACAGTGTTTTTCAGACTTGGCAACTTTAAGAGGTGTGGACTTCAACTCCCAGAATTCCCCAGCCAGCTGGGGAATTCTGAAAGTTGAAGTCCACACCTCTTAAAGTTGCCAAGTCTGAAAAACACTGGCCTAGCACATATTGGGTGCCTGCTAAGGCAAAAGAGGGAAATAATTATCTAATTGGGGTTAGAGCAAAAATTTATTATCCCACAATTTACAAGAGTAAATAGGAAGAGCTAGCTTGCTAAGTAGCCTCTTTTTCAGGTGTTTTTAAAAAATGCAGGTCATTCAGAGGACAGGGTTTTCACAAGAAAAAGGGTGGCCCGCCTACTTTCAGTTCTGGCTTCACCCACTCTTTTTGAACCTGCCCAGCATGAAGCCCCAACATACTCCCTCAAGGTAATATGGTGTCATGGTATGCGGGAATGACCTTGGGAGACAGGAGGAAGAGCCGCAGACTAGGCCATGGTCAGATAAGAGGCAGTTGAGCCCACGGCAGGAATGGGGGTGTGGCAAACGTCTCGGAAGGGACCCTCCCAAGTTTCTTGGGCTGTAAAGGCGAGGGGGAGAAATGCACTTTCAGACTTGCAAGATTCTGTTAATGTCACCTTACAATAAAGTTAGAGCTACTACTTCTGGGTGTGTTTCTTGTCTGGACTACCTCACAAGGCTGACATCTGGCCCTTGATCGAAGACAAAATTTTCCCACACCTGCGTTAGAGGCCATCCCAGGAATGTTTGACCTAGTAAACATTCAACTGAAAAACAGGATTTGTCTCCATCCTTTCTCCGTTGGAAGAAGTTCTCCTCCACTTAGGGGATGTCAAGCATGGTCCTAACGGAGAAGCTCATGATGCTGGACATGGGGAAATCAAGGGGAAAAATAGAGCTGGTTTAGCTGTCTGCTAAAGATAAGATTCATACTTTTATTAATTCATAGTTTATGCCGGTGTTCTCAACCTCAGCAACCTGTGTGGACTTCAACTCCCAGAATTCCCCAGCCAGCATGCTTGTCAGGGAACTCTGGGAGTTGAAGTCCACACATCTTAAAGTTGCCGAGGATGAGAAACACTGGCTTATGCTACTGTATATACTTGTGGATAAGCCAAGAATTTTAGGAGCCACAATGCACCCCAAAACTAAAATTTGGCTTATCCGTGAGCATATTTGGTAATTCTTTTTAAAAGTACCCATATTTCCCATATATATTCGTGGATTAGCCCATCTGTGGATAGCAGACCCCAAATTTTTAACCAAAATACAATGAAGAATGCAGGCCAGCTTATCTGCAGGTGGTGCATTTTTTATGGTAAATTGGTTAAAAATGCAAGGATTGGTGGGTTTATACACAAGTATATATGGTACGCCAAGCCATTCTTTTTTTAAATGAAGGTTTGGGGTGGATTCGTTTCCATGTAATATTAAGCTCGGGTAATGAACTTTGTTGGGCTCCGTACACACTCTTGTTGGGGGAAAAATCCAATTGCTACAAAACTTTGTGAAATCCATAAGCTATCCTAGAGGAATGCTAACATTTAATGAGATCCCATTCAACAAAAATGCCCCACCTTGTGAGGTTTCGGCAGGCACGTCTCAAGATCTCACAGGATCTTGTGCCAGAAAGTGCCTGTGAGACCTTGAGACGTGCCTGCCAAAACCTCACAAGGTGGGGCATTTTTTTAAAATGTGCAACCTATACACCGGTTTACAGGCACAAGGCAATAAATGAAATAAAGCAAATTAGAATGGAGTATCAGTCTCTGAAAACCCATCTCTGCTTCGGAGCCAAAACAGCCACACTAAAACCGGCATGACTAATGCTAAGAACGAAACCCACAAAGGACTCAGAACGACTCTTCTTTCCTTACAGGCCAGGACGGCCGTGAGACCTCTGGCTTGTCACCCCATACTGCCGCACTTCACTTAACTATGGGTTGGTGGGCTGGGATCTGCGGGGGTGGGTCAAAAAAGGCAAGATGGCGGTTGTGACAGCACAACCAACCCCCTTTCCCACTGTACATGTGTGCGACATTGATCCACATGCAAAAGGGGCAGGGCTTGGATGGCGCTGTTGCTATCAACATCTGGCCTTGTCTGACTCCCTGGAGGGCCACGGTGCCGGGGTCTGCAAGGAGGCACATCGTGCCATCGACTCCAGCGTATGAACCGCAGCGGCTGCATTTAAACACATGCTGTGCACCCCATTAGGGCTGCAGGGATGGGTGTCTGGAGCAGGCAATCTGGGCAGGCCCTTCTACCAGCAGAAGAACGCCTCTGTTCACAGGACATGCTTATCCAGGTCCCTTACAAACTCAGCAGCTGCATTCATATAGCATGCTATACTATGTCCTCCCTCCCTCCCTCCCTCCCTCCCTCCTTCCTTCCTTCCTTCTCTTTCTCCTTCCTTCCTTCCTTCCTTCCTCCCTCCCTCCCTTCCCTCCTTCCTCCCTCCCTCCCTTCTCTTTCTCCTTCCTTCCTTCCTTCCTTCCTTCCTTCTCTTTCTCCTTCCTTCCCTCCTCCCTCCCTTCCTCCCTCCCTCCCTTCCTTCCCTTCCCTTCCCTTCCCTCCCTTCCTTCTTTCTCTTTCTCCTTCCTTCCTTCTCTTTCTCCTTCCTTCCCTCCTCCCTCCCTTCCTTCCTTCCTTCCTCCCTTCCCTTCCCTTCCTTCTTTCTCTTTCTCCTTCCTTCCTTCCTTCCTGTATTGTGCAAACCCAGACAACACATTGATGCCACTCACCATGCATTCCCAGAAAATGGGTGAGTTTAGCAACCAAGTTAAACCACCTGTATGAACACAGAGAGGGACCCTTTTCCCGCACCGATATGTGTTGAGCTAAGCATCTGGTTAGCTTCACCTTGAGGGAACCTGGCTTGATTATTTAAACTGTGACAAGTTCCTCCCAGTTTCTTTTTCAAGAGAAGGAAATGGGAATTTCCCAAAGAGCGGAAAATTGGGAAAGTCATCGACATATTTTCTTCTCGCCCTCATGGTTTGCAAGCGTGTGTGTTTGCTTCAAACACCCCTAAGAAAACAATACTATGTTCTGCAGCAAAGTTCTCTAACTAGGTTGTACAACCTGGCAAATGATGATCAGCTGAAAGAACAAGCAGGGTTCTGCTGGGAGGAAGCACAATCGGTTCAGGGCTGGGAACGGCTGGAATCCTGTTGCTACCAGCGTTGACCGATGGTTTTCACGGCACAAGGCGCTGAAGAAGGTGAGCAACGTTCAAGAACATGAATGTGGTGAGTCTGTTTCAGAGCACAGAAATGTTAACCACTTCTCAAGAGCTCCTGCATTTCCACACTAAACACAAATTCTGATAGGAGTATTTTTGCACCATTTGCACAATCTGCTCCTTCATGCTGTCGGACAGGGCAAAGTTGTCTCACAGGGCACAATTTTGCTCTAGCAAAACTTGATTGAGGGTGACTTCATTTGTGGCTGGATTCACATAATGTCTACTAGAGTTTATCTCTCAGGTTGCAGAGGATATTTTAAAGAAAATTAGAAGCGCTTGGAAGAGGTGTTGTGGTGACTTTTTTGCATCCAGAACAACAAAGTATGCACATTATGGCCAGAAGAACCAAAGTGTACAATGACCACTTTTTCAAACTGTAGCTGGCTCCCAAAAAGAGACATCTCTTTCTCTAAAATATTATACAGTAAAATCTATGTCAACCAAAATAGGAACAACCCATAAAAATAAGTCAGGGAACTTGCAATATTACAGCTGCATTCTCCCAGTATGCTTAGCCCGATTATTGAATTACTCCATTTGCTGAGTTTACACAAAATATCGAACCTTAAAGCACGAATCTCCCCTCCCCCCAAGTAGCCAAGCTTATCACTAACCAAGTTTCACACATGGTGCAAATGAAGTCAGTAGATCTTTACCTACCATGGTTAAGTCTCCTGTGCGGACACAGCCAGTCCATTCGTCAGCAACTTGAGAAGCAAAAAGTTGGCTCCCTGTCCAACTTTGAGTCACAGTTCTTCATCACCAGACAAACATCTCAGTGCAACAATAGACAATGACGAATCCTAGCATTTATTTCTCTCTCTTACTCTGCTATCAAACCACTATCTGACCAGCCTAGCTAGAGCTTCCAGGGCAGCTCAAATTCTTCTGGTGGTAAAGTTCTTCCATGTGTGGTCTCCACGTTCTTCAGGTGCTTCTTGGCCAAGAACAAAGCCATATGTTTCTTCCTTGCAGAAGATAAGTCACTCCCAACTTTCCATGGGAATTCAGTCTTCTGTCCAAGGCTGGATTGGTAGCTCTTCAGTTGATGGAGGCACCATTTGTCATCAACCCTATAGAAATGGTGATAGATGAAGCTTTCTACTTGAGGGCAGTCAGCAGTGAGCAACTGGCAGACCACTTCCTCCACTCCGGAGATGATGTCAGGGTAACGGCACCTTAAGATCTGCAGGAGCAGCTCATTGGCTCTGTTTGTCTGGACCATGGGGAGGTGGTTCTCCAGATGGAAGTGGGTGCTAGTGATTTCATCCAAGGTCCTCCTAATGAGCAGCACTGGCCCTTGATAATGGCACAGCATATCAGCCACGTTGAGGTTGAAGTGCTCTCTGATGGTCTGGAGCACCAGCTTCCTCAACTTCTTAGCCACAACCTTGGCAGCCAGAGGGAGCAAGCTGTCAAAGGAGGCATCGAGGACCAATGCTCCCAATTCTGGATAAGCCATGGCAGCCCATGTAGCAGTATAGCTACCTAAGGAATAGCCATAGATGGCAATATCCTCCAGGCTGAAATTCAGATGGTGCATGGCGTACCGGATGACCACATCCATGGCATTGATGTCATTCTGTGGATAGGGCTTCCCTGAGCTCCTGGCAAAACCAGGGTGGTTCCATCCCAGGACAGAATACCCAGCCTTCAACGGGGTGATGAAGCAACCCACTTCGTAAAAACTGCCATTCCCTTCGCAGCTTATCACCAGCTGCTTCCCAAACCTCTTCCCTCTCCTGTCCACAAACATTGTGTCAATCTCATTCCCATCACGAGCAACCAGTTTGGCCCGTTTCCCATGAAAATCCTCCATTAGGCGTGTCCTCCCATTCACCAGCAGAGTCAGCGGGACTTTGTTACAGAGATACACAGAGCCAGGATAAAGGAGCCAGCGGCCAACCGTGTGAGCCAAGGTGTACCTGATCCAGCTGTTGGACCCATGCTTCATTCGGCGGAGGATACTAATTTTGGCCTTCTTGGCCTTTCTGTCCTGGACAGCTGTGGACATGCCTGACAGGTGGCTCTCATGACTCCTGTTGCTGTCCTCACTGCTGGTACTTCTGCTGGCCTCATCCCAACAGTATTCAACCGGCCACTTCTTGAATGAATAACTGTCCTTGATCATCAGGCACATCCAAATTTTGAAACACATGACCGAACTCTTAAGTGATGTCCACAGAATAGCATGAGATAAATGAAAGGAAGTTGGCAGGGAAGAAGGAATGGCCAACAAACTGGGCTGGGTACTAGTCTGGGAATGAGGAACTTCCCTCACCATTTAACCCCAAAGTGGGTGTAGCTATTGAACCATGTTAGAACATCTTGAGGTCACTAACTCCCAGTTGGTACTATATAAAGGGAGGCTGGTACTATCCAAAGGGCAGAGGGCATTTCCTTTGAGAGTCCTCCTGGTCAGGGAGAGGTAATAATCAGCCAGGCCAACCTCCCTTTGTGAGCAATTTCTCCTCTGAGGACCTGTCTGAGAGAGCCATGAGGTCCTATTAACATCTACCCCAGATGCAGTGTCCCTCTCTTGTGGTACTAGATGGGGGGGAAGCAGGTTAGTCTCCCCCAAGTTTGGCTGCAGAAGTTTTTGTGGCCCCACAAACAGTGTTTGTTCTTATAATCAAGAGGTCCTAGATTCAAGAACTTCTCAATATAGGGTTCACCAGAGCTGGCCATGTTCCTCTGAACCACCTTCAGCTTCCTTTGATGGTTGCCACCTCAAAAGGAAGCTGAAGTACAGGCCACCATCCTCATGCACTTCCTTTGCAAATGGCAGAAATCCTGTGAGTTTTTTAAAAGCGGCCCCAATCTTGGCAGATTCTGGGGCTCTCACTTCTGCGATCTTATCTGAGAACGTGAACATCTCACGGGCTTTCGTGGTTTCCAGAGATTTTGGCTGTTTGTTTGTTTGGGTTTTTTTTAGTTTCAAATGCCTTAGTTCCTTACAAAGTGTCCTGCTCCCTATTCAGATGGATTCCCAATCTTTGTGATTTCTGTTTTGGGAACTCGGCACTGCTCCCGTGTCTTCTGCCAGCCTTGTCATAGTCAGATGGGTTAGTGAGAAGCAATCTCTTCCTCTGCTCTCAGATGCATGATAACCAGGAGATTGGTGGGGTTGCCATAAGCAGACCTGTTCTGGAAGGGGAATTTTTCCGGAACGAATCTCCTGGCATCAGATGTGTGGCCTTGCACAGTCCTGCATCCTCTTCTCTCCCTTTCTTTTTGAGAAGTTGCATGGCTGTAATTCCTACAAGGCTAAGTAGATTATCAAAGGCAGGGCTGTTTTCCCCGCTGTTTCTTGTACTGCTGCTGTAAATTTCCTACTGTTAGCTGTGCCTACCAGTAGAGGTCCTCTAGCAACCATTAGCAGGACTAATATAGTGTTTCTCAACCTTGGCAGCTTGAAGATGTGTGGACTTCAACTCCCAGAGTTCCCCAGCCAGCTCTGGGAGTTGAAGTCCGCACATGCTGGCTGGGGAATTCTGAGAACTGAAGTCCACACATCTTCAAGCTGCCAAGGTTGAGAAACACTGCTCTAATGGTGGCAAATGTTTAAATTCCTAGATTAATTCCCAATGAAGCTTAGCAAAATCAATCTGCAGCTCTTTGTTTGCTAGGTGATATTTTGCCAACTTTAACTGTATTTAAAAAAAGATACCATTCTGAAGTTTTGCTTGTTTCCAGAAAAAAATCATTAATTTCTTAAATTAAAGGGCTGATTAATTAAGGCAAAATTCCATTTTTGTTAAACAGCTGGTAATGGATGCCTTCTTGTCTCAGCAGCTGGGATCAGAAATTGTGCTAAACCATAATATGGTTTTTACTTAGTATACTATATGAACCCAGCCATTATGGCTTCTTCAACAACTACTTCATGAATCAGGATCTGGGCAAATAGGACAATTCAGGAACCAGGTTCAGTGCCTGGTGGGAATTAATTCCCTCTATTATTTCACACCGCTACCATTATATTTAGAATTCTGTGTTCACACCAGTGGCAGGGTACCAGCTTTTCAAGGTAGTCCAGACTAGGAAACCTATGCCGTGTAGGTAAGGACTATTTTTATTGTAAAGTTTTAGTACCAGAAACTTGCAACTCTGAATGCATTTCCCCCTCTCCCCCTTTATCATCATCATGAGAACCAGGGAGGGGCTTGTCTCAGACGTTTTCCCATGTTACATTCTTGCCCAGGGCTCAGGCCCCTCTTATCTGAGCACTGCCTTGGAAGTGGCTCTTCCTCCTGTCCCTCAAGGCCATTCCCTCTGCCCTCTATGTTTCTGCAACACACACAAAAAATGGGCAGAGCTTCAGTCATACCATCATAGCTGCCATTTTGACTTTTTGGATCGTACCCCATGGACACTCCCCCCCCCCATGCCTCCCCTTCATCTTCCAAATTTGCAGCCTCCTTCGAAAAGGATGGCAGCTGTCTTCTGATCCCGTTCTCACGTATAGGAGTTGGATGGTAAAAACAACACGTTGTGGTTTGAACAGGTTCCTGGTCCTGGATAGACAGCTGAGAAAGGGATTATTTTAGAGCAGTGTTTCTCAACCATGGCAACTTTAAGATGGGTGGACCTCAACTCCCAGAATTCCCCAGCCAGTACTCTGGCTGGGGAATTCTGGGAGTTGAGGTCCACCCATCTTAAAGTTGCCAAGGTTGAGAAACACTGCTGTAGAGAAAGCAGAAAGACAGTGCTTGGCTCCTGATGAGAAGAAGAACTGAGCATGAAACAATTGAGAAAGCCGAGAAAAGGGAGCCAGAGGGCTGAACAGAGCCTCTGTCCAGCTCCTGGGTGGGTTTACCAGTGTGCAAACAGCACTTGGGCAAAGTGGCTGCAGCCGAGCATCACTTTTAATTCACAAACAGGGCGGGGGGGGGGGGATTTACACAGGCCCTTTTCTCACCTCCCTTTGCATCCCTTAAGACTTGCTCTCCTTGACTGCTTTCTCTCCTCCGCGAATTGCATGGGGTTGCCTTAACTTTTCATCCCTTTCTCTCTTCTGAGCTGACCCCCCCCCCCACCGCGTGATTTGCCTGCAGTTCTTCAGCATGGAGGGCTTTCTCTGCAGCTCCTGCAGAGCTGGGGGGGGGGGGGGGACCAAGCAGAACAAGGTTACAGCTGCCAGTGGGGGGCTGCAGCCAAGGGGCTGACCGCTAGATGGCCCCAGAGAATTGATTCATTATGTGCCGTCAAGGGGTTTTCCACCCTATGACCAGATAGAGAGATAGAACTGAAGACCCCAGAGCCGTCTGGCGTGGGGCAAAAAGAGACGTAACCAGCCCTGGGGGTGGCTGGCGCCGTGAGGACGCTCCCTGAGCCTAATCCTTTCACCATTGATCTTGGAAGATATTTATTATTTGTAGGACTATGGTTTTATTGTGTTTTAATGAACATTTATTTTTTTTACTGTAAATCGCCCAGAGTTGTTGTAGGGAGGTGGGCGATGACAAACATGAAGTATAAATAAATAGAGAGAGAGATAGAATTTAGATTTTTTTTCCCCTGTCTCTTTGCTGTCACCTTGTAGTCGTTGGGTTTCTTGCAGCTCCAAACTGATGGCCTTAAGCAAAAAGGAGTGGAGGGCATTCAGGCCAACGGTGGTAGAAATGTAGGGCTGTCCCCATTCCCCTACCTAGAAAGCCAAGGAAAGTGTAGATGTCCTTTGTCCCCATCTTGTCCTTGTATTATGACAAGTATACATACAGGCTGCCTTAACACAGCACGATTAAATCATCCAGCAGAAACACAGAATCTGAGGACCTAAGATGCATCTGGCCCTGAAAAGCCTTGAGTCTGGCCCCTGGACTTCTAAGACATGTCACCAAGTTCACACAACATCCTTAACCTAAGTGCTGAATTAACCCCCTGCCTCAATTGGCTCAACACATTGAACTATCCACTTGGCAACCCAAAGATGGGTGGATTTCAACTCCTAGAGTTCCCCAGCCAGCCTGTGTGGACTTCAACTCCCAGAATTCCCCAGCCAGCATGGAGTTGAAGTCCACACATCTAAACATTCCTGAGGCTGAGCAATATTGCTTCCTGACCAAAAGAAAACGAGAAAGAGAAAAAGAAACCCCCTTAGGTAGTCATGAATGAATCAGATGAAACATACATTTGCAAACTTCTGAGGGGCAAGAAAGAAAGAAGGAACGTAGGTCTTTTCTCAGAGAAGTGGGAGGAGTACTGCTACTGAATGGAATCTTCCAAGAAACTTGCAGAGGAACATTCGGGGGGCAGGCATGTCTGGGGAGGTCAAAAAAGTCAAGGTGGTGGCTGCCGCCATGCAAACAAAAACCCACCCCTTTTTAAAATGAGTGTTGTACAACCCTGGATATCATCTTGGGTTTTTTGACCCGTCCTCCAGCAGATGCCTTTGGACTCCCATGCCTAGTGCAGGTTTCAAAGATGCCGCAAGGATTTTGGCTTAAAATAAGCCCCACATCAACTCTTTCTCGCTGGTTTCCCCATCCACCAGATTGCTGTTTTCCTGAAAAAGCAATGATTGAAAAGTACTCTTGTTTCCCATTACAACTGCCTTTTTGAACATTTGTGTAAAATTTTAGATTTTCTGGAATAAAGTTTGCCATCTTTGGCTGGAGGGCGGGCGGGGGGAAACAAAGATTTTGTCAATGTGAAGTCCAAACTGCTGTGCAGGTCACCGAGAGGAAACGTCTCTGCAAAGTCAGCAGAATGCCGGCATCTGATTGCTAAAGCAGTTTTCCACATTTGAAAAGTTTTACTTCTCTGCATTTAGCAAAACAAAAGAAATGTTCAAAATTTTTTTAAAAATGCCTAGATTACAAATAATCAAGCAAATGTACTTACTTCCTCAAGTGTTATTAAATGAGGAAAGAACAGAACAAAACTGGAAATGAGCCGTTGCACAATACATTGAGCGAGACCCCTGTGGGTCCACCTAGCTAACCTTGGCTGATCCCGAGAAAGCTAACCAGGGTCAGCTCAGTTTAAGGTTTGGATGGGAAACCACCGGGGTGCACACTAGACTGGGAGGATGGGAGGGGAACCCTAAAAGATGATGCCAAGCTATCCATGAAGTCTCCAACACAGTGTTTCTCAACCTTGGCAACGTTAAGACGTGTGGACTTCAAAGTCCACACGTCTTAATGTTGCCAAGGTTGAGAAACTTTGCTCCAACAGCTGAACTAGACTTGTCTCAATCAATCAATCAATCAATCAAATCTTTATTATGGTCAAAAACCACAGACTTTATGCTGGTCATGTCCATTCTGGAGAATGGTCCTTGAGGTTCAGTGGTGACCAAACCGCCTTCTTCTTCCATCCTTGGATTAGCTCTTTGTCCTCACTGATTTATCTTAATCTAAGACTGCATGTGTACAACAAACACCCCAAATGGTCTTCCCTTTTCCCCGGTCTTCCTTTCAAAGGCTTTCCAGGCGGAGGAGAAGAGAAACCTACAGATGGAGATGGGAAAGGGGCCCTCAAGCCATGTTCTCTGCTGGTCTCTCCCTCCCACCATCCTCCTTTCCCTTTCTTCCTCCCCACCCTAGCCATACCCTTGGGGGATTCAAACCCTTGTCAAGCCAGCTGGACCTGCACAGACTCTCCTCCTCTCCCCTCCCAGCACAGGGGCTGTTAACAAGCCGACCTCCTCACAGCCTCCGGGTCGCACAGGCAGGTGAACACATGCCCTATCCTGCCTCTGACCCCAGAGACCCCTCAGAAGGCCTCTTCCCATGGCTCTCCATGCAAGGCGTCTCTGTTCTCAGCATTTCAACAGGTCTTTGCCATCCTACCTAGCGAGACACCCAAGGCTTGTGCACATGTGCGGGTGCGCATAAACACACAAGTGCATGCTCCTGGTTGGTTTGGAGGGCAGGAAGGCTCTCTGCATCAGAGCCTTATCGTCTTTTCCCTCCTTAACAGCAGAGGTCAAGTGGGTCCCACCCTTATCGGCCCTCCCCATAGAGGCAAGAAGGGGGCGAGGGAAACAAAGAATGCGCTGGGGGGGAGGTGGGGGGAGGCCTGGGGGGAGGCAAAAGGCTTGCTCTCGGGGGCAGGAGGGTGGGAGAGTCCTTGTGAAGTTAGCCGGCCTGTTGGAAGCAGGACAAGGCCGCCTTGGCTGAGCCTAAAATAGCCCCCTCCCCAACGGATGTTTATCCAACCCTGAAATAATGCTTTTTAAAAAAATTCTCTTTCCAAGGAGGCAACTTCATTCTCATCCTCCCTAAAAAAATCTCTCCATCCCCTGCAAATTCTTTTTCAAGCATGGCAGTGTGAAAATGCATGTTCAGTTAGCGGCGCTGGTAAATTGTAATCGATAGGAATTACTCCAAAAGCAGGGTCCCGGTCCCAGTCCTGGTCCTGGGGGCTTTCTTATTTGGTTTCTACAAGGATGAAGGGATGTCAGGAATATTCGCCCAGCGTGACGGAAAAGGCAACCGTTGTTCCCAGGTCTCCGCAGATGTCAGCTTCAGCCAGTTTCTTTGAAGAGAACTTTCCTGTTAATGCTGCTGTGCTTCCCGGTGATCAATGTTTAGGGAAGCCACAGTTTCCACTCCCGTGCATGGATTTCTGCAGCTGTGGCATTCAAGGGGGCTTGGAGCTTAAGGAATTTAAGCGGAAGCTTCAGCTCTTGCCACCATCTGCATGTTCCCATTATGACGTTTCCTGTGGGCACAGCAAGCCTCAGAATGCAATCTCAGTGGTGCCAGGGAGACACGTGCCACTCTCTTGATTTCCCATAAGTCCCTAGAGCAGTGGTTCTCAACCTTGGCAACTTGAAGATGTGTGGGCTTCAACTCCCAGAATTCCCCAGCCAGCATCTTCTAGTTGCCAAAGTTGAAAAATACTGCCCTAGAGCAGGGGTTCCCACCCTAAGCATCTTCCAGCTATATGGATTTCAACTCCCAGAATTCTCAGCAATGACCATGCTGCCTGGGGAATTCTGGGAGTTGAAGTCCACACTTGTGGAAGCTGCTCAGGCTGGGAAATACAGCCCTAGAGCAATGCAGTGTCAAGGGGCATTGTGGGAATTATAAATGGCTTCTTCTCTGGATGCTGGTTGGATATGTGGGGTGTAAAAACAGGGGCAGACAGATCTTCTCCCTTTCTAAGACAGGATGGACTTCACGCAGATGCCTCATTTGCGCACGCACACAGCTACTTTCTCTGTTGCTGGAATTCGGGTATGTATTTGAAGAACATCCACTGAAAAGTTTGCACGGACTGCGATAAAAGGAACTTGAGGATCAATGACCACAAGGGTGAGGTTTAGAAGATCAGGACTGACTTTTGCCTGTACTGTAAGCAACACGATGTGGGGCTGGCTACCAGCTTGGCTGGCTTCCAGAAAGGGTTGGACAAATTCATGGAAGTCCTGGAGATTCATGCTGTTAGCCTTGATGGCAGTAGGACTACCTCGAAGGCCATCTGCTGGGAGGCTAGTGGGCTTCCCTGAGCAATTGGTTGGCTAGTGAGAGCAGCATTTCTCAACCTTGGCCACTTTAAGATGGGTGGACTTCAACTCCCAGAATTCTCCAGCCAGCTGACTTAAGGACAACAGACAGTTGGATTAGGTGGGCCAGTGGTCTGATCCAGCAGGCCACAGCTTATGTTCAATCCCACTGCAAAGTGGGGCTAGCATTCAGTCCCATGGCAAAGCGGAGCTAGTCCTACCCCATGGATGTTGCAATGCCAAGTGTCTGTGAATACCTGAAAGGGTTTGACCCAAATTCAAATCTCTGTTCAGGTAAGAAGCAGAACTGATCTCTGTAGGACTTCAGACCCATCCCATGGGGACAGCTTCTGCACAACCTACTAAATTAGGTTAAGATGTGGCTGGAAAATGTGTAAGGACAGTGTGTTGCAAGAAGCCAGTAATGATGGTTACCTGTGACCCAGGTAACAAAAATGTGATTTGTTCAGTTCTGGCTTAGTATGTTGTACAGACTGAGGCACTGTAGTTTATCAACCAAGGTTTATGGTTTAGCCACGGGCGTGACACTCAGCCACTATGGGACCTTCAGTAAATCTTGATTACGTGCACCTCCAGACTCACACTAACTTAGATTTATTGTGAGGATCGGAATGGATTATTTATTTATTTGCCTTCCTTCACTTGCCTCCCACCTGTTTTAAACAAAGCCTAGCTGGCTTGCATAAAGCAGGGAGTCGAAAACCATGAATATAATCCTGTAATTAAAACGGACATCGGAGAGTTAAAAAAAAGATGGATAACTTTGCTTAACTCCATTTAAAAGTGTGCTCAGAAAGCCAGGGTTGTGGGAAACCCAGTGTGAATCTTCTCCGACTCCGTCTCACAGCCGGGCAGGTTTTTGCAGACAAGATTGGGTAGCCCGGAAGGGCGAGGGCTAAAAGAAGTGCCAGGGGTGAGAGCAGCAAAAGGCCAGAAAGGGTGGGGAGGTAAAGCAGGGGAGATCTTAGCTCAGATCAGCTCCTTTGGGTTCCGGAACTGAAATGGCCAAGCTGTTGATTTGCCATCGTCCCCCTTCGCAGGTCCTTTTCCTCCAGGGGTTGTGTCTTGAACCCCTTGCACCTAACTTCTGCTTCCTAGCATCAGAAGTGCACTCCTGCCTCCATGCCAGACTCCTCCTCCTCCTCCTCCTCCCCCTTCTCTTTCTCTTTCTTCTTCCTCCTCCTCCTCCCCCTCCCCCTCCTCCCCCTCCTCCTCCTCCTTCTCCTTCTCCATCTCCTGCTCCTGCTTCTTCCCCTCCTTCTCCTTCTTCCTCCTCCTCCTCTTCCTCCTCCCCTTCTTCTTCTTCTTCCTCCCCTCAAGCCGCTCCCCCCCCCCACATGCATCTTGCAAAATTCCTGCCCCTTCGTTGCCCCACCAGGGAGCCGGTCTGGTGCTTTTAGAGGGCCAGGATCAGTCTGGCCCTCCTCGCTTGCCTGCCTCCCTTCGTGTCCCTGCCCCCCCTCTTTAAAAATAGCCTGAGATTTATTTTCTGGCAGCATGGAAAGCCCCCGGGGGTGTAAGAGAGGAAGCAGACAGGCTTTTGAAAGCCGGGGGTGGCGGAGGGGCTGGGGAGAAGGGGAAGATGGATGAAAAGGACAGGAAACCACCCTCCCCACCCGTTCCGACAGCCCCACGGAGGGAACAGGCTCAAATGCAAACGGCATGTGGTTGAAGGGAAACTCCCAGGGCGTCAAAAAGGGGCCTTGGCTGACTCTGCTGGACTGTTCAAGGAACCAAAGCCGACAGCCGAGAGTGGAGTGGGCTTTGCCGGTTTGATGCCCGGCATAAGGGGCTTTTCCAGTAGCCCGGGCGCCCCACGGCTCACCCAATGGATCCAACATCACAGCGGCTGGCCAGTTTGTTTATTTCTTTTGCTGAATTGTCGTGGCTGCCCCTCTAGCCTTTCCATCAGACGAATTGGCAGGTGATAGAAAACTGGGATGGAATAGCCCATAGCCTAAAAAAGAGAGACAAAGTGAAGAACAATCTTACGAATTTAGAGAAATGAGCTGAAAGTGGCGGATGGAAGCTCCCAGAGACAAATGCAAACATCCTCGTGGTGCACAAAGAAATCAAACCGATCCATATCGGATGGGGGGCTTGGAAACCCAACTTGTGCAAAAGGGTCTTGGAATGATGCTGATCACAAGAGGACTGTGAGCCAGCCATGGATGAGGGGGAAAAAATGCAGATGTAGGTTGCCTCAACAGAAATATGGCTTCCAAATCAAGGGGGAGAAATCGTTCCACTCTGTTTGGTATTGGTCAGGCCCCAGGTCTGTAACCGAAGCATCATCGTATCAGAGATGCCCCGGTCGATCTGCATTCAGATGTTCAGATGGCCAGGACTGACCAGCTTCCCCATGGCACGCATTTCACGTCAAACAAGAATCATAGATCAATCTTGGCAACTTGAAGATGTGTGGACTTCAACTCCAGGTACCCCTGGCATACTTAACAACAGCCAAAACCCCCCACTCAAAGCGGGATGAAGGAAACCCCAGTTCTCAAAACCATCTTTTTCTCCATGCTGGTATGTTTCAGATCAGTTGGACTCCATATTCTCCAGCCAGCCTTTGGAGGCCACAAGCTGGTTGAGGACCTAAGGTTAAGAAATAAAGCCACCCACAAGCATTGCCTGCCTGAGACCCCTGGGACGGTTCCAGCGTTCTTGGCTGCTTCCCCCCGGCGCGACCTTTCCCTGCTTCCCCTTTGCACCGCCGTGGAGGATATTACAATACCCCCTGCACACCACAGTTCCTGTTTTCCCACCCCTCAATTCCTTGTTCTTCCTGGAGGGTTCACTCTTGTAGCCTAATCAGGTCTCATTTCCGCTGCAGTCCCCCTAAAGCACATATCCCCCTTTGCTGTTGACACCCCCTATTTGGATTCTCAATTTCTCTAATATGATAGCTGATTGTTCCACCGCTGGCTTAATTGAACTCCTTTCCGGCCTGGTGAGAATGCTTTGCTGGACCCCTCCCCTGTTTCTCCCCCCTCCCTGTCAGTCATCCCTAGGAGCTGGCTGACTATTAATACTGAGCAGAAGCCCCCAAAGCAATCATTTGAGAAGATCAGGCACTGTGGACTCCAAACAGATGTTGACCAGCTGTGTCAGAGTGCAATTATGAGGACAGATTTCCATACTTTCTAAAATGGTCCCTTCTGTTGGAGGAGAAAATGTTTTTTCACCTTTCTGGGTAGGGCCAGTGACAATACAGTGTCTGGGGAGACAGCAAGATTTCAGGAATATACTTGATTAAGATTTGTAAATGCCGATGACCCCTCTTGATGGCATTGGCTGGATTCCCACAACACACTTAACCTAGTTGTTGAAGTAGCCCATGTTCTGGGTTTACAAAATAGGCTGAACCATCCATTCGCTGCCCAGGGAAGTTCGTTAAGCCATTTAAAAAATGGCAAAGGTTGAACACTAACCACATTGGGCAAAACCCACCACTCGAACTTGACTTGATCTGGTTAAACATGTCATCTGAATGGAGCCCTCTAAACTTGCATTGCTTTTATAACTGTCTAAGTATCATGGGTTCCCCACAGAATTATGATCACTGTAGTTGGGCTAGTGGAATCCCAAGCCATTCTTACGTGCTAACAATTTTCCATGTGGCCGAAAGAGGGAGAGCAGCTGTGTTCACACAAAGTGCGACAAATTCATCCTTTTTCTGAGCAAGGGTTAGGGGGAACAGGGTTGAAAAACGTCAAGATGACATCCAGGAAGTCCTGCCTCTTTTTTTACATGCACCACCCATACCATGTGTGTAGAGAAAGGGTGAGGCTTTGATTACATAGTTTGGCCACCCTCTTGACTTTTTTGACCCCCCCTCCCCACAGATACCTCTGTTTCCCAATTCGCGCCATCTCTTGAAGCATAAGCCAAGTGGCTGAACTGGATTCATTCGGTTGCACACAAAATACACAAATTTAAAGTTCCCCAGCCTCAGCATGCAATACATGAGGACTTTAGCTGACCCCTTCAACGCTTGTGAATCCAGCTGTGGGTCACCAAATTGTGCAGGCTATTTCTCAACCATTTGAGCAGCTTCAAAATCCTTTGGGAGCATGCATGTTCCGTTGTCTTTCAGGAGTGTGGCAACATCTATTTGCAGTGAAGCAAAACAACACCACTTTGTTTTCTCCCTGTTGCCTTCCTCTGCTGTGTTGTGTGTATGTGTGTTGAATGCTGGTTACTTGTATTGAATTAGTATTTATTTCTTAGAAGCCCCAGTATATATCACGTGCATGATCTGACTGGATCCCCTGGGGAGACCTCAAGATTTTAGGAAATAGCGGAACTCACAGGCTGAGTTTGTTCAACAGACTAGGCTAAAACATGGATTGTTAGTTTGTGCTTCAGTGGGTAGTCAGAATCCAGACTATCTTTCATTGGTTAGTTTCAGTAAACTTTAGACAAACTATGTTTTCCTGCATTCCCTGGCTCAAACCTAAAACAGTTTATCGTGTGATTTAATGCGAGAATAGTTTGTTTTATTTCAAATGTGTTAAGACACTGAAACACGAATGAGGCAACTACATTTCAACCTAGCGTGACATGTAGACGGAGCCCGTGTGGGGAGCTTATTATATTGTGGTTTAATTTAGTAAACTAGGGTTTTTGTTCACCTTTGCAAATGCACTCTGTGAACCCTGTCTTTGCTGGCTGGATTTTCTCACCTAAGAGATACTTAGTTCTTAACTGGCCAGCCTACGCTGTTTATCTTGATATTTTCTGCAGTGCTGTAACATCTGATCCACTCACAGGGTTCTTCTTCCCCTGAAATTCTGCCTTTCCCCAGACCACTTTTATGATTGTGGTTTCCCCCAGCTACTGAGTTAAACATATTCCAACCAAGCTTTCTATTTCTTACCAGATTGACTTCAAAGCTGTGGAACCTGTTTAACAAAGCCTCTCCTCCCCTTTGTTAGAGGAAATCTAAGATTTTTAGACTAGATTTCACGGCTCACTTGCATAGTTCCACCGTTGTGAATAACCACAGAAATGTATTTTTAAATCTTCCCTCCTGCTTAGTTACGGGAGGCTGGGGGGGGGGGGGACATGCATTTACCAGATTTTTTTTTTAAAGCAACCTGAAGCAAAGCATGAATAAAAGGAAGTTAGAAAGTGCGCTGTCTGTACAAAGCATTCTTGCGCAGACCACAGAGGTAGGGTCAGTTCCTGGATGATCAGAAGAAAACGCTGTTTCAAACACTGCTGATATTTTCACCGCAATTGTAGTGTTTGAGACGGTTAGTGGCTCATGCAGTATTGCAAACGCACACATCGTTCAGCTCAAGGGGCTTTTCCAACTCCCTCAAAGTCTACCTACTTACTCTGCAGTCAAAGCAAAACTGACACGAACAGGATTAATTCTGACCCTGCTAGGATTCCAGGGGCCATTAAGACCTGTCTTTCTCAGGGACACGTCACTATAAATCAGTGTTGTCCAAACTTGGCCGCTTTAAGATGAGTGGACTTCAACTGGCTGGGGAATTCTGGGAGTTGAAGTCCACTCATCTTAAAGTGGCCAAGTTTGGACAACACTGCTATAAATGTTGCTTCCTCCTGGAGTAGGGCTGGTTGTCCCTGACTGCTTTACTGTTCTTGGGACCTCTTTTTTTTTTTTGGTGCCTTTGAGTCAGTCTTGACTCCTGGCGACTGCCTGGACCAGCCCTTGAGGTTTTTGGATATGATTTGTCACAGCCTTCTTCTTCCTGGGGCTGAGAGAAGGGCCTGGCCCAAGGTCACCCAGCCAGCTTTGTGCCCAACTAGACTCAATGTCTCCTGGTTTCTAGCCTGGAGCCTTAAACCACTACGTCAGTGTTTCTCCACCTCGGCAGCTTTCAGAGGGGTGGACTTCAACCCCCAGAATTCCCCAGCGTGCTTCAACTCCGGCAGCCGAAGTCCGCACATGCTGGCTGGGGAATTCTGGGAGTTGAAGTCCACCCCTCTGAAAGCTGCCGAGGTGGAGAAACCCTGCGCTGCATCACACTGGCTCTCCCTTGGCACTAGATTACGCTAAATCAGTGATGGTGAACCTACGACACGCATGTCAAAGGTGACACGCCACAACATTTTGGGTGACACACCAGTGTTCACCAACGCCCAACAACTATTTTCCACGTTTGAGTTACGAAAGAAACTGAATTTGTTTTACTCGTATTTCATTTTTGTAATGATTTGACGTTTCTTTATGTAATACATAGCACCACATATAATTGGACTGTATTTTTTAAAAAATAAATGAATATGTAAAGAACTGTGTCTCTTTCGTTCGGCGGGCGGGGGCGGGGGGCACGCCAGCAGAGTCAAATGAGGCATTTTCCAAACTTTTGACACGCTGAGCCCAAAAGGTTCATCATCACTGCGCTATATCATACTATTTTATATTTTTAACCTTGTTATTATTCCTTTGAATATACCGTATTTTTCCGACTATAAGACGATACTTTTTTCTAAAATCCTTACCCTAAAAATTGAAAGGCGTCTTATTCAAGGAAGTCAGCGAGGAGAGAACCTCGCTGTTGCAAAACTGCCCATACTTTGTTTCTGGAGACAGGCTTCCTCTTATTGCTAGCCTCCAATCACGAGTGAAATAGCTTGTCTCCCAAACAGACTTCCTCCAATCACGAGCCTGATGTATCTGGTGTCAGCTGATGCTGAACAAACCAATTAGAGGAAGGCTGTCTGCAGAGAGAAGCTATCGGCAGTTTCACTCGTGCTTGAATGTAATCAGTTATGCAAAAGAGCCTGGAAATAGAGCTGCAGAGAGACGGTTTGGACCTCCTCCCACCGAGTGTATCAGGTCAATGTTACCTAATTACTAAATAAAAATGTGTTCTGCACTATCTTTAAAATATTGATTTCTTAATTTGGGGTTGGAGAAATGGGGGTCGTCTTGTACATGCGGGAGTCTTATTGATGGAAAAATACGGTAATCCATTTGGACTTCCCTAAGATTGGAGAAGCACATTAACCTCAGTAAATAAATCAAGGAATAAGATAAGTAAACAGGCAAAACAAACACAGCAGCTGCAAAAGCGCCGTGTTAAATGTACTTAGGGTTAATCTTGGCTTTTCCCCTTTTTTAGTGGCCTGGCATGTTGCATGACCTCAGCCCTGGTTATTTAGCTAGGTATGATTCACTGGCTGTGTTCTCGCAACATTTGTTGCTGTTGTGATCCGTTGAGTCAAAGCCAGGTCCTTGTGACTTGTGGACAGAAGCTGTGGAGCTCCCATCTCCTGCCGCATTACATGATTTTTGCAATTATTCAGGTAGTCCTCACTTAATGACCATTCGTTTAGCTACTGTCTGAAGTTACGACGGCGCTGAAAAAGGTGACTTATGGCCAGTCCTGACACTTACAACAGTTGCAGTGTCCCAGGGTCATGTGATCGCCATTTCTGACCTTCCCAGCCGGCTTCCAGCAAGCAAAATCAATGGGGAACCATGTGATTTGCTTAATGACCACGCGATTCACTTAACCACCACTGCAAAAAAGTTATAAAATTGGGTGTGGTCACATGATGCCTTTCTTAATGACCATCCTGCTTAACAATTAATTTTCCAGTCCCTATTGTGGTCGTTAAGCAAGGACTACCTGTATTCCTGTGGTTTCCAGGGTGCTGTCTATGCACATCATGGCGTCAGGCCCTCTTCTCCTCCTTCCATCCCCTTTACTCACATTGATGAAGCCCTCATGATTGTCCACAGTTATGCGAGTTTTTGTTTCAAGGAAGGTGCTGGCTTGATTTCCACTAATATTGAATGGTTGGTTCTTGGCATGGTGAAAAATATCAAGATGGTGGCCACAGCAGAGCGATTGAAGCTCTGCCCACGTAAAAACCAGGGAGGGGTTTGATCGCACTGCCATGGCCACCATCTTGATTTTTCCAAGGAAGGTTCTGGCTTGATTTCCACTAATATTGAATAGTTGGTTCCAGGGTTGACTGCAAGGTAGTCAAAAAAATCAAGATGGTGGCCACAGCAGTATCATTGAAGCTCTGCCCACATAAAAAACAGGCAGGGGTTTGATTGCATTGTTCTGGCCACCATCTTGACTTTTTTGACCACACTTTGGTTGCTTCTCTTGGATGTCGAAGGAATGCAAAGCAGGATTCCCCAGCACCAGAACTCGCTCTTCCAGCATTCGTCCCTTGCGTCAGTACATCATAACAGGAAACGCCACTGAGTTAACCATGCTCACTTTTCTCTTGATTGAAGCGCCTCGGTCTTTCATGAGTTTATTTAGCCCCCCCCCCCCCACTTCCAAATGCCTTTCTGCCCATCGTCATTCTTCTCTGGATATCGTTTGCACCCTCATCCTCTTTATCAGTTCTGGAGCCTAGGAAATTCTCTGTGCCACCAGGGAAATGGGGCTGGGGGTTCAAAGCCACGCCCACTCGCTCGGTTGCAGTGCTGTCTTTGGATTCTTGGAGGGCTGCCTTCTCCCCCACACTTCACCACCACCTGCCGGGACTGGTGCTCATGGCAGCGACTGCTTATTCACTGAAATAGATCCCCAAGTACCTATATTGCAACTAGCCTGCATTTCTGCAGGCCGCCCCACTAACCAGCATCTGCAGACCCACCCAATCCCTTGAGCTAAGTCATGGGGTGCACAGCATAAGCCGACAAAGATTTATTTATTCAATTTATATATTATTATATTATATTATATTAATTATATTGTGGAGTCCTTGGGGTTCTCTGAGCTTGGCTGTTTTCTTGCAGACGTTTCGCTACCCAGCTAGGTAACATCTTCAGTGCTAGAAGGGAGTGGGGTTTGCTCTCTGTTTATATATACAGTAGCTTGCCCTGTTGGTGTTGGGGGGGGGAGTTGTTTTTTCCCTTGGTATTTCCTAGAGTAGGCTGTGGTTTACACACCATTCACAAGAGACAATCAAAAGCTAAAAAAGGAAACAAAAAGACCGGAAAACCTCCTCGCCAGCAATCAACACCCAGATAAACAGGGATTAACACCAGGATTAACACCAGACAAACAAGCAGTAAATACCCTAATCTAGGAACTACCAACTCAGACAATCAAGCAGTAAACAACAGCCTAATCAAAGAACTACTGTCCCAAAGAGAAAAACCACCCCCCCACACACACACACAGGGCAAGCTACTGTATATAACAGAGAGCAAACCCCACTCCCTTCTAGCACTGAAGATGTTACCTAGCTGGGTAATGAAACGTTTGCAAGAAAGCAACCAAGCTCAGAGAACCCCAAGGACTCCACAGTTCAACCCTGAGCTACACATATTCTATTGATATATTATATTATATTATATTATATTATATTATATTATATTATATTATATTATATTATATTATATTATAATTCTATGGCTGCCCATCTCACAAAAGTGACTCTGGGCAACATACAGGGATTAAAAACAGCAACCCTTTAACAAATGAACCATCGCATCCAAAATCGCAAGACGACAACTCCACTCATAATAAGACAACACAATCTAGCAAAGCTTGCTTAACCATCCAACCCAAAGGCCATTCAGTAGGTGCAGTTGCGTAGCATGCTAAACTTGGTTAATTTTAACTTTGGTTTGTTCGTTTGTTTTTTGTGGCTGACAGGTTGCGCAATCCCATCCCATGGACATCTTATTTTTCAATGTATTCTGCAAAGGCAGAAAATGGGTTAATTCACTAGCCAGGTAAATGTGTCACACCAACACAAGTGTGCTCCTGTGGGGCAGTGGATCATGATATCCATATAATGGATAAATCTAAAGTAGGCTTTTCAATCTTGGCAAGTTTAAGATGTGTGGACTTCAGTTCCCAGAATTCTGGGAGTTGAAGTCCACACATCTTAAAGCTGCCAAGTTTGAAAAATGCTGACTTAAAGTATCCTCCAAATCCTCCAATTCCTGGTGACTTCATGCTGCTCAATGCAGTTTTCTACCAACAATATGCTGTTATAGAAGCAGTTTCCATTCCCAGGCTAGCTATAAACCTTGTGGTTCCTGGTGGTCTCCCATCTAAATGCTAACACTGCCCAACCCTGCTTTGTTGTGTGTGTGAGTGTAAAACGGTCAGCCACATTCCCAAAGTGCTACCCCTTTATTGAAAGGTGAGCTAGCTGGAAGTAAAAAAACCCCAGATCTACTTAAATTCTGCCAGATTTCTCCGCTGTGATGGGTGGGGAAGTGTCGATTCTCGAGATAAAAGATAAATATTGCTAGGTCGGGGTTTTTTTTCTCCTTGCAAGTCTGAAAACTTCCGTGTTGAGGACAGGAACCATGCCAGGTGTCTGAGACCTCACTGTTCAGGGCTGAACTCTTTCAGTCATTCTCCTCCAGTGCTTTTCAACAAAGGAAAAATAAAATGTGCCCGGTGCAGTGAAGGAAAAAGACAGATGACTCCCCTCTATGCCCAGCGAGGGCACCGGGAGGCTGTAATAGGATTTGCCTCCATATGCAGATTTCCCCCCCCCGCCCTTGTAGTTTGTCTTGTCTACTGGATCTAATTGCTTTTTCAGCCTGGATATTTATGGGCACTTTCCCCCGGTCTGTTTTTCGTCAATGAGCAGAATAGACCGGGTGCAATGAAATGCCTTTGACGTTTGAGATTCACCTATGGAGGGTGATTAAAAGGAGGGTGATTAAAATGTGGCTTTGCCATCTCCCAGGAGCGACTGACGCTGCTCCCGAATGGGTTCCCTGTCCCCATTTGTTCACATCAGCCCCTACAGCGTAATCTCGTGGAATTGCTCTCCCAGCAAACACCACTATTTCTAATTCCAGGTTACGCTTCATCACCTTTAAGATTTGTCTCCTTCCCAAGGGGCGGATTAAGTGGGTTTCTCTGCAGACGCCAGAAAATCTGCCTCTCCAAAAGCTCAAGGTTGTTTTTATGATGTATTAGATCAGTGTTTCTCAACCTTGGCAGCTTGAAGATGTCTGGACTTCAACTCCCAGAATTCCCCAGCCAGCATGGCTGGCTGGGGAATTCTGGGAGTTAAAGTCCAGACATCTTCAAGTTGCCAAGGTTGAGAAACACTGAATTAGATGCTCTTATCTGCAGCAAAACCATGAAAGGACCTGGAAGTGGTGAATTGGTTCCCATGACGCGAGCTCTGTTTGACATTGAGCGGGGTTCACTGGACTGAATCAAAGGGTTTGGGTGGGTTATGCAAGCAGCTAAACCCAGTTGGTGCAAGCAGCAGGTCAAGTTGACTTTTATGTTAACTCCCCCATCCGATCAGCCACGTTGGGGTTGATAGAGGCTTACTTCTGTTATCTCAGCTGCCAGCCTGGAGACAAAGTCCTAGAGGAGCTCTGGAAAATTGGGGCTGCTCTAGGAACTCCCTCTCTGTTCTTTTAATGTTTCACACCAGAGGAGGGTTGGACCTGCAAAGGAAGGAGGGTGGCGTAGTTGCTGACCCCAGTTAGGCCACAATGTTTTTACTATTATGTATTTCCTTCTAAATAATGTTCAGCAGATGCTGGTGGTTTAGGATCAATTTCTCAAAAGGCCTAAGAAGCACCCAAATCTCTCTGTAATATGTACAGTATGTCGTTGTAAGCATAGCTGTAAGCTGAATGTTGTGAGGTTGAATTTTCCTCCGCCGCCACCTCCTCCTCCTCCTCCTCCTCCTCCTCCTCCTCCTCTTCTTCTTCCTCTTCTTCTTCCTCTTCCTCTTCCTCTTCCTCTTCCTCTTCCTCTTCCTCTTCCTCTTCTTCTTCTTCTTCTTCTTCTTCTTCTTCTTCTTCTTCTTCTTCCTATTCCTCTTCCCCTTCTTCCTCCTCTCCTCCTCCTCCTTCTTCCTATATCTCCTCCTCCTCCTCCTCTTCCTCTTCTTCCTCTTCCTTCTTTCATTCCATGGGGAGAAAACCGCAGGAAACAAAATCTCATGGCCTCCTTTGTGGCAGATGAGAGGACACTGAAACTAGCTACTCTTTCTTTGAGCAGGACATTGGTGATCATGCACTGCCAGCCTTATCCCAAAGAAACGGCCTGCAAAGGTGGCTGGCCACAATGATATTAGGTTCAAACTACCAGAGGCTTCAGATATGTAGGTGATTATTGTGAGAAATAGTCGGGATGCTGGGACGGTAACCAGAGGAATGTTAGACCGAAACAAGCAACAGAGAGGGGACTAGTATTTATCTCATAAACAGCTGTTTAGTCCAGCCTGTAAAAAGACCAGGAAAAAGAGATTCAGAATGTTCATAGACTCTGCTGTGATGAACTCACCAATAAAAGAGGGCTGGAGTCAGGGGGGTGTGGTCAAAAAAGTCAAGATGGTGACTGTGATGTTACGATCGAAGCTCTGCTTGAAATATCCAACACTCTTCAGTGTAAAGCTTTTCTACAAAACTGTGTGCCACTAGGAGAGACTTCACAATTATCCCGTGTAGTTTGGGGGGGGTGCTGGGGAAGAGAGCATCAGGACATGAACAAAGGTAGACAGACAGGCCAAGATGCAACAAAGGGGATTAACAAACCGGTTGGCCGAAGGAACAGACCTGGATGCCTGAGATGGAAGAAAAGAAGAGGAGGATTGACTCAACGAAGGGCAGGGGTGGCAAGCTGAACCTGATGGAGACAGCCTATATTCACATGATATCACTAATCGGGTTAAAGTTGTCGTAGGTGATTTCACAAAACACTTTGGTCAGCCTTGGTGAGGATTTGTGTGATGTTAGGCAACCTCTATTTTGTTATTTCATCATTCAGAGTTAAGTTTGTTTTCACTGTCTTTTTCAGGAGGGGCAATATTTTTGCAACTGAGGCCCACCCTTAAAAAAAAAACTTTTTCAGCCTTCAAGGGCTACCGAGGGCATGATGATGGAGATGCGGTAATTCCTCTCAGTGAATTTTTGTCCCTTTTTTTTTAAAAAAAAACTTTTAACAAGGTTACCTTTTTACAAGAAAATAAAAGTCAAACAGAGTGATCTGCTGATGGTCAGCCTCATACCTGATTTTATTTTCCATTTCTTTTTTTAAGAGAGCAGAAACCTTGGAAACGTGGCTGGTATCACCTTGGGAGCTCCTGGGGCCAGTAAAAGAAAGAAAAGCTCCAGGGGCAAGGAAGGGGCATCGAAGCCCGTGGACCAGTCTGCCTTTTGCCTACTTGCACATGATTTTGCAATGCAAGTATGAAAATTGGAGTTTGCATTGTGATCACAATGCACTTTCCATCATTTCGGTATCATCCTGGTTACCAACGGATGCCTACGGTTTTACACAACCACGAAGAAAGTACACCTGTTACTAGCATCCATGACCTGGCTAAGTCACAGGCCTAACCCTGGCTGCAAACAGCAGATGCTCACATCCTGTGTAGCTAAGAGAACATGGGGCTTGCAAACACATCACCCTTGACAGCTTGTGTGAGATCACGTCTTTTCTTTGGACTCAGGGATGTGGTGGATTAAAAAAATGAGTCAAAATGGCAGCTGTGACTGCATGATTTAAGCCCCTCCCCCTTTTAAGCAAGAGTCACGGTTGTGGCAGCCATCTTGACACCTCTGACCACGCCCCCTCCCAGGTTCAGGTCAGGTTTCCAGTCTGGAGGATCTTCTTGGCCACACCTGTTTTTAGTTGATTTAAACACTTGAAATATCCACCAGTCATCAGGGAAAGTTTTTCTACAAGAAAAGTATGTTCTCTGTTGGTTTATTTATTTTATCCATTTCTAAAGTTCCTACCTGAGTGTCTCAGGGCAGTATACAGAATAAAATCAATAGAAAACATAAATCCCTAAATAAAATCTGAAGCACTCACACACATCAACCCAACCAACCCTTACATGAGCCATAACAAACATGAAGCAAAACAAAGTGAAGCAGCTAGGGGATCCTATCTTTTTCACATTGATTACGGTCACTGGTATAATAATAATAATAATAATAATAATAATAATAATAATAATAATAATACATCTGCCTATCCCAGGTCCTTGGGAAGGACTCAATAGGTGGATAAAAATGCCAAATCCAGTCTAAACATCTGGCTGACTGTGCGACCAGCAATAATAATACAACAATGTTCTCATCATACTTTATATAATGAAACTCCAAGCATTTTACTGACTGATAATTTAAAATTTGGATCTAGTTACACTGGTTTTCTTAACTGGCACACGGATCATATTTAAGAGATATATTGTTAAAGGACGTGATTGTCATGGTCCATGAAGCAAAGGCTGGTTCTGTATTTTAGCAAACTTTGCACCAAGAAAAGATTAAACTCTCTCAATTTTTTATTACCAAAGAAAACCTCTTGTAGAACCATTGCCTTGAAATGATGTTGCAAAGACCCGTCCAGCTTCGACTTGGCATTGTTTTTGTCCGATTGTTATTGTTCAAAAGTCCGTTGGCAGTGAAGCCTGTTTGGAGATTCAGTTCGCAGGATTACATCTGCAGCTTGCCTATCAACCATTGTTCAGCGCGGCAGTTGTGGAGGTCTCGGGTTAAGGTGAAACTCGCTGCAGGTGAGGCATTTTTGAACCTGTAATGGGCCTGCCACTTCCCACACCTGCTGGCATTCATCACCGCACAAAGATTCTCCTGCTCTTCCTCCCCTCTGGGGGGAAAAATGCAATTTCTGAGCGCTCCAATCTGCTAATGAAAGGGGCAGGCTGGTCACATTCCATTAGTCAGTTCACCGCCCCAGGGGAAAGTGTGGGGTTAAATCCCCGCCCAGCCTACTCCCCCAGAAGGTTCCTCCTGCAATGGAGTTCGTTTCAGCTCTGATCTGGAGATTTTTCTCTCTTTGGAGTACAGTAAAAGGTTGGATGGTGGGAGGAAGGCAGCAGGCAGCGGTCAAGCAGCAACAGCCAACTTCTTTCTTAAGGGAGTGTTTGCTGTTTGGAATCTAAGGTCAGCCCCGCAGCTCGCAGGGAGAAAAGGAAGGTCACAAAGGATGTGTCTCATAACTGCAAGATTAGCCAAGAAGAAAGGAAAGCTGTAACGAGAAAAATGACTGGAGAATCTCACAAATGCTCACATTTGTTAGCAAAGGAAAAAGAAAAGGCCTCATCCTTTCTTAAAGAGAGCAAATATGCAAAGCGGGTTACATGCAAACAAATCATACGATTTGTGGCTTAGCATATAGTGCAAACTCATTTGGTTAACTTTGATTCAGGGTATTGTGGAAGTTCATTTTCTGAACCAAACTAACCAAGCCACAACAAACCAAGGTTAACTCTAACCAAACTTAGCATGTTGTGCAAATATAGCTACTGGAATTTAATTGAACTGCTTAAATGTATGGTGTGAACATAGTCATAGAGACTTTTCAGTGGATCTAAACAAGTCTTTCCCAACCATGTGGCCTATAGATACAGTATATTGGAACTACAACTCCCAAGATTCCCAGTCAGTATGATTGAAAGAATGTTCTGTATCAGTTGCTTTCAGAGTGTTCTAGGATGAGACAGATCTCTAGGCCAAAAATCTAACATTTGCAGAGTGCACTCTTAAGTTTATTATATGTGTACCAAACCAAGACAGGGGTTGGATTTGCACAATGCCAGGCTAATCAAAATTAAATTGGGTCATTGGTGGTTCAGTGTGGAACTCAGCTGTCACCTTAGCATGTTGGGGGCACCAGGCCATCATCTTAAACCATAATACAGTTTGCTTGTTTCAACATTGCATCTTATGTGAACACAGGCATTGCGGTTCATTCATTGGGTTCAGGGTTCAGCCACAGGCATCTGGTAGAAGGCACAGTGATGTCATGCATGTGAAAAAAAATTAAGCAGATGTCATTGCTATAAATTCCTTGGAGATTTGTCTAAACTAGGGTGGGCAAACACGGACCTTGGTTTGCATTAGACACTTGACCTAATTGCACAGGCGCAGTATCCCTTTCTACTCTCATGGAACCCTGGGAGCAGAAGACAGGTGGTTGGTTCAGCACCACGGAGAGTTCTGATTGAAGCTTTTGAAACTTTGGTAGCCCCAAACTCTACCTGTTCCCAGAAAGGTGGGAAGTCTTGAAGGTCCAGGTGCCCAACAGGTATACCTGGCCCTCTGTTTACCCAGCATGGATGTAACATCTTCTGCTTGCATTCACACTCCTATTCCATAGAAGCTCTTGAAAATGGGACACTAGCTCATCTGATGTATTTGCTGTTGCCTTGGACATCAGGTAGTTGCAAGTGGGAATCTGTGCAGAGTAGGTCATAAATAGTGGTCCTCCAGCAACATCTCAAAGGAAGTACTTTTCCCTGCAGAGACATCAGTGAAGAAGTTTTTTGTATTATCTGCAAGTCATCATGGCAAATAAGCCAGCACACAAAAAGTTCCATGTCAACTTGCAACTTCTCGGCTTCATTCACACAATACTTTCAGCTGGATGTGAATTATCACATTTTCTGGATCCCCATGAGTCAGTGAATCATAAATAAATCTGAAGAGTTGGGTTTATTTATTTAAACGACTTATATAGCCACCCATCTCACATACGTTACTCTAGTGCCTTACAATAAAAATAGATAAAATACATGCAATATAAAAAATAAAAATGCATAGCAGCTGAGCATCAAGCAACCATTAACAAAGCCAGAAGATGGGCTCTGTCCCGCACCCAGGGCCCCAGGCTTGGGCACAAACCAAGTTTTCAGGGCTTTGTGAAAGGCCAACAAGGACAGGGCCAATCTTCAGGGAAGTTGATGTTCCAAATAGTGGGTGCCATGGCAGAAAAGGCTATCCTCCTGAGCCGTGCCAGCTGATGCTCCTTAGCTGATGGTATCCAGAGCACACGCCTCCTGCTGGATTAGATAGGATGGGTAGAAACAACTGGGAAGAGACAGTCCCATAAGCAACCTGGTCCCAAGCCATAAAGGGCTTTAAAGGTGGCTATCAGCACCCAGAAGCACTGGGAACCCATGCAGCTTGCAGAGCAATGGTGTCATATGTGCTGAATAACCAGCACCATTAACTGCCGATGCCACTACATTGTGCACCAGCTGAAGCTTCTGAATACTCTTCAAAGGCAGCTCCATGTGAAGCACATTGCAGCAGTCCAATCTGGAGGTCACAAAGGCATGAGTGACCATGAGCAGACCCCTTAGTCCAGAAACCGGTGCAACTGACCACAACCTGAAATTGTGCAAAGGCCCTCCTGGCCACAGCAGCCATCTGCTCCTCGAGCAGGAGCCATGAGTCCAGGAGGACCCCCATTGTGCACTGGGTCTGAGGTAGTGCCACCCCATCCAGAACCAAAGATGGAAGTTCCCCAGAACCCAGAGTTCCAAAAACCCAGAAGCTCTTGGTCTTATTCGGGTTGAGTTGAAGCCTGTTGCACCCAATCCAGGCTCCACAGCCTACAGGCACCAAGACAGAACCTCCACAATGTCACTCAGGTGATTTGAGGTAGAGATGTAAAGCTGAGTATCATCAGCATACTGATGATACCTCACCCAAAATGTCAGATAACCTCACTCAATGGCTTCATGTAGATGTTAAACAGGAGGGGAGAAAGTACTGAGCCCTGTGGCACCCCACAAGAGAGAGGCCATAAGCTGGACCTCTCTCTCCCCCATCAACACCGACAGGAACTGACCCTGGAGAAAGGAGGAGAACCAGCACAACACCATGCTGCCCATTGCCAACTCCTGAAGCCAGCCCAGAAGGATAGCATGATTGATGGTATCAAAAGCCACTGAGAGGTCAAGAAGAGCAAGGATGGACACACTACCCCCATCCCACTCACACCAGAGGCCATCCAAGAATGTGATCAATGCTGTCTCAGTCCCATGCCCAGGCCTGAACCCTGACCGAAAGGAGTCCAGATCATCTGTTTCTTCCAGGGTCCTCTGAAGCTGCAGTGCAGCCACCTTCTCTGCAATCTTCCCTAGGTTAAGTCACGTACACCTAAACAACGCAACCAAGGTCAAAATCAAGCAAAGTTTCATTTCGTTGTATGAAGGCTTCTTTCCCTGACCTGGTTAAACATGTTATGTGAACACAGCCAAGAGTTTCCACTTCCAACAGATCCCCTGCCTCCTTCAGAAAAAGAGAAACTGCTCACTTTCCATCTGACTGTGCAACTGTGAATGTCCCAGTTTCATTTCAGTTCTTAAAAGGATTTAAATACCAAGGAGGAAATGAGATGGAATGTAGATCATTCTCCTTTCTCCTTGTTTTGGTTCTTGACCCCCCAACCCTTCCTGCTGATCTCAAGGTCAGGGAATGCCTTAGGAAAAAGATTGGGGTCTGTGAGTCTGGCCCAGTGAAAGGATGGGACCAAAGGCTTGTTTTCATAACTCTGCGGGAGACTCCTCCACTCTTACTAATTTCAGGCCTTGGGCAGATTCAGCCCAGTGCGTCTGTGAAATCTTGTCCCTGCCGAACACAATGGAAGGAGCACCCCTCCACACTGGTAATCCTGCTAGTAGACATTTAACTCCTTCTGGGAGTTAATCAGGAGGAAAAGATGTCAACTGTATGCTCTGCAAATGGGAGCATCAATGTGCACTCTTGCCCTCCTCCTGCTGAACATGGCATTCAGCCCAAGTTTGCACAAGATGCTAATCCCAAACCAAACAAATGTTATTATGGCTTAAGATTGTGGTTTGGAAGCCATAGTTAATGGCTTAACCTGCCGAGTGACATCAGCCAACTGTAGTTTTTTTCTCAGCAAACTATGATTAACAAACCATGGGTAAGAGTTTAAACGGTGGCTTATTATGCTGTAGGGACATAGCTCAGAGCTTTATTTAGAAGGAAAAATATGCATTTGTATGCTGGCTGGGGAATTCTGGGAGTTGAAGTCCACACATCTTAAAGTTGCCGAGATTGAGGACGAGTGTAATAGTAGCTTCTTGTACAGGGAGTCATAGGATGGCTAGAGGGGACAGAACAAAGAGGGGACAGAACAAAGAGGGGGTCATTGGGGGATAAATCAGATAAGATTAGGTGTAAAGCCCCAGTGCGTAGCTCATCTGCAGCCCCCAAACCGTCATGAAATCAGAAGAATCTGGTAGCCTCTTTTCTGACCAACCAATGTTATTAAAAGTCATACCATTTTGTGAGCTGAGCTCACTTTATCAGATGCCTGGAGTGACTAGACTGCTGCAGAATTTAAATCAGTGTTTTTTCAAACTTGGCAACTTTAAGATGCATGGACTTCAACTCCCAGAATTCCCCAGCCCTCCCCAGCCAGCACATCTTAAAGTTGCCAAGTTTGAAAAACACTGATTTAAACTCACAAAAGCTTCTGCCTTTGAATAAAAGTGGTTAGTTGGGCTCCTCCTGACTTTTTGCTACCATAGACTGAACGTGGCTCTCCTCCTACATGTCAGATTCAGCTGGCACAGCCCGGCACGGCGAAGGCACCGCTCAGCTTAGCCTAAGTCAATTTCACCGCCTAGGCGCGAGCAGAGAAAAAGGGGAAGTGAAACCGCAAGCTGATTACGGACAGGTGGCAACGCTTAACTCAAAACCGCAAGCGGGTACTTTGTATCAGCGCGGCTTCCCCTCCGGCGCTGCAAACAAAGGAAAGCGCAGCGGCTCGGAAGCGAAGCGATCAACGAACGATCGAGAACTCCCAGCTTTGTGCGCAAACGGGCAAACCCAACAAAGGCAACAACAGCACAACCCATAGACTGCAATCAGAAAGACAAAAGCACCGGACTGAATCTGCCATTTGGGCGACGGGGGATTACTGTGGGTAATCTGTAACTAAGCAACGGGTAAAGCGCGGGAACGGGGAAGCTATAAAATACCATGTAAGCTATGCCAAGCCAACCCTGGCTTTGTCTGTACTTACTTACAGTACACTTGAATAAACTTCTTTGCTGAACACGCGTGTCACGAGAGTTTCTCTGAGATGAACGGGGTAAACCTTACATAAAGCCAGGGTTCCTCCTGAGCACTACCTGGTATCACCAAGGAGCGCTCCCAATTTTATCCGCAGGACAGCCGAGTATTCCAAGCCTGTCGACTTTGACTAAGATGGCCAGCGACGGAGAAGGCACGAGCCAGCGGTGCAACAAGGAGCCCAAGCCCAAAGGCACGATGGCGGGACTGGCCCAGAGCGAGGGGCACGGGGATGCAGCCGAGAGGGTGCCAGAGGACACCAGGTGGTCGTTTGGCGCTGCATGGGGCCCGACAGGTCAGCAGGATGGGGAGTCACGATGAGCCATGGCTCGGGATCCAAAGCCCGGGAATTGGAGGAACGCCTAACCCGCTTGGAAACCAAATTCGAGCAGTGGCTGGAAGCCATCCAGGTGTTGCTGCAGGCCATACGTCATGGGAATGAGGCCCCTGTAGCAGAACCACAGGCGGAGGAGGAGTCGGGAGAAGCCAGCGCTGGTCCTGTGCCCCATCTGGCTCCGAGGACGTGCCTCGGAGGTGAGGTATCAGGAGACCGACGGGCGGCAGACACACTGTGACTCCGGGGCCTGAACGGAAAGTTCTCGGGAGACCCCGAACAACTACCCTGCTTCCTCACACAGGTGAGGAATTTTATGAAGTGGAGTGGCCACCTTTTCTCCAACAACAGGGAGCAAGTCACCTACATGGCCGACTTTTTGGAGGGCCAAGCAGCCGGTTGGGTCATCCGTCTATATGATGCCAATGCAGCAGAGCTAGAGAGTTTCCCGGAGTTCATGCAGGCACTCCGGGATAGATTCAAGGACACACTAAGTGCCAGGCGGGCCAGGGACGACATCCAATGCCTGAGACAAAGGGAAAAGTCGGTGGCCGAGTACGCCCTAGAGTTCCGGTGCCTAGCAGAAAAACTCACCAGTTGGCCGGAATCCCTGAGGGTGGACTATTTCAAGAATGGGCTCAACTCGGAGATCCTAGAGAGGGCGCTCAGTCGGGACGATCTGACCACACTAAAGGAGTGGATCTGGTTGGCCGGGACGGCAGAGGCTGCGTGGCAGCAGATTAAGTGAAGGATGAGGCACCAGAAGCTGAGCAAAGCCGAGCTGGGCAAGGCGCCTGCGGAGGAGAAGTGGAGCAGCCGACGGCAACCTGCAGAAGGGCAGGAGACTCAGAAGAAACCAGGTCTCTGTTTCTGGTGCAGAGGACAAGGCCATCGGGCAGCGCAATGCCCAATGGAGCAGGACGGGGCCTCACCCCACATAGACGCCAGGACCCTGAAACCTCCGGGACGGCACGCCCCTGACTGACCATGGAAAGGAGTAGGGGCCGCAGCAGCAGAGCGCAGTGGGACCGGCTGGTCCACCTCCGAGATGGCGGTGTCGGGGGAAGAGGCGGTGCCGGCGGGAAACGAGTGGTGCCCGCACTGAACGGCGTTCCAGTGCGGGCAGAGGGGCCAAGACACAAAGACCCAATGGTGACCGAGGACTGCCCACCCATGCAAGTGAGGGTCTACATCCAGGGAGCGAGGCCAGGGACTGAGGCTAACCTGAAGGCATTACTGGACTCCGGGTGCACCCATTGCTTGATACACCTGGGGCTGGTATCGGGACTGGGCCTCCGGGTGTGGCAGCTCCGAGAGCCCATAGCCTTCAGCCAACTGGACGGCTCACTCGCGGGGGGGGGGGCTGGCTCAATACTACACTGAGCTGGTCAAGATGATGATCGGGACCCATCACGAGGAGCTACGGTTTGTGGTGGTCCCAATTGCTGACTACGCACTGGTACTTGGACTGGCATGGTTGAGGCGGCGGAACCCCCTCATCGACTGGGCATCAGAGGCAGTGCAATTCCAAGACAAGGAAGAGCAGAAGAGAGAGAACCAGAGGTGACAACGGGCGATGATGAAGAAGGGAGCAACTCTGGAAAAGCAATCGGCAGAGGAGGAGATAACCATGTGGGGAAGTGCGCGGACCACAGCGGAAGCCAGAACGGCGGCGGTGGCGACGGCGGCGATCCTGGAGGTGGTGGTGGCCCAGGCAGCAGCAGCGGCGGCCGACCCTGCACAAGGGGGAGGGGAGGAGCTGGCGGACATCGGGAGCATCCCCCATCCTTACCACGACCTGACGGCGGCATTCGGCAAGGCGGAGTCAGACCAACTCCCGCCCCACAGACCCAGTGACTGCTCCATAGAGCTAAAGCCCGGGGCCAAGTTGCCCAAGCCTAAGATATACTCCCTGTCGGGGAAGGAGATGGGCTCCCTACGGGAGTTCGTGAATAAGAACTTGAAGCGGGGATTCATCCAACCCGCGAAGTCCCTCTTGGCGGCCCTGGTGTTGTTCTGGGAAAAGAAGGACAGCTCGCTAAGGCTGTGCGTGGACTACCGGGGGCTGAATGCCATAAGTACCGAATACCACTACTCCCTTCCCCTGATGAAGGACCTTCTGTCCCACTTGTCCAAGGGGAAGGTGTTCACAAAACTGGACTTGTGAGAGGCGTACTTCAGGGTCCGGATACGCGCAGGGCATGAATGGAAAACCACTTTCAATTGCCTGCTTGGAAGTTTTCAGTTCTGTGTGATGCCGTTCAGGTTAAAAGGGGCTCCGGGGGTGTTCATGCAATTAATAAACAAGATGCTGCATGATCTATTATACCGGGGTGTCCTTGTCTACCTGGACGACATCCTAATATGTTCCGAGACCCTGACTGAGCACGTAAGACTAGTGCGCACCATGCTCCAAAGACTGTTAAAAACACAACTGTACGCCAAGCTCTCGAAGTGTGAGTTCCATCGAGAGCAACTGGACTACCTTGGGTATAGAATATCCAGCAGGGGTGTTGAGATGGACCCGGAAAAAGTGAAGGATGTACTGGGGTGGGAAGCGCCACGGACCTGGAGGCAGCTCCAGAGCTTCTTGGGGTTCGCTAACTTCTACCGGCAGTTTATTCCAAACTTTGCTCAAGTCGCCCTGCCACTAATGGACTTACTTAAGACTCGGGGCAGCGACAAAACCCCCAAGCCTAGCATGCCCCTCGCATGGACCCCGGAGTGTCAAGAGGCACTTGGGGACCTAAAACAAAGGTTCACTGCAGACCCCATCCTGCGCCACCCCGATCCCGACTGGCAGTTCGTAATCCAGGTGGATGCCTCCGACGTGGTGACGGGAGCAGTCCTTCTACAGCCCAGACCCAAGGAAGCCCTCCACCCATGCGCCTATGCCTCACGAAAGTTCACCGAGACGGAAAGGCGGTGGATGGTATGGGAGAAGGAGGCGTTTGCTATAAAGTGGGTCCTATCCACCTGGAGACACCTACTGGAGGGAGCGAGCTAGCCATTCAAGGTGTGGACAGACCACAAGAACCTTGAGGCACTTAGGACCCTGCGGAAGCTTTTGCCTAAGCAAGCGTGCTGGTCCCAATACTTTGGATGGTTTAATTTCAACCTCAAACACATCCCGGGGAAAAAGAACTTCTTAGCAGATGGACTGTCCCGCATGCCCCAACACGCAAGCCAGCGGGAGGAGGTTGTGGACTCAATTGTCCCTGCAACCTGGCTGGCCGCAAAAGCCGTAACATGCAGCCAAACAAGGAAGCAGGCAAGTGACACCGAACCAGGACTCCAACAAACTTTCCGAGAAGCCGGTGAACAAGACTTTTGGGTGGCAGAGAACAAAGACATGGGGGGTTGTGGTGGCACAAGGGCAAGTTGTATGTATCTAGGGGTTGCCAAAGGGAGGTGATGGAAAGAGCCCATGATAATAAAAACACGGGCCACTACGGGTTTGTGAAAACCCTCCACCTAATATGGAGGCAGTTCTGGTGGCTGAGCCTTCGGAAGGACGTGGGAGCGTACACAGCGAGCTGCCCGATTTGTGCAATGGCCAAAGGGAGCAAGGGGAAGCCCCGGGGTCTCCTCCAGCCTGTAGCGACACCAGACAGCCCTTGGCAAGAAATCGCCATGGACTTTATTGTGGAGCTACCCGAGAGCAAGGGGAAGACGGCTATTTGGGTAGTGATGGACTTGTTTTCAAAACAAGCACACTTTGTGGCTTGTCGACGAGTCCCCACCATGGAGAAGCTGGTGCGGATGTTCGTGCAGCATGTATATCGATTGCACAGCACCCCCCAGCAAGTTGTGAGCGACCGGGGGGGAACTTCATTGTGCGGTTTTGGTGGGAGTTCCTGAAGCGAGTGGGGACTCAGCAAGCCCTCTCCTCGGCAGCGCATCTGCAGATGGACGGGGCCACAGAATGTCTTAACGGGGGGCTGGAGCAGTACCTACAGTGCTATGTGGATTACCAGCAAGACGACTGGGCAGAGCTGCTGCCGTTTGCAGAGGTAGCGTATAACAATGCAGTCCACAAAAGCACTGGCTTCACCCCATTTAAAGTACTGACCAGGCAAGACTTCGTCGCCATGCCCGAGCTACCCCAGCTGGTGTCCCGGATCGGCTCATTGGACACCTGGTTCACCCAGATAGACGCCACAAGGCAGGTGGTCCAAATGGCGCTGCAGGAAGCCAGAGCAGACTACAAAAAATACCCTGACCGCAAGCGACTCCCTGAGTGGCAGTGGAAAGTAGGGGACCAGGTGTACCTGTCCACAAAGAACCTGAAGAGGCATCAAGCGTCTAAAAAACTCAGCCCGAATTTTGTGGGTCCTTTCCCTGTTGTTGAGATAATAAACCCAGTGACTGTCAAGCTGAAGCTCCCAAAAGCACTCGGGAAGGTACATCCAGTCTTCCATTGCAGCCTGATGAAGCTGCACCGACTGTCCAATGACTGGCATAGAGACGAGCCAGTCCCGGCACCGATCGTGGTCGATGGGGAGAGACACTTTGAAGTAAAACAAATCCTGGATGCCAGGAAACACAAGGACCAGATCCAACTGCTAGTACAATGGAAACATTTCCTGAGAGCATACAATGAGTGGGTAAACAAGTCCCACATTAGGGTGCCTGAACTGGTCAAGGACTTTTACAAGAAGCAACACGGGAAACCAAGGTAAAGGGGGGGGGGGGTCTCTTCAGGGGGGTGGTATGTCAGATTCAGCTGGCACAGCCCGGCACAGCGAAGGCACCGCTCAGCTTAGCCTAAGTCAATTTCACCGCCTAGGCGCGAGCAGAGAAAAAGGGGAAGTGAAACCGCAAGCTGATTACGGACAGGTGGCAACGCTTAACTCAAAACCGCAAGCGGGTACTTTGTATCAGCGCGGCTTCCCCTCCGGCGCTGCAAACAAAGGAAAGCGCAGCGGCTCGGAAGCGAAGCGATCAACGAACGATCGAGAACTCCCGGCTTTGTGCGCAAACGGGCAAACCCAACAAAGGCAACAACAGCACAACCGATAGACTGCAATCAGAAAGACAAAAGCACCGGACTGAATCTGCCATTTGGGCGACGGGGGATTACTGTGGGTAATCTGTAACTAAGCAATGGGTAAAGCACGGGAACGGGGAAGATATAAAATACCATGTAAACTATGCCAAGCCAACCCTGGCTTTGTCTGTACTTACTTAAGTTACGCTTGAGTAAACCTCTTTGCTGAACACGCGTGTCACGAGAGTTTCTCTGAGATGAACGGGGTAAACCTTACACTACAGTGAACCATTTTAGGATGTCTGCTCTGAAATTTGTATATAAACTGGCTGGATCTCGGGACATCATTTTGGAGCTTAGGATGCAAAGATGAAGCTGAGGATGGAAATGGAAATCTTCTGGGTACTTGCTGAGTCCCCAGAATGAGAAAACTGGGATAAAACTTTCCAGGCCCCCCTCCTCCATGGATATGAACCTTCCAGCTGGGTGGGAAGCTGAGTTGTAGCCCCTAAGCCAGAAAAGTTTATCCACCCCATCCTGGCTAAATGCTACAGCAGTGTTTCTCAACCTCAGCAACTTTAAGATGAGTGGGCTGGGGAATTCTGGGAGTTGAAGCCCACTCATCTTAAAGTTGCTGAAGTTGAGAAACACTGTGCTGGAGAAAGCTGTGTGTTGCAAGTTGCTCCCGTCCCATCTCTGATGAAGGACCTCACTGTTATTTGTGGGGGTTAACAGTGAGGTCTGGGTGTGCTGGGGTCATTATTATGTGCTGTGTTTCTCCCCCGACCCCAGAAGGGGAGGCACTGGTTCCCAGAAGGAAGACGGGGCAAAATGTCAGGGAAAAAAGAAGTTGCTGGGCCCAGCTGGAGGTACAGTGACATGAGAAGGATCCTTCTGTCCAAGTTGCCAAGCGCTTTAAAAATGAATCGGCATCAGCTTGGGAATCCAAGATCACTTCTGGGACTGCAGTGGGGGTAGAGGAGAGATTTGAATGCATACAGCGGCTGAGAGAACAATGCTTTTCTTCAGGACGAGGAAATCCAGCGAGGGGAGAAATTCTCTCTCTCCCTTTCGCCCACAGGTCCCATGAGGTTCATTTCCCCCTTCACCCCGATGACGTTATGGAAGGGCTGATGCTGAATGCAAGGAGCCCGTGACTATCACTAGAGCTTAAGAAGATGCTGTTGTGGTTTATTCCCTTTTTTTTTGTGCAGCTTACAAGGTGGACCTGCATGAAAACGTGGCAGAGTGCAACCATTTGGGTCAAGGTTTCAGGTCAGGTCCTTCCAGTCCTTCAGGTCAGGCCAATCCTTTCCGGGCTTAATCCCAGTTTAGGCTACCAGAACTGTACTGCAAAGCTCCCCATGACCACTAGGGGGTAGGAAAGATTTAAACTGTCCAGAATCTCTTTCCTGCCATCTAGTGGTTCATCTGGACCTTGCGGCCTAGGTTTGCTAGGCCTACATGAACCCAGCTACGTCCTTTTCCCACACACTTTGTCCCATGTCACACCTTCCTATAGCGCAGGGGAACACAATTCTCTTTGCTTTGAGGGCTGCATGAGAACTTTGCATAGTAAGGGATGTACTTCAAAAGTTGGGGGGGAAACCACTCAGCTTGGAAGGGGGTCTCAGGATGAAATGGGGGGCATGAACCTCTGTGGGACTCAAGTGACTCATGTGGCCGCTTAAAACTTTCCAAAATCCTCCAAACTTCAAAAAAGAAAAGAAGGAATTAAACAATTGGCCCCATCCATATTAGGCTATCCCTGAAGGTCCAGAAAAGGGGGTCTACACTTTTTCTACTATGATTCTGCAACAGAGAGAGAGACGGAGTTATACCAGAAATATTAATCTATTTGTAGTAGTAGAGAATATGCATAATTCAGGTTGGACACAGTAGAGCAGTGTTTCTGGCTGGGGAATTCTGGGAGTTGAAGTCCACACATCTTAAAGTTGCTGAGGTTGAGAAACACTGCTCTAAACTGTTCCTGATCTTTGGCCTCCAGTCCCTATTTGAAAAGTTCCAGAGAGAGGGAATCCTATAATAGTGTTATGGCTTTGTTGGGGCCAAACTTTCCAAGTTTGCCTTGAATTACATTTCAATAGATTTGGGCAGCTTCTTACAAGAAGCGGAAAAGTCCCTTAAGAAATCTCACTGGGTGTTGTAATTTTTCTCTTTATCAATTCTGAAAATTCCCAAGGGTGGGTCATCCCGTCAGTCCTGCTTAAATTTCACTGTTACTGCCCTTCAGGATCCTAGAATCATCTAATGCAGGGTTTCTCAACCTTGGCAACTTTAAGACGTGTGGGCTTCAACTCCCAGAATGCTGGCTGGGGAATTCTGGGAGTTGAAGCCCACACATCTTAAAGTTGCCAAGGTTGAGAAACCCTGATCTAATGTGTGCATTAGAAGGGACCTTAGAGGTCATCTAGTCAACCCCTGCCCTTTGCCCTCCAGCCCATTTGAAAATCTCCAGCCAGGAGGACCCACCTCTGCTCTAAGCAAACCGGAGTCAACCAAGCTGGTCAACTACTTCACAGCCCATCAAATCCCTCCTAATTTTCAACCTGAATTTATTTTCTTTCAGTTTCAACCCAATGGCCCTCCCCTTGCTTAGGTTCAACAGACCCAACATGGGCCATCAAAAGTAGCTAGTGACAACGGAGTTATGTCCCTTCGGCTTTTGCAACCCAAGATTTCACCCTCCTTGTTTAAAAATTGGTATATTCAAACACGGCCCTCTTATTTCTATAGTCACCTCCCTACCTGCATTTGGGAATGGATGATTAGCCAGGATGCTGGGGCGGTTCGAAATAATAGTAATTATTAGTGTTATTATTTAGATTATATCCGCCCACTCCCAGAAATGACATAGTATTTATGCATCTGTTTGTATATTATTATTAGCTGAATACAGAGCACATTTACTCTGATTAGTGAATTAACCTATTTTTCTGGATTGGCATGACACATGGAACAATAAGCTTGTCATAGAAGCCTAGGTACACACAACAGACTCAACCTTTCTGTTGTTTCTCAACCTTTTTTCTCCTGTGGCCCAACCTTGTTTTTCTCCTGCAGTCCCTCCATCCAGGTCTCATTACTGGATACAGAAACGGGACAGTAACTGGTGTGTTTTCTTGCGTCAACAAGACAGTATTTACAGTATAATATGCTTTGCTTTTCTGTGGCTCCCTTGGTGCATGTTGGCTCCTGGTGGAGAACTGCTGGGCCAAAAATGAAAACTCACACGAGGTTAACTCTAAGTCCCCCAAATGCATCTCCTTGGGGGCTCCGGCCCTCCATCCAACCACATCAGCCCCAAAGCTGGGCTAGAGGATCCTGGGGCCTGATCTGGCAGGCCTTCCCCAGGTCTTGCGACCGTTGCATCCAGTGGTTATCTCATGCAGGTGGCTTCAATCCGCGGGGCTACTTTCTAAAACCGGGCCCTCCTTGAATGCAAGGTGGAAGAGGTACTTGGGATCTCGCCCAAGCGGTACCTCTCTGCGGCTCATTAAAGCCTCCCTCCTCTTTTTCAGGATCCTGGACGAGCCTGACAACATGATGCTGCTGCTTTAAGGAGTCCATGCTGGGCAACCTTTAAAGCAGCTGCCTCTTTTCTCAGCATTCCATAAACCCCGGGAACAAGGGGGTGGCTTTCAAAATATCAGAGACCGGCTATGTGGGCCTGAGTCCCCAAGCCCCTTTTCATCATTTCCTTACCATTCCCCCCACGGCTCATTCAAGGCTTCACTGGCCCAAATTCGCTTTGCCATCATTCCTCTTCCCTGCGCACACGGTTTCATTTCTTTGCCAGCTGCTCCCGTCCCCAAATACACCTGCGAGGCAAACTCCTCTTTTTCCTGGAGCAAAGGAAATACGTCTTTAGAGGAATATAATGGGGTCAGGCGGGATTTTCCTGCTGTCTGTTTGATGGATGGGTTCTGGGGGCAAGCCCCCTCGGCTCCCGGCTTGGGTGCTGTGCGTGCACAAGCTGGAATCTCATCGTTTGGCTCCTGTGACGGCGACTCGCTTCGTGCCCTGGATGTCCACAAGGGAAACAGATGCCCTATTCCCAGATGCTGGCCGGCATCCGCCAGGTTTTTTCCATCTGGATGTCAGCTCTCCCCTTGAAATGCCCTTCCTTTCCCTCCCTTTTCCCTTCTCCCACTCCTTGCAGGACTCCTAAATGGGGGTGGGGGGGGAGAGTCTGCATTTCCTGTGCGAAAGGGCTGGTTACCCCCACCCCAAAGGAACAGGAGTTTGTGTGCATCAGCAGCGAGGTCAGGAAAAGGGCTGTGGTGCTATTTACCTCCAGCTGCAGAGGAAGCGTGACTCAGATGCAAGAGGCTGTTCGCATCCCCAGTAAGGAGAAGGGTTTGGGGCTATGCCTCTGCTATGGAACACTTAGTCCTGGGGTCCGGGGTTGAGCTGGTGACAGGAGGAGAAGGAAAAGCCTTTTGCACGTGCGCAGAGGCGCTTCTTCCATGACCAGGACCCTTGCAAACTTCACCCCTTGCATCACACACGTCAGCAGGTCAGCCCGAGGCCCTTCACAAGTGCCAACTGCCAATACGGCAGAGGGGCAGATTCCAGCTGCAAAGCGAGACACAGCGAGCATCTTCCCTTCTGTGCCTTTGCAGCCATACGGTCCCCCCTAGAACTGGGCAGCCCAAACGGCGAAGCAGCACAGCAGGTTGTCTGGATGCAGGCAACTCCCTACCCTGACTTTTGAAATGTTATTCAGCCAATCAAGGAGCCTGAGATTCCTTTGCCAAATTGTTTGGCTAAGGAGGGTCCCCGGGAAGCATTTTTCCTGTCTGAGATCAGTCTGCTGGAGCTGCTTGAAATCCTGGCTCTTTTTGTTCCAAGACAGACAAAGGGGATGCTTTTGAAGGCTAGCAGATATTGGCTGCAAACCTCCGGGTGACCACCAGAGGGCAGCATACAGACAATTCTAGCTCTGCTGCCATCTAGGGGATGTTCCCAGCTTTGCACCCACATCTGGTAACCCTAAAGTTTTTAATTCCCAAGTTTATTCTGCCTTTCTGCCATAAGGCATCGAAGCAAATTACAGGAGATCATCTCTTGATGTCTTTGCAGCAAACCGGAAAAATTAGGCTGGCTGGCAATTTTACGGATGTTTGTTTAGGAAAGTCCTGTTTGCTTAGGACTGCTGCCATCACTGGAAAGGAACCATGATCTGTTCTTAATACCCTAAATCAGAGGTGGATAAGGGAACACACAAAGCTCTTACCCCAATTTCTAGGGCTGTGGAAAGCTTTGATAGGAAGCTTTGATTCAGAAGCAATTTGAACCATGATTTCATGATAATGAAATGATGATAATGATACTTTCATTATCTTGGCAGGTTGTATGAACCAAAAATTTAATTGGGATTACAGGTAGTCCTTGACTTACAATCTTTTGTTTAACAACCATTCAAAGTTATGACAGTGCTGAAAAAAGTGACTTATGACCAGTCCTCACGCTTATGACTGTTGCAGTGTCTCTACAGTCATGTGATCAAAATTCCTTTCTTCAGTGGCCTTCTACACACATGGGGTGGCTACTGGAAACCTCAAGCTGTCTTGGAGTGAATTGCATCACCTCCAGGAGACAAAAACTATGGGCCCCATCCCTCTCCCGTTTCCCCTCTGCTCACCAAGCTTGCAATATGCCATCCCTGAAGGAATGGGGCTGTTGACAGAGAGAAGATTCCCCAATAGCCCTAAATCACTGTCCTCAACCTTGAACCATTCCTGCCGCATTGGAACTACAAGTCCCATCCCTCTCACAGCACAGAGGAAAGCTGCCTATCTTCTGATGACTCCAATCTCAGAAGCCTTTCTGATTTCATCTTCTGAATGAAAGGGTTCAACAACTGCAGCTAATTGCGTAGAGGCAATTCCTTCAAAGCTTGCAGATATATTTTTTTAAATCTTTGCCACAGAAAGGAGAGCTTGGAAATTATTCTGAAGGCATTAACATTTAACTGTGAGGTTTGAGAGGGAAAATGTGCTGGCGGTGCTGGTCTTGTCTGGATATCTTCCATGTGCCTGAAATCAAAGCTTCTGAGACAAGAATGTTTGATGGGTGTTCAATCCCACAAAGCCTACCCAATCTTGCTCTGGCTGGAGAGCTGGTGAAGGAGAAATCTTGCACAGAGGGAGGCACAGAGCAATGCCGTGAGGCAATGGAATCTCCCTCCTTATTTATTACTTTAGTTTTTCTTCTGATTATTTGACCTCGGGAAGATTGCTGCGGGACTCAGCCAGGATTCTACCCATCAAATTGTAGAACCCATAAGCGATTCTGTAATAAGATGGGTTCCCTTTAGCAAAGTAGCTATGGAAGCCACGGGTGTGGGTAAGACTGCTGAGAAAAAGCCCCTTCCGGGGTTGGTTTTAAAATGAACCAACTACACCCATTTGGTCTGATGAGAATCATGACCCCAAACAAGCTTTTGTTTGAAAAGCTACCTGGATCTTGGTCATCTCAAATAATAATAATAATAATAATAATAATAATAATAATAATAATAATAATTATTATTATTATTATTATTATTATTATTACCACCATCATCATCAGGGGTGTCTGCAGGTTATGGTCAAAAGCGTCAAGGTGGCAGCTACAGCGATGTGATCACAACTCCGTCCATTTTGGGCAGCCACCTCGACTTTTTTGACCATATTCGATGGATATCCCTAATTATGGTTGGCCACACAGTCAGCCAGATGTTTAGACTGGATTTGGCATTTTTGTCCACCTCTCGAGTCCTTCCCAAGGACCAGAGATGGGCAGATGTTGCTGTCTGATGGTGTGAAAGGCATCGTCGCAGGATGGAAGCTGTTCCAAGTAAAGCTGCCTCTTGCAATGGGCGGATGGTGATTCTGTCAATGCCGATGGTCTCCAGGTGGTGCTCCAGATGTTTTGGGATTGCACCCAAGGTGCCTATTACTATTGGGACTATCTTTGCTTTCTTTTGCCACAGTCATTCTACTTCTATTTGCAGGTCTTTGTATTTTGGGATTTTCTCCAGTTCTTTCTCTTCTCTTCTGCTGTCTCCAGGGATTGCAATGCCCTCTATCCAGACTTTTTTATCTTTCTTATCAACGATGGTTACGTCTGGGGTGTTGTGTGGCAGGTGCTGGTCTGTTTGAACTCTAAAGTCCCAGAGCACTTCCGCTTCTTCATTTTCCCTCTCCCTCTCCCTCTCCCTCTCCCTCTCCCTCTCCCTCTCCTCCTCCTCCTCCTCCTCTTCCTCCTCCTTCTCCTCCTTCTTCCTCTTCCTCTTCAAGCATTTGCTATCTTTTGTATCCCAGTCAGTCTCAAAGACTAACAGCTAACATCCCAATTATAAAATGCACAGAATAACAATAACAGCATTACTATAGCAATAATGATAATGATAATGATAATGATAATGATTAAAAAAAAAAAAGCACATGTAGGGGTTGAAAATAACTCACCCCACAGACCTCATCTCGATCTCCAAATGTTCTTGGAAAGACTTTGTGGCTGTATGAAAAGATAAGTCTCGGCCCTGATGGATTTTAGAAGGCAGCGTATTCCACCAGGACGGGGCTCAAGAAAGGGCCTGCCTTCAGCCCCAGTGAATCTCCCCTATATCTAGGTTCTCCTCTGCATTACCTTTTCATATTTCATTGTGGCTGAAATCCAGTTAAAGTAGGTTTCCACAACTTGCGGTCTCATAGCTGCTTGTGGCCCCCAGAAGTTCTGAATGCGGCCCTCCAAAAATTGCGACCCCGATAGAAAGTTATTAAGGACATGGAAATAATCGTATTGACTGTGTGCAATTAATAAAATGTAAATTCAACCGAACCATATTAATGTTAGCTTGTTTCTTTATGATTATAGTTGATTCCAGGCTCTGCCTAAATCTTCATTCATTCTTTTATTATTTTATGCCTATTTCAAGGTGTGCACGCCTCCCCTCAAAAACAAGGTCTCCCAGCCCAGCTTACAATACATTAATATAACAAGTTAATCATTTGAATGTTTTTGGAATAATGTGTTACTCAATAAACCATGCTTAAACAACACATGACTTAGTGTAATGTGCAAACCCAGCCCCTGTAAAACTAACTCAGACCTCTCATCCCCGTCTACAGCCTGACCTCCAGATGAGTTAAATAACAGCTCCAATCCTTCCCAGCCAGAGCCAAGATCTCCCTCTTCACTCAGATTTTCCGAGTTGGGTCAATGGTGATTTTCACTGCAGCCTTTGTATGGTTAAACTGTTTTGATGAGCTACAAGTGCAGAGCGTTTTTCAATCTATCTGTGTTATTCAAACCAACTCTCCATCTAGTTGAGCTCAGTTCCTGGTGACTGTTTACACATCCAAGAATTGGAGTTGTGTTCACTGCAGAATTACAGAAGTGGTTCTCCCTTCCAGGAATTGATTTCATCTTCCCAGTCTAGCTTACAGACCAAGGGTTTCCTGGTGGTGTCCCATCCAAAGCTTGATCCTGCATAGTTTTTCAAAACCTGCCCAACATTCGTTTAGTGCAGCCACCAAGTCAAAGAGAATCATGATTACTATTAACAGTGATAATGATGATCCAACATGTCTAGAAGGAAGCGGTCAGGGGATAGCTGGGAAAATCACAGGGAAAGTGACATCAATAATTTACTGGATCCTTAACTGGATACAGGATGCATGAAAGCTCCTGGGACTTATTTTTAAACTCACATGTTTTGGCTAAAGCAACGAGAGGAGCATATCTGAGAGGCCATGTACTTCCTTCCCTGCCCTCCCACCCACCCACCCACCCACCTCTCCTTCTAGCTTTTGACTTGCCATTGCTAATTTAGAGAGAATTCCCCAGAGTGGTTTTTCCCACAGCTCAGCAAATGCCTTGTTTCACATCATGGAAAAAAATTGCAATCAACTTGTCAACTCCCACCATTGAAGATATTCTGCTTCACCAACCCCGGGCTGGGAGGGAACTGATGATCGGGAAACGAGATCCAAGCAGTTGCTGGCAACAGCTTGCTTTAAAAAGACCCCTCCTGTGACCTTGTTCGTGCTTCCCCATCGACACCCAATGCCACTTCCATTTCTCCAGCCCCTTCGCGCCACCAATACTTGCTGACAAAATGCCCAGATGACCCTCAGTGGTGCTGACCTTGGGGTTTTCTGAGAAGGGCACCTGCTCCCTTTAACCTTTTACAGAACCTTTTGCAAGAGCTTAGTTGCTCCCTGTGTTTTTCCTCCAGTTTGGTTGGACTATGGCCCCGGGGCTGTCACTGTGTGGTCAGCACCACCAGCTTGACTTTTTTGACCCTCCCCCGAAGACACCCTGAACAGCTTCCATCATTCCCAGCCAACATGGGCTTGCTTGCTTATTTATTTATTTGCAAGATTTAGAGGCTGCCTGACTCCAGAACGACTCTTGGGGGCTTACAGTAAAAATAGAAAACAATAAAAAAGGAAATCCTCTGTGTCTGGATGAACACGCTCCCGATAACAGAAAACACAGCTGACAGGGGCTCCCCAAGCACCCCCCTCCAAGGTCTGGGAGAACAGCCAAGATTTCCAGAATATCATCAGGGTGGGAGCCAAAGGCATCTCGGGGGAGATGTCATTCCAGAGGGCAGGTGCCATAACAGAGAAGGCACACTTCCTGGGTCCTGATAGATGGCATCGTTTGATCGAGGGGCCTTGAAGCACACCAACTCTACAGGATCTTACCAGATGGGCAGACGCCATAGGAGATAGGTGACCTCTCAGATATCCAAGCCCTGTGCCATGAAGGTCTTCATAAGTGGTAACCAGCACCTTGAATTGCACCCAGAAGCTCATCACCAACCAATGCAGCTCATGGAGCAGTGATGGTACATGGGCGTCCTGAGGCATGCCCAACATTATCCATGCTGCTGCGTTCTGGACCAGCTATTGCTTGGTTGTATTGGTTCTGTCCATTGCTGCAGGGGACTTTTAGCAAAAGCTGCGAATGCCCACTCCCCCCTGCCCTTCTTCACCCATTCTTCCAATCCGGACAGCGGTTTTGCAGATGGGAGACCGGCCAATGCACAGTTCATAAACTGTGCTAAGCCATTCCCCATGATTTACACCTGCAGGCAGTTGGGTTCATACAACACTTGAAGCAGAAACAAAGTTTTAACTCAGTGTGATGTATGAACACAGACTACATACTATGTTGATACAACACTGGCCAAACTGTCATGGAGTTTGTCAGCATGTTGTACAAATCCCATTACTATGGCTTGTAAAGTACAGTTTCTGTCTTAGCATGTTGTGCAAACTCAGCCAATTCTGGTGGCTTCAGTAGGTCATGATTAAGCAAATCATGGGTTGATCTGCTGTAGGGAACCAGTCTCTTAGACATCCATGATTTACAGTCATCCTTTTGCTTTGGGTCATGTTCAACATAGAGAAAAAGGATAAATACAATTGCTCCTAGTATTTGCTCAGAAACATGAGAACAATGTTGTCTGCAGTAAAGTATGATCTGAGCTGTTCCATGAAAAAATACTGGATACTGAGAGGCTGCAGAGGGTGTTTGAAAGACCCTTCTCCTGATCTGGTCTAGAAAAACATTGGACAAATCACTATGAAATCTCAGCATAGTCTAAGAAAACCACTGACTCTTCACATTTCCCCCAGAAATGTGATAGATTGAAATTACATTGTCTTTCTCACTTCCCCATGTGGACAATCTGTCCCCTCCTGTTGGTTTGGGGGAGAAAAGAGCAGAAAGATGAACTAACCAGTGAGAGCAGACAATGAAAAAACATTGATTAAATATGGAGAAAAGATCACCAAATTCTCACTGGAAATAGTGGAATAGTTTCTAAAGAGTATTCATTCAACAACGAAGCCTCAGAGATAACCAAATCCCCAAAGATAGAATTGCTCCAAAGTTCCTCTATGGTGCCCTTAGATGTGTTTCTTCCCTTTCCTTCACCACTTCACAGCTCCATGGCCTTCCTCTATTTTTTGAGCAGCATTTATGCCCATATACCCACAAGTCCTATTTGTGGGCAGTCAGCAACATCCATAGAGTAGGATGAATCAAAACAGGCAAGATGGGGGTCACAACCTTGTGACAGAACCCCATACCTTTTGCATGGCTCATGGTGGAGGTGCCCAAGTCTTGCAGAAGAAGAGTGGAAGGCCATAATGACTCCACTTCCCCTTCAGCCCCAACCTGACATCAATTACAGGGTGACCCACATCCCCCTTGCCAGTGGAGCACCTTTTCAGCTGCCAGAACTTCAGTCTACAGTCCCCAAATCCAGACATTCAGATGTTTAGAGGGAAGAAGACCAAGAGTTCCTGTTTCTTTGCAAGCCAGGTGGCATTGAGGGAGGGGTTGGATACATGCTGGATTGTTTTAAGCTGCTGCTTGAAAGCGTTGGCCAAGGTCTCATTTCCCCTCCCGAATGATTTTTGAAGGGGCTTCCTCTCTTCCATTCAAAAAATGGGCAGGGTGCTTAAGAGGACATCCTTCCTTTAGAGCCTCCCCCCCCCCCCCCACCGCCAAGAGTTCCAACTGATAATAATTATATCCCTGAAAGTACTGTTTATTTTAAAATGTATGAATCATCTTTTTGTCTCAACAGCTCCCAAGGAAAGGTGCAGTTTGAATAAAACACACACAGAGTCCTGCATCTTGAAAACAATCACATTAAAACAGTGGTTCTTCCAGGGGGGGTAATTACCCCAAGGGGTAATTTGGGCATATCCTGGAGGTAATGGAGCAATTTGTAATTGCCTGTTTGTGAGTTGAGGATCCAGTTTGGGAGCACTGCTGCCAAGATGCTGGTGTAAAACAACAGATTCCGGGTTTTGTTGTTGTTGTTTTTTTTGGTGAGGTTAATGACATTATTCGAGACCAGGAAAATTTTGTCAAACAGTTTAAGAACCACTGCATTAAAGAGTACAGTCAACTATAAAAGAAATCAAAAAGTGACACCTGAATCCCATCAAATGTCATGTCTGCAGTCTCCCTAAAGCTAAGCAAAGATGGGGTCAACTGGACCTCCTTAGGGTCAGTTTTTGGGATATTTTGCTACATACTGTTCAGGGCTGGGATCTCGGAGTGGTAAGTTTACTTGAACATGGGACTTTGAGAATAGCACTGCTGGATCAGCCCCAGGCCCAACTAAACAGCATTCTTGTGGTCCACCAGATGCTTCTAGGAAGGCCCTACTAGGAGATCAAGGCAGTTTCTCCCATTGTTGCTCCTGTGCACCCAGTGTGTACAGGCAGACTGCCCCCATTCTTGGAGGCAATTCCCAGTCATCAAGGCTGGTGGCGACTGATAGACTTGTCCTCCAGGAATTGATCTAATCCTCTTCTGCAGCCATCTAAATTATTGTAGTGTCCACCACATCTTGTGGAAGGATATTCTACAGGGATTACACTGAATGTGAACTTGATGAAGTTTCTCAGTCATCCAGGTGGAATTATCTGGAGGTTGAGTCATGGCAACTGGACTTCTTTTCTTTTGGTTTGATACGTTTTGCTGCTTGCCACACATCTTAAAGTTGCTAAGGTTGAGAAACACTGATTTACAAAATGGTCAGTCTGATGGGCATGGTGGGATAATTTAACCCCCAACCTGGCTTCTTTTTTCCCGGGCAGCTGAGCACATTTTCGAATCTTCTAGTTATCCACTACTGTATTTCCATTTTAACTTTCTCAGAAGGATGCTTCTGGCACCCAGAAACACAGAAGACCCTGGAAGCTGGTGTTTTGCTTTGGAGCATGCCAGCTTTTAAAATGAATTTGTGAAATGGAGCAAGGGACCTGCAGGTACAGGACCCACATTGGGGAAGGTGCCAGCTTTATGGTTGAGTAAGTAAAGGAAGAACCATGATCTAACTGCACCTAGACACAATTTGGGGATCAGTCTAGTTGGTAAAAGCATATGCTGCATATGCCAGTCTGCCTAACCCAGTTTGCACCAATTGTCCTTTTCTGCATACTCTTCAAGGGCAGCCCCAAAGCACCGCAGGAATCTAAAGGAGGGCAGGGGACCTGATCACCAAATCAGCCTCCTCCAAGGAGAAGCACAATCAGTGAAACCAAAGCTGGGTGGAGACACTCTAGGCCACAGCAGTTAGTTGAACTTTTGGGAGGAATCAGGGACATCCACTGGAGGGGTCCCAAAAGTCAAAACAGTATCCCACCATCTGACTTTTTTTGACTTCCCCTGAGGACAGCCCTAGGAGCAATGCTTGACCCAGATGCACCTGTAGCTGTTGAGTCTTCAGCCACACAAAGCATTTTCCCCATCTTGTGTTGTCTTTTCCCTGATGTAGAGAACCTCCACCATGTTTGGACAGAGCCTCCATTCAGTGCACCTCCAGTCCATCACTGCATATAGACAACAACTCACAATCTCCTTGACATAGTTGTGAAAGAGTGGTAACCTCCGGATTCCAGATTCCCATTCCCTGTAGCTTCAGCCAGATGTGAAAGATCATGGGGACAGAAAGAGAACAGCTGGGTTCCAACCACCCAATTCACTAGGTATCTCAAGAAGCTCTCTTGTGTGCTAAGCAGCATGAGGCCTGGTTTGTACCTGGATGGGAGACTATTTGGAGATCCCCGAGTTTTAGGAGAGACTGGGAAGTCAAAAAAGTCCCAGAAGGCAGCAGAGGTGAATTAGTCATGTAACCTTGCAAAGGAGATGTATCTAGGCAGTCCCCTGGAATTTTGTTCAACTGACTTTTGTAAAGAACTAGCAGATGCTCGGCACGGTTATTGTTAACCTGGGTTAGTTTTGGATGGATCATCACAGGGTGCAAACCCAAGCATGTTGAATTAACGCAGCCTGGAACTGAGTCATTGTTCCCTTGCCAGCACCTTCTTTCGAGAAGATTCAGCAGACAGGAGAAAAGCCACTGTAAGACTTTGTTTGCACAGTTGTGCAAACATGTGGCTGCCATTATTTTTGTCTTCCCAGCCATCACAAAGGAGGTGAAAAGGCTCCTACTTTGTTCCCTGCTGAGGAAGTCCTCAGTAACCCTGACTCTCTGCCAGGGTGGGGTGGGGGGAGATTAGCAAATGGCCAGAGAGGGGAGTTCCTAGAGAGGCCCTGTTTTTGGGGAAGGGGCTTCTGCAACATAATCTCAGGAGCCAGAAGAGTCAATGAAGCCCCAGTGACTTTGCACAATCTGGGGAGGGGGACAATTAGCTTAGCCCCAGACAAACCAGCCGGGGTTTTCAAAGAGCATGGTCAAAAAGGTCAAGATGGCAGCCTCAGTGGTGCAATTGAAGCTCTGCTCTTTTTCCTGTGCGACACATTCTTTCTCGACCATGCTGTGCAGAGACCCCTGAAAACAAGTGTTGTTTGGGGCTCGACCTAATCTTTTTCTGCTTGGTTAAGTGAGTCACCTATATGGGTTACACCAGTGGTTCTCAAAGTGTGGTGCGGGGACCCCTGGGGGTCCCCAAGTCCCTTTCAGGGGGTCGGCAAAGTCAAATAAATAAATATTTTAAAATTCCTCAGTTTTAATTTCTAGTACAATCAATATTGAGAGATATAACCCACTTAAACCAAAGCTCTTTGGGATCCTCAGTCGTTTTTAAGAATGTAAAGGGGTCTGGAGACCAAAATGTTTGAAAACTGCTGGGTTAGAGTTCGGGTTAGAGAGTTCACACATTCTGCATTCCTGTGACCTGGTTAAGCATGTGTGTGAAAAGGACAAAGAGATTCTCCCTGTGGCTTCCCCTAGCCATGCTGCCTGAAAAGAAATCTCCTGTTCTGATGAGAGGTGGTGTTATTTGAGAAGCTGTCTTAAATCTGGGTCAAAAAGCAGATGCGAAATGTAGATATTCCCCCTTCCTGCCCGGGTGTCTGTGTGCAAAGCAATCTGCCAAAGTCAGGAACAGAGGGAGGGCGAAATTCTTACGCTTTCGAGTCTCCCCCAAGACCCTCCCAAAGGAGACTCTGCTTGCCCTGGTCTGCCCTGCTCACTTGGGGGATCCGTCCCCTAAGTCAGAAGCTGGGTTACAGCTGCTGTACCTTGCAGGGGATTAAATCCAGCTTGACGGCCAGCTAAGTAAATACCAAACTTTCTTCCAGCTGAGCGAGAGAGGAGGAGAAGGAGGAGGAAGAAGAAGAAATTTTGGAGGGTGGGAACTAGGGCATGCATGCCTGAAATCAAAGACCCGCAAGGGCCCTAGAGGAATTCATTCTCTGCAGTGGAGGAGTATCAGGGACTATCTGGAGTCATAAGCAGCTGGAATGAGAAGACCTTATTGCAATGTTTCTGAATCTCAGCAACTTTCAGATGTGTGGACTTCAACTCCCAGAATTCCCCAGCCAGCAGGCTGGCTGGGGAATTCTGGGAGTTGAAGTCCACATATCTGAAAGCCGCCGAGGTTGAGAAACACTGCAATAGAGGGTTTAGGCTCTTGTATGAGCCCAGCCGATCTTTTGGGAAAATTAACTGAAGGGAAAATGGGGTGGGAATGGAATTGTGGGAAATATAAACTAGGGGGGAACTGGGAAAAGTGCTGTTAAAGGCAGTCAATCATTGTCTGAATACGCTTGAATTCACAATGAGATGCTAAGCTCTTAAGCTGGGTGCAAGCTGCAACTTGTATCATGACATCAGCAGATCAGAAACATTACGCCCCCACACAAATGAAAATTCGCAATTTCTCTCATTTGCACAATGTAGTCAGGTGATGTCACTCTCTTCCGCCCCAAAAGACATCTATGGTCTGATTGTTGCACAGTATGTAACATGTAATTCTGCTGAAGCAAACCAAGATCCAGTTGATTGAGCATTTTGGCCAAAAACACTTATCTACCTGTCATGTCTGTGGTGGTCCATTCCCTATGAATGATATTTAGTATTACTTCCAGTTGTGAAGTTCAGTTATGCTCCCCTGATTAATGGAGGGGCTTGGGTAGGTAGAACTGGGTAGAACACTTGATCCGTCTGGACAATAAGTCGGTCCAAGGAAAGGTGTGGTGGACGTGCAGTGTAAAGGTGAGGGGTGAGTGCTCCTACACCGTCAAAAGATCTAATGGAAGTGGCTGCCATTGCACAATATTTTGATGGGTTTCCTTTTTCTTGACCAAGCCCCTGTTGAAAGTCTGGCTGTGCAATACGTCAAGTGCAGAAACACCTCTGTCCTTTCATAATGCAGCAAACAGGTTATCAGCTCCTGATGCTGAGTAACTACAAAGAGCATTTGCGGAGATGTTTTAAAGCAGTGTTTCTTAACCTCAGCAACTTTAAGATGTGTGGACTTCAATTCCCAGAATTCCCCAGCCAGCCATGCTGGGCTGGGGAATTGAAAGAACTTTTCGTCTCAATCAATTTGTATTGAACTTGTATTGATCACCTTTGAAAGAACTGCCCAATGATGCGGTTGAATTCTTATGCGTTATCTTTGAAAAATTCTGAGAACTCTTGAAATCCGAGCTATCCATCTGCAGGGGAGGGGGTGTCCAGGAGGGCAAACGGCTGTGTTTAACTATGTCCCTACAACATCCTTAACTCGATTACAAAATTCCCCCACTTTCTGGTCTTCCACAGTACTTTGACCATCAATTAACCAAACAGGCTGTGTTTGCCCATCAACTAACCCACAAAAACAACCAAGGTTACAACTATCCAGGTTTACCATGCTCTGTGAATGCACCTGCTAGGTTTGCAACTCATGCTTGCAACGCAGCCTCTACGATATAACGTCAACAGCTTGGTGCTGTTTTTATCTGAAGGAGAAAAATCCTTCCCTCCCTTTGACCGTCTTCCAATTAGTTGCTCTGCCAAATAAGGCAAAATGAGCAACTCTAAGAGAGAGAAAGAGAAGTGGTCCTATTAGGCATCCTTTTATGTTCTGTGGGGTACCACGCATTGTAAATCGGGTTCCAGTGGGATTCTGTCTTTCTGATTGTGTATCGTTAAGTTGCCGTCAACTCTTAGCGACCATATTTTCCATGGTGATCTGTCCCTAACCTGGTCCTTCAGCTCTTCCAACGGCGACCCCATCACCATCATCACTTGCAAGATTCTGTTACTGTAACCTTACAAGAAAGGCAGTGTTAGTACTCATGGCGTGTGCTTCTTGTCTGCACTACCTCAAAGGGCTGACAGGAGGAGCCTTCAGAATTTGGCCCCTGTAAGATCACCCCTTTCTATCCAGCCAGTAGGCTTTGGGCCTCCATGCCCATTCTTGTTGTGGTTGCCAGAAGGACTCAGCACCTCACGGGTGCAACTTGTTTCTTCTAACTTTTCTGTTGTTGAGATGTGAAATATCAACCCTGGGGAACACGTACTGCAGGCCTTCCAGGAAGTTGATTGTTCCAGTGGGACACAAAATTAAATGCTCTGCAGGACTCACATGGCAGCCCCCTTCCTCCCCTATATTACAATGGCTCACTTTCATTAAAGCACTTCTCTGTTTCCAGAAGTTGGGAATCACATTGATTCGTTATGTGTTATCAAGTTGGTGCAGATACTTAGTGACCGTGTAGGACTTCTCCAGGATGTTCTGTTCCCGACCTGATCCTTCAGGTCTTCCAAGGGTGCCCCCATCGCCACTGTAACTGAGTCCATCCCCCTTGCTGCTGGTCATCCTCTTCTTCTCTTTCCTTCCACCTTTCCCAGTATTACAGCCTTCTCCAGAGAGCTGGGTCTTCGCACAATGTGTCCAAAGTAGCATAATTTGAGCCTGGTCATTTGTCCCTCGAGTGAGAACTCTGGGTTGACTTTTTCGATGATCCATGGGTTTGTTTTCTTGGTTATCCATGGTATTCTCAGGAGTCTTCTCCAACACCAAAGTTCAAAAACTTCAATACTTTTCCTATCCTGCTTCTTCAAAGTCGAACTTTTGCTTCCATAGAGTGTCACAGGGAAGACCACAGTTTGCACAATTCTGATTACTAATGTTTTATTTCGCTCCTGGATTAATGTACTGCAGTGTTGTTAGCCCTTGTACTGGTTCTTCCTTGGCTTTGTTATGCATTGCTTTTATAGTAATTCAGAACAGCCTTCCCACACCTGGCACTCCCCAGATGTGTTTGCTGGTGTGTAGTCTGGATGGGACCAGATTACATTAGTCTCCTTTGTTGTTTTGTAGCTTTATGTTTTAGAATTATTTGTACATCATTCATGGAACTCGGCTTACTGCACAGCTTAAAATCTACTCGCGCGCGCGCACACACACACACACACACACACACACAGGTGGTGGTTCTGCCCATAGTCTTGGTGTCTTCTACCAACCTTGTGAGAAAGATTAAGCTTCATAAAAGTTACTGGACCACAATCACTCAAATACCACAATAGTTCATCTTCTTCCATCCTCTCATACAGAAGATCAGCTTGCAATATTCAAAATGCAAAAAACTTACTTGGGCACTAGATAGCAGCAAAGAGGCAGTTTCCTTTTTCTCTTTACTGCCATCTAGTGGTCACCCAGATTTTATAGTCTGGAGATGAAAATAGAGCATACAGTAATTGCTAACAAATGGTGCTACACATCTGCGTAGCAGACTTCAAATATAGTACAATGGACAAATCTCTTGTTCAAGCTTCATAACATTTAACGGACTAACATCTGTTAAATCAAGAGTTTGTCTGTTAAATAGAGGTTTTGTCTATTTTGAGGTTTAGTGCAAAGGACACCATTTGTATCAATCATTTCATTGCTCAAGTGATGTAAATTGATACAAATGACTTAAGTTTGGATTTAATGGACTCCCTGCCCCCAAACGCTCAATTAAATTGAGTTTCCATTGTCCCAATATATCTGGCACTGATCTGCATGGGAATCCACTATAAGCTATTTTCCACCCACAATATTTTTCTGAAGGCAAAAACTTCAGCCATGTATGGTGCACCCTTCTGCTATCTTCGAGTAGATTAGGCATTTAAGTTTGTATTTTGAATAACCTTGCAAGTTTGAGTTGAATTTTGAAATGAAATCTAGAATGTGAAGTACTACTATTATTTTATCAGATAAAATATAAAGTGCAGCACAGTGAAAAAAAAACCCTTTTAAGGAACAGAAAATAGTTTGGGGTTGCTAGTAGTTCTGTATGGAGGTGAAAGCTAACAATTAACGGTCTGTGGAATATACTGACTAAAACTGTAAATTTATTAGTTTTGGATTTTCTCCAAAGTTAAAATGAAACCCCACTAAAACTTGTCTTGTTTGGTAACAAGTCAAGTGAGATGTTTGAAGGTATCTTGAAAACACTGAAAAATCTTGAAAAATCAGAAATGACTTTGTCCGTTTCCTTTCCATTAGCAAAAATAGAGGCTGTTGTTAAAGCTACCAGAGTCGGACCTCAAAATCCGGGGGAGCACTGGTTTCCTTTCTTAGTCGCCATTTGTGGTCATCTGGATTTTTGCAGCCCAGATGTGGTAGCCCCAGTTGTGTGCAGCATGGGTTTGCATGAACCCTGTCTCCACAATTTGAGAAACGCAGTGCACAACGATGAGGACTGTTTTTTAATTGTTTTTCATTGAGACGCTTACTCCTTTCCAGTAATAAAATATTGCAAGCACGCCTGACTGGATGTCATTGTATCTCTGCTTGTGCCATGCATTAGCACATTATCAACCACAGTTTACTGAATTAATCCAATTAAGTAGCTTAAACACATACCAAAGCAGCACACACCGAAACACGCCCATAAGGCTCAGAATGGTTATGCATGCATGCATGCGTGCAAAAAAAACCCCAAGAGCAAACAGATCTACGCCAAGCTAAAAGGTGGTGAGTGAGTTTGTGGCTCAGGCTGCTTGGATCCTAAACGAAACCTAGTACTGTGGGAACTCTGCCAACAGGATAATTCGGTGAGCCGTGGCTTACGTGGTGTGCAGAGACACCCTGAACCACAATTTGCCCAGCTTCCTATTAGCCCAGCGTGTCGTGTGAACCCAGCCGCTGCACGTGTCTGCCTCCCGGGGGTCCTAAGTGTTACGAACACCCGTGGGAACCTTCCTGGGTCTGGAATCCTATTGCCTCTTGATTTTATTTCCCGAAAGCAGAACCTCGGGCCGAGGGCAGAGCACTAGCGCGCGTGAATCCTCCCCGTCCCTGGAGCGCGACTCCTTCGCGCTGCTTCCCCCTCCTTCGAGGGCAGGAAAGGCCCTGACCGTTGCCAGGACAACGGAAACCTCCGCTTGCCCTTGGCAACAATCTTGTCAGGGCTGCGCTCTCTCTCTCCCTCTCTCTCCCATCATGCTCAGCGCCCCACAGGTCCGGCCGCTTGACAGTTGCGCTCCCACCTCGCGCGCGCTCTCTCTCCTTTCCCCGGCGGGCGCGAGGGAGGCGGAGAGTTGGGGGGGGGAGAAGCGAGGCTCTATCGGGGCGTGGCTTAGGGAGGCTGGGGTCCCTCCCTACCCAATCAGGGATGAGATCGCCTGCTTTTCTCCGGCCGGCCCCGCCCCCATCTCCCCCCATTCCTTTGCCGGCTCTACCGGGCTCGAGCATGGCCCCTCCCCCTCTCCGGCCAAGTTGGGTGAGGAGGCGGCAGGAGCGCGCGCGCGCCCCTCCCCCCTGTCCTGGGGTGGGGGGGAGAGAGGCAAAAAAAAAAAGAGGAGGAGGAGGCGGGAACGCGCTCCGGCTCCCCCTCAGCGCCCTCCGCGGCTCCCCTTCCCCAGCCCCGTGAGGGGAGTAAAGCGAGAGCTAGTGGCCGTCCAGCGGAGCCCGCGCTCCGGCCGCTGCCCCCTCAGGTAAGCTGAGGCCGGCTCGGCCTCCCGCTCGCAACTTGGCAACTTCGCCCGCGGGGGGAGGGAGCGCCCTGTCTGAATGAGGGGGGCTGCTCAGAGAAGTTGCCCCCTCAGTGCCCGCGCGGGGGAGGGGTCCCTTTCTCTCCCCTCTTGCTCCCCCGGCGTGGTTCAAGGTGAATCTCCTCTTTTGCCCCCCCCCGCGCCCCCTCGGCTGCTGCTGCTGCTGCTGCTACCGGGGGGGGGGGGAGGCCACCTTGCGGTCCGTTCTCGGAATATCCTGGAGGAAAGTGGGGGGGAGGCGAGAGAGAGATGACCCCCCCCATGCAAATGGGGCAGAGGACGCCTCTGATCTCTCTTCGCCCCGGGACGCGATGCCTTATTTGGGGCTGGGGGTGGACGGATGAGGGCCGGCAGGGGCTGACTGGCAGGGGGTTAACCCCCTCCTGCTTCTCCCCACCCCTCCCCTCCCCCCCACCTCCAAAAGGGGAATTTTCCAGCTGGTAATTTCTGCTGCGTCAACATCCAGCTCAAGGGAGTGGAGAGGAGACAAGGGGGCATTTTCACAGCAGCTCCACTTCGCAAAATAATCATCCCGTCTATGCTGATAGATATATTTAATTAAAAAAAAAAACTTTTAAAAAATAAGCATCTGTGCAAGTTGGACCAAGAGTTAGTCGAGAGAAAGAGAGAGAGAGGGAGAGTGCCACCAAACTGCTTGGGCGAAAAAGGGATGAGGTAATAATGCTGATGAAACATGTATATTTCCCCTCTTGCTTTCTCTTTCTGCCCCTTTAAAGCCATGCCGGTTATGTTTTGGGTTATTGTCTCTTCCCCTAAAGCCAGGCACAGATCGCCTGGTCTTGCCTCCATTTTAATTGCAAACGGGAAACATTGAAAGTGACCCCTATATCTTTAAACCCAGCCTCAAAATATAGTTTCTGTATTTCCCTGAAGCTCTGCAAGTTGCTCAATATGTTTGTAACAACTTAAGGGACTGATTTGAAAATACATGCAGGTAAGGACCTTTTAATGGGAGAGCCATCCTTAGAAAATGATTAATAGAGAAAAAAAGAAGTTACATGCTTCTTTTTAAAAAAGAAAAAGGAAGTAGTGGTGTTGGAGAGTTTTAAAAGTTATTGTTGTCTTTTTGTATGTGTAAATAGATATGTTAGTTCCATAGAAGTAATGCAGGTAGCGTTTTATAATGCAATCCCAGATGACAAATAAGGCATAAAGAAGATTTCCCATAGTATAACGGGGAAGAAGGATTGACTGGAATAAAATGAGTAACCGAATACTTAAGCAGAGCAATATATTTTAAATTTATGATAAGAAATGTGTACACAAGAACAGATTCATTCTTAATTGAGTTTTCTTCCTATCTTCAATTTCTTAAATTTGTTTGGCATGGAGTACTGAGAGGATTATCAGCTTTGTTTCAAGATATTATAAAAAGGGTATTATTGCAAGTGATGCTCTTGAAAGTACCTGTACTGTACTGAAATGGTTGTATGTATTATAAAGCAGTACTTGAATGGTATCACTATACACACACAAATACACACTGTATATATGTGTGTGCGGGGGGGGGGGTTGCTTCTATTTTAAGAGGCTTTCTCCAAAGAGAAAAACTTTTGGTTAAAAAAAAGAAGCACAAATGTTCAAAATCTTGGAAGAGTTTCTTTTTCCATGTGTATGAAACTTTGGCTGTTCTGGGTTCCTTTAAATAAATATAGCATATTTCACAAATAAAAGAATAATATTGGACAGCCAATTCTATTTTATTGATTGGCTGATTTGGAATGAATTTACAGCAGTTGAAAAAGCTACTACTTGTCAAGTTCATTCTTGAAATCTTTTTATGTGATACAGTGCATATGTGCACATGTCTGGAGTTTACAGTTTCAGTAGAAAAGAATATATGTAGCTCAGGGTTGAACTGTGGAGCACCAAGGACTCCACAGTTTACAGTTTTAATTTATGTAATGAAAAATTATTGCCTAACTGTATCACATGACAGATTGCATTCTGTAAAATACTTGTGTCTTGATTTAGAACTTGTACTGTGCTACATTTAAGATTTCAGACTTAGAACTAATCGTGGCTATCATTTACTTTGATGAGATACTAATTTTGCAGTTGGTAGATTAGATCACCGATCGAAATTTCATTCTAATAGAATGGGTTTACTTCAGGTTGTGATGTATCATTTGTTATATGCAACTCTTCTAAAATCTGACCCAAATAATTTATCTGGTCTTTTCAAAAGGACAGTATTTGCTAATTAGGCATAAACATTTTAATAACTGATGTGGAATATACAGGTCTAAGAGAAAAAAGGAAATGGGCCATATTGTCCCTATGGCTTGTATTTTAGGGCATCTGTATAGTAGTAATTATGCTCTTTTCCAGGTGATGTATTTAACAGAGATGCTTGAGTAATTTTATGATACAACCTTGGCACACTTTTTGTGAGGAAGCTAGGATAGTACATTAGTAACTAAAAAGAAGCTAGCATTGACTCCATAAAGAAATTTCCTTTTCTATCTTATGTGAACCCTTTCAGTGAAATACCGCATTTTCTCATAATGTTCTAATTAATGAAAGATTGCGCACGTAATTTTTCTCATTCTAGCTTCTCACGTAAAAGTAATTTTAAGCATTCCCAGCATCTAACATTCCCATTTTCACCCTTGTTTCTTATGGCATCCTCCTTCAGATCACAGCTTGAGTTTCCTGCACTATTTTGGCTATATTCTTAAATTAATTGGTAAATAAAAGGATAAAAATGCTTAGTTAAAATCTTTGAAAGGCTCCTTTTATCTACTATATCCCTTTATCTCCTTTTAGTTATCCTTTATGCTCATAATTCCCTGAATTATTACTTTTCTATGTAGAAAACTCTGACAGTTTGCACAACAGGATTAGTAGACTATTTGATGAATTCTCAAATTCCTGTAGTCATATACCAGTTGGTTTAAGGCAAATAGAATTATTCTCACAAAATCAGTCAGTTGAACTGTTTAAGCATTGTAAAAATACAAATTAAAAACTTAAAACTAAACTTTCAAAGTTACATTGCAGTAGTATTAAAAAGCCAACAACATTTTCAAGAATATATACTGCCAAATTAATATTTCACATTTGTTTTAAAAACAGATTATTAACTTACTGATTTGTAAGAATTTCATGGACATAATTAATTTTGATTTTAATACAATGGTCAAAAGAATCCTCCATTGTGTTTTAGCTTGTAAAACAAGTAATTGTGGGTATATACATAATTACTTGGAAAACAGGACTCAAAGAATGTAGTCCCCATAATACTCTAAAGTAAATGGTTTGTCTTATGTGAACCTACTCTTTGTATCCGTTAACTATATTCCATGTCTTATGTTATAGACAGACAGTGGGGTCATACAGTGTATGGTTAAACAAACCATAGGACAGTACATGAATCCAACCAGCAAGTGCTTATAGAAGTGTGATTGGGATGCTGGGTTCAGATCTTTGTGGTTCTTATCATATTTATTAGTGATCGTTGATCAAGTGGATTCTATCCAAGTTTGCAGATGGCAAAGCCAGAATGGACAGGTATTATCTCAGTTAATGAAAGTAAAATTTAAATAATTGTGTTAGAATGAAAACCTGGAATTAGCATAAAATAAATTAGAAACAATGTAAAATTTAGCATTAGTTAAAAAAAGGGGTGCAGGATATAGAAACTTTTCTTGAAAGCCATATATTTGAAAAAAATGGGATTCCTTTTTATCACAAATGAAAACTGAACATGAATAGACAATATTCCACTGGGGGAAAAAAAAGCCCAATGTGATATATGGCACATTAAAACAACGACTGTACAAAGCATTGGAAGTAATCATTCTACTTTATTCTGCACTTCACATGTCTTATCTGAAATACTGGGTCCAGATCTAGGGTATTGCTGGGTATTTTAATAAGAGGGTAGAAAAATGGGTTTAGAGGAGGGCAGTAAGAATTGTCAGCAGTATAGAAAGGAAGTTATACTTTAATGTTATGGAAGGTTAAAGAACTGGGTGCATTTAGTTCAGGCTTCCTTAAGGTGGGTACTCTCCAGATGTGTGGACTTCCATTCCCAGAATTCCCCAGCCAGCATGAACGTTGGGGAAAATTCTGGGAGGTGTCCACATATAGAATCCCAGGATTGTAAGGACTATCAAGTCCAGTCCCTTGCTCAGTGCAGGTTAGTATTCATTTGGAGGGTTCCCAGTTAGTTAAAGCTTACTTAACCCTCAGAGGAGAAGGCAGAATGGAGAATGGGAATATAATTGCTCTTTTCAAATACCTAACGATTGCTACAAGGAAGGAGACTTGTTCTTTTCTGCCTAGATCTAATGATTTTAAATTAAGGGAAAGTAAATCTCAATGTGAGACATTAGGAAACATATCTGAATAGTAAAAGCAGATAAATAGAGAATACAGCATTTATCTAGGATGCCACAAGGCTTTCTTTTACATTCTTAAAGAAGAGGCTGAACAACAATCTTTTGGGATCCTCAAATTCTGAATCTCATATTTAATAAGGACGTTGGACAAAATATCCTACAAGGTATCCTCCAACTTTGTTTCTATGATAGGATATAGTAACTAGTCATATATTTACATATATTAATTACGAAGTTGTTCTTCAGGTGTACATCCTTGTAAAACCACACTGGCAGCAACCATGTATAAGAGGGAGGTATTTGCACCTTTTGGGTATGGGGTATTTTCAGAAATATAAACAAATTTGAAGAAATAGGATTGTAACCTGGGAAACCAGGGAAGAATGGGAATATCTTGGAAGAATCTTATTTTGAACCTTGCAGAAGAATATTCTACACTGCAGCTTTGGTAGTGGTCATACATGATACTAAGCCTGTGTTATTTTGTAAACCTATCCATTGTGATTTAGCATTATGGGTGATCCAGGATACTATGGTTTCTTCAACACCAGTGATTTAAAAATTCCTTATTTATTGTGATGTGTAATTCTAGCCACTATTTCAGATTCCACTTGTATACTGTACAGTCAAATAGAACTTAAAAGTTTACAGTTATTTTCTTTGCTTGTTTGCTTTGTCTCCCCTTCCCCCCATATGCTGACAACATAAATGAGATTATTTTTCCAGCATTGGCCTTGCTTTCTTCTATCGCTTGCATTTTTGATAGGAAAACAAAGAAATCATGCACATGGTTTGCATACTTTTAAGAAAAATAAGTGTTGTAACTTAGTATAGTTTATAGTCTTTCCCTCAAGACTGAGATGGCTTAAGGAGTTCTGGTATATTTCTCATATAAAGATTAACAAGTCTTAAGAAGAATCTTACATCTTTATTAGCAGTGCTTAACTTGTGCGATATAATTTTAAGAAATAATACATTTAAATGTACCGTACATTTAGCATTTTAACTAAGATATACTGTAATCCTGTACATTTTGTTGAATCTATGAATACTTTTTGATTGGATTTTAAGAAAAACTGCTTTCATTTATGTCTAATTGTTCCTAAGTTATTTTGGCTGAGATTCTAATTTCAGTAGCAACCATAGCATTCATATTATTAGACCAGCATTGATTCACAGCTGTGCTCACTTCCATGTATACAGAGAACTGTCCAGAAGAAATGTTTTGGCTAGTACATTACATCAAAAACAATATCGTCTTTATTTGCAGCCACAGATTAATATTGCTGTAGTGATTGTGGTACCTGCTCATCAGCAAAGTTGTGTTTGGCATGACTTTAAAAACTGATGGAGGCTCACTTTGTTTTGGGGGTCAAATAGCTGGTCTTCAGATCAAAAGACATCAAGTAATGTTCCATTGAAAATCCAAACATTTAGCCCTGACTGTTAATAGCACATTTTTGAAGAGTAATATGTTTGGGCTGCCTTATAGGATGAGTATTGGGGGATCTTTCCACAACACACTAAATTCAGTCCACCACTAATCCTGTCAAATCTCCTTACTGGTAGCTCTGACAATACACAGCTGTACTATCTGAGCCCCACCGGCTTTGGATCTGGTGTAGGCAACCTTGCTCTTCCTTTCAGCTTCTCTGGCTGCTTCTTAAAGAAGATGTATCTTTTCCTGGCACAGGATACCCATGCCAGAACCAAAGTATCTCTGCCCAGTTTGGATCTGAATCCTATTAAATTTCCATTGGCCCACTGATGGTAAAACCTTCATTTATTAGATTAAAATCCTACCTTTTCTCCAGGCCAATCTATGAAGTGGTATTTGGAAGTGGTGGAAACAAGAATAATTTGCAAGGATAAAAAAAGTATGGAGAAGAATTGTGAATAATGACAGTATAAATATACAGTATTAGCTATATTTCCTTTTATTATCTCATACCTTTAATTTCTTTGGCATATCTCTTACTACTTGTCTCTGCTTTGCATAATATTCTCTACTCCAAATGCAAATAGCTGATAGGTTTATATGTATATGTGTCTATGAATCAACTATCTAGTCCCAAAAGCCTGATTCAGAAGAAGAAAATGTGACAGAAATGTTTTTTTCAGACAAGAAGAATATGTTAAAAGCAAGAAAACTTTTCTCTCAAGGAGAAAACAAAAAGACAGGCTTGGATCCAATCACTTTCAGAAGGATAAAAAAGATCTGATGGTAAAATCTTGAGAAGTGGTTATTCCTCCTTTCTCTTAATATTATAAACTTCAGTCATGCAAAAAAATTGAATGGAAGAAGATTCGAGATAGACAAAAGGACATCCTTTTCAAAGCATGTAGCCAGCTTATGGAATTCATTTCCCTGTGATATAGCAATGGCTACCAAGCTGGACAGCTTTAAAAGGGATTAAACAAATTAATGGAGGATAAGACAATTAATGATGCTTGTATACTTCTTTCAGATCTGAGATAGCATGCCTCTGACTGCCAGTCTTTGGGGAATAATAGCAGAGAAAGACTGTTGCTTTTGTGGCCTGTTTATGTATTCCCATAGGAACTATAGACACAGGATGCTACACTAGGCAGCTTTTCGGTCTGATCCAGCAGAGTTGCCCTTAATACTGCATTAACAAAATAATGTACACCTAAAGTGAAATATGTGTTTAAAAGTTATTACACCAAAGTTAAGAGTAATGATGTACTCATCAAGATTATTATATTAATGTTGGTTTAGGGGAGAGCTGTATGAAATAATGGTTCCCTTTTTATGAACATGTACAAAATATTTAAGCAAAGGCAAGTTAAATCAATCAGAATCTCTCTAGTTTTAATTGTTATGCATTAATGAGAGATCTGAACATTTGTTAAAACAATCTCTCATATAACAAATCATTGCATGTTTGCTCTAATAGAAATGTATGAAATGCTTCTAAAAACTAGTCAGACTTGCATTTAATGGAATTCTAAAAAGCAAGAACTTTTAAAACTCAGCTTGTGTCTTCTCCTGGTTCTCACACAAAAGTTCAAAAGTATAGTCATATAATCCTAGATTTTTTTAAAAAAACAACAACCTGGCACAAAGCACTTCCAGCATAGGTAAGGGGTTAGGTTATCTGGGTAGTCATAGCAAGGGGTGAGCGTACTTTGAACTCACCCCTTGCTATGACTACCCAGATAACCTGATTCTAGGTCAGTCTGTTACAGATATTGTTTCAACATGTGAATGTTCTTAAACTGAGGTCTCCAGTGAAGCACAAGTGGCACTGGTCAAGCCTGATTACAGATGCCAGCCCACTTAGGTATAATGGTCTACGCCCAAGGTGTTACTCAAAGCATCCTGTCACTTTTCCATCTCTCTGCTGTTTGGCTGTCAGTATGGATTTGAAGACCATGTTACTATGTCAAGATCAGTATCCAGGTTTACAAGCCAGAGGTAGAAAAAGCCTGTTCTGCTGAAAGTTAGAAGAGATTAGGTTTGCTGGTTTAGTTAGTTAAACAGTTTATTGTGTTTAGCTAGTGGAAACTAGCCCGGTAATTCTTGTATATTTGATCTAGATTTGAAATTAGTAATAGTGATAATACTATGTGCATTTCTGTCCAGGATTCCTGCATGCCTACCATGCTCTCCTCCAAGATATTTGGATTATTGTTCCTTGCTATACATGAGGCTGCCTTTAAAAAGACCATTCAAAAACTACAAGCTGGTTCAGCATGGGGCAGCCTGGTTAGTTATGGGTGCACTAAGGTTTATCCATGTAATACCTCTCCTGGAGGAGCTGCATTGGTTGCTAGTTAGCTTTCACATGCAATTCAAGGTGTTGATTGTGGCCTTTAAGCCATATATGGCTTAGGGGCCTGGTATCTCCAAGATAGCCTATTCCGAGGGGGAAAGAAGGAATATTAAGAGTTCCTTTGCTGAGATAATGCTCTCTTCAAGGACCCTTACTTATGCTTTCTTATTCCTTTGGAACACCTTTCCCTTCCCTGTTAAGTTTTTGAGGAGTCTTGAAGACCTGGAGGTCATTTGGCATATAGATGGAATACTGAAGTATGCCTGAGTGGGTGCCTTTTCTTTTTTGTTGGACAGAGTATCTTGGGTGTTTGCTGTTCCTTGCTCATAATATGTACTGTATTGTTTTAATGTATTACTGCAAGCACTGTAAGTCTCTGAGAGACTCCTGATTGCAGACTTTTTTCTCCTATGGCTTTATCTTTCTACCATTTCTTAGATTTCCCTCCTCCCTATTTTTTACATTTTTGTGCACATTAAGGCTACTGCATCTTATCCTGTGCATGTTGTTTGAGTAGCATAGGCAATAGCACACACATGCTTATTGCTTGAATGTCACAAACAGAGGGACATTTTTATTTCCAGTATTCTAAGTCATCTAAACAATAGAATGTTAATAATTTTAATTAATACTGCAGAAATTATATTATTGAAACAAATTATATATTGAAACAATATAATATATCAAGATTTATAACAATATAATACAGTAAATGGGAAAAGACATGAGATAAGGCTTACTTGAAAATTGCTGGTTATCATCAAGGATTGTTCACCTGTGATTCTCATTTTGAACATGTAAACAAACTGAGGTTGAAGTGAATTTATGTATAGCTTTCTCAGGGCGTAGTTTGTTGATATAGCCTAAGGATAATTTCTTCCCAGAGAGCTACTGCTATCTCTCTGGAAATACAGAATCCTTCCACATGTTTAGTTTCTGTACTCGATTTCAGCAGTAGCTTGATGTGATCTTTTCACACTATAAATTTAAATTCTTTTTTCCTTCAAAGTGGTAGTAACTACATCACACTTCTTTTAATTATGTTTGAAAGGTTCATAGGTACAAAATGTTTGGGTAATCATTAAAATGATTTTAATACTGTACCTTATACTCAGCTTTTAAACGGGAGCCAGTTTGGTCTAGTGGTTAAGGCACCAGGCTAGAAACCAGTAGACACCGAGTTCTAGGTTTACCTTAGGCATGAAAACCAGTTGGGCCAGTCATTCTCTCTCAGCCCACGACGTCAGGCTTGGGCAACATGCCAGTTGGTCAATGCCTATTGCAATCAATGGATCAACATTTGGTTGATCCGAAAAAAGCAGATCCTGCTCCTGTGGGAAAACACTAGGAAGAAAAAAAGATACTCAGCCTTTAAACAACAATAATAGTTGTATAGTACATTGATGAGCCAAGCTTGCTTAGTCCAAGTTACTCCTCAGAGCTGAATCAAACCATGGTAAATGTACCTTTGAAATGGTTTTAAGAAATGCTAATAGCTTAAATGTAGAATGTTGATCATTACTGGGATTTTAGCAAATATACTGGTTTTAACCTTCACCTTCCATCAGTGACCCCAGTTTGACATTGATATTCCTGTCTGCATTGAGAGAAAATTGTCCATTGGTGCCAGGATTTCTCTTCAGTGCAATCAAAGCTGAAGATTGTCCTCAAGACTGCAGCAAAGGTTTAAATGGCCCCTCTTTTTGTGTTGCAATGCCAATAAATGTATATGTTTAGATGATTAACATTAAAAAAAAAAGATGCCTAAAATTTATAGATATATTTTAATCTACTTTTTAGTTTGGCTTGGCCCTCAATTACTAATGAGAACATATGGCAAAAAATAGTCAATTCTATTTCAAAATGAATGTTTAATTAGTGATTCAAAACTAGAAACTTTTAAATGTTTCTGAATTGTCTGTGGTGATCTACATAGTATGATGGTTCATTTAACATGTTAATGTCTCTATTTCTTCCACACAGAGTGTGCAGACCTGGGAGTGCAAATATTTCTAAATGAATAATCGAAAGGAAGACATGGAGATTGCCTCCCATTATCATCATCTGCTTCAAGAACTCAATGAACAAAGGCAGCATGGTATCCTCTGTGATGTTTGTATTATAGTGGAGGGAAAGATTTTCAAGGCTCATAAAAATATTTTGCTTGGGAGTAGTCGTTACTTCAAGACATTGTATTGTCAGGTGCAGAAGACCTCTGACCAAGCAACAGTCACTCATTTAGATATTGTAACAGCACAGGGCTTTAAAGCAATCATTGACTTCATGTATTCAGCACACCTTGCATTGACCAGCAGGAATGTTATTGAGGTGATGTCAGCTGCTAGCTATCTTCAAATGACTGATATTGTGCAAGCTTGTCACAATTTCATAAAGGCTGCTCTTGACATAAGCATAAAGTCTGATGCATCGGATGATCTTATTGATTATGAATTTGGGGCTTCCTCTAGCAGCAATACAGATGCTCTGATTTCTGCTGTGGTAGCTGCTAGGAGCATATCTCCCTGGCTGGCTCGAAGGACAAGCCCAGCAAACTCCTCTGGTGATTCAGCTATTGCTAGTTGTCATGAAGGAGGAAGTACATATGGAAAAGAGGATCAAGAACCAAAATCAGATAGTCATGATGACATTTCATCCCAGTCTCTTTGGTCTAGTGATTTGGGCTATGGGACTTTGCGTATCAAAGAAGAACAGATCTCTCCACCTCATTATGAAGGAAATGAATTACAGTCTGCCAAAGATAGTGCAATGCAGAATGCTTTCTCAGAACAAGGAGCTGCAGATGGGTGGCAGCCTACAGGGCGTAGAAAGAATAGAAAAAATAAGGATACTGTGCGCCATATTACACAACAACTTGGAGATGACAGTAGGACAACCTCACCAGTGCCACCCTTTCTAACTGCCCCTGGATGGCCATACAGTAATCAAGAAGCAAGTAAGAATGTTTCATTCAATTTCTATGCAATTATATAATACACATTAATAACTGTTTAGAATATATTAGTTAAAAAATCTAGTTTTTTTAAAAAATGTTTTTTATTAAAAGATTTTACATATATAATAAATACATTCAAAGAAAAAGATATACTAAATGTAAAAGAGAAAAAGGAAAAGAAAAAGAAAAGAACAGAAAACATGAAATGAAATATAATGAAATGGCTTCCTATCTTCCTCTCAGCAGTTATACACACAAATTCTAATCAAACCTCTCTCTTTAAGAGTGCCTTAATTATTCCCTTCGTTCTATGACCTATTCTTTCTAATAAGTCACAGCATCATTTTCTTTTTTATGCAAAAAGATCATAAGGGGTTTCCAGTCATTGGTGAATGTCAATAATGACCATAATTACCTTTTTCTAATCTAAAAGTCAGTTTGGCCATCTTAGCAAGTTCTGTCCATTTCACCAACCATTTCTCCATGGTGGGTAGTGCTGAATCTTTCCATCTTTGTGTATATAATAATCTCGCCACAGTAATCATATATTGAAATAACCTTTCATGATTCTTTTCTAACCGTGTATCCATCAGTCCTAAAAGGAAAAGTTCTAGCTTCAGTTGAATATTAATCTGTAAAATCCTCTGTATCAATGTATGTATTTGAATCCAATTTTTTAAAGCTTTCTTACATGTCCACGAAGCATGATAGAATGTCCCTTCACATTGTTCACGTTTCCAACATACATTTGGAATGCCTTTATACATTTTAGATAATTTCTGGGGCATCATGTACCAACGACACATCATTTTATAAAAATTATAAAAATTTTAAATTTTATGTTATGTTCTTAAATTTCAACTCTTTTGATTACATATTTTCCATTGATCCATCTGTATATTCTAACCAAAATTCTTAGCCCACTTTATCATATGTTCTTTAATCTGTTCTTCCATTTCAAATTTCAACAAAAGTTTATACTTTTTAGCAATTACATGTTCATCATTGGTACACAATTGCACTTCAAATTCTGTCTTTGTTGCTCCATACCATAAGTCTTTTTATCCATTTTAAATCTTTCTGATAATTGTAAATGGGAAAACTATTGACAACTATATCTTTCTGCCATTACTTGCTTTCTTGCTTTAATTTTATATTCCCCTTGGTGATTCTCCAATAATTCCTGGTGCGTTAACCATTTGTCTTTGCCTGTTGTTTCTCTTTTGTAAAATGCTTCTTTTGCTGTGATGCATAGAGGTGTTTTGGGCACAGCCTGAGTTTATATCTATTCCATATTTTCAATATGGTACCTCTAATAAAATGGTTTTTAACTTTAGTGTACCATAAATATCCATGCCATCCAAACCTCAGATTGTACCCTTTTAACTCTAAAAGTCTTTTGTTTCTTAGCATTCTTTCATCCAAACCAAACAACAAGCTGTAAAATACAGTTTCAAATCTGGTAAACCAAATCCTCGTCTTTCCTTTGCATCTTATAGCACTTTATATTTAACTCGTGGTTTTTCTCCCTTGTTATACAAATTTAAATATATATATATATATATATATATATATATATATATATATATATATATATTTGCCATTGCTTGAATGGTACATCAGTTGTCAAAACAGATATTGTCTCAAACAAAAACATCATTCTAGGCAAAACATTCATTTTTGTCACAAAAATTCTCCCCAATTTTAAGTTCTTCCATCTTAACATGCCCTTCTTAATTTCGTCCCATGTCTTAACATAAATATGAATTGTACGTTATTTCAAAATAATTCAAAATAATATAACAAAATCATAGTAATACCCAAGTATTTTCCTTTTTTTAATCTTAAAACCAGTTTTCTCCATCAGTTCTATTTGATCTTCTATTTTCATATTTCAACATCTTCATCTTCTGATTATTAATCTTAAAACCTGCTAGCATACCAAGTCCTTTAATTTTCCCATTAATGTTTCTACTCCCTCTAATGGATCCTCCAAAACTACCACCAGGTCATCAGCAAATGCCCTTAAGTTTCTTTTTTAATCTTTACTCCCATGATTCTCTCATCTTGTCTTATGTCTCTATTCAGTACCTCAAGAACTAAAATGAACAAGAGTGGAGACAGCAGGCATCCTTGTCTTGTCCCCTTTTGAATCTCACAAGGTTTGTTAATTCTCCATTAACAATTATTTGTGCTTTCTGTGAGGTATAAATCGATTTTACCCATTTAATAAAAATATCTCCAAAGTTCATATCTTCCAGAACTCTAACCAAGAAGATCCACTTCAAAATATCAAAGGCCTCCTCTGCATCTTGCTTTTCATTGTGCTGCTCCATACTTCAGAATATTCAACACATTTCTAATATCTCGTAATTGTCTTTTAGATTAAAACCTACATTGATTTTCATGAATAAAGTCCTGTAAAATTATTTTCAACCTTTCAGCCAAAATCATTGTAAACAACTTATAGTCATTATTCAATAAAATTATTGGTCAATAATTTCTTGTTAAAGTCAGGTCCTGGGCCTCTTTAGGTATTAATGCTATATTGGCCTCTTTTCAGCTGTCAGGAATCTTTCCATTCTGTAAAATAATATTCATCATTTGTTGTAAAGTTTGCAAAAGTTCATCCTCAAAACATTTATAATTGGAGGCTGGCAGACCATCTGGACCAGGTGCCTTTCCTGTTTTAGTCTTTTTAAAACTTCACAAACTTTCCTTATGGTTATAGATCCATTCAAAATTTGTCTCTGATTCTCTGTAATATTTGATAAATTATGTAAATATTCATCCACTTTTTCCAAGGAAATTTCTTGACCTTTATATAAAATAGAGTAATACTGGTGAAACACTTTTCGCATATTTGCATTATCTATTATTATACAATTTACTTCTTGTAACTTTATTATCACCTTCCTTTCTTTTTCTTTTCGCAACTTATATGCCAACCATTTCCCCAGTTTATTTGCAGATTCAAAATTTCTTTGTTTTGCATAATTCATCTTTATTTCCATCTCTCTTACTGTTAACATAGATAATTGCCTCTGTAGAAGCTTAATTTGGTGGATAATAGTTGTCTTCTCCGGAAATTTTTTTAACTCTTCTTCCTTTTTTTTCTCTCATCCAAAATCACTTGTATTTTCTCTTGCGCTTTCTTTTTAAATTCACTGTTACATTGTAAGAAATATCCTCTTATAAAAGCTTTGCTTGCATCCCAAACCATTCTTACTTCTGTGCCTTTATTAAGATTATTCTAAAAAAATTATTGTTTTTGCAACCTTCCACTACTGTTTCCTTTTGCAACAACATTTCATTCAATCTCCATCTGAAGGAGCCATTTTTCCTTTTAAAAGTTAAAGTCACTGGGTTGTATTCTGAGAAAGTCTTTGGTAGTATCGCCATTTTATGAACATTTGTAGCCAAAGTCTTAGAAATCCAGATCATATCTATTCTTGAAAAAGATCTATGTCTAATATGCATTTCTTGTAAGCAAATCACATCATTTTAACTTTTTCAAATAATGATTTTTTTTCTCTTTTGAGGAGCATTTGCTCCATTTATATTCCATGTTAAACATTTATAATCCATGTTATGCCAAAATTTTAGAAAAATCAATACCTCTAGCCCCCAGTGTGGTAGCATCTTCAGTGTCCTGTTCTATCTGTTATGGCATTTGTTTAGTCACATCTGTCATTGTAATTTCCATTTCCTCCAATTCTTTGAATTTTCCCAGAAAGTCTCTTGCTTTCTGCATAGAGTTCAGTCTGAATCTCTGTTGTTTAAAAGTAAAAACCACCCCTTCCCACTTATCCCATCTAAATAGAATCTTTTTCTGTTTAAGTTTGTCAGAAAAGAATACTCTTTTCTCTTGCACAGTATTCTAATTGGAATTTCCTTAAGTACAATTACATCTGTATTATCAATCCTCAATCTAGTATTAAAATGCTGCTGCAGAATTTGATCTCTAGTCTTCTTGCTGACAAAGTGCACAAGGACATTCCTTGGAACATCTTTTAGTTTTGCAAATCATGTATTAATCCTATAAACTTTATCAGTCTCTGCCTCTGTGTCATCTTCATCTCAATCCAAAAAGTTAGTCAGGGACTTAACAATCTTTTCTCTGATATCTTCCCCATGGCCTTCTGGAATTGCTCTAAATCTTAAACAAAATTCTTTTTCTCTCAGTTCCAGTAATGCCAGATTATCCAAATATTTTTCCATCTCTCTGTTTATAACCTCTGTCTTACTTTCCAAAACTTCCACTTTGTCATTAGTTTATTTTCCATCTCCAGCTGATTGTCCTACAGATTCTTCATTCTTCTTAACTTCTTCTTTCATATCAACTGGTGCAAAATTCAGCTGCATGGGTAACAAATGGTGCCGGATATGTGGCACATGTAACACCATTACTACTGGAGCTGCACTGGTTGCCAGTGTGTTTCCGGGTGCAATTCAAGGTGCTGGTTGTCACCTTTAAAACCATACATGACTTGGGACTGGGTTACCTAAGGGACCGTCTTCTCCCAAGAGTTTCTACCCGTCCAATTCGGTCTAGTAGATGGGAGATGCCATAGATCCCGTCAGCCAAAGAATGTCAGCTGGCAGGGACTAGAAGGTGTGCCTCCTCAGCAGCAACCCCTGCCCTTTGGAACATCCTTCCTTTGAAGCTCAGGATGGCCCCTTCCTAAATTCTGGTCCTATGTACAGACTGGCTTAAAATATCTGGAATGCTGCTAATCTACAAGGAATTACTGAGTTAGGCCATTACCAAAAATATCCCGTATGATTTTTATGTAAATAAAAGGTAATCATATCACTCTGAATAAAAGAATTTGACACTTGTTTCTTAAGTAGACATACAGGAGATACATGGCTATAATAATCCACATGAAGGTGGTAGGGAGGGAAGGAGGGAGATAAGTAGGTAGGTAGGTATTGCCTTACAACATTTGCTTTCATCTGGAGCATTCCAGGTCTGTTCTGACTACAGTTTCCTGAATTTTAAGACTTTGGCTATGCTGTTTGGGAATTCACAGAATTGTAGGCTCAGCACATCAGGAGGGCATTAGGTTGTAGAAAGATGTCCTAAGGGACATGTGTTGCTTTAAATCTATCTTCCTTTGGATTGTATACTTTTTGTGGTAAACTCTTGTGGTAAATTTTGTGTTCCCTTAGCTAGCACTCACCATCAAATCATACATTCTCAGCCATGGAACAGCTGTATGCCTTGCAGGTCTGGGGCAACATGCAAGCCAGGGAAGATTATAGGTACAATAGCAAGGCTTTCTTCCAGCCAATGAAAATACAGTAATTTACTTAAGGAGCTTATATATATTATCATGCTTCAGGCAAGACTCTGATGATTACAAGATGCAAATATGTAGGAGTGTGTGGATGGATAAGATGTTCTGGTTCATATAAATATATCCTTTCGATTTATATGCTGTTTAGCCCTTAAAACCAATAACTATGCAAATAACTGCCATTATTAATGAAAATTTAAGAAAAAATAGAGAAACAACAACAACAAAAAGATCCCAAATACAGAAATTATTGAAAAGAGCATAATTCAGTTCTGAGGTATCAGGGAGGGGGTACCCTTTCCAGACCAAAGATCCCTTCCTGTGATCTGGATGATGCGGGAATGGACATGGGCACACCTTGGCCCATATGATTGTATGTATTGTTTCAGTATTGGGAAAAAGGAAAGACTTATATCCAGTCAGTTGTTTATTTTATTTATTTGTGCAGTTCATCTACTCCCTCATCCTCAAAGACTCTAGGCAGTTTATAGACATTACAGATATTTGGAAGTAACACCATTTCTTTTTCTTCTCTAAGGCAGGGGGAAGGGGTGTGATTTGGATACAGTCTTGACAGGTTAAATGGGAAATCCTCCATTTTATGTTAGGCCTGCCAGCCAAAGTTTTTCAATTCTTGCTCTAAAATAGCAGCAATATTAAGATACTTTGAACATAGAAAACCACATATATAATCTGAGGAGCACCTCTGAAAATATTGTACTGTTACTGCTTCACATTATTTTAATACCTGTTTCTGCAACTTTGATATGTTTGAGAAATATGTAGGTTAAATATTATATTCATATAACACCAAAAATAGGCATGAAATGTATGTGTTAACAATATCAGGATTATTTTTGGCATTTAAGACTTCTTACTGTAAGTCATTCTTCCGATTTGAAGTCTGAACAGATGAATGCAATCTTTTTGGTAGGTGTCCAAAGGTGCATGTTGGCAGTAATGGACAACTTGGGTTTTAAATGATGAATGAGCTAGCACTTCAGACATAATGAAAACAATATCTTGGGCATTCACCATCTTGTAGTAAACCTGTAAGTGTATGATTTCATTATAACAGCCCTATTTGCTCCAAATTTATTATCTAATTATGATGGAAATGTCAGTCTTTCATTACAGACCATTTCCTAGAGGATGCTCCTTCAGATTGGTTTGGATAGGGTCTATGAATACTATCAGGGGAGAAGTTCTAGATTTATGGCTGGCCAAGGGAAAAATCTTACAAAACAGTATTGTTTTAACAGAAGGGAATTAATCTTTTTCTGCCATCATAATAAAGAAAAATGTCACGTCTGTCTTTTTCTACACAACTTCACTTTTTATTAAAAAGATGACTGCTCTTCTAATCTGATTATTAGAAGACTCAAATACTATAGTGTTTTAGTGTTGCTTCATTTAGCCTGAGATGTGGGTAAAGGTAATTGCACTGTCTTTCAAGCAAAAAAAGCCTGATCTGCAATACTCTAGTTTTATTGGTATCCAACGACTAGTGTACTATGCACTATGTGTGGTCGATGTTAAAAAAGTATTTGGAAATGCAGTAGTACAGCATCTGACTGCAGAAGTATTAGCCAGAGTATATAACCCATGGAGCATATAATTCAGTTTTTATGTTATCTTTATAGCTCCCTGTGGAGTCCTTGGTGTTCTCTGAGTTTGGTTGTTCGCTTGCAGACATTTTATTACCCAACTAGATAACATCATCAGTGCTGGTCATTGATGACAGAAGCACCTGTTGAGATACCTCTAGATGATTATTTCCTTGACCTATCAATGAAAACACTTCACATATTTATTTTATTTTCATCTCTTTAATAAGTTTTCTATAATTAGGAAGAAAAAACAAGAGGTAGTAGGAAGTAGCAGTATGACAAAAAGAAGAAACTTTGATCCTTCCTCCCTTGCTATTTTGCCAAGTTCTGTGAATGACGTAGGGCAGAGCTATTGCAGAATAAAATCTAACCTAGTCCCAAGCGCTGTTTGGATTTCACAGTCCTGTTCAGTTGAGATCAAGGTATTGTAAGGATCATCTCTCAAAGAAATATATATTCACCAATTTCATAATCTTTGGAGGCCCTTCTCTACTCCATAGTTGTCTGCAGTGGAAAGCAATTGAAGCAGGATCTTGATGAGGAAATTCCTGTCTAAGAATTACTCTTTTAGATTTCCATCTCCTGTGAAGAAAATTTAGAAAACAAGAAATCCCTGCTACATTAGAGGGCATTTGGGAAGAAAAAACTGATTTTTTTCTGCCTAGCCAGATTTCATTTCGGTTTTACTGTTGTTAGTGCAAGAGTAATTTATTAAATTACATTGTGTATCTTCTGTGAATAGAAAGTTGTGATAAAAATATTTGTAAGATTTTCTTTCCTCGTTCTTTTGGATTTATCTAGCACAGTGTCAATTTTTCATCAGCTTCTGGGCTGTATTACTGTGAAATTTTATGTATACACCTGCGCTGTGTATTCTATTATAGTAATGCATTCTGTTATACTGAAATGTAGGAATCAAATGTTCAATAGGTTCAGTATAGTAAAAGTAATAAGGTCATGGAAATATATGATCAATCATTGGGGATATTTCTTTGTCAGGGAAATGAACTTTCTTGAATTAAATATGTCAGGTTACAACAATTAAAATAATGTACATCAGACTAAAATACTCTGGATAGAGGAATTATTGACTATGTTTTCAATTGATCTTGGAATATTAACTAAGTTCAAATTCTGATTCTTAGTTAACCTCCTTCATTGCTGTCTATTGATGAAAAACAGCAGTATGTCTTAAGGAAATGTAAATAACACAGAGTTAGCTTTTAGCATGCTATGCGGTCAGGTTTAAGTCAGACCTTTGTGTTAACAGGACAAAAATGAAATTTCACAGAGCTCTGCATATTCCAGTGGTAGTCAGTAATCTCCATAAAGGTAGAACTCTTGGGGTGACAGACTGTACTGAGAATGGCAAAGTGAATGGTGGAAGATCTGAAGCATCAATTACAAATTGCAAAAAAACTGCTGCTTCAAAGTGATTTAAATCAGCTGCCCAATTTATTTACAGTTGTGTTTCCAACTAGCTGGTTTACTTCAGTTTGGGTGCTAACTTAAAATAACCAGATAAATAAATCAAAATAAGTCAAACATTTTACATAATTTTGAGCCTGTTTGAGTATTCATCATAAATATAGATACATTCAAAAGCCACCACAGGTTGTTATTTTTTGGGGGAGTAATCAGTTGTTCAGAGAATGGTGGATAAGTTTTCATGTACTTCAGAGAAACACATTAAGGAAAACAATAGAGTGAGAAAGGGAGAGAAAACAGCACTACAGAGTGCAGGAAGTATGCATTGCACCTAATAACAGTGTTGTACAGAACTCTGCTACAGTAATCTTCTCAAGCCCTCCTAACATTCTGATTAACCGAGTGACCCAGAATAGGAGAAAAGAGAAAGCAGTTCTAATTGAATGCTTATCAGTTTCTCTTTCCTTTGTTGTTAGGGTCCAGTTACAAGTGTTCTTTAAAATTGTGCCCTTGATTTCTAATTGGACATTACCAGCAAGGAGCCTATGGATTTTAAGGTGATAAATTACTTTAAATGTATTTAAACATTTTTAAACTAGCTGCAGTACATCAGCAAAAAAAGGAACGTGGTGAGTAGAAAAGAAAGAAATCAAGGAGTCACAACCTGGGGAAGATTATTTTATTTTATTTACAAAATTTATATACTACCCTTTTACTGGGTGATGTATAATCTAAAAACTTGAAGACATAAAATTTCCATTCCTCAAAAATCAACCTGTCCTTCCAAAAAGCAACCTACCTCCCCACCGTAAAAACAACATAGAACATAATCAGAAAAGGCCAGGCAGTCACTCTTGGACTTAAGTGGAAATGCCTGCTTAAAAAGAAGTTTCTTCATGCCAAGAACAAAGGAAACAAGCACATATTATATAAGATCAGGGCAATCACAGAAAAAGCCAGTCTTCTGTCCCACATCCCTCTCACCTTTTGTTGGGGTAGAATCTTAAGCAGGTCCTCTCTAGATGTTCTCACAGGATGTGCAGAATTATTTTGAATAAAGTAGTGCATAATAGTAGCAGCATAGCTGAACCCTTAAGGTAAAAGACAGGAGGTTCATACCTCCTTGCCCAGAAACCCTTGGAATCTTCACACCCTGGTCCTGCCTTTCTGCTTTTTAGGATAATGCCTTGGTAGTTCCTGCTGCAACCCCTTGACTTCCTAACTTCTAAGGGTACCTCATCTGGCATCCTTCCCCTAACCATGGTATGTGTGATAGTGAAGGTTCCTGAGCTGACTTAAAGGTGATTAAAAAGGTAAAAAAGTAATTTCTATAATGCAACCTTGGAACAGCACAGTATAGAGGTGTGTGACTGTAAGGAAGTTTTTTAAGAAAGAAAAGGGAAGTTTTCAAAACATGGCAAATGAGGAAACATTTCACACTTCTCTTTAAAGCAAGAGACCCATCTATCTGATAGGGATTCTGTGAGAAAGTAGTTCAAGCAACTCACAGAGACCCTGCCTTAATGTAGTCACTAATAAATGAGGGTGTGGAGTATATCTAGTTTCCAGAATCTGTAACTTGACCCCTTTTCAAAACTGGCATTAAACCTGATTAATGAGACCATATGTGAATCTTGCTTCTTCAATTGTGTGCTGTTGTCAGGGGCTTGATGCCATCCCTTAAGAAAGTGGTTCTTAAACTGGGGATAATTACCCCCAAGGGGGTAATTTGGGCACATCATGGGGTAATGGAGCAATTTGTAATTGCTTGTTTGTGAGTCAAGGATCCAGTTTGGGACTGCTGCCACCAAGATGTTTGTATAAACCAACAGATTCTGGGGGGTTTTGTGGGGGTAATGACATTATTTGAGACTGGGAAAAGAGGTAATTGGGTCAAACAGTGTCAGACCATTACAAACAGTTTAACAAGCACTGCCTTAAGAGATTGGTTAATCCCACCAGGGATAAACAAAACAAAACTTTATTTAAAAAGAAAATATGGAGTTTCTTTTTAATTGTAGATTTTTAAATGGCAACATTTTCTGTTGAAGGGAGAAATACAGAGCGGCTTCCAAATGTGTTAAAAAGAAAAATAGGATGCAGTGCTTCGGACAAACCAAAAAATGCTTCTGATCAGCTACAGAGTCGTCATAAAAAAACTGGAGGTAGAAGATGAGGATTGACGAAAAGATCTAAAGGAAAATATATATCATGCCCACTTCTTGAAATATGGATGGATAGAAGCTGACATTAAGCATCCATCTTTCTATGGCTGTCCAGAAAAATAGATACTTAACACATAGAAAATAAAAACTGCATATTCTCTAGCTAGCCATTTGCCTAGTTCTCCAAAAATAGAAGATCCTTGAAGCAGCTTCCCCTTCTGTTTCAATTTAGCTGGAAAGTCCACTATAATCTGGGGTTGGAGGAAACTTAGAATCCCCCTGGAGTTCTCTGTTTTAAAAGAACTCAGATTTCTGTTTCCACCCAAGTGAAAGCTATGGGTCTCCCTCTATTCCTAAATGATAGACAGAGCATTTCTCTCCCATAAAAATGTTGAATCTACACCAGGCCTGTGAATGTCTGAGTCTGGGGTGCCAGCTGACATTTACAAGAGGGGAAATGAAACATTGGGGTGCTTGGGGCATGAATGCATGTGTATAGGGTGTGATGCCTTGGACTTCAGCTGCTTTCTTAAGGGGTCTCCAAATCCTCTTCCTACAACTCTGCTGCACGGCTTCTCCCCGTAACACCTAGAAAGAACAAACTAGGTATGCTGCCCTCAGCCACTTTATTTCTGGAAAACCTTCTCTGCCACTGATGTTCCAGGGAGGAGACAAGGGGCAATCCCCTTCAATAATCTGACTTGATAGAGCAGTGCTTGCTAAAGGCTAGTTTCCTTTTGTAGAATGAGCACCCCTTGTTCATTATGAGTTTAAATCTTTATTGCATGTAACAAGAAGGAAATTATGATAAAAGAAAAAAAAAGAAGGAATGAACAAATGTTTTCTGAATAGGTTAATCTTGGTCATTATCAGCTCAGAGACCAGGCATTTTCCCAGCTCCAGGACCCTTTACACTCAAAAACGCATCCCTCAGAACAAGTTCACACAACCCTGGACCAGTTCATGAAATGAACAGACCCTATACCACAACTGATTTTATTGATCCTAGCTTGTTTTCCAAGTTCACTGGATCCAGCTGGTTGGGAGCTTTCACTCTTACAGCTGTGCCTTCAGCTAGCCTCAAATGAGAAAGAACCCCAGAGATAAAAAATAGTCTGTCCTTTCCTTTTTTAAAACTTGATTGGGCCCCTGGCATTTCATTTTTCCAGGCTTTGGTTGTCTCTGCTTATTACTTGGCTGGCCAGGATCAGGCTGACTTTAACCCTTTCAATGCATGCCCTAAACTTCTTGAAGTGGTATTTCCCCACATTCACAGTGCATACAAGCAAAAATATTGTTAGCTTAACAACAGTGTTTCAGTGCATTAGAAAATGCACCATTTTGTTTTCTAAAGTCATTTTGCCCCAGGACAAAAAAACCCTCAAAACCCAATAAAGCCCAAATTGAGTAGTAGTACTTAAATGATTGGAAGTCATATAACTCGCATATTGTCCATTTTAGAGATGTGTATAATACATTCTATCAGTTAGGCCTCTATGAAATGTGTGTGATGAAAGAATTTAACAGTGCATCTGCATCTGGAAAGAAGGGTAAGGTCATGAGGAAGATTGTGTGCTTTGCCTCCTCAAAAAAAAAAAAAAAAAATTAGGAAACATGGCTACAGCTATTTGCTAATGTAGAAAATATGCTTAGCATTCAAGAGGTCCCAGATTCTGTTTTTTAGCATATCATCTTAGAGCTGGGAAAGGTTTTCTGAAATCTTGTAGGTAGCTGTTGCTTGTCTACATAGATAATTGATATAGATGTATCAACAATCTGATCACTTTATATGAAGCTTTTATTTAACCTGGAACTGAAGAAAAGCAGAATCTGGATTCTATGTAAAAAGTGGATATCCTGATTGAATAAATTCAAATTGATTGAAATTTAGGATATCTTAAATAGACCCAGATCTCTCCGAATTAAACATTTAGCAGCCCAGTATGCCAAATGTCATTGATGGTGACATTCAAGCCTGTTCCTCAGAATAGGAAATACAGTACAATCTTAATAACAGTATTTAGCATTTATTGCTTGTTAAATGTTTAAAACATTTCTCATTGGGCAGTCCTTAAAACACTATGCAGTAGCTGAGTTTAACCAATAATAATAATTACTATTTTCCCTGTTGCATTGGAGAATTGGGACTGAAAAAATAGTGCCTGTCTAGTGGCTTCTTAATGAGTTCAAGTGAGCTGAGATCTGAATCATTGATTTTTAAGCTGATTCTAGTAAATATGAAGTCATCTTTGAGTCAAGTTCAACTCCTGGTGATTTACATGGAGACATTAATGAAGTTTTCTTGGCTTGATATACAAGCGGTTTGCCATTACAGGTAGTGCCCAGTTGAAGAACGAGTTCTATTCCCAAGGTCCTTAAGTCAAATTTGTATTTAAGCTGGAACGGTATTATTGTATAATACTGTATAAATAGTATTGTGTAATGAACTTGAACCATTGTGTTTTTAACTCAAATCATTGTGTATTTAAGTTGATTTTTGCTGTAATAGGCTCTGTTCTTAACAATGGGTCATCTGTAACCCAGCCATTCTTAACCCAGGGACTCCCTACTTTCTTCCAGGAGGTTTTTTGATTTCTCAGTGTAGCCTACAGCCCTAGATTTTCCAATACAGTGGAACCTCGGTTCACGAATTTAATTCGTTCCGTGACTCTGGTCGCGACCCGAAATGGTCGCGACCAGAATCAAATTTTCCCATAAGGTTCAATGTAAATACAGTTAATCCGTTCCAACCCCAAATTTGGTCACCAACCGATTTCTGGTCACGGCCCGAGTCAAATTTCCCCATAAGGTTCAATGTAAATACGGTTAATCCGTTCTGAATCATGTTTTTTTAAAAAAAAAACCGCAAAAATATGACACAAAGTACAGTATGAAGAGAGAGAAAGCTAACCTTGCTCGGGAGGGAAAATGGCCGTGCTTCCTGCTTGGAGGGAGAGTCCCCTCCCTACAGGAAGTCGCGACCACGTGACACGGGAGGGAAAATGGCCGCGCTTCCTGCTTGGAGGGAGAGTCCCCTCCCTACAGGAAGTCGCGACCACGTGACACGGGGGGGAAATGGCCACGCTTCCTGCTTGGAGGGAGAGTCCCCTCCCTACAGGAAGTCGCGACCACGTGACACGGGAGGGAAAATGGCCGCGCTTCCTGCTTGGAGGGAGAGTCTCCTCCCTACAGGAAGTCGCGACCATGTGACACGGGAGGGAAAATGGCCGCGGATCCTGTTCGTTACCCGATCTGGCGTTTGCGACCGGAGGTAAATTTTTGCGGCCTGAGCTGGTCGTGACCCGAATTGTTCGTGAACAGATGCGTTCGTGAACCAAGGTTCCACTGTAGTTCCCCATCTAAGTACTAACAACAGCGAACCTGCTTAGCTTTTTAGATAAGCTGGAGTTGGCTAGATGCTGCCATCTGCTGAGGCAAACCACAATTCCTTATTTGTATATTATACCAACTGGTAATTAATTACTTTCTCTAGGAATTAAGTGTAGATATTACTGTAACTGCACTTAAATGATTTGCAAATCAGTTTGTCAAATATAAACTAATGTCCCTGATCTTTTAGCACTTTCTTGCTTTATCAGGATTCTCCAGCATCGCATGGAGTTCTCATACAATTGAGTGATTTGGAAATTGCAGAGAACTAAGGAGTTGATGCTTAAGGAACAACATCCTTTTCATGTGGGACTATTCTATTCTGCAATCTTGTGCAACAGCACAGCTGCCTCCCCAGTTAAAAATAAATTTAAAAATGCCTGAAATCTTGCAAGATCATTATGTTGATGAAGATTCTCAGTCATCCAGGTGGAATTATCTGGAAGTTGAGTCATGGCAACTGGACTTCTTTTCTTTTGGTTTGATACGTTTCACTGCTTGTCCAAGCAGCTTCTTTAGTCTAGAAAGTTGGTTAGGGGGAACCCCATAAATGTCTTCCAGGGTGGCTCCATTTCTCAGTAACATGATGGGCTCGTTGAAGGGACAGTCACATGCAAGAATGCTGAATACATTTCCATGAGACTGTGACTATTTTTAAACAACTGAAATTATTTAATTTGGGGGGTTCAGGGCACTGTTTAAGTGTTGCCAGTACCCTGGTCCATATACAATGGGTTGCTAAAACTTGTCTTAGCTTCATATGGAGCTAAGTATCAAACAGCTGCTTTTGTTTCAGCATGTTTCTCCTTTTCTGAGTTCTATAATTGGTACAAAGTGAAGTGAACTGGCAACAGGAGCACATTGCACCTATGCTGCTGACCTTGCATTGTTTCACAAGAGGTTTCTGGATGCAATTTAAAGTGCTGGTTTTTACCTTAAATAGCCCTATGTGACTTGTCACCTAAATAGCTTCAGGACAGCCTCCTCCAACTGGAATCAGTATATACATTATGGGAGAAATTCCTTGTGTTTCCTCATTTCTGTGAAGTCAGGAGAGCTCAAAATATCTCCTCCATCACAGTCCCAGTGCTATGGAACAGCTTCCCCTGAAAGCTAGTCTTGAGCCAATACTGATGACCTGAAGCCAATTTCATGATACTGAAGCCAATGCTGATGACCTCCTGGAAGCTAGTTAAGATGGAGCCTTTCTTGATGGCTTTAACTATCATATTTCCTTGCATCCTGTTCTGGCTTTTAGACTGATTGTTTTTGACTATTGTTTTTGTATTATAGGCATGTTGTTATTATTTTTTTTACCATGGATGTTTTATATTCTTCTTTTGTGTACCTGCAAGAGTCTTATTTATTGATATAGGATAGAACTCTAAATAAATAAATATGCCCTCTACATATGTGTATGTACATGTGTATGTATGTATATGTATGTGTATATATACATGTGTGTGCGCATGCGCACACACACACACTGAAATGGTCCTGAATTAATAATATAATCAGCTTCCTCAGTAGAATGACCAGGTGATTTTTATTTATTTATTGCAATTTGAATGGACTCCAATTATGATTTTTGATGATGAACAACAAATCAAGAGTAAAAAAAGAAAAAAGACTGTAACAAAATAATAAAATGTCTTCACTTTGAGACAAACAAATGAGAAAAATAGGTTTATTGTGAATAAATTGTTCCATTATATAGCAGTTCATTATTTTCATTTATCGTGTATTTGAAGCTTTTGGGTTGCATCATTCTAGGATTTTAGGAGCAGCATAATTAGAAAAAAACCCATAAAATAATACAATAGTTTATGAAGACTTTAACTTTGGATATTCCCCAAGGATGCCTAGCTGAATCGCAGGCAGGACCTTCCAGATTGGAACAGAGTCAAACTACATAGAGAAGCAAGGAAATAGAAGACACTGAAGTGAAGAATGAAAGTGTAATTATCAAATTTGAGAGATTACGTGATCTGAGAGGGGGAAAAGTACTTTACTGGATGTTAGTTGGGGGGAAGGGGAAGGTAGTTTTGGATGATGAGGATGGAGTTGATTTTGTGGGAAGGAGAGAGATTTGGTTTGGGGGGAAGGATGGGATTACTTTCCACCTGGCCTAGGTGACAGTGGGATTGGAAAGGGGCTGGGGAGGTTGAATAAGGCACACTGACCTCCCACTGAGAGCAGGGTTGGAGAGGATATGTGAATTGTATGAAGGATGATTTGATGGAGGTTGTGGCATTGTGTTAACCAGGTGCAGCTGGAGGGGATTAGAAGGGAAGGAAAAGTTGAGGATATGCAGTATGTACCAAAAAATCTTGCACGAAGCAGCCACTAACTTTAGCAAAATGAGTAGAGGTAGCCCTGAGTAATTGTACAGCAATAATTGGTAGACTATAATATTCGGGTTTCATGGAACAATTACAGGATAAGTAAAGCAATGAGACTGTGGGAATAGCTCTATTTTAAGGTTCCTTTATGAAAGGGTTAGGTCAAGTTATTTTTAAAATGTCTTAAGAAGCTAAGAGATTGCTTGAAACTCAAACTTTTGCTTGACTACACCCTAGTTTTAAATGTAGCTCCACCCCAACCCCACTTTTAACTATGTGTCTATTTCCCTTCCCCACCCTGTGTTCCATTTTCCACAAACTCCAAAGCTAACTACTGTATCTACTACTCCCCATGAAAGCAGCCTTTCTTGCTATAATGTATTTAACTCTATATATTGGAGTTTACTTCCCCTCTATTTTTGAATGCTTCTCTTGTTTGCTTTAATGATTTGCTTAATTAGAGACTATACTATTCACTAATCTATTTATGCTGCCCTTTAAAATAAATTGCTACTATCCATTCTAATTGTTGCAACCCAGCTGTTTTTCTTAACTATAGCTTGTCCTAATTATTGACTTTAATGTCAAATTTTGAAGTCTTATGTTCTTCTCTATTCTCTTAGGTATTTTTATACTTATAATAGCATATTGATCTCATTACTTTAAATTACTTAATGACCACACCCTGTAGCTTCATGTAGATATTAAATAGCTCTGGGGGCAAAATAGTGCTTTTGTGGATCCCCACCATGCTCTTATCAGAAAGATAAGAAAGAAAAAAATCAGCCTGAAGCCATACTGTAGTCAAATGGGTTCAGATAATCCATCTCTTCCAAGAGATCCTGCAGTTGTGCCACCACTGGTATCTCTAGCACCTTATCCAGAAAGGGGTTCTACCAAGGGGTTCAGGCAACAGTTTTTAAGAATCTTTGAATCCAGGGAGGGCATTTTTTCAGGAGTGGCTCCACTATTGCATTATGATGCATTAACCATTCCCTGGACCCATTAGGCCAATCCCCCTGGCTAGCTTTAATAAGCTATGATGTGCAAGAGTCAAGAGGTTCTAAGATGGGCTGCATTTCTACAAGAGCCTCTGAGGTTGGCTTCCTTAATCTCTATAGCAAAGCACTAATGCTGTAAAATCAAACTTCACCAGCAAATGGTCTGATACAATCATGTAATTGCAACCCCTGTTATCATCAAACCATCTGTCTCACACAAGGGGGTGAAGACCAGATCAAGAGTGTATGAGACAAGATCAAGAGAGAGTCCTGCCACCAATGCACTGAAACAGCCTGGTAGTTGCCATGGAGTCCATAAAATCCCCAAATGAATTATTCAAGACAGTATGAATGTCCCCTAAGAAAATTACCGTGAGGCATACAACTTCATACTCAAGATTACTTCAGCCAACTCATGCAGAAAGGCCATTGGGTAATACTGTGGAAGGTAGGCCAACTGCAATCCCATCTGTCTCTCTGACCCAGCATTATATGTAGGCCCTCTGATTCCAATCCATGGTCAAGATGTTTGCTGATGGAAGTTCTATGGGTCACAATACCTCTACCCCCAATCCCCAAGATGGTGATGTACTTTTGTGGGCAAAAGTGAGTTAAAATAACTCCACCCATCTTACCCCCCTAGCCCCCATTTCTCATTTGTGTATGCCAGATTGATTCCCTGATCAAATCAAGGAATAGTTTGGCCGCCTTATGAACTGAGCTGTTATTGAACAATAACACCAAAGGGGCAAAGGGAACAGCAGTAGAGCAATCAGTTGGGAAATAGGAAGGTTGGAAGAGGGCTTGACTGTAAATATACATTTCTTTCTGTAAGGACTTATCTTACCCCCACTACCATACCCTTGGTTACTATGATAATGCCCCCTCCATTTATTGACTAAATCACAATTGCAGGGGTTATACACTGTGCTAAATAATAAACCATGGTTTACAGGCCATAATGGATGATTTCACACAATACCCTAAGTTAATACTAAAGAAACCATATTATACTTAATGTGGTGTATAAATTTAGTCCCTATGAACTAACTGGAACTGATTTCAAGTAAGTGTGTGACAAAATAAATACAGTATGGGATGAGGCATGTAGTTACTTATGACAGTAATTAAATAATGTTTTTAAGTTAATGATGATTTTCATGGGAAGGGAAGGGAGAATTGCATATAAAAATACCCATAATTAATTTAAAATTACTTTGGCCCTGTCCATTTCTGGGAGTGTGGCCTTCGCAAGATTTAGAAGACTAGATAGATATGGCCAAAATAAGTTTGTCCACCCCTCTTTTAAAGGGTTTATTAATCCTATAAATTGCGTTCTCTACCATACACCAAGGCCAGTGTAAAATCTCATAACTTTTTTTCTCTACATACATCAGAGAGAAATCTAGTGCTAGCACTGTATTCGATTTTATTTTTCAGATTGATGATAGTAAGCAGAAATCAGATTTTTTTAAATGGCCCATTTAATAAAATGGAAGCTTTATTTAACATTCTTAAATCTGAGTTTCTGGTTATTAACTGCCCCGACTCCTTTCTGTAACAGATGGAAGAGGGTTTTCAATTTGTATTCCTGCAATGTCTGATACAGCTCCCACAATTTAATTAAGTTTTTCATTTATCTGTGTCAACTTCTATCAGCATTGTATCATAGTTCATGGTCTTGCCCTTCTTCATATAGCAGCAGTAAATTTAATCTTGGACAGTACAGTTCTTGGTTCATCAGTTCCCTGATGTGGGTGTGAAAATAGAATGCTGAAACAGGATAACAAAAATCTGGAAATAATTTTGCTGGCCTTCCACTGTAATTGGTTCCTGTGTACTAAGAATTTGAAAATGGTTTGTCTTCTGCTTCCAAAGAAGATGAAGGGCAGTGAGGTAGTTCAACACTTATTTATAGATACTGATTACCCTGATTTTTTTTTATAAATCTTGTTTCCAACCTGCTTAGTTGACTGCAATGGTGTGATCTCAGTGGCAGTATCTGATAACTAGACAGGACAAGAGTACCTTTGATAGACCTCAGTGACTTTTGTTGCTATTGGTCATAACATTTTTTCTGGTCCTGATTTCTGAAAGGACATATTCAAGAGATGGTTCTATCAACCTGCTGCATGTCCTTGTGGCCTTTGGCTTGCCAGGTGACAAACCTGTTCCTCAGGCTATTTAATAACTACATTAAATTATGGGGGGAAATTCATGCAGAGTCATCATATGCTGATGTCATTCAGCTCTCTCTTACAAGGAATAATTTTCTGAGATAAGGGATAATAGAGTTAATGTAGAGAAGATAGTAATGCTCGGTTATTGATGAAATACAGTGAGTGATATATCCAGGTTGCTTTGGATGAGGTTATACTAAATGCATTAAGTAGTAGTCCAGTAGTCTTAGAATGTTCCTGGATTCAGCACTGCTTCTGCCTATCTAGGGTGACTGTGGCCAAGGATAGTTTTGTACAATATCAGTGCATCATGTATGATTTTAGAAAATAGATCTTGTTCATGAGTGGAAGTAGAGAGTTCCAACTTTGGATTCAAAAGGTACCTTTAGGTGCGGTTGCTCTCCAATGTATAAAACAACCAGAAAAGAAATGGGAGAGCCTATCATTGATAATGTATATTAGACACCAGAATAGGGCTGAGATACTACTAGGAGAGGATCAAGAACTAGGTATCCAGGCAATGAAGTGAGACAGAAAGACATACTCTCTGGATCAAGAATAACAGCTCTTGTACAAGTAACTCTTGTACTATGAGAGTTGACTAGATGGTGTTCTGAACAAATGGTTTTAGAGTTAGCAGCACTGCTGGATTAGTTTGACTAAGGACCTAGATTGGCTACTTTATAGGTGTCATTATGACTTGGCCACCTGGATGGGTACTTGGCAGTCAGGTATTCACACAGAACAGTATTTTTCATGAAGCAATTACCTTTACTTTAGTGGAAGAAATGCATAAACAGTACAGTTCTGATTCTGTTGCATTTATCATTGATATTTTTTTCATAACAATTTCTTAAGCTTGTGGCTTTGCACCTCTATCCAAAAGTATCAATGATGTCAATGAAAAATACTAGATAAAATTGGAAAAGGAGACATTCTTTAAACTTGCAAAACCTCTGTTTGATTTCAGTGGGCCATCTTACATAGTAGATACTGTTAAATACTAGCAAAGTCTTATATCCTTAACTTCTTCTTTCTAAAATAGCTTTTGAAGAATTTTTAGTGTTTGTTTTGCTGATCTGATTAATTAAAGCATTTGGCAATTTGCATCATATAACTTCCTTTCAAATCTATTATAATCTTCACATTCTGTTACTTGTTCTTTGAAAGTTATTGTAAAAAATCAAGGTGCATTGCCATGCTATGCAACTGTATTGCATATATGAAAGAGAGGAATAATAAATTTTATGGGAGACCTGCTTTATAAAGTACCTTTTAAGTTAGGAAATAGTATAAAATGATATTTAACAGTAATATACTCTTTGAATAAACAAAGAGAACAAAAAGCTAATCCAGAGTAATTTTATATTACTGAGTCATTAGCAAAAACCACATTGTCTTCTGTACTGTAGCAGCAAAGATACAGCAAAGTACTGCATATGTATTGTATAACTAATACAGCAAAGTACTGTATATGTATTGTATAACTAATAGTCGCCCAGAGTTCCCCCATTGGGGGGAGATGGGCGGGGGAGAATTTTAATAAATAAATAAAATAACTTTGCAAAATGCACACTGCATGAATGTATTATCAGTGAAGGGATCATAAAATGGAGATACAAATGTAACTTTGAAAAAAACAAATAATTTGAGTCTTTTAGCTCTGAATACTGGTGCTGACACTGTGGGCTCAAGTGTGGAGGGAGAGTTTTACAAATGCACATCTGACATAAGTTTCCATGCTTAAATGTACAGTAAACTAATGTTTGTTTCTTTGTTTTTCATTCAGGTGTGGATCTGACAGGGGCAGAGCCTAACAATTCTGACAACAGACTAGAGAGAGTGGATCTTTATGCAAATGTTGATGAAGCACTCCTAGGAGGTGAAGTGAGTTATCTCTCTCAGCCACTTACTCCAGAAAAAGAGGATGCACTTCAGGCTGTAGCAGTTGCTAACTTGCGAGCAGCTCTTATGAGCAAGAATAGCTTATTGTCCTTGAAAGCTGACATGCTGGGAGAAGAGAGTTCACTGCTTTTTGAATATTTACCCAAAGGCACACATTCATTGTCTTGTAAGTTGCTGTTTCTGTGTATACTACTAAAGGTTAATTAGCATTCATAAAGGAACTATTAACATGAATTCAGGTCATCCTAGATTTGTGTCCCTGTATGATGGACGCCAGTTGAAGTATTCTCAGTCATTTGGAGAATATGTGTTCTATGTCTGAAACATGTTAGGTTCCAGGTCTCACAAGCAGTGGCTAAGGCAATACATTTATGTTTTGATTGTACCTTTCATAATGCATGAAAAATGCCTCTATTTGTATAACCCTTGCCTTCCTCTTAAGATGCTATGTTTTTAGATTTAGGATTATTTTCCCCATTGGATTGTTTGAGAACCATTCAGTGATATGAGCCTATGATCTATCGTATGTGTACTATTTCATTTGTTGGTCAGATAGTAGTATTTTTAATGGCACAGCTTAGTTCTTTTCTGATTAGTTAAGGCACACATACAGACAAACTTGGCTTTCTCTATGGAACACCTTGATCTGAATGGTTAACTATTGATTAATAATGTGTATATTGTGCTTATGGGAGCCCTTAAAATGCCTAACATTACATATGTCAGAGTTTGATTATAATTTGTTTAACTTTTTTCATATTATACTGAGGACCCATAAAGTAAATCCATAAAATAAAATAGCTGGTATTTTGCCATTGGTGCTTTGCTCCTCATTTTGTTAACCACAAAATACATGCCTGAATGGCCTTGTTGTTTTACCAAAGTTTCCCTCTTCAAAGTACCTAGAACTTTGCAGCTTTGAGAATACAGTAAACCCTTGATTTAATGGACCTTGGTTTTGCAGGTTTGAGATTTATTTTTAAAATCCAAGTTTTATCCAAATTATAGGCAATAGTGGGTTTTACTACAATGATGGACAAAGTCTGTTGCTTGGCATCAATCTGGACAGTCTTTGCTGCTTCCCCTTGAAGTGGATATTCACATGTTATCAGTAAACATAACTTGGAAACAAGGTACCTTCTGGACTGCCTACTTAAAATAGAGTTTACCCATCCAAGGAGATCCTTCCAGGATAAGTTGCTTGTTGTCCCCCATTTTTATGAGGTGAGGCAGGCCAGAGCCAGAAAATGTTGTTGTTACGTTGTGGCTCCCATACACTGGAACAACTTCCCTCCAAAAGCTAGACTGTCCCCTTCAGTGGTGACTTTCTAGAAGATAGTGAAGACCATACTCTTCTGGAGGGCTTTGGAGATTGAATGCTATCTGGAACCAAATTTTGGCTTGTTTGCTTATTTATTAGTCTTGTGGTATTTGTTGTAATTTGTTTACTTTGACTTGTTGATATTGTAGTGGTTTTGTTTTATTTTATTGTAATCTGCCTGAGTTGATTATGATTTAGCAGCTTACAAGTTTGATAAATAAATAATAAATATTCCATTAAATTTAGGGTTTTACTTGCAGCAAGCAGGAAGATAAAACTAATTTCCTAGTGGTATTTCAAACTTTAGTGCAACATACACACTTGTAAAATATGTGAAAAGGTTTGTGTAATGTCTCTGTTAGGTTTGTGTAAGGTTTGTGTAATGTCTCTATTATACTGTATATGCTGCTTCTGTGATATGCTTACAGATTTCATATAGAAGAGGTAGACCATGAGAGTGTTTCAGATTGTTGCACTACAAAAATGAAAACAGAACTTGATTCTTGGTAGCCAGAGAGGAAAATATGGACTTATTATAGTAAGTTGGAGAAGAATGGAGAAGTTACCTGGCAGGTATTGGTGTTTAATTATTGAAGAAGTTAAATATTTGGGTGATAAGAGTATAGTACTGAGCTTTTGGTCCTATCTCAGTAAAAGCTTTGAATATCACTCAGAAGTTTGACAAAACAAAACATATACAATACTAATTTCTACCTTGTGCAGCATAGATCAGTGTTGTTCACCAAGAAAAAAGGCAGATAAATCAAACTTCCCATTAATACTCATGTATTTCCCCAGTGATGATGCAAATCTTTTATGTTAAGTTACAGCTAAATAATGTATTATTTATATTGTTTTATTCTTATAACTAGGCCTTGTGTCTGTTTATTGAACTATAAATTTGATGCATACTTTTTATGAAAGAAGTGTCTTCAACATTTTTTATGATTAGCAGCCATGACAACCTGCAAGGATAAGGATAATACAGCAAACAGTATTGTCTTCCATTCTTCTTTTCTGTGTTTATTCCTTGACCAAAACTAATTCTCACAAAAACAAAGTGGTAAGCAACATATTCAAGCAATGTCTTCTGACAAACTAAAGTTTATTTTCCTGAAGTGGAAAATGAAATTCTCATTTTTTATAACAACAACAATAATAATTACTATTTGAGAAATAAAACCAGTGCTTCTTTGACTTAGAAAGCCTTTAAATCAGCATATCAGGTAGAAGGCCCAGTTAGGTGGCATCACAATTTAGTCACAATTGATGCTGGTTACCTGGACCCCATTTCAGTCAGATGTTCATCCAGTGTATTGAACTAAGATGGCTTTTTTCACTTGATGGATAATCTGTACTAGGAACTTGAGTAATTCATTTGATTGATAACCTGTGCTAGGAACTTGAGTAGACAAGCTGAAAAAAGGAAAACAAAATGCCAAACGAAAACTCCAAACCAAAGTGCTCAAGCTCAACCACAGAAGCAAAGAGGCTGAACCCAAGTCCAGCCACCCACTGTCCACTACAGAACACAATATTCCCCAGAAAGGCCTCAGCTATAACATAGATAATGTTAATCAGTTAGAATTCTTTGCAGCATTTAAAACCACAGGACTTGCCACAGAGACCCAAGAAAGCATAAGGCAGACAATCATACCACAGACCAGAAGAATGCAGAAGCAGAACCAACTCAAAGCAGAGGACAGAGCACCCATCAAAAATTTAAAGAAGGCCCAAACCATCACCATCCTCCCAGCAGACAAAGGCCAAACCACAGATATAGTGGACAGAACACAGTACATACAAAAGCCAAAGAATTACTGGAGGACAAAGAAACCTACATCCCAGTAAACACCAACCCAATACATAAACTAGACAACCTGATCAAGAGAACCCTTAATGACCTAACAAAGAAAGGTCAAATCACAAAAGAAGAACAGTGGTTGATGAAAAGCAGTGGATGATCCTCCCATGCTTCTATGGATGCCCCAAAATACACAAGCCAAACATACTTCTTTGTCCAATTGTATCATTACCAGGGACCCCAACATACAACATAGCCAAATAATGTTAAAAAAAGCTTGGACATCTCACAGAGGAGAGTGACTATTCTATCAGCTCCCCACTACAGTGCCTCCAAAAAGGATCTAAAAATAGAAGAAGATGAAATTATGGTTTCATTTGATGTCACAGCACTCTTTACATCCATAGACTGAGAACTAGTAAAATGAATCCATGGCAGCAGTACTACACAACACACCTGACCTAGCCAAGTACACTAGCATCAAAATACCCAGAATCATGGATCTCATCAACCTGTGCCTCACTACCTATTTCAGTTTGATGGACAAATATACCAACAAATCAGAGGAACACTCATGGGATCACCACTCTCAAGACTCATAGCAGAGACTATGATATAGCATGTAGAAGCTATAGCACTCCCACATAAACAACCAAAAGTATAGGTCCGGTATGTAGATGACACCTTCATCATAATAAAAAAGAAATAACTAGAGAAGACACATGAAACAATTAACATCTCCAAAGGAATAAAATTTACAAGGGAAGAAGAAAATGACAACACACTACCCTTCCTGGATATCCTCATCAGTAGAGGAAACGACGGCAAATTAGAAACACAAGTCTGTTGAAAACAACCCACACTAACCAAGTGCTCCATTACCAAAGTAACAACCCAACCTCCCACAAGAGAAGCTGTGTAAGAACATTATTCAAACACACTGCAACAACCCAGAACACTAGAAAAAGGAAACAGGCTGCCTATATAACATCTTCCAACAAAATGGATACCCACACTACTTTATCAAAAAGTGCCTGACCAGTCAACCCACTATAGTACAACCGACACAAGCTATGAAAAGAATAACACTGCCTTACATCAAAAACATCTCAGAAATAACCAACAGACTATAGCAACCACACAGCATCACTGTAGCACACAAACCGACTAAAACCCTCCAAAACATTTTAAGCAAAGCAAAAAATCCAGTAGCCCAAGAAGAAGAAACAAGGGTTATCTACAACATGCAATGCAAGAACTGTAACAGCCACTATGTAGGACAGACAGGGAGAAGACTAGCAAAGTGCATCCATGAACATCAACTAGCTATCAGCAGACATGATGAAAACTCCTTAATCTCACAACACATGTACAAATTCAACCACAGTTTCAACTGGGAAACTATTAGCACCTTAGACCAAGCCAAATCCAAAAACACTATCAGCCATCAATAGACACATACAGATAAATCACATTTACAAACCATTCAAAAGAGACAATAAAAAAATAAGGAAACAAAAAGACCAGAACACATCCTCTCCAACAGCCTGCACCCAGATAAGCAGGGGTTAACACCAGGCAAACAACCAAGCAGAAAACAATGCCCTAATCAAGGAACTACCAAGGACGAAGCCACACCCCCACCAACACTGGCAGGGCAAGCTACTGTATATAAAGGGAGCAGACCCCACACTCACTAGCATGGATGATGTTACCTAGTTGGGTAATGAAACGTCTGCAAGCAAACAACCAAGCTCAGAGGGCACCAAGGACTCCACGGTTCAACCCTGAGCTACATATATTCTCTTCTATTAGAACTTGAGTAAGGGATAGGGTAAGGTAGGGTTCATCTCTATTCTTTTCTTTTGCAATTCTCAGTGAGTTTTAATACCATTGAGAATGATATCTTTCTGAAGTACTAACAGAATTGAGCCTTGGAATCTTTTGCCACAGTGACTTCAGTCCTTTCTATTCTGTTACATCCAAATGTGGTACTATTGTTCAACATGATGGAAGGTGCGTTTAAGTTTTGTGTTAGGGTTTCTATTTCATATCTAAATGGAACATTTGGGACAGGTAATTTAGAGGTTAGTATTGAAGTGCCATCAATATTCTGATGTCTCCAAGCTCTATTATACTTTCTCATGTATTGTAATGTTAATAATGGACTGAGTTTAAATTCATAATAGATTATGCTGTTGATCATAGAAAATCTGGCTTAGAATTTGGGATTCAGCTGTTGGGAAGGATTGTGCTCCCATTGAAAAATCGACTTCATAGCTTGAGGAGCTCTCTGATTATATTCTGCCTTGAATTTCACATGTCATAGGTAGCAAGGAGAACTTTGCACAGCTGAAATTAGTCTACTAGCTAAACTTAGCATGCAAGCCAATACTTGGCAACAGTTAAGCATGACTTGACTGCATCATATTGAGACCACAATGAGGCACTCTGTTGGGTGACTGTTGAAGAACATCTAGAACAGGGGTCTCCAGCTTGCAACTCTTGGGCCATATGCAACCTCTAGGTAATTTTATGCAGCCTGCAAGACTGCTTAATTAGCAAGCAATAGCAGGGGTGTTACCTAGGCAGTTCAATTTGGTTTGTTAATTTTGTTTAGAAATGCAGAAAATGAGAAAAGACTAGAGGCCTCTCTCTCTCTCACCCCCCCAAATATATATATTTGTGTGTGTGTGTGTACACATAATATGTATATATTTTCCCATTTATCAGTGGTCCCTTGCCATTAAGACAGCTAGTCTTCTTTCCCTTTCTTACTGTTGGAAGCTCAAAGTACATCGGTAATCTTGTACACTCCTGTTCCTATGGGGTCATTGTGCAGTATCTTAATTGTCTTATCATCCTCAGGGAGCTCTTGAGCAAAGTGAACAGGATGCTTAAGTGAGCTCCAAGCCCTCAGGTACATTGGCAGCCGGACTCAGAAAAGACATATTAGTTCCTTGGAATGCAATTTCTTCTTCCTCTAAGCTTTACATTGATAACCATCCCAGAAGAACTAGTTATTTTTCAGGAAGAACAGGTAAAAATACTTCTGTGGCTGTCAGTGTGCAAAAAAATTCTATTTAGAAATGAGTGTTTTTCTCCCCAGGCAAAAAATAAGGAAATCCCTTGAAAATAAATATCTCCTCTTCCAAATGTCCTTCCTTAGAATTGATGATGAAAAATCAGATACGGCATGCAGAAAAATATACAAAATTAATTTTGCGTAGGATAAGTCTACTTAGTACTAATCTCATCTTTGCTGATATAGCCTAGTCAAAAGATATGCATCATTTGGTATACAGGTAGTACCCAGGCTAAGAACACCCAGGTTACAGACGACCCATAGTTAATAACAGAGCCTACTGTAGTAAAATTTGAGTTAAATACACAACGGTTCAAGTTCATTACACAATATTACTTATATAGTATTATACAATAATACTGTTCTGGCCTACATACAAATTAAGGACAAAACTTGGGAATGGAACTTGTTCTTAAACTAGGGACCTGTATTTAAATATAATGTATTTGAATTTGAGTATTTGTCAAGAGATTTAAATGAATGGGAACGGGGTAGGATCCCTAGTCATGTCAGATCAAAGAAGGTGGTGGTGGTCTTTGTGGGAAAGGAGCCCCACATGGGATGCTGCGTTTACTCTGCTAGCAAGCCCTGGTTGTACGCTCGTTGGCTGCAAGGAACCCAAAGTCTGAGTCTTCTTCGAGGTCTTTCTTCCAAATCAGAGTGTTGAATGGTGGGGAGGACACGTGGAGCTCAGACTTCCATTCGGGTTTGCCTCATTCCTTCAGGTCTTCCTTTGGCGGCAGATGTTTTTTAAGTGGGGAAGCCATTGCCTGCAGACTTAGATTAATGATAGGGTTGGTGGGGGGCGCTGCTGCTTTTATCCTGGAAAAAACAACAGGTGAATGAGGGTGGGGAAGAGGAGTGAGGAGGCTCAGGGAGGAATGAGGTGGCAAAGTCAGACTCCAGTTTGGCTCAGTTCTGCTGGATCCTTTCCTTGCAATTCCTGGGCAATTCCAATCTGCAGATGCAGCCGAAACAGCTTTTTGACGCACTGTGGCTCAGGGGCTGCTTTTTACTTATTTTTTTTCCCAGCGCAAAACCCAGCCCCAGCCCAGCCCAGGAGCACAGCACAAAAGGGCTTTTTGGCGCCATGCCTCTGGGACTACTTTTTTTCCCTTCTTCGCAGCACGAAGCCCAGCTCCAGCCCGGGCACACCTTGTCAGCAGTGGGAGCAAGAACATGATGAAGGTCAGCTGGGGTGGTAAAGTGCAGGGGAGTTCTGGGGCTACTTGCCACCCTGCAAGGTAGGGTGCAAGGTAGCCAAAAGGTCAGAGATGGGGGAGATAGGCAGGTGGGGGGGAGTTGGAGGCAGTCCCTTACCTTACTGAGGATCAGGGCTGGGAGGGACCAAGCCCGGAATGGTTTGGATTGGGGTGGGTACTCACATAACGACCCACGATTCTTGGTTAACAATGGCAACTGGGACTGCTGGGATTGCCGTTGTTATGTCTCGCTTTATGACTGCATCGCTTAGCAATGGAAATTCCAGTTCCAGTTGTAGTCGTAAGTTGAGGACTACCTGTATATTGTTCCATTGTTCTCAGTGCTTTAAAAATACTTTATTCCTGAACTAATGGATGTGATGCTATTTTTATTTTGTGCATTTAATTTTGCTGCTGTGTTGTGTACTTTTATATTTTCTTATTGTTTTAATGTTATGAGATAAGGCACATTGGACAATGTTCTGTGTGGAAGTGGTTTCACATCTGTTGAGATAGTGGCACTGTCAGGTTTAGCCCATGAAACTCCAGGATACCATACAGATTCAATCCAGCAAGGTTTATTTGTCTTCAACCTATACAGAGAATCTTCCCAGACTGAGAGTAGTTCCCAGGGTCAATCCATAAACATCTCTAGCATTCCTCAGGGAGGTGCCAGTCTCATCCTTTTATCTCTCCCTCGCTGTTCGGGGGATGAGAGAACGTTCTTGACCCCTCTTGCCTGGCCTCTCCCTGCGCTTACCCCCACAGGCACACAGAAAACCTATACTATATTTATATCATTCTCAAGGTCCAAATGTTGTGTTTCTTCCTCCTGCTTTTTCAAGTTAGTGGCTGTTTGGCTCCTTATTTCCTGAGTGTGAGAGTTTCTGCCATTTGCTCCTTGCTTACAAAATGACTTTCTCTGGCTTGCTTCACGAGTTTCATCCCTTATAGGAAAAAGCAGCATACATTCATTAATCAAGTAAATTCTTCACAGTTTTTTGGTTAATGCCAAATTGTGCCCTTTTATTATATATCTATCTGTTTAAGAAATTTATATGATCACCTAACTTGAACACAGCGACTGTAGGAGGCATACAATAAACCAAGAAAGAGATACAAAAACAAAATAGACAGTTTAACTTTATTTATTTATAATGCAATTTCTTTATAATTATTCATATATCTAAGGCTGCCCAACTTATTTAACATAAGTCTGATATCAGAGCAGGGGTAGTTGGTCTGATGTGGAGTCCTTGGAGTTCTCTGAGCTTGGTTGTTTTCTTGCAAACGTTTCATTACCTGGCTAGGTAACATCTTCAGTGCTAGAATAGAGTGGGGTTTGCTCTCTGTTTATATACAGTGGAATATATTTTTTTTTAATTTTATACATAGACTTATCCCCGCCCATCTCCCTGCAATGGGGGACTCTAGGCGGTTTACATCAATTTAAAACAATAAATACATAATTAAAATTTATAAAAGACAGACACATCTACACAAATGGAAAGAAGAGAAAAAATATATATATAAGCAGAGAGCAAACCCCATCCCATTCTAGCACTGAAGGTGTTACCTAGCCGGGTAACGAAACGTTTGCAAGAAAACAGCCAAGCTCAGAGAGCACCAAGGACTCCACAGTTCAACCCGGAGCTGCACATATTCTCTTCTATTGGTGTGATGTTTCCAGATGCTTTGGATTTCAGCTGTAAGCTACACAGCTAATGGCAGTCTTCTTATATGAAATTGAGAATGGATGGTAAGGCTGTTTTTTTTAATTGCTTTTTGTCTGTTCCACACTGTACAACAAACACATATTGGAAACATTCATGGAATACAAGTAATTTATTTTAGATTTAATTTTAGTATTAATTTTAATTTATGTTTTTAATCTTTTATATTCTTTTTTTTTAATTCCATTTTTCTTGTCAAATGCAAGTTACATTGTCTTTGCTACATTAATCTTCTCTTCAATATTACCATTTTTCCAATATTATCACAGCTTTTCCTCATTTTGTGGCGGGCACTAATATTTATAGCATTCATTTCAATTCCACACTTTGATATTCAGTATCAATACCATTCCCCTCTCAGGTAGTCCTTGCTTAACAATGGTAATTGGGACCAGAATTTCTGTTGCCAAGCAATGCAGTCATAAAGTGCGATATCACTTGAGCCAAACTGCTTACTGACAGCAGTTCCAACAGTTCCCAGTTACTGTTGCTAAGCAAGGACTGTGTGGGTCTTTAAGCAAGGACCTCACGTGATCTGCAACTTCCAACTTACTGCCAGCTTCCCCATTCACTTTGTTTGTGGGAAGCTGGCAGGGAAGGTCACAAATTGTGATCATGTGACCACGGGATGCCGCAATGGTCAGAAATCCAGACTGGTTGCCGAGTGCCTAGATCATGATCACGTGATCATGGGGGGGGCACTGCGACAGCCAGAACTTCAAAGACCGGTTGTAAGTACCACTTGTTCAGTGCAGTCACAAGTTCAAACAGTCACTGAACTAGTGGTTGTTAAACGAGGACTGCCTGTACTCCTTCCATGAAGTCCCTCATTTCAGTGTCATCTCAAATCTCTTCATCACTTTTATTCTTAATTCCATTCACTTTGCCGGGGGCTCCTTGCTTCACCCAGTTGCAAAACTAATTTTTATTTCCATCAAAATCACTCTGCATTTTCTCTGCTTCTTTTAGCATTAACTGTTCCTCTTTCTGTTTGGGCATGAATCTTTGCAGCCTCTTTCACCTTATCATTCAACCAAACATCCGTTTTCATACTTCCCTTCAGCAGAACCTCACAGACTTCTGTTGCTGTCTGTAACTTAATCAGGCTGCCCTGTGCCCCCCCCCCCCATTATTGGCCTTTCCATAATATTTTAAAACTGAATTGTTTCAGAGGCCCTTAGAGTAATGAAATGGCACTATTGGTTTATTAGTGTTATGGTTGTTTTGTTTTGTTTTATTTTACAATTTTTAAAATTTATGTTGTGGAAGTTTTATTCTACTTTTATTGTAATGTTTATTTCCATTTAGTTGTTGTTTACCATCAAGAATCTGTGGATAGCAGCAGGTATAAATTTAATAAAATAAACAGACAAATAAATCATTTCCTGACCATTCTTTTTTTTGAGAGCTACCCTTGATAATATTAAAAGATAGTTTGTCCCATACTCAGAACCTCTCATCACCCTTGAATCCTTCTCTAATTTTCCTATTTCATGGTAAGCAATTAAGGTACTTTATAGTCAGTGTTGGGTTATATGAACCAATTGATTGAAGCGTTATTAGGCAGCTTCCCATGTTTCTAAGGGTGTTAAGGATAAAAGTGATTGGGTGAAAGCCAGCCTGTTCATATATCTAGTGTAGAAAATAACATAAAAGAGTCAAAAGTCTATTACTATATTTTCTAACCCTGCAATGTTTTCAGCATAATAGTAGAATAGCTCAGTCATGGATGAGCCATTAAAAACGAATTAAGAGATTTTCCCTGCCTTTCATTGTATGATGTGCTTTGATATGATATATGATGAATAACCCTATTTGATTGTGATCAGTTGATGTATGATGAATAGCCCTATTTAATTGTGATCAGTTGTTTCAAGTATTACAATTTCTGCTTATCTATAGTTAAACAGTTCTCAGCTTTACATTTGCATTATTTGTTTCATTAGCCCATTCTTTTAATGTAAAAATATGCAACCAAGCAAGTTTTTCACAACTAAGTACTAGTTATTTCTGTACTTACCCTTCTCTTTTGATTATTGGAACTTCTAAAATGAGTGGGGAGGAGGGAACATACAGTATAGCATTAAAACCTATTAATCATATCTGGGGTTTTTAAAAAAGAATCTTGTCTGCCTAATTAACTTAGATAACCTTATAATCCTCTTTCAGTTCCTTTTATCAGCTTTCCTTTTAGAAACTGCTCTAGATATGGGTTATGTTCTGATGTCTAAATACAGCTTTGATAGGAATAAGCATATAGTTATGGCAAGGTTACTATCCTGGAACATTTTTAATATAACTGTACATATCCAGTAGTGCGACCGTTTTAGTGGAAAGGATTGAAATCATTAGGTGTGGTTCCCTCAAACTTGAGATGCCTCTATATTCTCTATTTGTTCTATATATTACATAAACTAATAAGAGCTATGATCATAAGCTGAATGTTTGCACACTGCTCTTCATTTTTTTGCTTTGAAAATACCAGGTACAGATCTGTATTCTCCTGGCATTCCTAACACTTGAACTGCTGCTTTGGTACATTTCATTTCTGTTGTTCAGATCTTGGGATCAAGTCTTACGTTTTCTTCAGCCATATCATACTGTGCTGTTTTTTGTCATATGTATCTACTGTAAGTTTTAACGGTACTTTACAATAAGGTGCTATATGGTTCATTTCTTTAAACAGTGATACTTAATCTAGCAAACCGTGTTAGATCTCAGCATGATGTATGCATTAGATTATATCTTAATGCAGGATATCGAGAAATGATTTTCCTGTTGTGCTATTTTATCTTGAATGCCTTTTCCTTGAATAAAATAGGCTGGTTCCTTGCTTATGAGTAAAATATAAAGTAGTCCCAATGAGGATTTATGCTTGGTTTATGAACATAAAATTTTTTGGCTAAACTCAACTTTATCTTGATGCATGTTATTTTCTCCAGCAGCAGGAATATTTTATATACCTCAGTCCCTATCACCTATGGGAGATAGATTACCATAACATTTAAATTCATGTAATATTTTATTCTCTTCTTGGTGAAATGGATATCTTTCCACTGGTATTTTAAACAAATCTTCATTCCTATGTGTTAAGATTCATATATATCTTCTGTATGAAGCTCTATTACAGCAGATGGCAGCACATATCCAACCTTGGATGATACTGGAACAGCTAAGCAAGGTCAGTTCAGGTACCTGGAGGGGAGACCACCAGAAAATCCCAGAGTTTTAGTCTAGATTGGGAAGTCAAAAAACCTTCCTAGAGGAATGCAAATGACTTCCATGTTGCTGCCAAGAAAACAGCCTTGTAAGTCACCAGGAGTCAAGCTCAACTAGAGAGAATAATTATGAATCTTCTAAATCATCTAATGAAAAAGCATTCTGCATCTGTTGTACCTTTTCCTCTTTAACTGATTTTTGTGGTAAGAAAAAGGTAGGATCAAGGAATAGAAAAGGAGAATAGCGTGATACCTTGAAGACAGTGACATCTGGGCCTCTTTGTAAAAAATGATTGAAGCAGTTTGATTTTACAATAGAATCCTTCTCTGGAAACATCTCAGAAGTCAGTATTTGATTGAGAGTGATTTGAAAATCATTGTTATGCCTACATTTTAATTTCAAAAAGCTTTGAGAAACCTTTTGGAAAACCGATACAGACTGAAATGTTTTGAATGCTACTGAATGCTGAAGAAAAATGATGATGGAATAATATGCCAATATCAAAGGATATCTGGAACTTGCTCTCATCGCCTTGTCTCCTGGTTCCCTCTGCACTTTTGGGTGGGGAGATTATTTAAAATAACCTGTGGTCCTGGACTGTTTTGTCTCTTCATTCCCTCCACTGACAGAAGATTAAGCTGCAGCAGTTCATTCCCTGCCTTTTGTAAAACCATCGGCTGGTGGTAATTCATGTGGGTGAGATTCGTTTCCTATGTTCCTCAGGGCCTGGCACCAAGTTGAATAATTCCAGGGGCGAATGCAATGGCAAAATGGAAGTAACACCTCCACTGCTGGTTTCATCACAGCTTGCTACTCAGATCCCCACTCCCATCATTACAACTTCTGATGATGTATCACCAGAAACTCTGAAAAGAATGATATCTTCAACTCAGGTAAGATAATAATTGACTGTGGTTATGCTTTATAGGCCAGGTATTGTCAGATATTTTGGGCATATTACAATTAATCCTGAACCTGTGGCCTGATGTAGCATATTGTACCATTGTTAGCATAGGTAATATTTCAGAATGATTAAAATACATTATTTTATGATATTGCTAATACTGTAGACCTCTTCTGCATCTTCTTCTAAAGGCTATTACAGTATCTTTGCAATACATATACAGACATAGACACATGGTAATTTATACCTTCTACCTGAAATAGTAATAGGTCTGCATTTATGTACAGTAGACCAGTTAGACTGCAATTCTTTATTTACTTTTCTGGAAATAAGCCTAACTGAAGTCAATGGATTCCAGTCTTATGATACTGTAAGCACAAAAGCACATGTTGTTTATCACTAGAAATGCAATTTTTATTTATTTATTTATTTTTCAAATTTATATATGCCACTCATCTCACTATACAAGTGACTGTAGGCAGTATTGCAAGTAAAAAACTATAAAATCTTAGAAAAAATGTAGAGGTTAAAAACTACAAAAGTTTAAAATTAAAACTAAAAAGTTAAAACTTCGGTGCAACTAAAAAGGTGGAGAGAGCATCCTCAGGCTACTAACAACCCCAGTGCTGCGAACCCCCATTGGGTCCCCATTCAAGTTGACAGAGCCAGGTCTTAACACCCTTTCAGAAGGCCAATAGAGTGGGGGCCATTCTCACCTCAGGGGGCAAGACGTTCCAGAGGGCGGGAGCCACACCAGAAAAGGCCCTCCTCCTGGACTCCACCAGTTGAAACTCTCTTGGCGATGGGGTCTGTAACATACCCTTCCTGTCAGACTGGGTGGGACAGGTCAATGTAATGTAATTTTTTTTTTAATGTAATATAATTTTAGATTTGTATTGGACAGAATCAGATACATTTGAGAGCCAGCCTTATACCAGACTGAGATATCATAAAGCACCAGCATCCATTGTTTAGATATCTAGATGATCAGATATGTGAAATTATTTTAGCCTTGCTGTTATTCTAAATATAAAAGAGATGGGAGGAGTAATTTTTGATACTGTAAAATGTAGTTTAAAATTATTTAATATGTAGCTTAAAAGAGTCATATTTAATTTTTAGCTAAAACAGTTTCATAGCATATATCTCAGTGAAAGTGTTCAGTGTCCGGGCTTAAATTATCTGTTATTCCTGTAAGGAAGAACGATCTAGCATATGGGATATACAGTGTGAATAACTTGAAAATGTAAAAATCTGTTCTTTAAAATGAGATTACTGTTAGTTATAGGCTCCAAACGGAAATTGGTAAAATAAATTGGCGTAGCTTTTGTTTGGAAACATCAAAATTAATTATTCAAGATTTGGGAATAATTTTTTTCTCTGTGCAGAAACAGTATAGTTGTCTTTTCATATTAAGCTGGAAAAAGCAGTTTTGTAAGAAATTTGAGGATTCACTCACATCTCTAAAAGCAGCAAGTGAGAAGATATAGGAATTTCACTTTCCCCTCTCGCCATGTGAGTTCTATAAATAGAGTCAATTCTTTGGAGGACAAAGTCCAAATTTCTTCAGCCAGGGAGCTCCCTGGGAGCTCTTGAGCACATTATTGCCTGGAATCCTGTTGGATGTTTGCTTCAGATGAAAATACTTGTGTCAGCAGAACTGGGATGTGTAAGATTTTTCCTTCTATTGCAGTCACCCAGTCACCCTCATTAGATGCTCTGGAGGTCACCAACTCCATTCCTCCAGAGAAGATTTTGAGGACATGGTGGAACTGTAGGAGGGAAGAGAAAATTACACAGCATGACCAAAAATATGTGTGTGCTGTTTTAAATTTCACCCGTTATCTCCTAGCCTAAGCTAGTTCACAGAATTAACGTGTGAATACATTAGTGGCCAAAAAACTAAGACACTTTGAACTCCTTTGAGCAAAGGCAGGATGTAAATGTGTATAAATCAATACAAGTTTCAATTAACCAAAAATTATAACTAAGCAACTAAGACAATTGTTTCTATACTACCACTTTTTTAAATGTCTGGATATTTTGCATATAGAGAGATTTCAAGGTTGCTTTACTCCTAACCTGAAAAAGTGCATGTTTATGAAACTACGGTCATCTCTCCTGGCCATTCATACCCTGTCTGAATATTAAGTATAATATCTAAAGCTCTGATTTCTGTACTATTCATTTGGAACAAAGATGATTTTGAAAACAATAAAACTGAGGAAAGTTATAGATGTTCAGTGATTCATTCTTATTAGGAATTTGGGTGTCCAGGGAGAGAATGCTTAGGTCTTTGGAATTAAATTAGTATTGTGGAGAAGATTTACTAAATATTTATGAAGAACAGGTTTACAGCCAGATTCAGTATCAAATTATTTGTAGAATAGATATTATTTGTACTTTTATTGCTGCAGTGTGTGAAAGAATCAAGCCAAATACAAGTAATTTCTGACTGTTCATGAATTGCTTTTCCTTTTCAGGTCACTTATGATAGATATCTAGCATTGTGGCATTTAGATGGCTTTCACACAGGTAAATGAAAAGAACAAAGCTCAATCGTTTATGATTCTAAGTATAAAACTAAAATTTAATGATGTATTTATTCCTGTTTTAGATATGAATGCTGCACAATCTGAAGACATGGACTTGGACCATGAAGATTTGTTCTTGGATTTTTCAGTACCCAGGAGACTGAGCTGTGCTTTCTGCAGGAAAAAATTTGAATGTGTGAAAAAACTGAAGGAACATTTCCAAGAACATACTTTCCCTATGATTATCCCTCTTGATGCGATTGACTATTCTAGGCCAAAACTGGCTGGTCCTTCTGAGCACGTGTCTCCTGGTCACTTTGCCCGTTTCCAGTGTTCAAAGTGTCCTGCAAGCTTCACATTAAAATCAAACATGGATCGGCATGAAAAAACAATCCATTTCAATTGGAAGAAGATGCGATGCCCTCGCTGCTTTAAATTATTTCGAGACAAAACAGACTTAAATCGGCATCTTATGTCTGTACACTCCAGCTAATGTTTGTGTGTATGTCTTTTTTTGTGGGAAGGGCTTTGGTACTTGAAAAAACCTTACTACTCATATGAAAGGTTGCTATCTGGGTTCCACATAGCCATCTGAAGAGTTTCTACAGAGTATTGATCAAAACCAGGAATGTGATATTAAGTAAGAAAACTGGGTGGTGTGGGATTCAGCTCTTCAGACCTTGAATACCTAGCATCTCAACTGGGTAGTATATTCAGTTTTGCTAATGAAAAACAGTAGCCTTTGGGATAAATCTTCAGTACAAAGTAAATCCTGATTAACAGCTAGGTAAAGAAAGGGATTTACTTTTACCATTTCTAAATTCTGTGTCCAGGATGCAAAAGTCTTAAATTTGGAAGAAGTTTTAATTTTTAAGATTTGGCATACATCTTTAGAGAAAACATTTAAAATATTTTTGTACTGTATTTTTAAAGTTGGTTTAAATTATCTACAATACATTTTATTTTAACGCTGTATGATATCAGCACTTCACAATCTTAGTGTAGTTCTGCCTCAGTAGCAGTATATTATTTAGAAATATATCTGCAATGATTCTTCAACAGAGTTAAAATATAGTATCCATATTGTACCTTCATTTGAACATTATATTTTGGTACATTTACTGTAAACTATATTTATACTTTGCTCCCCTAGGGTTCATGGTTGTGTGTGTACGTTCTCTGTCTGGAGAGTTTTACACATAGATGTTGATGTACACCTAAAAATTCTGCTGGCCTTTTAAGATAATTTAGAAAGGAGGCAATCCAAGCCACCTATATGAGTGTACCCAATCAAGGGCTTCTTGTCTGCCAGTAAAAAAAGACATTGTGCAGTTCTGTAGATTCTTCATTTGTAATGGATTTTATGTGAATGAGGTAGGGTGATTACACAATACAAGCCTAATCTAGAAGTATCTGCAGGATGTCCTATGTTTAATATAAAATAGAGATAATATCCCACATGACTTATCTTTTCTTCTCTATAATTAAAAGAACTACTTGTCCTTTAGGGCTAGAAAAGTTATACATAACCATCATCCTATATCATGGGAAAAGTGGAGGAGATTAGAAGAATATATGCCGCATAAACAACTGTAGTGGTGAAATCATTATTTCTAAGGGTGGTATAAAGGGAAATGTCTCTTCATCATAACGGTTATGAACATGAGCCATAAGCCTGTTTCTCATTAGTGAGAGTTGTATTTGTAGCAACATATTCACTCTTAATGAAATGTCAGGTGTAGGAATAGGAATCCAGTAGGCCCTGAAGGGTGCAGATGAAGCTGATCTTAGTATTAAGGATTAAAAGTTCCTTAGTTTCCTAGTCATAGTTCACCTTCTTATGTCAAGTTCTACTTTCATAAAATCCTGCTTCTTTGCTCATTGACAATTTTATCTATAGTGATTTTGAAACTTAAGGGAAATTTTGGGAAGGCTAAAATTTAGTAATGATTGTTGAGCTGTTCACTCTAATCCTTAGTTGGGAGAAATACTGATAAAATTCTTTACCATAAATTATTTTAAAGTTGGCAATCATCAACGTATTTATTATGTATTATATATTATTTCTTTCATATCTATCATTTCTATACATCAGTTCTATCACAAACAGAAGTTAATATCCTTTCATTCTCATGTATTAAATAAAAACCAGTAGCAACATTTGGTTAAATTGTGCCATGTAATTCGAGCAAATACAAGAACACAAAAGTAAACCCTGAATTGTGGCTCTCTTTATTCTCTTAGCAAAAAGGGAGGAACTTGTATATATAAGGCAAGAAGATACATGTAATGTAGCTGGATGTGATAGTGATAAAAAACAAACACTGATTTCTGAAAAATGGTTTGGTATTTCAGGTCCTCATCTACGTTATGAAACACAACTCTGCAAACTGCCAAGTAAATTTGCTTGCAAGCCTATCTACAAAACAGGTATCTGGAAGTGTGACTTAAAGAATTAAAAACCTGGCTTCCAGCTCAAATTGAACATCATCTGCTTCAATGCAAGACCAATATTTTAACACTTAAGACACAGAGTTAAGCTCCCAGCTGAAAAGAGAATGAAAAATACACTGTGAAGGAGGCATTGTACTGGCCAAGGGTCACTGAGGAGGTGCTTGGAGAATTCTAGGCAGCTTTGTTCAAATGACTGCATTCACAAGGAGGACTTTTGGCTAGCAGATTATCATGGTAGACTGGGTACTTTCTCTGGAAGTAAATGTACTAGTGAGGAAGTTGTGTTGTCTATAATGTCACCCAAACTGCTGGTGGGCTTCTCTTTTTCCTTATCTGTATGTAAGTTTGTTCAGAAAGGACTTTCGTGCAAGAATGAGTGTCACTTGAAGTAATCGCTCTCTTTCTGTAGTATGTTTTCATAAGTACTTGACTGTTTCATCCAGAGATAAGTTATTAGTGGATACACGTAATTCTATAGAGCGTAAAGGATTAAATCTGTGCAGTTAATACAATGAGGGAATGCTTTACTCTGGACTCAGTGGTTTTATATTTCCATCCACTTTAGATGGTAGTGTGTATTGTGTCAGTTCAAGAGCGATAAATGGTTTTGCTGTGTTTCGGTGTGCTCCTGTTCATTCTGCTGCGTGAGTCACGGGCAGGAGCTGTTATACTGGACACAATTTCTGATCCATAGAGTCAGGACAGTCTGCATCTAGCTGACATTGGCTGAACCTAAGAGGTTAAACAAGGTCAGACCTGGTTAGCCCTTAGATGGGAGACCACCAGGATATGCTAGGGGTAGGAAGTCAAAGAAACAAAAAAAAATCTTAGAAAGCAAGATAACTACATGGATGTGTCCATGATGTTACCAAGAGTCAAAGTTGACTTGAAGAAGACTGTATCAAGACACAGAACAAAGCAATACTTGAGACTTGGTATTCATAACTATTTTTTTCCTACCAATCATTTGGGAGAAACCGAAGTGGAGGCCCACTCCCTGAGACCATCATCCCTTTCATTTTTGCATACTTTCTAATCAATTTCAGCTAATCCAATCTTAGCAGTTTCAGAACCCTTTAGTTTCTTAATCCTGATAAAAAATTGACTGATTTTGTTTTTCCTAATTAACATGAATAGTATATACTTTCCTCTAACAGCATGCTATAATAAGCTACTTTGAAACATGTTTAACTTGGCTGTGGATGGAAGCCAGAGGCATAAGAAACAAAAATAATAGAAGCAGAAGCAGTTAAGCAAAAAGCAAAAGAGTTTCAGGGAGCAAATATTAGTAGAATAGATTAAAACATGTCTTTTATGTTTCCTGATGGAGGTAGTTTTCACATATATTGGCTATAATATCCCCAAATCCTGTCCTATTGTATTTTCATAAATACCCAATCTGGGAATTATTCACATAGCTGTTGATATGACAGATTTCAATTATCTTGGTCAGCCCCCTGCCTTAAATAGAGACCTGCAGGTTTTTTTCAATTATTTATACAAAGTAGTATACTGAGTTTAACCAGGGGAAAAAACACCAGCAAAATGTCCCCCTGTGCTATCTTGTGTGGAAATTGGTAGAAATTATTCTCAGCCTTTGCCTTTTAAATAGCAAATCTTCTAAACTCTGTTGCCCTCTTTTATTGACTAGTGGAATTTTCTGTTTGCCATAAGTGTGCAAACAAATATATTTCTCTCCTTCCAATTAACACAGCTAGCCTGCAATTTTACAGTCTGGCGACTGCTAAATAATTTATTGTGCTCTTTGACAAACAGTGGGTGGGGAAAGAAGAAAGCACAGCAAGACAGGCCAAGATCAGCAGATTGGATTTTATACTCTGGGGGAAACAGCTTCTTCAGGAATTTATTTATTTATTTATTTATTTATTGGCTAAGAAGGAGATAGCAGATTGCTTGCTGAGGCCAGAAGCTAATGGCTGCCTGTGACAGGCTCCCGTGCATGTCCCACTAAAGTGAATTCAGCAAACGTTGGGCTTATGCAAAACGTTCTCAGCAGGTTGTTTCCACTTGGTTTGCAGTTCAATGGAAGCTGCATTGTGCCAGGAAGGCTTACTTCAAGGAGAGTGTGTAGGATTGCAACTTTGTTCAATGACAAGGTGGTAGTTACGAGGCTGTGAGCCAGTTCCAAGCTCTTCCAGAGGTCATCTGGGGAAAGAATGGTCACCATCATACTTTAGTACTTCTGTGTATTATGATATTCTCCTTGGTCTGTCTTAATATGTTTTTAATATTTGTTTGCTTTTATAACGTAAACTGCTACGAGTCCTGTTTTGAGTTCAGCAATCTAAAAATACAACCAATAAATAAATTCTAAATCTATCAACACTGAGGATACTTTATTTCAGTTTTGTTTTGATGGTTGATTCAGGTTTGATTACTAGTGACTCCATGGGCACAGCCATGTCGTGTTCTTGGCAATAATACAGAAGTAGTATACCATTGTTTTCTTCCAGGATTATTTCTTGTTTTTATTTTATTCATTTATGTGGCTGCCTATATAATCGCAAATGTGATTCTGGCTGGCTAACAACACCTTAAAAACAGTACAAAAACCGGTAACAGCAACAACATAAAACCTATAATGGTCACCAAAGACAAACCCAATGAATGCACATCAGTAACAGGAACATCGCATAGGCCAAGTAACTTCCTGACTCCCAGGCCCTGGAGCATGTGCAGGTCTTCAGCGCTTTGCGAAAGGCTGATGGAGTTGGCGGCAGTCTAATCTTGGGGGTAAGGTGTTCCAGAGGACAGGTGCTACAACAGAAAAAGCCTACTTCCTAGGTCCCATTAGATGGCATTCTTTAATTGAGGGAACTCAGTGTATGCCCCTCCTGTTGGACCTGGTGAGATGGGTAAAAACAATCAGGGAGAGGCAATCATGCAAATAACCTGCCCCGTGCCCTGAAGGGCTTTATAGGTGACAACTGGCACCTTGAATTCCACTCAGAAGCACAGTAGGAACCAGAGCAATTTCTGGAGCAGGAGTGTAACATGGGCCTTTCAAGCATTCTGGACCAGTTGCAGCTTCTGGATGGTCTTCAAGGGCAGCCCTATGTAGAGCACATTGCAATAATCTACTTGGGAGGTGACTATGGCATGAAGGACCATGAGCAGTTCCTCCCAATCCAGAAGGGGCACAACTGGTGCACAAAATGAAGTTGTGCAAAAGCCCCCCTGGCCATGCTGCCACCTGCTTTTCAAACAAGAGCCGTGAGTTCAGGAGGATCCCTAGATTGCACACTGGTTCTGCTTGGGGTAGTGCAACCCCATCCAGAATCAAAGATGGAAAAACACTAGATCCAGGGACCCTAAGACCCACAGCCACTCAGTCTTGCTGAAACCTGTTCTTTGCTACCCAGGCTAGCCTAAAGCCCTAGGATTTTTCTGGTGGCATCTCAGCTAAGTGTTAACCAGGTCTGATGCTGCTTAGTTTTTTGAAGTGGTCTTGTTTTGAGGTGCTGTCTCTCATCTGACTCTTACTTTTAATATCAGTGATGGTGATTAAGCGATCAGCATGAAGCACTGAAATTATTAAATGTAAGGTTAACAATAAAAGGAGTGCCAGGTGATTTTTCTGCCATTTTGGTACCTCAATTAATTCTGTGGCATTTCTTTGGTTCTAGTTTTGTTTAGGATTACATCAAATGTTCTCCTTTAAAAAAGAAAATTCTTCCCCCCCCCCCCCCAAATCTGAGGGTGAGTCTTGGTTTTCTTCCAACTAGATCTTATTTCTCCTTTCTTCTTTTATTTTCAGTTTATTATATTAACATGCAAAAAAGCATACTTGTAAGAGTATTACTATAACATGACATCAAGGATCATTGTCATGATAATAACTTAAAAATGAAAAAAGAGGAAACGGCTGGGAAAATTATGTAATAAACAGAACAACTCCAAAAATGTAATGATTATTTAAAAGTTGTCTCCCTTTTCTTTATGTCAAAAAAGCAGGTAATCACAAGAATAGTAATAATACAAAAGTTAGCAACCAGCAGCAAATAATCCATGACTGCAAATCAGATGCAGATGTTTCTCTAATGTTTTATATATGTATGTATTTATTTAATTGCATTTACAGGCTCTTGGCAGTTCTTTTTATTAAGCCCTTGTGCCAAAAAAACAAAATTCATGATGACTTGATAGATTCTAAATAGTAGGAATATAGTCAAAAAAGAGCATATACATCTTTAAAAGTTTAAAAAATAGATTCCTCAGAAGTTATTGTTGATAATGATATTGTGAGAGGCCTAATTTACCCCTAAACTGGACTTCCCCACCACAGTATTTTAAACTGAGATTATTCTATGAATGTAAGATTGCCATTTGTAAAAGGGCAGTAATTATAATGGAATAGGGCTTTATGTATGTATTTATTTATTTAGCCATCGCAAACAAAAATGGTTGTTCCCATAAAAAATACAATGTAAAATAAACCCCAACAATGCTACAAACATAGAAAAAATAAATAAAAGATGGCAAGTTGGTCTTCTTAAAGGCATTGTGTATGGTGCTCTTCTATTTTGAATTAATGCTACTTGCTCTGAGAACCATTATCCATGCTGGAAATAAAACTGCTGAAACCACTTCAAGTGTGCTGTATTTCTAGCTGTCCTACTTTCTGTTCAAGATTACTGCTTTAGAAATGGGAGCAGTTGTTTGACTTTAGAACATCCCAGGTAGGGTAGATAACAAGTCTATTTTGCCAGTTCATTGATTCTCAGTTTATGCTGGGTGTCTTCATTTTAATCTGGCCTGCAAGTTGTGTTCTTTGTGGTGAAGTGCATAACTGTAGAGGATACGCATTTGAAAACAATTAGCTGAAGCAGGCAGTAAACCAGGAAATTTTAAGTCTAGCACAGTACCATCCTGAGCATCTGCTCCCAAATATTGAGTCCATAACGGTATAAGTGCTGGCCCTATTGCAAAACTGCACATCCATTGGGAAATAACCGAACCCCGTTGTCTCGACCAATGAAACAGATATGCGTGTGGGACAGCAAATGATGAAGTTTCTGGTTGCACAGCGATTTTAGATAGGCTGTTTATATTGCTATAATAATAGTACACAGCACATTTTGATAGAAGTTTATCTGTTACCACTATATTTTAGTAACATCCTAATATTTAGTTTTGCAATAGTTTGCAATAGATAACGGAAATCTTGTTTAAATGGTATAAATTTCAGTGGGGCTGCTCAGGTTGAGGGAATTTGGAAGAAGATGTCCACTGGGAGCTCTATACTCCAGGATACTCCCTTCCCTCTTCCCCCTTCTGTACTCTCTTCTCTTATTCCATTCAGTGCATGCACATACTTCTTCTGATCTCCCCTGCCTTGCCCTGACATAGCCATCTTTTCTTATTTTACTTTGAAAAGAGCAGATGGGTCTGTAAAGCTACAGTTTGATCCAGCATCAAGAAAAGGAAATGGGAGAAGGAGGAAAAGGGAACATAGTAGGACCTCAGATTGTTGTTACTAGTAGTAGCATTAGTAATAGTAATATGCTATTATTAAATAATATTACTGAAGAAATTTGTGGCACTGAATTTGGCCTGTCATGTGCTCTGGAACGTTGCCTGGAAGTTTGGCCCTAATAGCCTCTGATGGGGATTTATTCTGCTAGATCTTCTTGAGAACAAAGATGGCTATTTTAATCCTTCAGGACTGCTCCCCGTGATAAAGCTTCCTTATTTCTAGAAGTAAAGCTTATTTGATAAGTTTGTGGTAAAGCTCCAAACTGAACAGATGTGCTACAGTTTTTCTTACCAATAATGTACTTCACAAACAATTATTGAGTAGGCCATGTTTTGATAAACGTTATGCTTTGATTATTAAAATGTCTTAAAATGTGGAAGCAAATATTTACATATTTATAATTGAAAAATAAATGGTCTATGAAACTTTTGAAAGGTTAACAGAACTCGCAAATGAAGAATTTTTATCATGATGCTGCTCTTTGCAAAGACTTGCTTTGTCTCTCTGTCCATGGTGTTCCTTTGTAAGCTTATAATTTCACTGGGATGAAATACAAAACACTTTCTACACAAGTTATATTCATTCATTCATTCATTCATTCATTCAATTAATTGTCTTAATTAATACAGACACATACATACATTTTTTATTTTTTTGTGCCTTAGAGTCATTCTTGACTCTTAGCAACTACATGGACAAATCCTTGCAGTTTTCTTGGCAAGATTTTCAGAAGTGGTTTGCCCTGGCCGCCTCCTCCTTCCCAGGGCTGAGAGAGAGGGGGACTGGCCCAAGGACACCCAGCTGGCTTCATGTCTAAGGCAGGACTAGAAGTCACAGTTTCCCATTTTCTAGCCTGGTGCCTTAAACCAAACTGATTCTCATACATACAGTACATAAATACATATTTTAAGCTGTGTGCAAAACTAATCTGAGGATATTAAAAAAAGATTTCTTCGTAGGCAATCAGTATTGTCCATGCTGGCTTCTGAAAATTTGCTGAACCAAATGTTTGAGACCTAGAGAGGAAAAGATGTATTTTGGAATGAGCATCAACTCCACCCCACCCACTGCATGCTGACATACTTTTTTTTTTTTTTACTTTTGGTCACAGGAAGATCTCTTAGGTCAGATACTTGACCTATGTAAATGACTACTATGGCACTATCACTACACAATTAAATAACTCCAATCAAGTAACTTTGATAATCTCAGCACTTTGAGGCTTGGAAGATAATTTCTAATGGAATGTGATTTTTATCAGTGCTCTCTATTATATAGCTATAAATAAGTACATATTGAGAGTGGGTGGGTTTTTAGTTACGTGTTAATTGAAAATTGTATCGATTCATCACTTCTTGGGCAACAAAGTGCAACAGGTAGTATTTTTCTTGTAAATAATTAATATCTTTGGAATAATAATGCTATAGTAATAAAATACTAGTACAAAAAAAGGAATTGCCGGCTTTAGTTTACCAGATACAGTAATCGTGGTTTCAGTGAGAGTTAAGTGCTTGTGTGAACGTCTGTTTGCAACTGAAAGCATATCAAGAGTTTTTTGGCTTATTGGCTTAGTTCATGGTTTTTCCTTAGTTTCCTAGACTGTTCTAGTAGTAGCTTCAGGAATGTTTCACTTTAGGATAGAGAAAGTGAACAATTTTGGGTGGAGAGGAATTCTAGTTTTTTTCTGCATGTTTAGTTTTTCTGTACAAAAATTGAGAGTAGGGTATTGTTTTGATTATACCCTAATGTTTTTTAAAACTGAGAATTAATTGAAATGAGAATAAATAGGAATGACTGTGCATTTGTATTTAAATGTAATAGTTAAATTGCAATAAAAAAATGTTAAATTACAATAAAAATGTTAACATCATTGCCTGTAAATAACATTGTAAGCAATAATATTAATTCACATTATCTTGTGAAAATCACATTATCTTGTGGTCCTCAGCATGCCATTCAAAAACTCAGCCTAGTGAAAATATTTGCATTTCTCACAGTGACAAAGGTCAAAATATTGGTCACTTTTGTGTGATGATGAAGCAGCAATCCCTTATAAATTTATGAAGAGCAGGCTAAATACCAGAATGTAGGCAATCAGTTTAATACTAATGTTTCTTAAACAATGGAACATAAGTGAAATTATCTACTTCTATGAGGGCAGGAGTTAGGTATGTTCGCTGCCTTGAGTTATTTGTAAAAGTAATAAAGGCAGGATTAAAAAAACTAAATCTGAACAACCACATGTTGCAAGTTAATGGCTGATAATGGGAATAATATGTACATTTTTTTTCACATGTAGCTATTCTAAACAGAAAATGTGTACTTTTGCAAGAGATATATTATTTACAGTACGTAGTTAAATTGTTGGACTAGCATGGAACTTTCAGCCATGGAAATTCACTGAGTGATTTTGCACCAGTTACTTATATTCATGCTAACCTATCTCACAGGGTAATTGCTGTAGGAATAAAAGAAAGGGAGATCCCAGTGTAAGATGTCTTGAGCTCCTGTAAAAAAGGTGGTAAAATTATTAGATTAGATTAGATTACGAATGGGAATGAGTGAAGGAGCCCTGAGATGCACTAGCATAGCTACTATTTTCTCTTACCTGTTTTTTCTGGTTATTCAACTCAGTCCCAAACATTTTTGTCTATTCCTCTTGACTCTTTGTCCTTATCAAGGAGCTTCATCTTTAGCAAGCTGATATATCTGAAGCTGGCATATATCAGCTTGACACCTAGTAGCTAAAGGCAACTTGGAATTCCATATAGATGAGTGAATAGACTAGTCTCCTCTAGAGATGATCTGGCAGTAGAGGAATAATTGCTTTTTTGTGTGAAAGTAGATTTATTATTCACCTGCATTTCTTTGCTTCTAGTCTCTGTTGAACATATAACATTACCATATTTCGATGATTATTTGATTACAGAAGTCCAAATTTCATTGGGCTTTTAAAATGAGGAATGGGGACAAAATCCATATTGTCTGCATCATTGACTATAAAATTGCTCTTATTCTTCTTCAATTTCTCTCATTACCTATAGTGGCAACAGGTGAAACTCTGGTTATTTTCACCTGCTGGATTTTCCTTCTAAGGCAACTGAGTGCTGACATCCATATATGGAATACTAACAAAATTGGTTTAGCAAATATTAAGATTAAATATGTGATGTAGTCATAGAAGGGAATGAATAAAGACAGTTGAATAGCCATTAATTTAGATAAAAGCCTTGGGACCCGAATAAATGTGAAGTTCTTGGTTCTCTCTGAGCTTGGTTGTTTGCTTGCAGACATTTCATTACCCAACAAGGTAACGTCATCAGTGTCAGTGAGTGTGGGGTTAGCTGCCTGTTTATATACAGTAGCTCACCCGGCCAGTGTTGTTGGGGATATAATTTCCTCCTTGGTGGTTCCTTGATTAGAGAATTGTTTTCTGCCTGATCGTTTGGTGTTGATCTCTGGTTATCTGAATGTTGGCTGCTGTGGAGGGGATGTGTTATAGTCTTTTTGTTTCCTTCCTAGTTTTTTATTGTCTCTTTTGAATGGTGTGTGAATATGGTTTATCTCTATGTGTCTATTGATGGCTGATTTGTCTGAATGCCAAACTTCCAGGAATTCCCTAGCATTTTTGGATTTGGCTTAATCCAAGATGCTAATAGTTTCCCAGTTGAAACTGTGGTTGAGTCTGTCCATGTGTTGTCAGATTAAGGTGTTTTCATCACGTCTTCTGATAACTAGCTGGTGTTCATGGATGAGCTCTGCTAGTCTTCTGTCTGTCTGCCCTACATAGTGGCTGTTACAGTCCTTGCACTGTCTGTTGTGGGTGACTCCTGCTTTTTCTTCTTGGGCTATTGGGTCTTTTGGTTTGCTTAAAATGTTTTGGAGGGTTTTAGTTGGTTTGCGTGCTGCAGGGATGCCATGTGGTTGTAGTAACCTGTTGGTTGTTTCTGAGATGTTTTTAATGTATGGGAGTGTTATTCTTTTCATTGGTTGTGCCATAGTGGGTCCATCTTTAATTCTAGATTGTTCATCTGTAATTCTAGCTGGCTCACAATTTGAGGGTTCTTTGGGATTTGTGGCAGAAGCCAAGGTCAGGAGAACCTTCACCCAATTGCATCTTCTCTGCCAATTGTGGCCATTTCTATATCAGAAAGCTTTATGCATGGTCATCACTCACACTCTCATCATGTCTCAATTGGACTAGTGAAATTTACTCTACATAAGGCTGCCGTTGAAGACCATTGGGAAGCTTCAGCTGATACAGCATGCAGCTACCTGTATAATTATGGACAGTCTGAAGTTTGCCCATGTAACACTGCTACTTTGGGAGCTACGCTGGCTGCCAGTTAGCTTCTAGATACAATTCAAGGTACTGGTTATCACCTTTAAAGCCTTTCATGGTTCAGGACCTGGATACCTGTAAGACCACCTTCTCCGGATTGAATCTGCCTGCCCAGTGAGATTAGGAAGAGAGCACTTGCTGAGGATACCCTGTAGGTGGAAGAAATGTCAGCTACATGGACTGGAGGGGGAAGCCTTCCCAGTGATGGCCTCTTCCTGTGGAACAGCTTGCTTTAGGTATATCCGGCTCTGCCCCACCTTATTTGGCTTCCTAAGGGCCAAAAAGACCTGACGTTTGGAAGGCTTTGGGGAATGTGGAAGTTGAGCCTGCCCCCAGGCACAGCAGTCTCTGAAGATGCAACGTTTTTAACCCTATGCTTGGATTCAGTAAGCCACTTTGAACCTACAGGAATCCACAGCACAGAAGCCCAAGTAAATAAATAAATAATCTTTCAGTAAGGAAGATTGAAGCTGCACACTTTACCTCACCTGTTTACTTAGAGAGTATTCCATTTCCAGTTCTGTTTGGAGGGGAAAACATTTGCTTAGTCCTCTGTGCATTCTGCTAATAAATTAGACCCTGGGGTTCTTGTTATTGTAGATGCCTGAAAATACATCTAGGCTCTCTTCATGTCTAAAAGCATGGCAATGGGGACAAGCACATCTTAAATTTTCATCCAGGTCTCACATTAACATGTAGTATGTAAGCACTGTCATCCTAGGGTGTAGGAGCATTAGTTGGCTTGATTCCAGACTTTATATCTGATTTCAGCAATGATGATGGTTTAAAGCTGCCTGCTATTAAATGAGTGCCAATCTTCTTATTTGTGAAAACGTGTTTCTGTTCTGAATGACAATATTATAACTAAGCAGGCATCATTTCACTCTTGGGCTGTTTCAGGTTGTGAAGTGCAGATTTTGGTGTATTGCATTTATGGTTCAGTGGCTCACTGTTATTTCTGGCCTCATTCCACGCATCAGGGCATTGTTGCTAGGGGCAGGCTCTGCCTGCACATCAAAAATCCATATAGAGGACATTTACAAATTATTACTTAGGGCCTCATCAGAACTCAGAAATATTACCACCTTGTACCTGCAGCAAAATATTTGAGTTCTCTTTGTGATGAAGTCACCCATGTTTCTGCCTACACCAATGAAGTGATAATATATAAATCTCTAATCACTATAAGCATTTAAAAGTTGATGCAATTTAAATCAGTGTATCTGTTTGCACACAACCCCGAACTGTTCTACCCTCATAGGAAGTGTGGCACATTTATCTTTGCTTAATGACCCTAAGTGGGACCAGCAACTCTGTCGCTAAGCAAAGCGGTCATTAAGTGAAACATCACATGACCAACCCACTTAGCAATGGCAGTTCTGGCAGTCCCTGTTGCAGTCGTTAAGCAAATCACTTGTGGTCGTTAAGTGAGACATCACATGACCATGACTTGCGACTTCCTGCCGGCTTCCCCGTTGACTTTGTTGGAAGCCAAATGGAAACATCGCAAATGGCAATCACGTGACCACAGGATGCTGTGACTGTCATAAATGCTCAATAGTTGCCAAGCACCCAAATTTTGATCATGTGACTGTGGGGATGCTGTGATGGTCATAAATGCGAGGACCAGTTGTAAGTCACTTTTTTCAGCACTGTCATAACTTTGAACAGTTGCTAAACAAATGATCATTAAGTGAGGACTATCTGTATCTGGAACTAGCTAAAAATTTCGGAACTTTGTGGCAGAATCTCAGTAGTAGTAATTATAGAAGAGTAGTACTAGTAATCAAAGGCAAAAAAGGAAACTCCCATAAACACATACACCAATTATGTACTAAAAAAAGAAACAATCCTAAATATATATTCATGTATATACATATAATAGAAGTGAGAACTGTGGGGGCAATTAGTGTTTTTCTGCGCTTTAGGCAATGGGCTTCCCTGATGGTCCAATTGGCCCCAACCCAGGCATCATTCCTTAAGACAGAACTCTTAAGCCATTTGAAGCTTGATGTTATATTGTTCAATTGATCATACTGGCATGTTGGTTGTTTTTAAATCAATTTTATTGCTTAACACTATGCTTTGAAAGGCTATTCTAAGCCTCTGTGAATCATTCCAGATTCCGTAGTGCACAGAATAAATCAATAAATTTCTTTGCAACCATAAAAGTACACGCTATCTATTTCCATCATTTTCCTGTTAATTTCCAGAAAATAATGTAAGCACTTAAATGAGTCTTGAAGACCAATGAGTCTTCAAAACAAAAACAATAAGTAACTAAATAAATCAGGCAGAAAACAATACCCCAGTCAAGGAACTACCAAGGAGAAAACCACACCTGCACCAACACTGGCAGGGCAAGCTACTGTATATAAACATGGAGCAAACCCCACACTCACTAGCACTGATGATGTTACCTAGTCAGGTAACGAAATGTCTGCACGCAAACAACCAAGCTCAGAGGCACCAAGGACTCCACAGTTCAACCCTGAGCTAGAGATATTCTCTTCTATTGGAATAAGTAAATAATTTATATCTGAAAGAGAGTCAGTGCAGGAGAAGACTCCATCAAATGAATTGTTGTTGTTGTTCAGTCGTTAAGTCGTGTCCGACTCTTCGTGACCCCATGAACCATATTGCGCCAGGCCTTCCTATCTTTCACTGCCTCCCTGAGTTTGCTCAATTTCATGCTCAATCAAATGAATTAATGTTGATTTAAACTACCCATCTCCCACAATTAGCTGAACCTATCCATTGAACACCTATGCCCACCACCTGGAATAGGTATCCAATAGATGTACAGCAATATTTTTGTTAAATTACTTGTAATTTTAAATCTATAGAAATTACTTGTAGTTGTTAAAATGGTCTTTCATTAAATGTTCTTATTCCATGCCTCCTTATATAATTGGTCATCTAGCAGAATATTCCAACAGACATTTGTAAATAACTGTCACATTTTATAAAACAATGTTAAATCTGATATTGCTAGAGGAGATTTTGAGGCGCTTAGGGTTGTTGGCCCATATCTGGGCATCAAAGGGCCTTTTAACTTTTTCCTTTTAGGCCTTTCCCCGTAGGGGAAGCTGTTAAGATATCTTCCAGTTGCCTCCTTGTAAGATACAGTGCGGTCACCAACTCAAAGAAAAACGATGAGCATTTACAAGATACCGCTGCAAAGATATTCTAAAGCCATGTTCAGACAGTTTGTGGGAAAGCGCAGAGCTTCTCTGAAAAATAACCAGTGGGAGAGGCTGTTTTATAATCCTACCCAACACCTCAGGAGAGAGCTGTAATCTGCATTGCCTTGTGCTTCTTTCCAGTAAATGAGTTCACAGTGATCAGGAAGAAGTTCAAGTGCCCGTACTGCAGTTTCTCAGCCATGCACCAGTGCATCCTGAAGAGGCATATGCGGTCTCACACAGGGGAACGACCCTACCCGTGTGAAATTTGCGGGAAGAAGTTCACCCGACGAGAGCACATGAAGCGGCATACCTTGGTAAGTTGGGATCTTTAGAGATGTTTCCAGGGACAAAGATGGATAGAAAAGGATGGAGGTAAAGGATGCCTGAAAGAAGATGTGGGTAAGCACAGGCATGCTCGCCCAGTGTGCTGCGCATGTGGCTTTCCCAGGCTTCTTTCTTTTCATCGTGGGGTGGTTTTTGCCAACATCACGTATAAAGAAAATATTACCATAATGATGGACTTAAAAATTCATAAGAGCGCTATGGAAACCTCAAATACACTTGAAAACAAAATATATAAAATAAAAGGTTGGTTGACAATGCATGTTGGATATTCTCATGAACAGAATCCGCATAGTGATTTTGAGAAACAGGTTTCTAAAATCCATTTCTGGTGTGTGTTAGCAGTGTTCTTTCTTATTTGCTACTTGGACTACCAAACTGACAAATAGTTCACTTTGTTGTTGAAAGTCAGTATGTTTATACAGTAGAGAAATATTTTTGCCAAACTATATGATCAGTGATTAGTACAATGTGTGTGTTGATAGAGAATATTGCTTTGGGGGTAGGTAATGATCCAAAGATTATTCGAGAGGCTGAATGTTTCCTTTTATATTACAAGAGTACCCAATAACATTTTTTTCATTTTAATGGTAATCATGGTGGCATTTACCTTTGATAGCATTGCCCATTACTTTTTCTGAACCCCTTTTCTTGAATGAGCTAAAACTGCATTCCTCCAGTCACTTTCAGAAATGAACCATGTATCTTATACTTTGAGTGGGAAATTTACTGCAGGAAGACTAACGCAGCTGTCTGTCTCTTATGTGGTGATAAGATATTGTACTAATGCTTACAGTATTTTAACAGTAGCATTCTTCTAGAAAGGAAATCTTTAGTGGAGTTTCTGGTCACGTTCACACAATACATTGAACCAAGCCAGTGAAAGCCCTAGCAGCTTTAGTGTTAATCTTGGTTAGAGTTTTTTGTAGCATAGCATATTGTGCAAATTCAGTCCATTGGATTAGTTTATGATTCATTGTATTTCAGTTTGGACTGAGAAACAGGTTAAGTCATTAACCAGTTAAGTGTGTTTTATGAATATACCAATGCTTTCATAATCTATGTCTCCACGCACTCATCCAGTATGGTTTGAAGTTTAAGGGAAATCTGAGTACTCTTGCCATCAGAAAATTTAAAGTATTTCAATTTTAAAGAGACAATGAAAATGTGAATATTGAGTTACTTGAAGTATTATTTAGATGGAACTGGTTTTTAAACCATTCTGAAGGCTTTGTAGCAAGATCCAAACATTGGAAGTACATCTGTGAAAGAAGTTCTGCCCCTTTCCGGCTGCTCTTTGGTCGTTGGGCAGGGTATTTTGCAGACAGCCTGTCTTTCACCCGGTTGCCTTCTGGAAATGGCTCTCTTCCTTTCCATGGGGAGAATTTTCTACAATCAGCTGATATGCCACTGTCTGCCTACCGCAGGTGCAAGCGTTGTATCTTGTTTTGCCAAATGGCAGCATTTTGTAGATGAGATGGGCAGCTAGCTTGTATTGCTTCAACAGCAGTGTTGAGGGGCCACTGCACTCTGTTGCCATAGTACCGGAACCCTACTGCCTTCTCCCTTCTCTCCATGAATCCTTGTCCATTCGGATGACTGCCCAGCCATCTGGTCATGGGACCAACTGCTCCCGAGATGCCCCTTGATTTGCTCCATTGGGGTGTGCTTTCAGTAGCCTGAGATACTAATTCAGCTACAGACACACACGCCTCAAATCTCTCCTTTGTTCTTTGTTGAAAGTAAACACATTACAGTAATTGAATTTCAGGCACATTTTTAAAAAATCTGTAAAACTGCAAGGCATGTACAAGGGGTACAAGTTATCATCAGTTGATAATTAAAAATGAAAACAATCTACATGAAGATGTGAAAAAAAATGCTTGCACAAGTATATTTATGCCCTTTCAAATATATAAAGGACATTTTATTTAATTTGTATTCTGCTTTGCTTTTGTGGCTTAGCGCAGATAATAACCAGGGCCTTTGAAAGCAAAATAAAATGCAATTAAATTAAAATAAACCTTATTTGTTTGTGTATTTCCTGTGGACACCCAGGACAATATACTTGGAAGTTTCCCCCACCCTTACCCTTGATCATATCTCACAACAAAAATCCTGGGCAGGGAGACCATGATTTGGCTCAGGGTCTCCTACCGAGATACGCAGTTTATGGAGACTTGAGCAGTCCAAGACCAACACAGTTTAATCTCTGCACTACTTAAAAGAACGTAGCCAGTGTTTGGTGCAATATAATCTAAGTTATACCCTAAATACCTTTTCCTCTTCTGATTTACCTGCTTCAATTTTGTCTTCCTCCCCAGGTTCACAGCAAAGACAAAAAATACGTCTGCAAAGTGTGCAGCCGAGTATTCATGTCTGCTGCCAGTGTGGGGATCAAGCACGGTTCCCGTCGCCACGGGGTGTGTGCTGACTGTTCCGGCCACAGCATGGCTGGCCACTTAGACGCCAGTGGCGGAGATGGGTCCCCAGATGAATTGTATGGCACAGAAGGCCCATACATGGAAGATCCTGATGATCTCAAGCCAGAAGGAGAGGAAGATGTGGGGGAGGACGATGACATGAAATGGAAGGATGAGACAGAAATTTCACAAGACGAGGCAATCTTGGAAAATGACAAAGATGGCGCTGACTCTGCCCCAGAGCAAGAGAACTCTGGGGAGACTGACAAGGATTTCACTTGGATTTCTTAGGGATTTTTGGTTTTTCCTGGCCAGCTTGGGAAGTGCAGGGAGGGAAGAGCTGTGTCGGGAAAACTCAAGTAGCCTGGTCATTGTCCCTGTGTACAGAAATGTGTTATGTGTGAAGACTTTTTTAAAAAGAATGTCTGATAAGTTCTCTGTCAGATATTGCATCAATAAGCATTTCCCTAGATGCTGTCACTTCCTTCTTTTAAATCCTTCCAACAGTACTAAGAAAAAAGAAAAGAACAACCCTCAATTTTTCAGTTGGAACCTGCCAGGTTATATGCATGGAGTTTCACCTCTCAAATTTTTTCCCCACTGTCAGCTTAAAATACAGAGAACATTTGCTTCTCAAACCATAATTATAAAAATGTTTTAAAAGAACTATCCTCCCAGCAGGAAGGGATATGATATCAAGGTTACCAATGGTAAACAAAACAGTGGGAGCATTTGAGGGCTCAACCAGAGAGAACAATAGGTTTTACAGTCTGCAGCCTTCAGTAGACTGAGTCGTCTTTCCCTGAAGTGGGTTGATCAAAGGATTAATTTAGCCTACTGGCATTTGTAACCTAAGGTTGCGTACATTTATAGGTTGCTTGCTGATGAGGGAAGAATGAGAAATACACGCCACAAATATGCCCCCTTGTGGCTTGGTCCCAAAAAATAACTTTTCTGTCTTTCAGTGTGTCTCTTTTTTCTCTCATTCAGGGACATATGCAATGTTTGAACTGAGGATTGTGGCAATGTGAGAAACCAAAGGAATTTTTTTGCCAAGCTCCATTAAGGAATAGCTGTGTGAGTTGTTACTAAGCCTTAGATGCATCGAGTTACTACATCAGCTGTGCTGATCCCTGCTATTGTGTCGATGGGGGAATCCGTACAGATCATCTATGGCACAGTCCCTCTCGAAGAATGAGTGTTCATCATCTCATGGGGGCATGGTAATATGGCAGAATCCACCTATGCATTATCCTGTGTTAGCCCCCTTTAAAGCAGTCCACAAGACCGCACCAGTATACCAAGTTCATTTTGAGCAGGAAAATTCCATTTGGTCTCCTAGCCCTGTCGCCAGATGTCTTTGGCAGCCCTAAGAAAATTCACGGATTCCTCCAAAAGCCTTAGTACCTCTTTCTCCAAAGTTTTAGGATCTGTACATTTGGGGTAACAGCCTTCTGTATTTAAAGAAGATATTTCATGGGTACCTTTCTTCTCTGGCTGCGAGCTTGTGTCTCATAGCACCCAAGGAGAAATGATTTGATACAATTCCTGGTTGGTTACTGCTACTTCTCTGGGACAGCTTTAAAAGGGTCATTTTGCCAATACTCCTGTACTTTTATCTTTGCTTCCTGTGCTGGATGGAGAAGGGGCATCTAGAACCTCAGTTCTTTGCTGCAAAACTTGGTTTTATCCAGAATATTGTGAGGCTCAAAACAATTATCTTGAAACTGACCATAAAAAGCAAGCCTCAGAGTCAGAGGGGTCAAACAGTTAAAGGTGCTGATTCCATGTGTGTGTGCGAAATATATGTCTGTGTGTTGTCACATGCAGTATCTGACGACAAGGGTAGCATATCATAATTTCTAAAGAGTAATGTACCCTTTCCCTCTCTGGCACTGGTTCTAACCCAAGTTTGGAATCTTGAGTGTTCTAATAATTTAATTTAGGGAGTTGGAAATATCCTAGTTACAGAGCTTTTTTTTTTTTCATTTTCTGTATTCATTTTCAATTGTAGCTACTTCATAAGTCAATGGAGGAGGGAGAAATTTACAAGAATGAAAGACATCTGGTGTTGTTGATTCTCCAAAAAGAACCATCTTAATGTTTCTTGAAAGAGGGAGAGAGAAAGTGAAAGAGAAAAGCAGCATTTCTAAGTAAAAGAACTCCACGTGCAGGTTTGTGGAGAAGCACTCTCGGTTTAATGTACTAAAGCCCATTAGAAAATGGATGCAGAACTGCTGCCGAATTGGAGGGGGATGTACTTATGTTACCTAAAGCAGCATTATCCAGCCGGTGTCTGTGATCATCACATGAAAATACACACACGCCTTATTGCATCAGTGCAGTAAAGCTGGCCATGCACCTCGTGCTTAGGGTGAGAACTGGCCTTGAAGCACACCCTGCTTGAAACGTTGCATATACACGTAGTACTTACATGTAGTTTAACTGGAGATCATGGAAAGGCAGGAAATAATGAATGATTATGAGCAATAAACATGGCTGCTCATTTTTATTGGAAGGCTGACGCTTGGGCCAAAGACCGAATGGGCTACCATCCAGGCATCGTGTGCAGCTTGATTGGTAAGACAGACCACTTGCATCTCCCCTAGAAGGGCGTCAAATCCGAGGAAAGACAATCCTTGGTGGTGGCAGCTTATCGGTGCTACAGTGCTCCCTGTTTAAGGTCTGCATTTCTCACTGAATGGCCTGAGCAGAAATTATACTCCAGTTTGCACTAAGAGACAGCTTCCTTCAAGCTGCTGATCTGCCGATGCGGTATTTTACCTACATTTGTTTCAGTACATGTCACTGTTTCACTGTTTTCTTCATCCTTCACTGGGATAAACCCTGTGCAGCAGAGAGAACCGAGAGGGGAGTTTAACAATTACACTGTACTGCACAAGTCTTTTTCCTGTCTATCAGTTGTCACCTTTTCCCCATCTTCATTTTTCCCACACTCCCCATTTGTTGGAGGGCTGTAGTTTAGATACTATTTTTCTGACGTCAAAAAATGCATTTATTGCCTGTATTGACACAACGTGCTTAACGTAGTTACCGCACTGACTTGTTTTCTGGGTTCACAGAATAATGGAATCATAAACTAACCAAACACACAGGGTTCAGACAACATGTTAAGACACCAAAACCAAGGTTAAAACTAACCAAGTTTAACATGTTGTATAAATGCAGCTGTTAAGTCTGTCGCTGTCCTCGTTAAGCAGGTTGGGGGAACACAGCTCGTGTGTGTGTGGGGTACTTTGTTACTGGAACAGATTCTGGACTGCTTTTAGGACGTAATCCAGTGTGTTCACTTAACATTGAAAAATAATCTAACCAAATATTTTAATATTTTCAGATGACAAGAAGGGTGATTGGGAGGAAAAGAATAGTTTTTACTGATCTTTGTGACTTTTTGCATTTTGTATTGTATTTTAACTGGAGGGCAATATTTTAAGATTAGGTTTTTGTATACTTTTTTAAAGGGCTTGGAAAAATCGGCAATTATGCCCACCTCACTGGGTGCACGATACAAACCTTTTCTTCAGCTTTTCAGCTGTCTTTGCCTTGACAACTTTCTCTTTTATCCCTGATGGTTCCAAAAACATACTTGAGATTCAGTTCCTCTTGGTGCCATCTCTACTGACATCTTTAAAAAAAAAGCTGGATACAAATTTGGATATTTTGGGGGGGGGGTGCAATTTTCAGGTTTTGAAGACATTCCATTTTCCTTCTACCCCAACTTGAGAATTGGATTTCCCACTCTGCTGCCTTATTCAGCAGCACAGATATCCAGAGGTCTCTGGCAAGCTAGGTTTTACTTCCTACTACACGCATGAAGTGCAGGTACAGTCCTGTACAGGAAGAGGGATGGGGGAGCACTGCTAATTTCTTCTGGCTCTTTTCTTGTGCCTTCTCCTCCCTCTGCCCTTGTAAATGTGGTCAGAATTGGTTCCAGGTTGGTCTGACCTGTAACATTGGCATAGTAACTGAGGCAGAAGATTTGGACATAATCCACCTAACCCTGGTTTCTGTAAGTAGCTCTCTATGTAGGGACAGTTCCTCTTCCCTGTTCCTTTCCAGTTAGATTTAATTTATTATATTTTGAAGAAACTTTTTTTCTCTCTCTCTCCTTTCTGTTTAAAACAGTGGGCTCTTTGCTTTCGCCGCTGTTTATTAACACAAGTTCTTTAACAATGCAGAGGAGAAGCAACCACATTAAAGATAAAGCCCGTATCGCTGATGTTGTTTGCAAATGCTCTTGCGTTTGCATGCACACAGTAGGTACACATCCACATTTGTAGGCACCAAATTCTATGGCAAATGCGATGCCTGCATTGAATTGTTTGGTGTCGAGCCATTGGGCATGGTTGTGTTTTATATTCCGTGAACAGAGAGCTGTTGGAAACACTGCTTACATCTTGGGAAGTCCTGAACAAGAGAGCCTCGCTGTTATACAGCATAAGCCATGTTGCACAGCCTTTGTCCACCTCATTGGATTCTACCTAGGAGGCATTGTTGTGGGTTGTTCTATCTACAGTTGCTTTGCTAACTGCTAGAACAGAGCTCCATCAGTCTTGTGCAGGGCTTCCTAACGCTCAGTGGGTCTGTTGCAGACTTGATTGAGACGGATGCTTTGTCTGCAAACAAGCCAGGGATGTTTGATGTTGTAGCAGTTGTGGTAATCTGAGGAGAAGAATGGCAAAATACCAGCATGTTGTGCTAGACTTATATTTTGTGTCAAGCCAGCCATTGCAGTTTGTGAACATGGATTTACGGCTTGGAGCCATTTTGGATGAGGAGTTATTTGGCGTGAGTTCTGAGGTGTTTCTTTATTTTTTAAACTATAACAAGGCATTTTAGGAGTTGTGCTATACGCTTTGTGTGTTCCATGCCTCAAAATGCCAGGAAACCTTGCCACCGGTTCCCAGCAATTATGGCCAGGTGTGGCTGGAGGGACCACATAAAAAGGGGCTCAGGTGCTGTAGGCAGCCCATTTTACAGGCAATTATGGATTACTCAATAGCAAACCATGGCACAGAAGAAATGCATCCAGTCTAAGTGACTTGAAGAGTTGGCTGGAGGCCTTGATAGGTGCTACAGTACTTCTGGCTGCCTACCAAGTGTTAGAGGAAGGGTGGGCGGATGGGACCCACAGGTCCAGCCCTATCATTGGGCCGTCCCCTTGGGGGGCAGATTCAGGAGGCAGATTCAGGTGGAGAGCAGTAGCAGTCTGCTGGCTGTTTCTGACATGCTACACAACTGATTCCGAAACCCTTAAATTAGACTGCTACCTCAACTGTGCTAAGGAAAACTCTCACTGCCAGTCCAATCATCTTCCGCTTATGATCTCAGAATAGGGCATTATGATCTTGGCTTTGTCCCAATGAGGTGCCAAGAGGCTACGCAGCAGTGGTATGACTCTCCCCACCTTTGCTCCCAGGTGGAGTCATAACATGCAAGCTGCATCTTCGTGAAAATCCATACCAGTCGACATGCAGATCCTACCAGTGAAGCATTACGGGTTCTCTTTACACCCAGCTTAAAATGAAATTTAATTTAATTAATTGTAAGCATTTCCCGCATATTTCAATGCAATAAGCGCTGGCGGTATTTGCAGCTGACAATTTGAATGGTGTCACATAAAAATAAATGCTCTAATGAGTTAATTATGGCAGTTCCTCCTTGGTTCATTTTGTGAATAGCTTTTTTGGGAGGAGGAGGTACCATTTTTTCAAAACACGATTCCATGCAGCTTTGAACACATGAAGCTATCATACTGAGTTAGCCAGACATGATCTGAGAACAGTAGATAATTGATCATGCCAACTGGCAGCAGCTGTGGGCAGGACTCTGCCTGAAAGCTGTTTTCTGTACAAATGAGCTATGTCCATCCCCATTGTAAGGGTGGCAAATTGGATTTTCAAGAAAGAAAAAGTTGACACAATCAAGGACGTAATGCCCATGTAAAAATTCTATTTGATTTTATTTCAGAAATCAGCAGATTAAGAAAATGTTTTCCTAGAGACAAGCAGGAATCCAATGTATGGTTTTAAAATATCTGTTCATATACTTCCAAGCTTTCAGAAGTATCCAGCCTTTTAAAGAGGCCAGGATCAAAGACCATCCTGGTAGACTATGTTTATATGCCTTCACCGGGTGAATTTCCTTCTGGCTTCAAATATCATTAGTGTTGATTTTCTTCCTCACCTTGCCTCTCCTCACCAGCACCCTCCCCTGCAGGCTTTTAAACCACAACTCTCATTTTTTACAATGAAGCCTCAGCCCCGCTCCACAGGGCTGTGAAAAAGGAAGAGAGACCACTTGGTGAATTTTCAGGATCTTCTTTCAGGTGACGGGCCCTGCCAAAAATGGCTTGTGCGCCTTTTTCAACAGAACTGTAAGAAACATTTATACGTGTATTTGTACTAGAAACTTTGAGGCAATTGCTACAAACATGAATAAATGGGTGTAGCTGAACCTTGTTGCAGAAGAATCCCGTTCAACCCCTGCTATTGCAGGAACAGCTGGAAAAACTTTGGCCAGAAATCCTGGAACACCATCATCAGCCATTGTGGACAAGCTGTAGGCCCAAAGGTTTGATTCAGAGGCAGAGCAGAGGGGAAAAAGTCATCAGGGTATCTAGCGCTGGCGTGATGGGGTTTTCCCTCTGAACTTAGTGCTTGTTGGCGCAGTGACAGCAGCCTTCTGATAAAAATGTGGGCTGGCCTTGTGTCATTTTCACGCGTCCAACTTTGCACAACTTCTTCCTTTGTTAAAATGCCACAGACTTCAACTCCCATTTTGTTAAAAATGCAAAAACTGGGGGGGGAAAGGCAATAGTAACGATATTTTATTTCATTCTGTGACACGTGCAACTGTTGAAAAAAAGCCATACTGGATGGTGTTTTTTTTTTTAATTTTAATTTTAATTTTTTTTTGCAATTCTCTAATGTATGATTTGGATTTCTGCCTTTTTTTAAAGGATTCCTTCAGAATAAGGGGTACTCTGTGTGTGTGTGCGCGTGTGGGTGCACTTTCATAAATATATAAATATATATATTTATTTTTCAGTGTGCTTTTAACTGTCTACTGAAGCAAACAAAAGAGGACAGTGTTTAAGCACTGGTTTTTTTCTGGGAATATTCTATATTATACTGACTTTATATATTATTATAAACTTGTGTTTGTATTGGCAATGTTTAATATTGGGGAGATGGGGGACAAGTGATTTTAGTGCCCAGATGTCATTTGGGGAAACCACCATGCATTTGTAAAGATTTTCTTTCTCCGTAGTTCAGGTAACTGAGTTTATTTTCTAAATCATTTCACACTTTCTTGTCTGTCTAGGCATTCCATCATCTGCCTGTCTGGTTATATTTTGTCATAGGATTAACGTCAATGCATATGCAAAAATCAGTCTGTTTCAATAAATCAGGACATTGCTGCTAAAATGTATCAGTGTTTACAATTTCACTGTATTCCTTTAAATAATTCTCTGAGCTTTGCTGAGGTGTGTAGTCCTTGGTGCTCTAAGCTTGGTGGTTTGCTTGCAGATATTTTATTACCCAACTAGGTAACATCATCAGGACAAGGGAGTGTGGGGTCTGCTGCCTGTTTATATACAGTAGCTTGCCCTGTTGGTGTTGGTTGGGGTGTGGTTTTCTCCTTAGCGGTTCCTTGATCTCCTTGGTAATTCCTTGGTAGAATCAAGGAACTACCAAAGAGAAAACCACAGAATAGTGTTCCCTTGCCCATTGAAGTGGAATTCTGCGCACAATGGCTGTCCATCCATCTTCACCACCCCATCATAGTCTCAGTGGAAAGGCCAAAAACAGAGGGGGTAATCTCTGTAGCCAGGTGTGTCTCCAGAATGAAATGACTCTTATGCTACCCCTAGAGCTGATGCTCTTCTTACCTGTAAGTCTCAGTGGGATTTTTTTTAATGGTGAGAAACTGGGGAGGGAAACTGTTTATAAGCAGTTGGCTTCACTTTCTGCCTTACGTAGCAGTCCTTAAGGGAGGGATTCTTTGGCAACAATCCCTATGCGCCTATTCACACAGGGAATTGCTCCACCTAATTTATATGCAAGAAGCTGCCTGTAGCCTGGACATATTCCTCCACATGCCCTGTTTATGTTGATGAACTGGTGGCTATTCCCCAATACCTCAGGTTGAGGTTTCCTACATGAAGAGCCCTTCAGTAGGAGAGACTGGACCCACTGAATGCTAAGTCTATGTTCTACAGAATTATACCTGTAGAACACAAGTGTAATTCTTAACACTACTCCTGGCTGAACTTTCATAAATGCAAACCAGCTGTCTTGCTGAGCTGAGCAAATGTTATCTGGGCTGTTAACCTGAGCAACCAGGGACCCATAATGGTGGTCTATTTCCCCATACTAATAATTCTGGGCACTAGAAGAGGAATGATGCTTGTATCATGGTGCATCATATGGTTAAGGGAGCTTTGTTCCAGTAGAACAGTTCAGGCACAGATGGATTAAATCAATAGATTTATTGGATCAGGATGTGTTATTACCCCTACAGCCTGTTTCTTACAATAGCTACAAACTCTCAAGAAGCCCATAGCAGACTATGGCAAGTTTCAAACCCACCCACTCATCTGATCACTGAATTAACCCACTTTTCTGGGTTCACACATATGAAGTCACAAAATCAACCCAATATTAAAAACATCCTTGAGAGGGGCAAGCATACCGATTTGGTTGTGTGAGGGACAGGCCCTATGAAAGGAAAAGCTCTTCCTTGTTGCTACTCCTGAGAATATTCCTCATCCTTTAATAACCTACAACAGATACTAATTTATCCAATGCTGCCATCCTCAGTCTGGTACCTCTAGAACAGTGTTTCTCAACCTTAGCAACTTTAAGATATGTGGACTTCAACTCCCAGAATTCCCCAGCCAGCTAAAAGTTGAAGGCCATGTATCTTAAAGTTGCCAAGGTTGAGAAACACAGCTCCAGAAAATTGGGTTGCAACTCCCAGCATCCTTAGCGTGAACATATTAAATGCTGTGCCTCCTCTAAACTCTTAAGATTTAATAAGCTGGATGGCAAAAAATAAATAAATAAAAGAGGGTTGGTTTAATTGCCATTTAAATCCATCAAAATAAGTGACTGCTAAAATTCCTTAAATTATCAATTCATGAGATACCCATTATTAGTATCAGAGACAGAGAAAACTCCCAAAAGTTGCCTCTCCCACAGCATAAAAACACGCGTAAGGATTCTCTCTGGAGACAGATGAATACATTTCCAAATGTAGTCACACCATAATTCTAAAACAGCATGATCTTATCTAGCCTGGGAACAGATTTGCCCATTTGCTGTGCGTTTGTCCAGTTGTCTACCAAGAGATGGCAATGATTGAGATGGTCATCATGAGATGGTCATCATCCATTTCTTACCCAGCCAAGAAATATTTCATGATGATTCTTACCAACATAGATCTCTTGCATGACCTTGGTCGCGCCCATCTCCTTGATCACATCTTCTTTTGGCCAAATGAGTTCTCTTGTAACAGCTTCAACTTTGCACATTTATCACCCACATCTTCTGGACTCAGCTAATTTACATTCACAGAACCAGAAGAATCAAACCAGCAGTTCCACTATATAATTTACATTTATCAGTCTCTGGGGCACTTGATTCTTAGGCCAAATGTTTGGACAGGGTTTCTGTATTAGATTCACACCAGCTAGGACACAATTTAATGGAGAAAGATCCTCCATCTTGAAGTCTCCCAAAGAATCAGATTTCTCTTTTGCTTCTTTATCAATTCCATTTTACAGTAGTGGCTTTAGATTAAAGATAAAAATGCTTGAGAGGTAAAGACATACATCTCTCCAAAGTACTCAGGAAATCAGAAAACCAAACATAATATAACTTTGATAGGCTATGTACCCTCCCCATTTCTCTATGTAAAGGAGCCCTTGAGGATGTTTCAAGGGCTCAAAGAGTTGTTCTTTTTCAGTTACAAACATTTCAGCTATGAAGATAACCTGCTGGAGACAGGAGTACACAGGAAAACTTTCTTGTGATGCTTTAAAAGCAAATTGTGCATGTTAGGAACTTGCCTCGTGTTTTTTAAAGTATAAGGTTCATTCTCCTTTCTTGTCAACATAAAGTTATTGACAGCCTTAAAAATATCCTATGTCCCCAAAATAAGTGTTTAGGAGTAGGAACTAAAGCCAAAAACTCACTGAGACAGCAGTACTAGTAGAGTAGTAATCTAGTCTACAGACTATTGATTATCCCAACTGTTAAGGTCTTTGAGGACCAGCAATTCACGTGTTGGTTATTTGTAAAGAATAAACTCCACCTAGTCTTGTTATTAGTTATTTATGGCCAGAGATATTCTCAGGGAGGGGGTCAAAAGATGGCAGCCACAACTCTACATCTAACATGCATTTACAAAGGGGCGGGGCTTTGTCTCATGGTTGGGGCTGCCCCTGTAACTTTTGTGAACCCCCCTTGCAGATATCCCCATTCGTGGTTGTGACCGGCAGCACCTAAATAATCTTGGTTGATCTTGGAAAAGCTAAGCAGGGAAATCCTAAGGCTGTCAACTCAACTGGGAAGTCTTAAAAGCATCTGGAAGCAAGCCATGGCAAGCCCCTTCCATAGCGTTGCTAGGAAAATACGTCCAGTTTCCAGTTGAGCTCAACTGAGCCACCAACCCTTGCCTTATTAGTGAAGAAAGTATCTTCTACTTAAAACCAAATTCATGTGGCAGGAATATTTCTTTTAGTCAGGATGCTGACCCTTGTTTTTCATGTTAGCAGCAGGAATGACTGTGTTAAGCTGAATGAAGCTTTTCATATGAAACAAAGCCTTTACATGAACTCAAAAGTTGAAAACTCCCATCCCCCAATGACCCATTTCTCCCATTTTAAACCCTCCCAAAAACATAGGCATTTGAAAAACCTTTTTTTTCCCCTCCAAGTATCCAATAGATCCTCTGAGTTTGATTGGCAGGCTTGTTCTGATACCAAAGGTCACCTGAGCACAGCACACAAATATGGATCTGAAACAGTTGGGACAAAAACATTTCAGACATGCAGAAGCTGGATGAAGTTTTTTTTGCTTTTAAATATTCCAAGGAAGCAGGAAAGAGGGAGGAATTATTTGGAGCAACCTGGCCCGTGATACGCAACCAGACCTGTTTGTCAAGCTCACACCACACCCTATGCATAAATATGTTTCCAACTTCAATAATCTTGGTTCAGTTCCTCTCCTTTCTGTTGGTTCATGAAAATCCTTTGCTTTGGCAGCACTGGGGAATGTTTTAGGTTGCTACTTCCTTTGGGGGCGGGGGGGGGGGAGAGAAATCTTGCTAATAAAGCCATGATTACCAGTGTGATGAGGTATTCGTGAGACATTTCTGATTTTAAAGGGAAATAGAGTTTGGGGTGGATATCAGGCAGGACCTAGATCCTAAATATGGAACAGATGTGTTTGATGTCAAGCAAGACAGGCACTGTAATGGCAAATGTCCAATTTACCAAAAAAAAAAAAGGCATCAGGGTGTCTACAGGGAGGAGGGTAAAAAAAAAAGTCAATGGGGCCACAATACTGCAAAGCCCCACTCTTTTTTTACATGTCTCAGAAAGGTCAAGATGGCCACAACCATGCAAAGCCCCGTTTAAGTATGTTGCAACTTGGATTGCATGGCTGTGGATGCCGTCATGACTGCTTCGACCCCCTGCAGGACACACACTTAAGCACCTCACCCTTCCCCACTCCTCCCAGCAGACTCAGAATCTGGTAGCCCCCAAGACTAACTAGACCAGTGTTGTCCAAACTTGGCCACTTTAAGATGAGTGGACTTCAACTCCCAGAATTCCCCAGCCAGCCATGCTGGCTGGGGAATTCTGGGAGTTGAAGTCCACTCATCTTAAAGTGGCTAAGTTTGGACAACAGTGAACTAGACCAATGCAGAATTCCAACGCACCCTTACAGCCGGGAACTGCTCCTGTCGGGCCAAGCCGCTGCATCCGACAGGCACGCTCCAGGGAGTCCAATGACTCTAATGCTTGCCCAGTCAGCAATCGGATCTTTATGCATCCTTGCATGTACCAAGAGGTTTTGCACAACCTGTGACTACTTGCACAATTACGCTGCACTTGGTTCATTTTTACCCAGCCTGTTTGGTTGCGTTGTGCTTTGATGCAGAGAGCGGGCTACTTAAGTACCCAAGCCAAGCACGCCGTGAAATCCTTTACCTACGATTTTTAAGGACGGCATTATTTGCTTTACAAGAGCAAGAGGCAACAAGCAAAGAAAAGCTCAAATTGCCACTGTGGTACAGGTCAATCGCTCTATTGAATCTTGACTCAAGAGGAACTGTATACTTGCCTGGATAAACCCTACCAAATTCAGTAGGACTCATTTCGTATTACACTGGCATTGGACAACACTACTAAAAGATTAGTAGAGGCCCAATGTTTGTTCGTTCGTTCAAGTATCCAATCCAAAACATATTGCCAATTTTTTTTAAAATTTGCCCAAATTTCTTTAAGCAGTTCAATCTACCTTCTCAGCATTCTGTGACAAAAAACGAAATTTCACCTGTTGCAGACAGAATCTTGCTAAAGGTAGAGTCTTGTAAAACTGCCCCCACCCCCCAATAAAAAAGGCAGCTTGCAAGTTTGGAACAAATCTGGCTTCAGTTCTCAAACTAAGAGCATACGGGGGGCACGAAGTAAAGTGTTACAAGAATTCTCCACATTTGAAAGTATTGTCCTAACGTAACACTGGCCCCTGGAACTGGCTAGACCTCTAAGATGAAGGCCAGAGTCACAACTGGAAAACTCAGGAGTAATTTTTCAGTTGGCTACCTACCAGGTGCCCAAGCCAATTTGTTCAGGATTGAAATACAAAAATTCACAGGTACTTTAGGAAAGGGCCATGTTTCCTAAATTGTCACAGAATCTTGAATCCCAGTGCAGCTGAATCTTCCACCACACGATGGCAGACGATGAAAGAGGTGCCTCCTTCCTTTTTGATCAACAGGCCCTCACAATCATCTGCCGTTGAATTGAATGACTTTATAGTTGGACCAGACTGCAGATGAAGCCAAGGGGTATGTGTGCACGTGTGTGTGTGTGCACATGCGTATCTGCAACAGTGTGCTGTCCTACAAAAATCCCTGGACTTTTAAAATCTAGTCCAGGGTTCCTCAACCTTGGCAACTTTAAGACGGGTGGACTTCAACTCCCAGAATTCCTCAGCCAGCAAGGAATTCTGGGAGTTGAAGTCCACCTGTCTTAAAGTTGCCAAGGTTGAGGAACCCTGATCTAGTCAATCTAGTTTTTCTTCTTCTTTGCCAAACTCAAGTTTATGCATCAAAGCATTATTTGCTTCCCATCTATTCCATACCTACGTTCTGAACCCATGCTTTGACACTAGACTCTTAAGTAAAATTACTCAGAATGGACCAACTGATTTCTGTGAGATTAACTGCAAATGCACCCCAATTAGGAACACACCTAGCCGTAGCGAGGCTTGATTCCAAGTAAAGTTTAAGTCCAACTGGGCAGACGATCAAGTGGTGAAGCCTGCAAGAGTCATAGAGTTAAAAATAATCATCTGTATTTTTTAACCAATTCAAAAGTATGCATGTGCACGTCTGTGAGTGCGTTATATATCAAGCTTCCTGAATTAACAGAAGCAAAGCATTTGTTCACTCATTACACACACTTGCAATGCAGAGCAAGCCCAGTTTTTACCCAGAAGTGCGTTCCCCTGCATTTGATAGGACACACTGCTAAATAGGTTTGCACAGGATGACAAGTGAACCCTCAAAATAGCCACTTTGGATGCAGGCAGGCAGGAAGAGTTGATTATCTCCAAAATTAACAATCATGGCAGAAGGACTTTGCCCACTCTGCTGCAGCCACCAGACTGCAGAGCAAAATTTCAAAAATAAACTGGGGGTGGGGAGGAGAAGGGAAGAACTGCATCTCTCGGTAACTGCCAGTTTGCATAGCGCAGCCTTTCCCAACCTGGGGGTCTCCAGATGGGTTGGGAGCATCCCAGCGCCTCCAGAGAACACCCAGTGGGAAAAAGAAATTACCTTTAGAAAGGGAGGTTTTAAAAAGTTTAATGCTTCTCAGAAACCTGTCCTCTACAAGACTCGAAGACACACCAGGGCAGTATTTTGGAAACAGAAAGGGTCGTTTCTCTCCCACCCGCACCCGACACACACAAATCAATCGTGTACACAGGAGAAGGCGATGGTTAAAATACCAATCTGGCTAATATTTGATTTCTTGAACAGAATACAAAATTGAGAGGGAGGAAAGTTAAAAACCCCTGTGCAGTTTGATATAGTGCAAAGAGTGGAAATCCGGTGATGCGTTTTCCAGCAGTCTCATTTCCAACGTTCCAAGGGCTGGTGAGCACACTCTGCTGAACAGTCAAATGCTTGCACAAATGCTCATAAGCAACGTCATTTCGGGGAAACAATCTCCAGCGCCATTTGGTCTAAGAGCCCCTCTTTCAGTGACAGTGGTTTCACATTGGTGTTTCATGAATATCCACCAAACGTGAAGAAGAGCTTTCTTGCAGACGAGTAACTTTTTTAGGTGAGAGGAGCATCTCCGTGTGCAACAGTGTGCTATCAGAACAAGCAGGGTACATGCGCACTGAAATAGACGGTAACATTTAAACAGTCCTGGAATTTGCTTGGAGAGCAGAGCTGGCATTTGGGCTGCTTTCTTCATTTTTAAAGAAAACCCCGCTAGATGTTGATGGAGAGGGAGGGAACCTGAGTTAGAACAGACACAAGCTGTATGTGTGCAATACTAATGCCAGGCATCGTTCTCCATCGGCCCCTGCCCCAAACAATTAAGAGGGAGACTCGAAAATATGTTGGGGGCGGCTTATGTAGAATTCACCTTGGGCCAATCGGTATGAGAATTAAAAGGCGCGTGGGGTAGATCCATTTAGCTTGGGCTAGAGCAGTGTTGTCCAAACTTGGCCACTTTAAGATGAGTGGACTTCAACTCCCAGAATTCCCCAGCCAGAATCCCAGAATTCTGGGAGTTGAAGTCCACTCATCTTAAAGTGGCCAAGTTTGGACAACACTGGGCTAGAGAAAGTCCTACAGATCTCACAGTGCCACCGTCTGGTGAGTTTTAAGTTTTAAACCATCAATCTGCTGCCAGATTCTGAAATGGCCCCTCCAAAAACCTCAAATCACCACCAATGCAGACAGGAGACACCAATCCTGACACGAGCCACCATTTCAGACAAACAGAAACGGAAAAACGTAACCCCGCCCTCAAAGTTCAACATTTATCAACCTTCCTCTGCTATTGATTTTTTTTTTTTAAATCCTGATTCCAAAATTCATTTCTGAGCTGGAATTTTTTTGAGGGGAGTGCAAGAGCAGGGAGGAAAATCTTACCACCGCTCTATCAGCTTCACTGTTCAGATCCAGCATCAAGGGGAAACCTGGGGCAGCCGGCAGGACCATCTCCGCATTCCCCACCCAGTGTGTAAAATCTTAAAAAACTGGGATTGCACACTACAGGAAATCGGCAAACGGCAGCATTTCTCTGTGCTGTCAGAGTGAGCTTCGATGCAAATTCAGTCGAGGTCATTGGAAAAAAGATCAGGCTACATTTCTAGCGCATAGCTTATTCTTTGCAAGAGACTTAACATTTTCATTCACCATGGGACTGTTCTTAAGCCAGACTGCCAAGTATGAACATTTCCTATAATAGAGCCTTTTTCTGCAGGCACCATGGGGGAGGGAATATGGGAGGGCGGGAATTAAAGAAGCAGAAAACTCCCCAAGGAAAAAAAGAGACAGAAAGCAAAAAGACTTTTCAGGTTCCACTGACATTCAACAGCTTCTTTTTCTCCCCCTTCAGTCATATCCACATCTTAGGCTGGATCTCCAGCTTCCAAACTGAGACCTAGATCAAGAAAAAAAAGAAAAAAGGGTCCATTTCTGGAGAAGCCTGCTGCAGCCAGCAATTGAAAATGAGTGAAGGAAACGAACGAAAGACGGAGCCAAGGCAGCTTTCCATTTCTTCCAATGCCTTCTTAGTCTTCTGTCCTCAACACCAAAGCTTACAGCGGGAGGGAAAATTACAGGACAGGTATCAAAAAAGTGTTGTCCATCAGCCTCGGCTCTCCCATCCCAGAGGAGGAAAATCTGCCACCGCTTCACATCTCAGCTCCGAAGAGCTCTTTGGATCTCAAAGCAAGAGGTAAAGGAAAGGGGGTGGGGGGAGAAATAGCTTATTTCGGGGGGGGAAAAAGCACCCACAGAAAGACAGGCAATGGCTTAATTTTCACATGTGTGGATGCAGGTAAATCCAACGGAGGCTGGGTTGGCGGCTATCCCAGGGTGAAGAGAGAGGCCCGAGAGGTCCCAGAAGGCCCCGGGTGGCACTGCTTCCAGCAGGGAAGGGCAAGGGACCTTGCCTTCCTTTTGCAAAGGGTCCACCGACTCTGTCCATCCCAGAGACTCCTGTTTCCTGAGCCAAGGCACAGAGGGCAGCCCCCACCTTGGAGGAGGGTGGGGTTGGCGGGGAGGGGGCGGACAGTTAGGAGATCAGGCTGGAAGGCACAGAAGTGCAAATCGCGCAACGCAGGCAGAGGGCAGGCGGCCGGCCTCCTGAAGCTCGCTCAGTCGACAAACCGCTGGCACGCTTTCTTCCAGCGACAGGCCGTGCACCACATGTTGCGGTTCTCCATCCCGTAGACTTTGCGGCATTTCTTGGCCTCGCCACGTGGCTTCCTGGAAGGAGGCAGAGAGAAAAGCCATTGAGAGAAGGGACCAGGCAGGCCAGCAAGGGGCGGCTGAGGAGCAGAGGAAGGATTCGGGACCTCCGAAGGCGGCACCCACTGAAGCTCAGTGGCCATCACATCCACAGTAGGTAAAAGATCCCCACATCAATTATCAAAAAAGGGGAGATGGAATTGAGGAACAAGTGATGCGAAGGACCGCTGTGTATAGTCTGGCAACCAGAAGAGATTTCTACCGCTCACGTTCTGAGCCAGAAGGACAAAAATGTGGGTTTGGAAACAGACAGTGCAGTCAAGCGCCACCCCCTGCAGGACGGTTAGGCCCGAAAGAAACAGAGAATTTCTTCCTTTTACGCTTGCAGCGGTCAAGCAAACTTTCTCTCTCAAGTCCGGCCGGAGCATGGAGAAAGCCAGAGGGCCTGAGGGTCATCCAGAGAACTTGGTTGGAGACACCAGATGGGGGAAGAGAAGGTGCAAGAGGAAGCCTGAAGCGCCAACCCACCTGGTGCCTGTTGCAGGCTTTGGCATGGAAGAGGGCATTAATGGTTGTCCTTTGGCAATTGACACAGGAGGGCCTTGCAGGCGCTTCTCTCCCGAATCAGCGGGTCGGATGGGAGTCAGGCAGCCCTGGTGGAGGAGGAGGAGAAGAAAGAACACAGTGGGTCTTTTTGGAGGGGGGAGGAGATCTCAGCTGCGCAGCCTAAGAAATCGACACTCTGGCACTTAGGGGGCAGGAGAATTAGAACCCAGTCAACTAAGTCAGAAGGGGGGAAATTACGCCGGAAAGAATCCAGGGGTTATTTGGGGACAAAGGACCTCCCCGCCACACCCTGGCCACCTCTGTCCTCTGAACATGGTGGGAAAGAGTGCTAACTGTCCCTTTCCCCTTCCGACACACAAAGCCTGAGAGCACCCGTAAAAACAAGGACCTTTCTAGGAACTCCACCTCTGTTGGCCTCACTTCCCCTTAGCCACATGGGGCATGTGTGAAAGGAGTCAAGAAGTGCCCCCCACCCACTCATGTGCACTTTGTCCCTTTTGGGAAGCAAGAGCTACAGAGTTTTCAGCCATGTCTTTTTAACGCTCATCCAGGGTCAAACTTTCCCACCTTGTCCATAAGGCAGTGTTTCCCAACCTTGGCGACTTCCAGGGAGGTAGACTTCAGCTCCCAGAATTCTTATCAGTAGCCATGCTGGCTGTGGAATTCTGGGATTTGAAGTCCACACACCTGGGAATGGCCAAGGTCTGCTATAAGGCATTGACAGAATGCTTCGAAATGCTTCTTCCCAGCTTCCCTGTCACCTGCACTGCCATTTATGAGACCGGCTGTCAGCAGACTCGCCTTCTGATAGCCCATGTGGGCTCTCTCTTCTGTTCCTTTCCATTCCTTTCCTCAATCTCTTACATTTATCTTGATTGGACCACCAGGTGAGTTTTTAATTTTTTGTTACATTTAGTTTTAGGGAGGGGAGAGGAGCGAAGTAGGAAGTGACACTTCCCACCCTCCTTTGCAACAGCTGGGACTCCCAAAACAGCCACCACCTGGTTGACTGAGCCACTGGAGACTGTGCACCCCACTATACAGAGGAGAGTAAGTTAAACAGAAGGCAGCTGAACTGACTGTCCATGGGACCAGGGAGGATTTTATTCCCCACTGGGGTGATCCAAGGGGCCTGCGTGTGGCCTACAAGCTGATAACCTTTGCTGTAGGATCAACTCTCTTCTGACCAAGGGAAAAAGAGTTGGTGTGGCCTTCTTGTTACTCACCGAGGGGCTTTTGAAGAGGACAGGGGGCAGAGGGGGTGGGAAAAGGGCTGGCTGCTGCCACGATATGCTGATTTCCATCCCAGCTGGTGGAGCCTTCAGATCCGCCAGCACCCCGGTAGGACCCATTGCCTGAAAGTGAAAGGAACCATCTCAAAGTGAAACAGTGGAGAAGCTGATCTGGCCAGAGAAGCTCATCTGATGGCTCTGGAAACGCACCTGATACGCATGGTCGGTTTGGATGTGGCACAGACTTGTGGGGGCCGACTGGCTCAGGAGGTTCATGGGGGTCGACTGGCTCAGATGAGACACCACGGAAACCTTGGGGTTGAGTGGAATTGGTGGCGTTTTCTGGACCTCCTCCAGGACAGGAAAGGGAGGGGGCACAGGGGAGGTAGGGGAGACAGGGGTCAGGCTGGAGAGACCGTCAGTCAAGGAATCCACATTGACGTCCAGCTCGGTGTAGTAAAAATCTTCCTCTCCATCACTCTGATCCAGGTCAGCCTTCCTCCTGGCAGAAGGGAACAAAGGGCCCTTAGCATCTTCAGGGAGGAAAAGAATGTGCGTGGCACACCCAAAGCAGAAGGTCCTGCTGGGAATTCAAGGGACTATCATCCTAGGCAAGGTAGGAGTGCTTATGATAGCGCTAAGGAGGAGAAGAGACACCAAAGAATGAAAAGTGGCAAGAGAAAAGAGATAAAAAGGGGAGCTTGAAGACTACAGCAGAAGGTGCCTTCTCCTTTCTAGTATAATTCCCAACTGGTAGTCTTGGGCCATGCCCAACTCCCATTTGGGCAAACTTGCTGCCCAACCGTTCGAAATCCTTGTGGGCCCTCCTTCAGACACCCTTCTCAAAGGATGCAAGGCAGGGGGCTATAAATGATGGGGTTTCCTCAACCATGGAGCCCGCTTTGTATCATGTCCTCCCCAGGGAGGAACTTCTGGTGCCTGGTGGTTCTGATGGCAGCCCACCTAGATGGCTTCAAAAGGGGAGTTCATGAAGATCAGGCTATCCATGGCTTTGATTATTAAGGGATTTTTACTAACACCTGAATCACAGTCAACCTACATTAGTCTGGCTGCTAGGAGCAATGGTGGATAAGGGCTCTGTCTCCCCCTCCCCCAACCCAGGCCTGTGAGCTTCTGAAGGTCATTCCGTGGCCACTGCAAGACACAGAATGCTGACTGAACAGGCCAATGACCTGATTCAGCCAGGATGTTCTTGTGCAGAATAAAACAAGCCACATTATGCCTTAGTCTGTTGTGTGAAGCCAGTTGGTACATCCTCTGTAACTCCTTCTGCGAAGTCAACCTATCCATGTCTGCAACCACACAGATACGCCCCCAAATGATGAACAGGCTGACCTACCCCAGGTGGATGGCTCGGATGTGCTTCTGCATCCCAGAGGAACTGCTCAGCACCTTCCCACAGCTCTTCCACAAACACTTGAACATCACCTTCGTGGAGTTCTGTAACAGGAGAACATGCAGCTTCAGGTCGGATGCAACTCAACTTGGACGCTCACCCTGTCTCACAATTCCAGAGAGCCCTCCTGGAGATTCAGATCCTGCCACTAGTCAGATCCCTGGCCAATCTGACTTTTGAGAGACGATTTAAGGGCCACAGGGAGCACAACCAGTTCCTTCCAGTTTAGGACTGGGAACTGTTCAGGGCAGGGCCCATACTCTGTTGTTTCTCTTAGACTGATCAGGCAACTATCCCATGTCTTTATAGTGCATATAGTGAAACTGTGGGATTCACTGCCACCAGATGGGGTGATGGCCATCAAGTTAGATGGAGGAGAACACCTTCATGGAAGACGATCTGGCTATGAGAAATTACTAATTCTGGTGGTTGTTGAGGACCTCTTGCATCTCAAATCGCGTGCCTGAAACACCTTCTGCTAGGTAGCCACAGCAGAAGGGAGCACGTACCCTCCTGCCCACATGGTTGCCCTCTGCAGGACTCAGAACGCTGGAGTGAGTGCAGATTTTTGGAGGAAGAGAAAGGTAAAGAAACACACAATGCTCATGTCACCTTCCCCACTTCCAGACAGGTAGGATTTCAGGTCCTTTCTCACTGGCTGGGGCTGATGGATATTGAAGCCCGGCATGTCTGGAGGACACCAAGCTGGGAAGACCACAACAGTGGCTGACTCCCTTCTTCCAAAGGAAACCCAGCTGCTGCAGCCACCAGATACTTAAAGCTGAGGTCTGATTTCACCCCACGCGTTAGCTCCAGATTTGGGACTTGGTACCATGAGAGAAGCTGCTCCGTCCAGCTTCTGCACCAAGGACACCACCCATTCCGTGCAATGCGGCACCGTTTCGGGCTGCATGTGTGGGACTGTGTGGCAGAGAAGCAGGGGTGGGGAATCTGTGGCTGCCCAAAGTTGTGGAGTGACATCTCCCAGCAGCCCCCGCCCCCAGGCCACACCAACCCTGCGACATCTGGGTGGCCACACGGCCTCCTGCTTGAGAAACCAGAACCTCAACAGCCAAGAGACCAGGAGCAGGCCAAGGATTCTAATTTAGCTTTTTTTCTGCCTGCGGTGAGAAAAACCCAGGGAGAAATCTGTAATCCAGGGCTAAGCCATCTTTTGGGGCAGGGGCCCAGCTGGACCTTTGAGAACATGGGCATGCTCATAAAACGGCTGGTGCAGTCAGCCAACACACACACCCATTTAGTGGAAGGGGAATCAGTTCCCAGCCCCTGTATGCAACCTCCCTCCCAGTGGGATCTTGGCACAACCCCAAGACTACAAGGAATTATGGACCTGTCCCATGTCAGCCTTTGCTTTTATTTTTAAAAATCTTTTTTTTAAAACCAATCGGGCATGCATTGGGGGAGGTGCCTTGGGACATCACATTGCCAACCCCATCTGACACAGCACAGCAAGAGATAACTGGGCAACTCTCCATGAGGTCAAAGCTGAGTGGTTTCCTCACCTTCCTCTTCCTGGGGACAGGATCCCCAAAGAGAAACTGGGTGGCTTCTGTTTCCTCCAGGTCGGACTGCAGGGAAGACAGGATGCTGGTCGTGATGTCAGCGGTCAAGGGCGGCGAAGGGGTGGAGGGGGTGGACAGGTCGCTCGGGGGATCCCAGCTCCCGTCTCCACTGTGGTTGCTGCTGCTGCAGCTGGAAGACCTTGCAGGAGCGTCTTTCCACCCGTCACAGTTCACTTCTGTCGCAGAAGAAAGCAGGTGGCGAGGTCAGATGGGTAGCTTCCATTCACACAACCGCCCCACTAGGCTTTGCATGACGCAAAGAGGGCCACAATCCCAAACTGGGTGCTGGGTGCCTAATGTGAGAGGACGGAGTCTGGACTTTGAAGGGCCTTAAAGCTTCTGCTGCTTAGAACCCCCAATCGGCAAATAAAAGAGATCGTTGGAGTCCTAGAATTAAAGGGACCATCCAGTCTTTCTCAACCTCAGCAACTTTAAGAATTTTTTCAACTCCCAGAATTCCCCAGCCAGCATGAATTTTGGGAGTTGAAGTCCACCCCTTTTAAAGTGGCCAAGGTTGAAAAACACTGATTTAGTCCAACCCTCCGCCATGGGCAGGAAAACCGATTCAATCATCCAGGAGAGGTCACTGTCCAGCCTTCTCTTCCAAATTTCCAGAAAGGGAGACCTCACCACTGCCACAGCTAGATGGTTCCATTCTGGGGCAGATCTTAACACCAGGAAGCTTTTCCTCCCATCGTCAAACAGCAACCACCACAACCACAACAGCACATCTTTAACTGCATCAAGACACTATCCTCGGCTTTCAGCCTCCTTTGGCTCTGTTTCGGTCCTGTTCTTTTATTATGCTCTTGCGCTTTAAAGTTGTTATTTTTATTCCGTGAGATGTCCAAATGGTTTTGGGGTTTTATTTTTTTTATGGCAGGGGAACCTATAAATAACAAAACCATACAAAAGAGGCCAACAGCCGTAAACAACACATACCACACTGCAAACGTTTATATTTAGAACTTTAATATCTCCTTTTTTCGCTTGGGTGGAAAATATTCTCTCTGCCCCAAATCCCATCTCAGGCCTGCTATTCAAGAGTTGAGAATAGTGAGCGAGAGAGAAAAACAGACCCGCCAAGTTTCAGGCGAGAGGGGCCGATACAAGCTTTATATCAGACACGCCGAAGAGCCTGTTGATTAGCAATTTCAGCTGTTTATCAGAGCGGAACAATAAACCACGATGTTCCCAAGCAGCGCCGCCTCCTCCCCCCCACCTTTTTATTTGCATTTAGATCCTCTTTATCCCCGTCCTTTCTTTTCAAAGTTTTAAACTCCGTCCCCGTTGGAAACACAGCCCACGCAGCATCGCCAGACCCGCGTGATGCATCAAAGAGCACGACCACATTTTCAGTAGAAACGCCGAAACAAATAAATAACGCTGCAATTCAGGGGAAGGCGGTGGACCCACTTGGAAAGTTGAGAAAGTGCTGTGGGAACACTTGCAAAATGTCTGCTGGGGGGCCACATTGCAAGTCAGCTACACACCACGTTTCTCCCCACTTTCCCCCCCAAAGCCCACAGAGACTAATTCCATCATCCTAATGTCTCACCTTTGTCATTCAATGCTTCCTTGGAGTGCACCACCCACCCACCATTTATGCACATACATACATATATACACATACATACACACAGGTCCTTGCTTAACGACCACAATAGGGTCCTGAAAATTCGTTAAGTTGCACCCAATTTTACAACCGAAATCACACAGTTCCCCATTGATTTTGCTTGCCAGAAGCCAGCTGGGAAGGTTGCAAATGGCAATCACGTGACCCCGGGACACTGCAACTGTCATAAGTGCGAGCTGATTGTCAAGCGCCCAGATAGTGATCATGTGACCACAGGGTGCTGCGATGGTTATAAGTGCGAGGACTAGTTGTAAGTCCCTTTGAACAGCAATGTTGTAATTTTGAATGGCCACTAAACAAATGGTTGTTAAGTGAGGACTACCTGTACATACATACATACATACATACATATATGCATTCTCAAAAAAAGCCTATGGTGTCTATAAGGAGCACAAGGAACTGCTTGGAAATAAATCTAGTCCCTCTGCAACCAGCCAGCTTCTTACTGCAAATGGCAGCACCTTGGCCATCTCAAGCAAAGCTAAGCAGGTTGGATCTGGTTAATATTCAGAGGGGAGACCCACTGAAAGATCAGGTCTGTGAGCTAGACTAAGAAGCTGTTTAGTATGTTGCTTTCCAGCCCCCCAGGGGTCACTTTGGAACAGGACAAATAATAAAGCAGATAAAGTTGGAAAAACACCCCAGGAGGAAGCAATGGGAAATCCTTTTGATTGCTGGACAGAAACCCACAAATGTTTGATTGCTCGCCTCAAGGGGGCTTTACAAATATATCCAGTGGGGCAGGAAGCTGGGGAGGGCTCAGAAGGGTCTGCCGTGTTAAACTGCTGTAAACTCAGATACACCCAGAAATTCAGATACTACACCAGGAGGCAGGCACCACAGACCGGTTATGTTGTATTTGGGACTCAATCAGATATAGGTAGCCCAACCAGTCCCAAATAAGACAAAACTGGTCAGTAGTGCCCACCACCTGATGACTGATGCAACTAGAATCCCCACATAGGATATACAGTGTGTAAAGGTAGGGTAATTTCCCCACCACGACCTAGAAGAGGGGTGGAAGTCATGTAAAACTCCATACGTAGAGGCAGGACATAAGGTGACATCTGTATGTCTCTGCTTTGAGAGCTTAAGGCAGTGTTTCTCAACCTTGGGAACTTTAAGAGGGGTGGACTTGGCTGGCTGGGGACTTCTGGGAGTTGAAGTCCACCCCTCTTAAAGTTCCCAAGGTTTAGGAACACTGACTTCAAGGAAGCTGGACCATATATAAAAAGTTCTGTAAACCCAAAATGATTTCTTCCCCTTCCAGCTCAGGCAGTCACCCTGCCCTTGGAATACCTGCACTGAAGCCATTGGGGTGATGGTTCAGCACGACGGGGCTTGTGGACAGGCTGGTGAGGACTGCCGCCGCCATGACTTCATCGATCCCCGCCTTCTCCGTCGGTTTTCTGCAGGACAGAGAGGGACAAAGAAGCATCATCCAGAGCAACATTGCACGCAATCCAACCCTGCCCAGAATACCAGGATCCGGCTGGCTCGCCCTCTAAAGCAGGGTTCCTCAACCCTAGCAACACTAAGATGGGTGGACTTCAACTTCCAGCAAGGCTGGCTGGGGAATTCTGGGAGTTGAAGTCCACCCGCCTTAAAGTTGCCAAGGTTGAGGAACCCTGCTGTAAAGTCTACACCTCTGGAAGATCACCCTGACTTGGTGGCATTCTCACAAGTCTAGGCGAGAAGCCACTGACCACCTGGGTGGACGACGCATCAAGCATGCTGGTATCTTTTGCGGGAGCTGCACTGGTTGCTGATTTGCTTCCGGGTCCAATTCAAGGTGCTGGTTATCACCTTTAAAGCCCTACGTGGCTTGGGGCCAGGTTATTTGAAGGACCGCCTTTTCCCAATTTCATCTGCCTGACCCACCAGATCAGGGAGGCAGAGTATGTTACGGGTCCCCTCCATTAATGAGGTCCATCTAGGGGGACCGAGAAGAAGGGCCTTCTCCGTGGTGGCTCCATCCCTGTGGAACATCATCCCCACAGAGATAAGACGCAATAGAGGCAAATGTATGTAGCTCAGGGTTGAACTGTGGAGTCTTTGGGGTTCTCTGAGCTTGGTTCTTTTCTTGCAAACGTTTCATTACCCGGCTAGATAACGTCTTCAGTGCTAAAATGGGATGAGGTTTGCTCTCTATTTATTTGCTGTGGCCTGCCTTGCCAGTGCTGGCAAGGGTGGGGGAGTTGTTTTGCTCCTCCGGTAGTTCTTTGATTGGCATATGTTTGCTGCTTGATTGCGTGCCTGGTGGTGACCTTTGCTTATCTGGGTGATGATTGCTGGAGATGATTGCTGGTGACTGAAGACGGACCCCCACCTTGATACCCTTCCAGACGGCCCTGAAGACGTGGTTTTGTCAGCGGGCCTGAGGACCCCAGGCTGATACAGAGCCGATCAAATGGCTAGTCTGAGTGTGTTTGTTGCTGCCGGGGCAGGGCGGGAAGGTATTGGATTTTGTATTATGAGTTTTAATTTTGCAAACTGTCCGGAGTCACTGTGTGTGAGTCGGGCAGCCATATACATTTGTTTAACAAATAAATATCTGCAGACTTCAAGCTACTCTTCATTTATTGGTTCCTAGGACAGCTTGCTCAAAAGTACAACATGTTCAAAATCATCAAAATAAGTTCTCACATCATGCAAAACTTTCTCTAGATGCACACCCTTCTCAACATTGTCATTTTTGAACTTCCTTCTGGTTCTCCTTGTCGAATTACCTCCCTCCCATGCAGTCATATCCCCAAACACGTCTATGTTACACTTTAAATACAACATAGAGGCATCTGCAGGGAGCGATGCTCCGATTGCACAGAGGCGGCCACCACCTTGACTTTTTTGACCCCCTCCTGCAGATACTCATGATTGCAACATCCACATTGGTGGGGCATTCATTGCAAGGCACGATACTTTGCAGGCAGGGAACCAATCCAGACCACTGTGGGACGGAAAAAGCAGAATGCGCTTCTAGAGTTATAGCAGTGAACACCTTTACACAGTCTAGATCAGTGTTTCTCAACCTTGGCAACTTCAAGATGTGTGGACTTCAACTCCCAGAATTCCCCAGCCAGCCATGCTGGCTGGGGAATTCTGGGAGTTGAAGTCCACACATCTTGAAGTTGCCAAGGTTGAGAAACACTGATCTAGACTAATGCAAAGGATTCCATGCAGGATGTAGAAACCAAGCTTTGGTTCATACATATGGTGACCAAATTCTCTTGGAAGAAATGAAGGACAAATCTGAAAGAGGTTCCTAAGGATTAAAAAAAAAAAAGCTGTTTATGTTCATAACTTTGCTTTACAATGGAAAATTCAAGAGCAAAACCAGGAAAAACTTTACAAAAGCACCTATACTAATAAAGATAACTCAAAAGCATAAAAAAGCTATGAAGGTATAAGAAGCAAATATTTAAAAGGATTTTTGCAATCAGACTGCGCATTAAGAGTTACCATGTGTACGATACCAGTGAAAGGACCAACATAAAGGACAAAAGCGAGTTTTTGAAAATGATATCAATCTAAAGGGCAGCTTTCTGAAATAAAGGAGAGTCCTTTATAATAAAGGACATGCGGTCTCTGTATTCATATGTACAAATCATACTGTGGCTTATTTTTGATGGTGTAATGTGCAAATTTCTCTATGATTGATTGATTGATTGATTGATTGATTCGATTTGTCCCCGCCCATCTCCCCTACAATGGGGGACTCTGATACACGAGGTGCCAGAAGTGTGGCCTGGGGTCTGCATACCCCTCACCAGCCTCCCTTTCGTAGCTTCCTGACCCTCCCCCCTTCAGGGAGGGGAAAATTCTGGGTCCTTATTTGGCATTTGGGAAGGGTTTTAAAGGGACAAACAGGTGCTTTAAACCCTTGCAAATGCTTATGGCATCCAATTAATATTCCTGAGTAGGCCCCAGCCCTGCCCAGCTATGGAATGAGACTTCAAAGCACCCTCTTGGCACTGCAGGCCTGCATGGCGTGCCAACCAGGCCATGATGGCTTGTTTAGCCAACTATGTTGCTTCAGCACGAGGCACAAAACCAGCCCAAGAATCCTGGGCTTTCTCACAGGCAATCGGATCTGGGAACCCAACACGCCAAGAGGAGCCCAGATTGCAGAAGCCTACCCTAGAACATAACCTAAACCAGCCCTGGGTCCACACACGAACGATTGCCCTGCCTCTTCCAGGGCTCTGGTTTAACTGCAGATCATGATACTTTGCTGGTAGGGAATCAGTCCAGACAACAGCGGAGCAAGGAAAAAACAGAACAGCCAGAGAGGTCTTCCCACACGGTGGCGGAGGATCTGCACCCAAATGCTGGCTTGTTTCCCGCATCTGGGGAACATCTGGGGAGGTGGACCTTGCATCTGGGGAACATCTGGGGTATGTGGAACTTTCAAAGTGAAGACACAGCTGCTGCTAACACGGCCGTATCCAAGTTGGGCCCACCTTGATGTAACCCAGGTGAACGGAAAGAAGAGGTTGATGGAGGCTAAGCAAACACCGCGGGCATGCTCAACTCTCCGTGTTAAAATAAGCCTTCTTGAAAGAAGCAGCAAAATGCAAGGAGCTCAGAAAACTCCAGAGGGCTCCAGGGGGGTGAAAATGGCAGGAAAATTCACCTCTCTTCCACTGCAAACTTACCCCCCAAGATTACCTCCCATACCCAAACCCTCAACTCTCACTTGTGCAAGAATGATTCTTCCCAGAAACCGACTCTATTTATTACCAGACTATGCCCTGTTTATTTGCACTTGTCAGTCGCAAAAGGCTTCCCTCCCATCCCCAATCATACAAGAAAGAAAAAATACTTCTATCCAGAAGCAGAAATTTGCTCATTTGATGTTAACCATTTCTTCCTCTCTTCAGAAAGGAGGAAGCTGTCGCTTCCAAACTACACATGACCCAGGCCTCTTTTTTGCATCCTCGAAGCTCCTCACCCAATACGATCTGCAGAAAATCACCAGCGCCAACTTCCAGCTATTTTGGGGCAGGAAGCACACACAAAGGGTAAGCCCTAGACGTAACAGCTGAAGTAAGAAAATAAAAGCACCATCACCGTGCCCCTGCAAAGAAAACTCGTAAAACTCCAGCCCCTCTTCTTTGCACAATTCAGCCCCGCCACGATCCCTGGCCCATTCAAGCCTCAATTTCCCCTCCCATCCCTTGTGTGACAAACAGCAACCCTCGCCACCCAAAAGTTCCCCGTCCTCATTCAGGAAGTCATAAAAGGAGAAAGGTGAACAGAGCTGCAACATTTCTCATAGCAGCACAGAACAGAGGATTTTGCAAGTTTGAGCAGGCGCAGAAAAAAAACGTTGCCTCCTAGAAAGATCATCTTCTCTATCCTAAAATAAAAACTTGGTGTCCTTAGCATTGCCTTTTCCTGCCTCTCCTTTTTTCCTATTAGAACAGTGTTAAGAGGCTGAAGTTCAAGCAGGGGGAAAATGGATGGGGGGGGATTGAATCTGACCTGTTGAACATCCAAGTTTAGACCAGGACAGACAAGTTCTGTTTTGTTCTGTTCTGTTGCCAGATCACCTTCAACACATCTGTTCATCATCTTCACTTCTGTCAGATACATACATTTTTAAATCAGCACAAACACTGTGATATAAAATTGCAATTATAGAAGTCCATAATGCTGGGGAAGGTGGAAGGAAAGAGAAGAGGACAACCAGCAGGAAGGTGGATGGACTCAGTTACAGAGGCAATGGGGGCACCACTGGAAGATCTGAAGGACTAGGTTGGGGACAGATTATTATGGGGAAACCTACGTATGTGGTCGCTAAGAGTTGACACTAACTTGATGGCATGTCAATCAATCAATCAATCAATCCAAAGACCCAACTCTTTGGAAAAGGCTCTAATGCTGGGAAAGGTGGAAGGAAAGAGAAGAGGATGACCAGCAGCAAGGAGGATGGACTCAGTTACGATGGTGATGGGTGCACTGACGGAAGACCTGAAGGACCAGGTAAGGGACAGATTATTATGGAGAAAATCTAACTATGCTAACAGCAACCTGATGGCACATAATCAATCAACGTTGCAATTCTTGAAGGCCATGCTTGGATGGATGGATGGATGGACGGACGGACAGACAGATCTATCTACAGTATATCTATTTGTCTGTCTGTCTGTCTGTCTATCAATCATCTATCACATTTCTAGGCCACCCAACTCCAAACAATTCTGGACTGTTTCACAAAATAAAAACAAACCTACCTTCATCACTAAAAGGATCAGCCCAAACCACCAAGCCCCCCCTTGGGGAAGCAGCAAAATTTTTAACAATGGCCTGAAGGCAGGCAGTGGGACCGATGCAGATCTCCAAGGGGATGTCTGTTGCAATGCACTGCCTGAGAAGGGAACTGTGGTCCCAGTGCATCGTGAAGAATGTGCCACATAGTCCAAGGTCAAAGCAAAGTTATTACTGACCCACAATCTTACTCCAGGACACCAGCACAGGATCTGGGCCAATCTCTCAGAAAGTCAGTTTGAGACTATGCATCTCTGGAGGTGTTAAGAAGATGAATGGCTACCTCTTGAGGATGGAGTAATTGGTTTTCCTGACCACTGCAGAAGGTTGAACTAGATCAGTGTTTCTTAAAGTCTGGTCCAAGGACCCCTGGGGGGCCCCCAAGACCCTCTCAGGGGTCCACAAAATCAAAATTATTTGCCAAATATTGAAGATATTTGCAAAAAAAATTAAAATAGTCACTCTTCTCATTATTGTTTTTTATGTTAAAAAAATAGGGTTTTTTCATGAAAAATGTTGTATTTATGTTAATATCTAATGGGTTTAATATTATTATTTTTACATGATTCAATAAATAAATATTCTACAAATGCATCAATTTTCATTTTTAATACAGTAAGTATCAATAAATATAACCTGTACAAACAAAGGCTCTTCTGGGATCCTCCATAATTTTTAAAAGTGGGAAGGGCCTTGAGAGCAAAGAGTTTAAGAAATACGGCATTAGATGATCCTTTCAAGTCTGAAATTCTCTATGATTTGTGCCAGACTGAGTATGTGCCATCAAGTTGGCGTTGATTCTTAGTGACAACAAAGCTAGACCTTCCCCAATCCCCAACCTCGTCCTTTAGGTCTCCCAACGGTGCCCCATCATCGCTGAAACTGAGTCCGTCCATCTTGCTGCTGGTCATCCTCCTCTTCTCTTTTCTTCCATTGGGCCAAAGGAAGAAAACCCTATCACACCAAAATCCTATCACTGTACAGAGTTGTGGGTGTAGAACTCCTCTGAATGTAGAACCCCAAATTGCCTGGGAGGCAATTAATTCATCTGTAGTGCAGAACAGCCTGTATTTTGTTCTTTATCCCCTTCTTTTCCCCCACTAATAATTACTAGTCTGGATTTCAAAACAAGCCCTAGCCTGTATCCATGAGATAGGATGCCTGCAGAAGGAAGGGGGAGGGAGATAAGGCTGCCCCACACGGTGCAGTAATATAGTTTTAACCTTGCCTGCATTCTCCAGCTGGACGGCTCCATTCCCCCAACAGACAAATTCAGAAGCGATCCAGCTGATCCTTCACCCCAGTGGCTGCAAAGCACAATGGTGGGGTTAATCGGTGCCATTTCGAGGCAGGGCTAAGTTCTACTTGGGATCCAGCACCAAGGCAATTTAATCAGCCTTGTGTCCACCACCCTTCAAGGTAGACCTACACTGAACAGGAGATGTTGCAGCCACAAGCAGGAGAACACGCAACGACTCTTTGCTGTACAGTTGGACTGGCAGAAGACGTTTGCTTCGCCTGCTAACACTGTGAGAAAGGAAGATTATCTTGCAATTCAGCGTATGTGACTTCATTCTCCACCCTGAGAACACTGTTTATTTGTTTTTTTAAGTAATCTGCCAAGTCTTTGCTGTCAGCACTTGGGAAACTCTAACAACAGTAATAGTAATAAACTAATAATCACATTAAAGAGAGGCAACCATTTTAATAATCCTTACCTTTGCAGGCCAACAATGTGATGCATACAAAGTTATACCTACACACAAACACACCACCTGCAAAGTACAAAAACTACCGAGGGTCATACCCAGGGCAAAATTCAACCTCTGGCAAATTATTTTATTTTCCTTTTTAAGAAGCAAGCTGCAGACATGATCTGGACTTCAAAGAACTTGGCTACTACAGTTTCTAAAATAGAGGTATTACCAAAGCCTTTTTTGGATCCTAATCCTGTGAGTTTGGTTTATAAAAGAAAATCTAATTCTTTCAGATGGAGACGGAATGAAATGTTGCTACAGAAAGAAGCAATAGTGGAGGACTGTAACAAGAAATTAAAAGAATTTTTTGAAATTAATTTAGGTAAAGGCACTGATTTAAGAATGGTTTGGGATGCAAGTGAAGCTCTTATTAGGGGTTATTTTATACAACATAATAATGAACTTAAAAAGAAGAGTCAAGAGAAAACCCAAGCTACTTTGGGTGAAATAAAGAGAAAAAAAGAAGTAAAGAAATTTCCAGAGAAGGTAAGTATTTCTCAACGAATTAAGCTTTTACAATGACAATTATTTATGTTAACAGTAAGAGAAATGGAAATAAAAATGAATTATGTGAAGCAAAAAAAAAGTGAGTCTGCAAATAAACCAGGGAAGTGACTAGCATATAAATTATGAAGAAAGAAGGAAGGAAGGAAGGAAGGAAGGAAGGAAGGAAGGAAGGAAGGAAGGAAGGAAGGAAGGAGAGGGAGAGGGAGAGGGAGAGGGAGAGGGAGAGGGAGAGGGAGAGGGAGAGGGAGAGGGAGAGGGAGAGGGAGAGGGAGAGGGAGAGGGAGAGGGAGAGGGAGAGGGAGAGGGAGAGGGAGAGGGAGAGAGAAATTGCAAGAGGGAGATACTGTAATAACTGTAATAATGGACAATGTGGATTAATAATATTGATGAAAAAGCATTTCATCAATATTATTCCAATTTGTCTAAAGGAAGTGACATCTCTCTAGAGAAAATAGATGAACAGCTAAAGAAACAAAATTTACTGAGGATTACAGAGGAACAGAGAGAGATTCTGAATGGACCTATAACAATAAAGCAACTTTCTGAAGCTATAAAAAGATTAAACTGGGAAAGATACCTGGACCAGATGGATTATCAGGTTCTTATTATAAATGTTTTGAGGATGGACTTTTACAACCTTTGCAAAACACGATGAATTCCATTTTACAGGGGGAAAGATGCCAGAGAGTTGGGAAATGGCCAAGATAGCACTAATACCCAAAGACGGACAAGATTTGACTTTAACGAGGAACTACAGGCCAATATCATTATTGAATAATAACTACGAGTTGTTCACGGCAATTCTGGATGATAGACTGAAAATAATTTTGCAAAAATTTATTGATGAGGATCAACGTGGGTTTTTACCTAAAAGACAGTTAAACGACATTATCAGAAATGTGCTGGGCATTTTGGAATATTTAGAGCAAAGTAATGAAAAACGAGCCGCATTGATCTTAGATGCAGAGAAGGACTTTGAAAGTTTGAACTGGGCTTTCTTGTTCAAGGTTTTAGAAGATATGAATTTTGGAGAGAACTTTATAAAATGGGTAAGATTGGTTTACATTTCACAGAAAGCACAAATAATTGTTAATGGAGATCTAACAAAACCATGTGAGATACAAAAAGGAACAAGACAGGGATGCTCGATGTCCCCTCTCTTGTTCATTTTGGTTCTTGAAATACTGAACAGAGATATAAGACAAGATGAGAGGATTGTGGGAATAAAGATTTAAAAAGAAACTCATAAGTTAAGAGCTTTTGCAGATGACTTGGTGTTGGTTCTGGAAAATTCTTTAAGGGGAATTGAAACATTAATGGGCAAATTAAAAGAATTTGGTGCATCAGCAGGTTTCAGGATTAATAAACAGAAGATGAAGATGTTAACAAAAATGTGAAACTAGAAGATCAAACAGAACTGATGAATAAAAGGGGTTTTAAGATTGATAAGAAGGTAAAATATCTGGGTATCACTTCGACAAATATGAACTGTATATTATTTCAAAATAACTATGTTAAGACATGGAATGAAGTTAAAAAAGATATGTTAAGATGGGAGAAATTACAACTATCATTGCTGGGGAGAATTTCTGTGACAAAAATTAATGTCTTGCCTAGAATGATGTTTTTGTTTCAGACAATATCGGTTTTGACAACCGGTGCACCATTTAAACGGTGGCAGAAAAATATATCTACATTTGTGTGCCGGGGAAAAAAACACGAGTTAAATAAAAGGTGTTACAAGATGCAAAGGAAAGAGGAGGACTGGGTTTACCTGATTTGAAATTGTATTTTGCAGCTTGCTGTTTGGTTTGGGTGAAAGAGTGGGTGCTGCTGAGAAATAGAAGGCTCTCGGAGTTAGAAGGACACATCCTGAGATTTGGGTGGCATGGATATTTGTGGTACGATAAAGTCAAGATTAATGTGGATTTAAAAAATCATTATGTTAGACGTGCCATACGGAGAATATGGAATAGATACAAACCCATATTGTGTCCAAAAACACATTTGTGACTCTCAGCACAAGAAGCATTTTATAGATGAGAAATAAATCTCATCTATAAAATGTTGTTGTTGTTCAGTCGTTAAGTCGTGTCCGACTCTTCGTGACCCCGTGAACCATATTGCGCCAGGCCTTCCTGTCCTTCACTGCCTCCCTGAGTTTGCTCAGTTTCATGCTCATTGCTTCAGTGATGCTATCTAACCATGAGAAATAATAGGCAAACACAAATGGCTAACTTATTGTGAGATGGTAGAATTTTGCCAAGGGGAATACAAAACAAAATCAAGAGAGCAATTGGTAGCAGAAGGATACAGTTGCCAACCATTTTCTTATTTACGGTTATCAGAAAGTTTTAAAGTAGACAAAAGAGTTTATGGTATTGAACATTGCAAGACTGATTTTGAAATAGAATTGTGTATCAATGGTGAACATGTAATGGCTATAACGTATAAACTTTTATTGAAATTTGAAACAGAAGAACAAGTGAAAGAATGTAGGATAAAGTAGGCTAAAATTGTTGGTTATAGATAGAACAATGGGAAAATACGTGGTTGAAAGCATTGAAATTTGCACTATGTGGTAATAAAACGATGTACCAATGGTATATATCACCAGAGAAATTGTCTAAAATGTATAAAGGCACTTCAAATTTATGTTGGAAACGTGAACAAGAAGAAGGGACATTTTATCATGCTTGGTGAACATGTGAAAAAGCTAGAAAATTCTGGATTCAAATGCATACACTGATTCAGAGGATTTTAAAGATGAATGAGACCAGAAGTTTTTCTTTTTGGATTGATGGACAAACTGTTGGAAAAAAGTTACGGAAATTTGTTTTTGTATATGATAACTGCAGTGAGCTTATCGTATGCACAAAGATGGAAAGATTCAGCTCTACCCACAATGGCGGAATGGTTGGTGAAGATGACAGGACTTGCTGAGATGTCTAAATTGACTTCTCTGATCTGAGAAAAGACAATATCTACGTTTATTGCTGACTGGAAACTCCTTACAGGTAGTCCTCACCTAAGAACCACAATTGGGACCGGAATCTCGATTGTTGAGCGAAGTGGTCGTTAAGCGAGACGCCCGCATGACTGCGCTTGCGGTTGTTAAGCGATCTCCCGGAACAGAAGAACTGTCTGCTGAAGGATTTCAGCTGCACGCAGAGCTGAAATCCTCCCGGCAGGCAGCCTTCTCACTCTCAAATGTTCCTAAAGCCCCCTGAAGGGTTTGCTCTCCCCTCCGTGGATGGAGGGGAAATCCTTCATGGGGCTGGAGGAACGGAGCTCAAATCTTCAGGATCTGAGCTCCATTCCTACACACCACCAGGAGGTTTCCCTCCGTTCCCTCCGCTTGCAATCTTTCCTGCATTGACTTTCTGGGGAAGGTGGCAGAGAAGATTGCAAATGGCAATCACATGATCGTGGGGTGCCTGGCAACTGGTCATAAATGCAAGCTGGTTGCAAAGTGCCCAAAATGTGGCCACATGACCACGGGGGGGTGGAGGGCAGGATGATGTTTTACAACGGCTGGAAGTGCTTTACGGGCCGTAGAGCACCCTTTCTGAGACCGTCATAACTTCAAACTGTCGTTAAACGAATGGTCATTAAGCGAGGACTACCTATATAGACTTTTTGTGTGAAATGAGAAAAATGAACTCACAATTTATGGTTTTGATGATTAGATAGGATAGATTATAGAAAGGAGTTATGTTGTAACCATAGAGTAAGAGGTAAATTTATAATTGTACTTACAACTGCTATAAAGAAGAGTGGAAGCTACTTCCTTGTATCTTTTTTCTTTCTTTTCTATTTTTCTTTTCCTTTTTTTCTTTTCTTGCACTTTTAGCTTCCTCTTTGATTTCTTTTTCTTTTCTTTTACTTACTGTATCCTTGTATTAATTTTCACCTTCCTTTTTAAAAAATATTTAATAAAGATGGGGGAGAGAGAGAAGCAGCAGCAAGTTGATGACCCTCCTGGGACTGTAATAAAGACTGAATCCCTTAATCTAGTCCTCACCATTGCCCTAATATGCGGGCTCTGTTAGAAGCCAAAAGGAAAGATCACTTGGAACTGTGGCCACCAACTTTGGTGTGGCCACCAAATTCAAATTGACCAGCATAAAAACAGAAGTCTTAGGCGGGTCCAAATGTAGGACCTTAGACTCCTGCTCAGCTCTGACCCGGCTGCTGGGCAAAGGCCTTGCCTTGGTGTCCTACGCAGATGACAGCCAGAAGCTGAGATCCCTCCCGCTGTCCCTTCAAGGCAGCAACCCAACTCCCACCTTTGGTGGCAATTCTGCCCAGATGTGGCTGGCGCCCTCCCCATTTCCGCAGCTCCCCACTTTGGGGAAAGGCCGCCCAGCCGCCGATCACTCCAGCCAGGGAGCGCAGAGCGAGTAAAAATGTGAGCGCGCAGCTTGGAGGGGGGGAAGAGAGAAACCCAAACAAAGAAACTCAGCTGTGCAATTATGCAGGCGGTTCTGAGTGATTTATGCTGTTTACGGAATTCTGCTCGGCTTGGCACCCAAGCTGCCCAGCCTGGGCACACCGTCCTTAGCTTTTTTTAAAACAATGCGGCACGCACACGCGTGCCAAAACACACGCAGGCCTATTCTCCCCAGCAGGCAAACTAAATCTCGCCTGCCTCGCACGAAGCCTGAAAGCATCCACCCCGAGGCTCCTGCGACAGGAAAAAAATCTCCAACAGGCAGGCGTGGTCAGCTGCCTCGAAGCACCCAAGAGCGGATGCAGATAATGGCCTGGAGGCTCCTCCGCCCGGCCGGCCGGGCCAGCCAATGGAAAGGCCGTTGCTGGTGGGAGGGACGCCCTGGTGCTAAATCTGTGGCAGACTTCTGCAAACTTCCTAGGGCCTTCCAAACAAGGGAGAAACCCCAACTTTTCTTCCCCTGCCCTCTAAGCCGGGGCTCCAGGAGCCCCAGATGCAGACAGGGGAAAGGGAAAGAGGCTGCAGAGGTCAAGGTGGTGGGCAGAAAATGAAAAAACTCACGCCAACAGTTAGAACGGTGCTGGCCGTTCAACTACAGCAGCCATTAAATCAAAAGAGCTTTTCATTTAAGGAATGTACAGAAAGATTCGGTCTGAGATCAGCTTCTATTTGTGGTTATTAGATTTTCTTTGAAGGCTCAGAGCTGCAGGACTGCTGGGTGAGCACCAGCCTCTAAATCTGAAAAGAGTTTTTAGAGAAACCTACAGAAACGGACGGGTGTCAAAGTCTAGGCATCTGAAAGGTAACACCCACCCTGCAGTGTGGGACAAGCGAGTTACCTGGCTTCTGTTTAGCATATGAGACATTTTTTTGGGGGGGGGGCTAATCAACAGCCCCAAACAGTGCACTGAGGCTCACATTGTAGACATTGTAGGAGGAAAGCCACATTAGTCTACGGTGCAAAAATATGGAGGCGTCTGATAGCCCCTTTCCCCACTAACCAATTTCACAAAATCGTGTTCCTTTTAATAAAACTGGTTAATGAGGAAAGGGGCCAACAGACGCCCTCTGATTCGGAGGTTCAAACAGTTCCTGCTTGCCCAGGCTTCTTGCCCCCTCCGCTCCCCCCACTTCCCCCCCATTTGCTGAGGATTTTATCAGATTTCAAAACTCAAATTTCTTTAACCAGAAACCCCACGGATGGCTAATTATGGGGTTTGGACTCTGCCAGGCTGGAGAAAGCAGGTTTAAGCTAATCTCTGATCTGGAACAGAGTTAGGGTTAAGGTTAGGATCATTTGAAAGATGGCCACTGTCGCCCAGGTCAGCCATGCTTCTAGGCTTCCCTTTGTGCTGAAGATAAAAGTAGGGAAAGGTTCCCTCAAGACCAAGTCTATTTCTGGTGCCTTGGTGGACCCATCCAAGTATTGCAGTTTTCTCAGCAGCAATACAAAAGCAGCTTGCCACTGCCTTCTTCAGAGATTTTTTTTTTCACTTTCTTCGTTTTCCCAACTTTCCATGCTATCGGATCTTTTGGATCTCCTAGTGGTATCCCTTCCAAGTTCTGACCAAGTCGAACCCTTCTTGATCCTTTTGGAGCTCAGCCTAACTCAAGTAGGTGCTGCGACCTGCTTGGGCTCAAGCGTAAAGAAAGCTCTTTCAAAACCCCGCAAAATGAATGAATGAACGCTAAGGCCAAATTATCAAGCCAACGTTTGAATTGCCTGTAATTTTCCTGCTTGATTCAGACAGCTTTAATGCCGGGAGGAGGGAGCCAGAGATACGGCAGGACTCTGTATGTCACTAAAGGTGTCAAAGCCGAGAGTTGTCCTATCTTCCATTTTCTCAAATCAGCCCTCGTATAGTTGCTGACCAGGGCTTAGAGCTAAGCACAGGGTCTGTTCAGCGGCTACAAAGCCTGCAAATTGTGTTTGTGAACAGCAGAACTATTTGCATCTCTTCGACTCCCCCTGAGCCCCACCTGACTTCCTGGGATTCACCCAGCCCCATAAACAGCTCTTGCAAATGCTGACATTTGTATTTTACTTGTTCACCGTGGTTTTCAGATAGTCGTGAGTTTGGTGAGGTCTCAGGGACACAAGCTATGAAAAATCCAGAGATTTGGGGGAAGGAAACAAAGACATCGCCTGCAAGCTTGCAAGGCTGTGTGAAGCTGCAAAAGACTGGGGGTTATTACATTTACTGAGGTCCTGGATTAAAAGGAGCCTTGGCAGTTTTGTTACACAGTCCGTCGTGGGAACCCAGCCCTTCTCTCAAACTGTTAAGCATGCACAGCAATTGCAGGCTGGTAACCTGGGTTGAGTGAGTTGTGTGAACTCGGTAAGTATATTTTCCAGACCGAAACGGGAAGCGAATCCAAGTATTATTTGCACATCTCACAGAAGGAAAACCATGTTAGTCCACAGTGGCAAAAGATCCAGAGAAATCGGGTAGCCCCTTTTCCGATGAATCGAAAAGCTGATGTCTTTTCATAGAATCGATTCGTCGGAAAAGAGGCTACCTGATTTCTCTGGATCTTTTTCAAGCATTAATTAGCAGCCCCAAAGTGCACCTTTTGTTAGCACAGCAGCAAAGTCTGCGGAAATAAAGCGGATGATCTGAAGCTGGGTCCGGACCAGCTTCCCCACCCACACATGCGCGCACCCCACTCCCCAGGAAAGGCCCCTTCCTTTGAGCCAAAAAAAGTCAAGCCCTCTTCCACCACTTCCTCCACGTCGTACAGAATCCCACGACCCCACCCTGCCTTCCTCCAAGGAAGACAAGGAGCGATCTGCCTTTTCATCTTCCCAGAGACCTGCTCTTAATTAAATACTTGCCTCCTGCCAGTCACACAGGTGGCGAGAGCTCCCCTGGCCCGCCCACCCCAAATCCTCACGAGACGCACACACGCTGCCATAGAAAGGGAGGATGGGCGCGCAAGGCCCCTGTGAACACACCCACACAACGCCAGACCCGGGGAAGCAACAGTGATGGCAGCCTGCGCTAAGCAGAAAAACTCAACAAACAGTCAAGTCAAACGGTTGGCTTCCCCCTTCATCTTCTAAGAGCCTCTCGCACACCCTGGGCCCGACTCTCCATCCAGCAATAAAGTCGGCACCTGGTAGAAGAAACGAGCCTGCCCCGCAGCATGGGAATTGTAGTTCCAAGCTTTTTGCCCGCGCAGCTTGGGGAAGGCTGCCCAAAGTCACCACCTGTTTGGAGCAGAAGTACATTTCAAAGACCGTCTTCCGGATAGGCACGACGTGAACTCAGAGGCTTTGCAAATAAAACCCGAAAGGGAAAGGAGGAACCAATCAGCTTGCGCCAAGATTTTGCTAATACTACCAGCATTTCTCGACCTGGAGATCAACATGTGATTAAAATATGTATCTCTCTATATCTTTATATCTCTAGAGCAGTGTTTCTCAACCTTGGCGGCTTTAAGACGTGTGGACTTCAACTCCCAGAATTCCCCATGGCTGGCTGGGGAATTCTGGGAGTTGAAGTCCACACGTCTTAAAGCCGCCAAGGTTGAGAAACGCTGCTCTAATATCTCTATCTCTATCTCTAGTCACACAGTAATAATGGAACGGCCGTAGTGAAGATCATGGATAGCCAAATGCAATTTTTTCACACTGGGGCTCTGTTTCTCCATGAAGCTACCTCACAGGGTTGTGGTGCACGGCAGCTAAGCTCCTTGAAGAAGGGTCGGATAAAACGCCAATGAAATAAATTCATGCTTCGCACGCACAGCGCTCTGGCCAACTACATGTCTCTTCTGGCACTCTCCAAAGGATCTCCATCAGCCTCCCGCCAGCCGGAGCAAGCGAACCCCAGCCAAGTGGTGCCATCCCCGTTCCTCTCTGATGGAAACCCAAATGACGTTGTGTATCCGCCACCCAACACACAGCCCTGGTGCATGAGAGGTGCCAATCTTAGACCAGCCTTCTCCACCTGGAGCCCCTCCAGACAGGCTGGGCCTTCAACTCCCAGAATCCCCTAGGCTGGTGGTGGATTCTGGGAATTCCCTGTCTCCACATCAGGAGGAGAAGTGCACCCTCAAAGAGGTTCCTATTTACCACACAGCGGCAAATAGTTTTTCTTTCCACAAGGCGGCACTTCCTCGATCGCTCCCAACTTCATTTCTCTGGAGCAAAGGAAGTCCTTTTGTGCCACTTCATGTCAGGCGGATCGGACTTTATGGCAGCGCCTTCACGCTTGTAATCTAAGAAGATTAAACACGCATAATTGCCTTCCCAACTGATGGCTTATTTTTAGCCCGGTGCTTCCCTGGCGGAGAGGACTGTGTGACGTGACGTGGCTTGCCGGCGTGCAGCGCATTTGCTGCGAGCCACAGACCAACAGCAGATTTCCAAAAGACTTCGGATGGGAGGTTGGTTTATTTGCTGCAAAATGCAGCGAGCCGGCCCCGGTGGAGTCGGGAGGGTCTTGCACTCCCTACCGCCGAAGACCCTGGACATTTACCCCCATGTCTTGTCCTCGCAGCACATCGGCTGCAGGTCTCTAACACAGTGTTTCTCAACCTTAGCAACTTTAAGCTGTGTGGACTTCAGCTCCCAGAATTCCCCCATGCTGGCTGGGGAATTCTGGGAGCTGACGTCCACACATCTTCAAGCTGCCAAGGTTGAGAAATACTGCTCTAGCCCAATCTTTAACTTCCCCCAAGCTTCAGCTCCAACACTTCCAACTTGCTTGATATTATTTCTTCCAGTGGGCAGAAGAGAGGCTAATGCCTCGAAGAAAGCTTCGTTTATTACATCACTCAATTCTGGCTCTCCCTTAACATTTACCGTAAGACCCCAAGATTTGGAATCAAGCCTAGAATCGCTTGAAAATAACCACTAACGGACAGAACAGTCTAGTAAGGCGTGATGGGGAAGAAGGGCGCAGGTATTGGTCGTACACACTCAGCCTGGTCCGGGCAGGTGACAAGGGCCTTGGATCAGATCACTCCTATGCAGTTTCTCGCGGTGCACGGATCTTGAGGTGCTCCATGGTTCTCCGAGGAGCTCCAGGAGAGGAAATGGCATGAGACTCCGTTGGAGGAAGACGAAGACCGAATCTGACCTAGCCCAAATTAGGAATTACACCATGGGGCTAACAACAGCAAAACAGTTGTTTTTCTGCCCTTATCGCATCCACAGAGAGCCGTCCAGCTCCTTTGTCAAGGTGACCCACTTGCTGGGGAAGGGTGGCCTATAGGACCGTCTTTTGGGCCACCATGAAAAATATTCTAGTCATCCAGCAGATGAAGTTGCTCAGAGTTGGGTTCTGAATGCACAAGTCCAGTGAAGGTGATGGAGGAGACGTTCTGGGGAGAGTTTATGTGATTCCTGAAAAAATGGACAGGACCCTTGAGACTGTTAACCCAAACCCCGCTTGGTTAGACCCCAGCTTCTCCTGGCTACTGAAGGTCTCCTGGGGGTGACATGGGGCTGGATCCATGTGGTGGTGACGGCTCCTTTGAAAGGGAAGTGGTTCCACCTGCCTTGAAGGAGGAGGTGGGACATCCCCTCATCAAGAAGGCACTGCTGGATCCAACGGTTCTGGTCAATTTTCTCCTTTCCAGGGAAGGTTGTCGAGGTGGTGGTTAGGCGGCAACTTCAGAAGGCCCTGGAGGAAATGGACTATCCAGACCCCTTCCAATCAGATTTCAAGTCTGGGCATGGGACCAAAACAGCCCTGATTGCATCTGTGGGTGTGCTGTGGCAGGTGTGGGATGGGGACAGTACAACCATTCTGCTACTCCTTGATCTCTCAGCCACTTTCAACACCATCAATCATGTTAACCTACGGGACTGACTCCATAGAACTATGGGGCACTTTTGCGGTGGTTCTCCTTCCTCCATGGCCAGTTCCTGTCAGCGTTGATAGGAGAACAAGTCCGAAGACCCTAATCTGTGAAGCGCACTCATTTCTGGACTGGGAGGCCCTCCTCATAATCGCACAACCCTTGGTCACCTCATGACTATACTACTGCAATGCACTCTACGTGGGGCTGCCCTTGAAGATCAGTCAGAAGTTGCAGCTGGCCCAAAATGCAGTGACAGAGCAATGACTGGCATGCCATGTCATGCCCATGTAACACCTCCGCTTTGTGGGTTGCACCGGTTGCCAGCTTGCTTCCAGGTGCACCGACGGCAAAGGCCCAGGCTACCTCAGGGACCACCTGTCACCCATCCTATCCATTCAGACAGAGTTGGCACGCTCAAGGTCCCAGCCATTAAGCAGTGTTGCCAGATGGGACCCATGAAGCTTACCTTCTCTGTCGCAGCACCTGCCCACAGAAAGTCGAACGGCCCCTATCTGGTTCTCCTTCAGGCAAGTCGTGAAGATCTGGCTCTTCCCCCAATGAGTGGTGGCGCCTTTCGGACGGTGCTAGGTGTGATGCTGGGCATGGGTTATTTCCTTTAGGTCAGTGTTTCTCAACCTTGGCAACATTAAGATGCGTGGACTTCAATTCCCAGAATTCCCCAATTCCAATTCTGGGAATTGAAGTCCATGCAACATAAAGTTACCAAGGTTGAGAAACACTGCTTTAAGGTTAATTGCTGCAATTTTTCTGATTAATTGTTTTTATATTTGGTTTTTCATTGTTCGCCACCAGTCAGGGGGCCTCATAATAAGAACAAACATTAGAAATATATATGTACTTGAATAATATTTGCATTAGATAAGTATATACAGAATTGTAATTGGCGACTGTTATAATGACATTTTAACACTTTCTTTCCTTTGTAGTATTTCTTTCACTTTTTTGTTAAACCACTTCCTATGTGTTTTTTCCCTTCTTCTCAATAATAATAATAATAATAGAACAAACAGCCCCTTTGCGCCAGTTCCCTCCGATGCAATCTCGCCACAGTTCAAGCAGCTTCAAGAATTCTGCAGCAGGAAAGTTGGATTCTGTACTTTGCAACTTTACACCAGCCGCCTTTGGCATTCTTTTCGGTTTGATTCACCTGTCCCCCAACAGGCAGCCATCCAGAGGCTGCTGGCTCCATTAATCTCCTGCCACAGCATACCCAGGGCAGCATTCAGAATGCAGGAGATTGTCCTATTTCATCCATTAAACGTTCAAATCCATCAAACACGTGGCCTTCCGCACCAGCCTGGCAGGTACAGTGGTACCTCGGGTTACGAACGCCCCTCCTTACGAATTTTTCGAGATACGACCAGCTCCGGCCCCAAAAATTTACCTCGACACGCGAACTCCGCCTCGAGCTACAACCGGATCCGCGGCCATTTGCCCTGCTGCCACGCGGTCGCGGCTTCCCGTGGGCGAGATCGCGGTAGCAAGGAGACGTTCGGTGAGGCTCGTGGTGTGTTTTGTGGCGTTTGGAAGGTTTTTGGTGTGCTTGTCAGCAGGGCTCCAAAGAAAATGCAGAGCAGGCTTGGCAACTGTTTAACCGTATGTATTTACATTGAACCTTATGGGGAAATTTGCCTCGTGGTGCGACCAAATTCGGAGGGCGGATTAGCCGTATTTACATTGAACCTTAGGGGGAAATTTGCTTCGTGGTGCGACCAAATTCGGAGGGCGGATTAGCCGTATTTACATTGAACCTTAGGGGGAAATTTGCCTCGTGGTGCGACCAAATTCGGAGGGCGGATTAGCCGTATTTACATTGAACCTTAGGGGGAAATTTGCTTCGTGGTGCGACCAAATTTGGAGGGCGGATTAGCCGTATTTACATTGAACCTTAGGGGGAAATTTGCTTCGTGGTGCGACCAAATTCGGAGGGCGGATTAGCCGTATTTACATTGAACCTTAGGGGGAAATTTGCCTCGTGGTGCGACCAAATTCGGAGGGCGGATTAGCCGTATTTACATTGAAGCTTAGGGGGAAATTTGCCTCGTGGTGCGACCAAATTCGGAGGGCGGATTAGCCGTATTTACATTGAACCTTAGGGGAAAATTTGCCTCGTGGTGCGACCAAATTCGGAGGGCGGATTAGCCGTATTTACATTGAACCTTAGGGGGAAATTTGCTTCGTGGTGCGACCAAATTCGGACGGCGGATTAGCCGTATTTACATTGAACCTTATGGGGAAATTTGCTTCGTGGTGCGACCAAATTCGGACGGCGGATTAGCCGTATTTACATTGCACCTTAGGGGGAAATTTGCCTCGTGGTGCGACCAAATTCGGAGGGCGGATTAGCCGTATTTACATTGCACCTTAGGGGGAAATTTGCCTCGTGGTGCGACCAAATTCGGAGGGCGGATTAGCCGTATTTACATTGAACCTTAGGGGGAAATTTGCCTCGTGGTGCGACCAAATTCGGAGGGCGGATTAGCCGTATTTACATTGAACCTTAGGGGGAAATTTGCCTCGTGGTGCGACCAAATTCGGAGGGCGGATTAGCCGTATTTACATTGAACCTTAGGGGGAAATTTGCCTCGTGGTGCGACCAAATTCGGAGGGCGGATTAGCCGTATTTACATTGAACCTTATGGGGAAATTTGCTTCGTGGTGCGACCAAATTCGGAGGGCGGATTAGCCGTATTTACATTGAACCTTATGGGGAAATTTGCCTCGTGGTGCGACCAAATTCGGAGGGCGGATTAGCCGTATTTACATTGAACCTTATGGGGAAATTTGCTTCGTGGTGCGACCAAATTCGGAGGGCGGATTAGCCGTATTCACATTGAACCTTATGGGGAAATTTGCTTCGTGGTGCGACCAAATTCGGAGGGCGGATTAGCCGTATTTACATTGAACCTTAGGGGGAAATTTGCTTCGTGGTGCGACCAAATTCGGAGGGCGGATTAGCCGTATTTACATTGAACCTTAGGGGGAAATTTGCCTCGTGGTGCGACCAAATTCGGAGGGCGGATTAGCCGTATTTACATTGAACCTTATGGGGAAATTTGCTTCGTGGTGCGACCAAATTCGGAGGGCGGATTAGCCGTATTTACATTGAACCTTAGGGGGAAATTTGCTTCGTGGTGCGACCAAATTCGGAGGGCGGATTAGCCGTATTTACATTGAAGCTTAGGGGGAAATTTGCCTCGTGGTGCGACCAAATTCGGAGGGCGGATTAGCCGTATTTACATTGAACCTTAGGGGGAAATTTGCCTCGTGGTGCGACCAAATTCGGGGGGCGGATTAGCCGTATTTACATTGAACCTTAGGGGGAAATTTGCCTCGTGGTACGACCAAATTCGGGGGGCGGATTAGCCGTATTTACATTGAACCTTAGGGGGAAATTTGCCTCGTGGTGCGACCAAATTCGGGGGGCGGATTAGCCGTATTTACATTGAACCTTAGGGGGAAATTTGCCTCGTGGTGCGACCAAATTCGGGGGGCGGATTAGCCGTATTTACATTGAACCTTAGGGGGAAATTTGCCTCGTGGTGCGACCAAATTCGGGGGGCGGATTAGCCGTATTTACATTGAACCTTAGGGGGAAATTTGCCTCGTGGTGCGACCAAATTCGGGGGGCGGATTAGCCGTATTTACATTGAACCTTAGGGGGAAATTTGCCTCGCGGTGCGACCAACTCGAGTTGCGATCAGAGTCACGGAACGGATTAAGTTCGTAACTTGAGGTACCGCTGTATTTCCAAGACATCTGGAATAAGGGCTCAAGCCCCTTAGCAGAGCAAACCCCACACGATGATTATGTATTTCCCCAAAGGAAGCTGACCCTGCATTCAAAAAACGCGAGCTTACAGAGGGGGAAAGGAAAAATCCATCCCCCTTAAGGGCTGAGCCCAGAAAAGACCAGATGGAGAAGGGAATAGATCCAAAAATCAGACAAAAAGTAGGGGAGGAATGGCATGACGTCCTCCACAGGTCTTTTCCAAACCGATTAAGCCCAAAGCAACCGCATTTCCACAGACGGGGGTATCCGTGCTACCAGTTCCCAACCAATCTCACCGATAATGGCAAAGAAGCAATCTAACCATTTTCCATTATGCCCAGATCCCTCTTATCTGACGTTGCCAATGCCTGGGGGGCTCCGATTTCAACCCAAGTTTACCTACTCACTTTCCAGCCAAACTCCCTAATCCAGTGTTTCTCAACGTTGGGCACTTTCAGATGTGTGGACTTCAACTCCCAGAATTCCCCAGCCAGCCATGCTGGCTGGGGAATTCTGGGAGTTGAAGTCCACACATCTGAAAGTGCCCAACGTTGAGAAATACTGCTCTAATTTATGAAGACAAGTGGTTCATCTTGTTGGATTTTTGCACCAAAAGACAGTGTGACGCAATGGTGACATTCTAAGCCAAGAAGATCCTAGTTTATTAATCCTCAAAGGAACCACTCTCAATCTTTTTTTTTCTTTTGAGCCCCTCTCCATCTCTATTCCCCCCACGGCCCATATTATCTGTAATACGCAGATACACAATTATGAACTTTTGCAGGGTAAGACAAAATACTCAGAGCACATTTTTTTCCAATTCCGGACCAGAGTTTTTATCTTCTTCAGGTTTCTCAATGGAAAAAGAGGAAGGTTTTGACAAATTTGGGGGCGGGGGGGGAAATGATGAAGGAAAAGCACTGTTTTAAAACAGTATTGTACCTACTCCTCTACCCAGGTGGTAATGCTGAAATTCATCATCCAAGCATTGCTGTAGGAAAAAGATCTCTTCAGTGCTGCAAAACACAGACTGAATTGGGGCTGATCTGGATTTTTTGGAAGCAAAAGGCCCAGATCAAAAGCAAAAGAATCACTGGAGAGGCGTGAGAGAAATAAGACGACTGTGCAAATTTTTTTCTGAATCATACTGTTTACTCTGATAAAATACAAATAACTAGTGTCCTTCAGCCAACTTCACTGTAGCTGCCTAAAACATACAGAAGACTGCAGCCCGCTTACAATGCATGATGAAAAATCACAATGCTATTTATTGAAAAAGCTACCCAACTATCCAGCTTTTAATGCTTTTAATGCTAATCTAAGCATTTCCGTTCTTTCTTGATCATGTGGAAGTTTATGTCCTGTTTTACAGCCTAACAGGTTCCTTTCATCCCTTTCATTTACAACAGTTTCTGGTTTTTCGAACAACCAAACTATGCTACAGTATCTTGGGTCTGCTAAGACTGGATAGATTTAAAATTTTAAATCTTAAAGGCTCTTGGTGGTCTACCTGGAATACAATAAAACAGTTTAAAACATTCACCGCAGCATATGAAACCCCTTAAGAATAAGAACTACAGCAGAACAAAACCTTCACCTCTGCTGAAATCAATGCTGCAAACCCACAGTGCCGTAATTTTGTGGTTTGTTTAACCAAGCTTTTTTAATAAGCCATCATTGGTGGGTTCCATAAAACACACTCCACCTTGGGCCTCAGTTCACAAATCATGGTTACTCAATCTGTGCACAACACTAAGCCAGAGTTTAGTGTGATACGTGAAGATAAAATAAATAATTAAATTAAACTAAACTAAACTAAATTAAATTAAATTAAGTTTGACAGCACAGCAGTCAAATATCTGGTCCTATTTAAATTTCAGCAAGAAGCCACCGTGCAACTATTCCATCATATTTTGCAGTAATAAAAAAACTGGAAAACACACGGGTGCTCCAAAGAGAGGTGATTGTCCTTTCATTCCCAATAATTCCTTCAATGGAGCAAGGCACGTGCAAAACTAAAATCTCATCTGGGTGCACCCATTATTAATACGTCACCTAGCTAATTACATGGTTACACACGACACCCACGTTTTCCAAAAGCAAAATTAGATTTGATAAGAACAGGACAGACCGCACAGAGTTCAACTTAAAAATCAGGGCAATATAGAATATTCTAAGCAAGAAGAGGTAAGAAGTGACTGTGGTTACATTAAAAGGGCTACACCAATTGCCAGCCATGGACGGGGCTACTAAATCCAGGGCGAGAAACACAGCATGCCACCAAGGCATGGACAGACAGACCGGCTCACACAACACAGTGAACCCTACATCCAGGTTGTTCATATGACATGGAATGCCCCCCCTCCAAATAAACCACCCAATGGCTTAATGTGATGTCTTTGTTCACACAACACGGCAAGACAAAACCTTAGCCTCCTGGACCCTAGTCTGATGTGCTGTGTGAATTCAGTCAAATTCCATCACTGAGGGCCAATCCTGGTTAAGGACAGCATTGCCTCGACCTAGTAATGTAACCTACAAAGATTCCTCTTCTGGGGACGGCTTTTTCTTCAGACAGACACTCATGTCCTGGTCACCTCACAGCTTGGCTACTGCAATGCACGCTACGTGGGGCTGCCCTTGAAGACCACCCAGAAGCTTCAACTGGTCCAGAATGCAGCTGCGCGAGTGGTAACAGACACGCCTCGGTGTGCCCACGTAACACCTCTGCTTCATGAGCTGCACTGGTTGCCGGTTTGCTTCTGGGCGCGATTCAAGGTGCAGGTTGCTTCCTATAAAGCCCTCCATGGCATAGGGCCTGGTTCCTGGAGGGGCCGCCTGTCTCCCATAACATCTGCCCACCCAGGTCAATCCTGCAGGGTTGGTGCGCTCCGGGTTCCTTCGATTAAACAATGCCACCGATCAGGACCCCAGAAGTGCGCCTTTCTATCCCAGCATCTGTCCTCTGGAATGAGACCCCCCCCACAAAATCCAGATGGCCCCCACTCTGCTGGCGTTTCAAAGGGTCATGCACGGCTTTCGCCCAGGCCTTTGGGGGCAGGGGGAAGGGGGAGATGATCCTGGGCGCAGGGGCACCCCCCCTCCCCGCTTTATATAAAGCTGACAATTCTCCCCGCTGGTTCGGATCCTTACCCAAGCCAAAAACGAAACGAAAAAAAAACTCGAAAAAAAGCCTCCATGGGGCAAAAGGGTCACCTACTAACCCACTTGAAAGAAGCTTAATAATTCTCACTGGGGGATGCCGTGGAAAAGCGCACGGCTGGCTGAGCCTCACCGCGCCTTGCAACCTCACTGCCCGTAACGTCTCCAGTGGCCCTTCCGGTTCTGTTCCTGGAGATCTTTCAACCCAAAAAGCAACGCGAGGCTGCAATCCAGTCTGTGCTGCGGCACCATCGGGCTGATGTTATGAAAGTGCAGTTCCGCCAGCCTTTTATAAGTGGACTTCATCACGGGGACTACGGCTGTTGCAACCCAATGTATCTGGACAGTGTCCAGTGGGGGCGGGTTGAGCTCAGCAGCATTCTGGGCCTGTGCCCTTCCAGGGTTGAAAATGTGGATGTAGCAAATGTCAGAGGAGACGCTGCTCTAACGGGTAGCCAATAGGTATGCAAAGGCTCACAGTGGGGAGGGGAAGGGGGGGGTCTTTTGGCAAGGAAGCTATGTTCTCACACAGCAACTGCAGCCATGCAACTTTTTTTTTCAAGCTGTGTTTCTCAACCTTGGCAACTTTAAGATGGGTGGACTTCAACTCCCAGAATTCCCCAGCCAGCCATGCTGGCTGGGGAATTCTGGGAGTTGAAGTCCACCCATCTTAAAGTTGCCAAGGTTGAGAAACACTGCTTTAAAGGAAAACCTCCTGTATCCATGACCAACACATTAACCCAATCCAAAGGTTTCCAACCAGCACCAACAACCACTGCGTTATTTTCTCTCCAAAAGTGCTGCAAATGCATGACGAGACCAAAATAAGAAACTGCCACCACAAATGGTTGTCCCACACGTCATACCTCTGCTGGGGCACAGGGATGTAGGCTGAGTGGTGCAAGGGGGTCTCGTCCAGGAGTCGCAGTGCCGTCACATCTTCCGCCGGCAGCTTCAGCACCAAAGGATCGGACATGAGCCTCGGGTAGCCATTAGCAGGCTCCAATTCCGCTGGAAATGGCTTGCCGTTACAGTGGTTGGGGCTCTGTGAGAAGCAGTTGAAGACATTTTGAGTCACTGTTCCTTTCAAATCCAGCAACGTTTATTGTTTATTATTTCAATGGACATAGCCGCCATCGCAATTGCATGACTCTGGGCGGTTTACAACAATTTCCAACTACAGAAATAACAAGGTACGATCTTAAAACGTATAAAACCATATAAACTGAGTAACAAAATCCACAGCCAAGGTCTAAAAAACAATCTACGCTTAACAGCACCACCATGCAGGCTTTACTACACATTCAGAACCCCAGCCCAGTGGCACAGCCGTGTCTTTAAAGACCTTACAAAAGCCAGCAGGGTTGGGGACAATCTGATCTCCAGGGGATGATGTTCCATAGGTAAAATGGTCTGTGGGAATGACTTTCCATGGACAGGACAATCAGCGTGTAAAATGTATCTCAGCCCACAGGAGAGAAAGCGTGGGAAACATTTCAGAAGGGACCCTCCCTAGTTTTTCAGAGAGTAAAAGGAAAGGAGGGGGGGAAATACTTTCAGACTTGCAAGATTCTTTTGACATAACCTTACAATAAAGGTAGAACTACTACTCCTGGTTGTGCTTCTTCTCTGGGCTACCTCACAGGGCCAACAATAAGGCAGGGGCCACGGCAGAAAAGGCTCTCTTCCTGGACCCCAGAAGATGACATTCTCTAACGGACGGGACCCAAAGCACGCCTCTCCTGACAACATCCATCCATCGCTCCCCTATGGGCAATTTCCACCTGTCAATGTTATTGCACACTGAGGACAAATGCAAACATTGCAGCCTGCAGGTCAGCATCTATTCCAGTGTTTCTCAACATTAGTGTGGACTTCAACTCCCAGAATTCCCCAGCCAGCATGCTGGCTGGGAAATTCTGGGAGTTGAAGTCCACACATCTTAAAGTTGGCAAGGTTGAGAAACATTGATCTATTCTGTGATCCTCGCACTGGATGACTCCAAAATGTTTGGCTCTGTGTGTGTGCGTGCCTGTGCGCATTTGGGCGGGCATTGCTGAATTAAGGAGCAAAATGGGCTGTACGCCAAGCAGTCTCTCCCCCCACCATAAATTCCTACCTTCCCTTCAAACCCCCAGCCCACAATAGCTACCCCAAAGCCAGCATAGCCCTGAATGCCATGGGAACTGCACCATGCTGATATTAGTGGCGGGATCCTGTTCGCTCCTAATCCAACAGATTTGTTTGTTTTCTAAGCCCCCTTATTTCCAACCCCCACAGGGAACATATGGGGCTTTTAGTCCAACCAATCTGGCCAACAGTGAAACTTTCCCAAAACACTACGAAGTCCCTGCCTTTATCTTAGGTAAACAGAGCAGGTGTACACAGAGGCAGTGCGCACGCTCGCCCCAACACCAACTGAAATTCAGACTCTGGAAGGCCAGCAAAGCCTCTGCAGCAGCGGCAAGCGTGTTGAAACATGGATTGCAATTCTTCAGCTCCGAGAATGTGCTCCCCACCGGGCTGCGACAATGCAGCTTGCAACCAGTTGGGCTGGACAAACTTCCACCAAAGATGGCTCAAGAGTGCAGAAATCTTGAGATGCTTTCGCACAGCCTGCCCAGGCACGCTACACTCCAAAGAGTGGGGGGTGTCCCTTTTTTCTGGGCTCCATACAGCCACAGGAAAGACTGCCAGGGACTGGCACGCCCCTGAATAAGCAAGGCCAGGACAAAAATTAAATTCCATTGACACCAAAGCTTAACTCAGAGGAAGGTGCATCAATGAATACTGCTATAATTTAAAAGTCACTCTTGAGTTGAGCTCATTTTCTTGGCAAGAGTACAAAAGTGGTTTGCTGTCACTCTTACAGGATGATTTGTTGACGTCCCACTTTGAAATCTCCTAGTGGCCTCCTATACAGGGACTAACCAAGTCCAACCCCGGTTAGCTTTTCTGAGATAGCCTCAGGGCAACTCCCAGTGGTAACAGTAACATATCCATGGAGTTTCCTTGGCCACAATATGGAAGGGATGGCCACTGTCTTCCTCCAATACTGTTTTTTGACTTCTCAAAGATTCCGTGCTCCTGATATTCCCTGTAGGTCTCTCATCCAAGTACTAACCCAGCCTGGCCCTGCTTAGCTTCCCAAGGTTGACTAAGTGCTGCCATCTAGCCCGACTAGTTCAATTAGCACCCATGAATTGAAATGTTTTCTTCTCCTAGGGCTGCAAATTTCAGGGTAACTTTTGGAGGGGCTCTGGGGACACACTCATGGTTTGGGTGGGCATGCAGCCCTGACCTAAAGCTGTTGCTCAGCCTTTGGCAGCTAATGTACATACGAATTTCAACCCACGCCAAGTCCCCACCGCCCACCCCAAAGCACTCCAACTACGTCCTGGTGAGGGTCACAGCGCAGAAGGCCTCTCTAATAACACGGAGGAACAAGGGGAAAGAGACAAGCACAACGCAGGACGTCATTTTGTGTCTATTTTAATTCTGGGCTCTGAACGCTATTAAGAAGCACACGCGTCAAGCAAGCGCCCTTTGAATAAATGACAAACAAGGGAACACAACGTCAGCATTCACGCAAGACGCGTAACCCGGGCAGGGGGATGACCCAGCAGCTGCATTCACCCCACAGGTAAAATGGGTTCCTTTTAATCCGGGTGAGTTTCATGCAGATTAGCATCTTGCAAAAACCGGGCCTGCGGGGTTATTGTAGGAGCGAAGGTATGGTACAAACCCAGGAAAATGATGATGTCAGGAATTGGGTTAAGCGTGTTGCGCAAACTCAGCCCAAGTTTGCAGAAAGAATGAGAAAAACGATGCCAAGGTAAGGTTGGACCTTGTTTGCAGTCCCCTGCAACAGGTACAGCCCACTTGCTCCCCACCCTGGCCCAGGCAGCTGGGAGGAACTGAGCCATCGCCTGTCCTGGAAGAAGAAAACAGCCCACTTGCAAAGCAGCTACACCCGTAGAACCCAAACCTATCTGTCTTGGATTCAAGGCATGACACTCTTTCCTTCATCAAGCTCTGAACTCTGGGATTACGACAGCCACTTTCTGCCTCTGTTCAGAAGTCCAACAGGTGTAGCCCCTCCCCACACATCAGCAGAAATCCAACAAGTGTAGCCTGCTCTTTTGCCACTACCGCAGCCAGGGTCACAGTCATGATTGGCACTGCCAACCAGTTTCCCCTCCCTTGCAAAGCCGTCACCCTGACCCTTTCGGCCAGAGACGGCAGGCATGTCTGCCCCCGCTTCGATTCCTATCCTTCCTGGTTTGTGGTCTCATCCTGACAAGAGAGATGGCTTGCAAATGAGATCATGCTGGAAGCCAGCTAAAACCTGCTCCTCCAAGCTCAGAGAATCCGTCCGCCCAGCTCTTGCAGCGGATCTCAAAAGCTGGCGATGAAACATGAACTGCTCGGTTCTGAACCCTCCTCTGGTTTGAGTTATTTTTTTTTTAAATCAGGACCGCTTCAGTCTAAAATGGGCTTCGTCCATTTGCCTCTGGAAAGCCCCAAATCGGGAAAGGCGACTCATCCACCCTCCCCACCAGCTCCGCTTGCAGAACCACTAAAGCCGCCGCGTGAGCACGGTTCTAGTCCTCATGACCCTCCCGCGGGGGGAGAGCTCGGATCTGCCCCGCGGGCTGGGGCTGGGAAGCGTCCGCCGCCACCCCCAGGTCCGGAGGCGCCCCTTGGAGAAAGAGGGGCGCCCCCATCCAGCCGGGGCTAACCCTTCCGGGAGACGCGCGCCTCGAAGCGCGCCCCGACGATTGCCCCGCATTTCCTCCGCGCCGCGCCCGGCACGGCCACCCAGCACCCCGCCTGTGCGCCACCCGGGTGCGGGGACGGAGCGGCTCCCGCCAGAGCCGGTTCTCCGCCCCGGCGGGCGGGCGGGCGGGCGAGCGCTGGCGCCTGCGCTCCCGGCGGCCGGCCGGCCGGTCTGTCTCTCCCCGGCCGCGGACTGGAGCTGGAGCTGGAGCTGGCGCTGCCCTCGGGGAGCGGCGCCGCCGCGCCCCCTTCCGCGCCCGGCCGCCAGGGCCGCGTCCCGACGCCCCGCCCGGAGCACGTGAGAGCCCGCCCGAGTCCCACGGGCAGGCGGCGCCCTCCAGCCGGGGACCCACCCCGGGGCCGGCCCGCCGGCCGGCCGGCGGGCGGGCGGGCAGGCTTCCTCGCGGGCAGCGCTCCGGGAGTGATTGATGGCCCGCCGGCGCAGCGCCTCCCGCGCCCCGCCAAGCCGGGCGGCGCCGGGCGGAGCGAGAGGCGGCTCCGCGGCCGCCCGCCAAGTCCCGGCCCCCTCGCAGTCCCCTCCCTTCGGTCAAACTTTTCCTCGCAGCGAAGCCGCTGCCGCCGCCGCCGCCGCCGCTGCCGCGAGGGCGCCATCTTTCCGCCCAGGCCAGCGCGCCCGCCCGCCCGCCCGCCCGCCACGGCGGAAAACGCCGGCCGGGTCCGGGGCGGCGCGACGCCGCCGGCCGGCCCGCGGCGCCTTCTCCCGGCAAGCGCCCGGCCGGGGCGGGGCTCCAAGCCGCCACGGGGAACGTCCAGCGGGGCCGGGCGGGCGCCCTTTGGGTCGCTTCCGACGCGGGACGGCCGGGCGGAGGGGCGCGGGAGCCGGCGGCGCCGCCCCGAGGCAGACGCGCGGGCGCCCCGGGCCAAGCAGCGGCCGCGGCCCGAGCGGAGCCGCGGACGGGGAAGCCGCCGCGCTCCGCTCGGGCTGCGCGCAGGAGGGCCCGGGCGGAGGAGCCCCGCCGCCCCCGCCCTGCAGCGCCCGTCCTGGGCGGGGGGCCCTGCAGGATGCCCGACCAGGAGCCCCCCGCGATGCGCTGCCGCCCCCGCCCGGCTCCGCCAGGCAGGAGGGGAAACACCCGCGCGCCGCTCTCGCCCCCGCCCGCCGGTGCCCGCGCCGCTCCGGCGCTGCGCTGCCCTGCGCCCCCCACGTGCCACCCGCAGCCGCCTCGCCCTCGTCCCCCGGGAAGAAGGGCCCGCCGAGGCGCCCGCCCGGGCTGGGCAACTTGGCGAGGCGGCCGCCGCCGCCTGTCAGCGCCGCTCTCTCGCCGGCGCGCCGCCGCCGCAGGCCCGGACGGGACACACCCACCCCTTCTCCCCTCGGCCACCCGACGGCCCAGGCCGGGAGCCCGGGCGGACGGACGGGGCGGGAGGCGCGCGCCGCCCGGCTCCGGACCCGCTCTACCTTCTGCAGAAGCTGGACTTTGCTTCGGCCGCCGCCGCCGCCGCCGGCCGCGGCGGGGCTCTGGCCGGCGCCGTCCTCGCAGCTCCTGCGCCGGGATCTCCTCCGGAGCGACGCCGGATCTTCCACCAGCACCGTGTAGACGGCGTTGCGGGCGGCCGCGCCGGCTGCAGAAGACGAGGCGGGCGAGGGGGACGAGGCGGAGGAGAGCGGCTTGCAGGCGGCGACCACCCCGCAGCACAAGCCGGCGGTCGGGGGGCTGCTGTCAGGGCAGCAGGGGGCCGCTGACGTCAAGCCCGGCGGCGGGGAGCAAATCCTGCCGCCGGGGGAGGCAGCGCGTTTGAAAAGCCGCGGCTTGGGCTCCATGGTGCGGAGCCGGGCGGGCGGCGAGCCCCTTCCCCGGAGCGGGGGCAGAAGCCGTGCAGGGTGAGCCCCGCGCGCCGCCGCCGCCGCCGCCGAGACTTTCCCTCCAGCGAGCGGCGCTCCCCGCCGGGCCACGCCCCCCTCGCCTGCCCCCGCCCCCGCCCCCTCGGCGCTGGGGCGAGCGGCGGCTGCCGGGTTGCTACAAAAAAAAGGGGGAAAACCGTCTCCGTTCCGCCTTCGCCGCACGCCATTGGCCGGGGCGCTGTGTCAACATTCCGAAGTGGAACGTTGCCCGGAGCCGGCTCGCGCGCCCATTGGCCGGCCGCCGTTGCCAATTGCAAACAAGGGAAGAGAGGAGGCGGGGAGGGCGAGCGGCCGAGCTCCCAGCCAGCCGCCGTCGCCTCCGCCTCCCCGCCTCCGCCTCGTCCTCCGGGTCTGCGCGGCTGAGCGGAGCGCCGTCCCGCTGCGGCTTCGCCTTGCTGCCGAGCCGCTGCTGAAGCCGGAGAGGCGGGTCCGGGGAGAGCCGGTCTCTCCAGCGGCCATCTTCGGCGGGGCGGCCGCCGGGCGGAGGCTGCCGGCCGCGGGGGAGGCGAGGCAGGAATCTGAGCGCGCTGAAGAACCAGAAGGCGCGGTTCCTGCTCGTTTGAAGGAGCCCCGAACGCGCTGGGGGGTTGGTTTGCGCGGAGCGGAAGCCCAACGCCGGCGGCTCCAATGCGAATTTTGAATTTTTTTAATGCATCCTTTCATGCGCCCTTTGCAGACGGTCGCAGTCTGCGCCTAAATCCGGCCTGGTTCCCGCTGCGGTTGGCAATCCGAGATCAGGCCGTCATTTTTTCCAGCCCCTGCACGCAGAAAGCGAGCTCATCAAGCAGAAGTCTAAAGCAGAACCCTGTTCGTTTGCGTAAGGAGAATCTTGCTTCTCCCACACTTTCTAAAAAGAGGAGCATGAAGTAATCTGTACCTGCAGCGTGAAACGCTAAAAATAAGACTGCATTGTCCTGGCAACTCCAGTGGAAGTTCTTAGATCAGCGTTTCTCAAACTTGGCAACTTTAAGATAGGTGGACTTCAACTCCCAGAATTCCCCAGCTTTCCTGCACAATGCAGATGGTTAGACATGCTGGCTAGGGAATTCTGGGAGTTGAAGTCCACCCATCTTAAAGTTGCAGATGTTGAGAAACTGCCTTTGGTCATCCCCTTCTGTGAAGGCTCTGAGACATTTCCAATCTAGGTCAGAATTCCCCAACGGAGTGCAGGTCCGTCCATCTGCAATTCCAATAATTCCTCACTAATCCGAAGCCAAAGATGGAAGTAATTCCAACGTAGTACTAGAAAACCTGACCTCTGGATTATGAGCAAAGCAACACCACGCAACTTTATTGTTCTGATCAAGTCAGGCCCATGAGGAGAACAGCACTACAGTCGCTCCAAGCTAGGATTCCCTAAAGCATCTTGAAAAGCTACAGAAGACCCAAAAGTAAGTGAAGAAATAACTGACTGGAGGCGGGGGGGGCGGGGGGGAAGCACCCAAAGTATCTTGCGAGGAAGGAATTTGCTTGCCTGATCAAGTTTTGGGCAACAAACTCAACCCACCACCTGCGAAAGTTGTGTGACGCTATTCGCTGCGTTGCGTAAGTGGATTTTCAAATTTTTGTGGAAAAGGCAACACATCAAACGGATTGTTACCATGTTGTGTGTGAACGGCTTTCCGAGGTGTGGAACAAGAGCTGAGAAATGTGAATGTGGGAGAAAGAGACTTCCAGCGCTGGGTTTTGATGAAGATGCTCAGAAGTCACCATGCGAGAAGATTCTTTGCTCCACGTTTGTGGGCCAGATCTGCCCTTCGACAAGTGGGAGGACCAAAGCAAATGGGGCATCAGGCAGCTGGAGACCGAGAAGAAGCATCGGAAAAGAACTCATGTCTTTGGGAATTGGACTTCAGGGTAAACAAACTGGAAAATTGACATTGGAACATTTGCAAATCTGGATCTGGCTCACACCTCTCTCATTGCCTTGGTTGATCTCCACAGAAGTGATGGGCCAGTGAAGAGAAACTGCTCCAAATGACTGATGGATCTAGATCAGGGTTTCTTAATCTCAGCCATGTTAAGATGGGTGGACTTCAGCTGGCTGGGGGAATTCTGAGAGTTGAAGTCCGCACAGCTTAAAGTTGTGGAGGTTGAGGAACACTGATATAGTCTAACCATCTGCACTGTGCAGGAAAGCCAATTAAGGCATCCAGGAGAGGTGGCTGTCTACTCTCTTCTTCAAAGCCTTCAGAGATGGAGAACCACAACCTCTGTAGGTTCCATTGTTGGACAGATCTTACTCTCCAGAAGTGTTTTCCTTCAATGAAAGATAGATAGCTATAATTTACAGCCGTTAGGTCTGGTCCTAGTTGCTGTGGCCACAGAACATAGTTCCTGACCATCTTCCCAGTAGTTTCCCTTTATGGAACTGAAGATGGCTATCATGTCTCCTAAATCTTTTCTCCAGCCTTAATATCCCCAATTCCTTCAGCCTGGCCTTAACGGTCATGTCAGAAACAGCACGGGTTGATGGGGTAGAGGTAATGCACCCATCCTGGTCCGTCAGGCCTCTTGGTGGTCTTCAGTATCCTGGGCTACTTGTGAAAATTGAGGATTGGAAGCACTGCTTTGCAATGGTTCTGCTTCTTCCTTAGAGCCTGATGGTGGCCTCCTTGTGGAACGTTGCTTCTGGCTTGCTTCTCTCCCCCTACTCTTTAGATACTCACCTCTACATAATTCTGGCTGGGTGAAGTCATCTCTTGGTTTGGGGAGATATTACCAGTATGCTGATGGTACTCAACTGTATGTCCCCACCCAAGGCTGGACCAGGAGTGTTGTGGAGATCCAGAGGGGATGGCCTTGTGTAAGTGATCAGTCTGGTTGATCTCCATTCCCAAATTTCTTCTGCATGGGGTTGCATCCCCCTAAAGGAGCAGGTCTGCAACTTGGGGTCCTCCTGGACTCATAGCTAATGCTTGGGCACCGAGGAAATGGTAGCCAGGAGGGCCTTTACCCAGCTTCAGCTGGTCGGCCAGTAAGAACAGTCACTCACACCTCATCACATCACTGCTAGACTACTGCACCACCCTTTACCTGGGGCCGCCCTTGAAGACGACTCAGAAGCTGCATTTGGTCCAAATTACAGTGACCTGACTTGTGATAGGTTCAGCAGTGGGACCTTTGTGCTGAGGTCAGTGCATTGGCTACCAAAAGGCTTCTCGTGTAAAGTTCAGACTTTCACCTATAAAGCCCTCTATAGCAGTATTTCTCAATCTCAGCAACTTTAAGCTGTGTGGACTTCAACTCCCCATAGCTGGCTGGGGAATTCTGGGAGTTGAAGTCCACACAGCATGAAGCAGCCAAGGTTGAGAAACACTGCTCTACAGTTTATCATCCTTGGACTCGCAGATCGTCTCCCCTGAGCAGAATCACCACCACCCTAATAGTCACCCCAGGAAGGTCTAAAATTAAGAGAGTGGAGGCCCTTCTTGACAGTAGCCCCCCTGTTACAGAACCCCTCGCCCCTTGAGTTTTACAGAGCTAGCTGTAAAAACCACCAATGGGTTTCGGGGCCACACCGGACTTGGGCTGAGGTTTTGTTTTAGAATGAAAATGGCACTCAGCCTTGGAAAGCCAGGAGGCTTTAGAAATGTTTAAAATAAATAAATAAATAGAGTTGAAAGCCCATCTTTGCTTTTCAAGCATTTATTGGCTGCAGTTCTACGACCTCGTTAAAAACAAAGGGGACGCTATTTACCTTTCCTGGAAAGGAATCAGGGGGCTTAGAAAGTTTAGGTAGTAAATCCAGGGAAGGGTTTGCATTGTGTATGGCAGGCGGGCGTGGTCGAGATCTGGCCCCGGGTCTAATCCAGCCGATGAAGATTGCATCTCCTTTCCAAGAGGCTCTGCTGAAGCCCTCAATGCCCCCCCTTTTCAAAAGAAGACCCCCCCCCAGAATACCGCTCCCTTTTTTTCTTTTTCTTTGCTTTTCCTATTTTCCAATATTGGCACTTCTTTACGATAATCGCTCTTCCTGCATTTAAAGGTGGCCACAATCTATCTTGCGATGAGAGTCCGAAGGAGCTGGCTAGTTAAGGGCCGAGAAGAGAAGTGGGTTATAACGTATATTACATATTATAATAGCACCCTTCAAATACCCGAAAAGATCTGGCACAGGGAAGGTCAGAACTGTTTCCTCTCATTGCAGGAGGAATGAGGACACAGAAGACTGGTTTAAATCCCAGGAAGGCAAATTCCATCTGAAAAAGAACTTCTGAACCGCGAGAGCAATTTAGCCCTGGAATAAAAGGCCAAGGGGGTGTGGGGGGGGGGTCCCCTTGGAGGGTGCATTCATACAGAGGCTGGACAGCCATCAGATCAGTGTTTCTCAACCTTGGCAACTTTAAGATGTGTGGACTTCAACTCCCAGAATTCCCCAGCCAGCCATGCTGGCTGGGGAATTCTGGGAGTTGAAGTCCACACATCTTAAAGTTGCCAAGGTTGAGAAACATTGCATCAGACTGATCTGCTAGAAATTGGGTTCCTGCATTGAGCAGAGGGTTGGACCATGGCCTAAATTGTCCCTACCAGCTTTCCGATTCTAGGAACATTGTCGTATGTATACATTGATTTATTGGCTGAAATTTTATTGAGGCTCTCTTGTAGTTAAGATGTTGAATACGGCCCAGGAGACCCCAGTTCTGTTTTACTCTCAGCCATGGAAACCCACAGGATGACTTTGGGCCGGTCCCTCCCTCCCTCTGAGCCCAACCTAATTTACAGGGTGGGCAAGGAAAAATGGAAGGCGGACATCCCTTGCTCCTGGAGAAAAGGCAGAAGAGACCTCAAATAAATACATATGTTAAGCTCAACCGGGTTGTTGGAAAACCAGCAGATTAAATCCAGGCGGGCTCCCCCCGCGACGACGATCATTTCGCTCGTGCGTCATTTCTCTGTTTGTGGGTCTCTAAAATAAAACCGCCAAAGTGTATCGGATTGCAGCAGGCCCAAATGTGATAAATCAATAAAACAAAACGATAGCCAAATGCTGATAGATCAGGGCCCTGTGATCTGGATGGGATCTGCGAAAGCCTCTGTGTTTCAGGGACCAAGAAGGAATCTCTTCCAGCATCAGCACCCATTTCTTATTAAAGGGGCTTTCCTATTGTACGAAGGTAGCCTGTACGGTCTGCTAATTCCCCAAGCGCCAGTACCAGGAAAATCAGAGTGCAGCTTGCATTTTAGGGGATCAAGACACAGGACAGCTTTCCACTCCCTTGACACCCATCTGAGCAGCCTGTAGACAGGACTCGCGAGCCAGATGCTTTTAACACACTCCTGCCCCGCCCCCAAGAAGCAGAAAAAGCAGATTATCCTCAAAACCCTGCAGCAGATCAGCCGCTCTGTCTACCTGCCCATGGATGGGTGGAGAAGGCAACAGATGCATTATTGAGCCCCCCCATGGTTGGCTTGGAAAGGGGGGGACAGCGGAAGAACTAATGCAGAGTGGAGCAGACCCCCAGCGTATGGCAGAGCCCACCTTTTCCATTTTTCTTAAGCAGGGAGGGAAGTCCCTTTGTTTTCCAAATTATACTATCTTTTGGAACTTGGCAGTTTGTATTGTTTTGTTTTTGAGCTGTTTTCTGCCTCACCTGTCCCTTCTTTCAAGACTGAGAGAGTGGAGAGTGGGGAAGGGAGGGCTTTTTAGGGGTTACAGTCCTGGAGGGGCCCTCCATGCCAGCCCCTGCATGTTCCAACGGGGGGGGGAGCTCCTCACATCTTTCCATCGCCTCTCTTTCAGCTTCAGTGCCACGTTCGCTGCCCTCAGCCAGCACCCTTACAGCTTCCCAATCATGAGGACTAGAGCCTTGATTGAAAGACAGACTTTTGTATTCCCCAGCTCCTTTGGGGACTGTTCTGTTCGTCTGAAGCCAAGGTTTGTCCACGGACCATCCCGCCAAGAACAATTCTTTCGACTCTGGGGCTCTGACTTCTGGTTCTTCACACCTGGGTAGGAAGGCAAGCAGCAGACGTGCCCCAGTTTCTCCTCCAGCCGGGAGCTGTGTGGTCTTGCTTACATGCTCTTAAAAGGGGTGGGAATTCAAACTGGGGAGGGGGCACGAATGGTGCAAAGGAGAAGAAAGCCAGCACTGCTGATTGATCTCTTCTTCCACAACCAACCCCGTCTCTGTAAGAGCCGAAGGCCGCAGCTCCTCCGCCAGCAAATTGGATTAATAATTAAGAATTGTTATCTAGGTGCGTAGGGTGAGACCCGTTCCTTCTCGCTGAGACCAAAGCCAATTTTTTTTTCCTTGTTTAAGCAACTCCTTATCCCTCCCTTGCCCCCCAGTTACTTTGCTTTTATGTTTTTGAAGGGCCGGGATCTCTGCATCTTGCCAGCAGCCAAAGACCTCTCCCCCCACCCATCCTGCAACAGGGAAGCCTTGCAACTGCCTTTGCCCGGGGAGAAAATCTGGCGATTCCATGGATACACCCATTAGTTCTCTTAGCAGCAGCATGGAAAGAGAGTACCACTGCGTCTCTCTCTCTCTCTCTCTCTCTCTCTCTCTCTCTCTCCCACCCTCTCTCCCACCCCCCTTCCCAGTCTGCTTTCCCAGTGGCCTCCCATCCAATTATTGCCTGGGGAGTTCATGGACACACCCATGTAGTTTTCTTGGCAAGAATAGCATACAGTTTGTAGGGTTTCCTGGTGATCCCCTATCCAAGCAATAGCCAACAGCCCACCTGCCTGTCTCCTTTTGGACCATTCCTTGCCACTCACTTTTCTATCCCTTGCTTCCTCTTGCATTTGCTGGCCCTGATGCCACCCGTGAAGAGCTGGCACCGGATGTGACATCTGAGCGCCCAATGTGCATTTTCTCTGTCCTCAGGGTGGCTGTGTTTGCGTGATGCACTTACGCATGGCTCACTGAACCATGATCCTTCCAGCAGCCCAGCTGGCTGGCTTCACACACAGCCTTGAGCCCTAAACTAGCCTCGGCCTAGGTTCTTCCAAAACAAACTAGGATAAATTGTGGGCGTTGGGTTCAATGATTCAGTGAGTCGTGCAAAAGTGCCCAGGAAGGAACAAAGGAAATCAGCTTTGGCCACGTCGGTTGTGCAAACCTGGTTCCTGTGTTTAGTTGGTGATGAAACTCAGAAAATGGATTAATTAGAAAACCACATTAAGCAGGTTGTGTAAATTTCACTAACGGTAAACCACTATGGCTGGATTCATGACACACACCTAACCTGTTGCACGCTGAAGCAGAAATTAACCCAAAGGGCTGCCTTCAGACAACTCACTAAGCTACCTAAACTTTACCAAGTTTCAGGGTTGCAGTCTTAGCTTGTCTGGGGAGTGCAGTTAAAAGGTTAACGAGGCACTGACCAAGCTAAGCACATTGTGCGAACACAGCTGCTGGAGTCCTCTGTTCTTCTGGCCGGCTGAAATGGGAATGTGCGGTGAACAGGCTGCAGAAAAGCCACGTTCAGAATATTTCCAGTCTGGGGTTACAGGAAATCTCACACACATCTGAGTGGAGGGAGACATGTGTTTCTCCAACACGCTGTTGGCACGGGCAAGAAATCTGCTTTCTCGGAGGAGCATCCAGATGTGCAAATTCCCACTCGCATCTCTACCGGGGTGGCGGGGGGGGGGGGAGGAATTACTGTCTTTGTAAAGTAAGGTTACTTAAGGACTCTCCAAACTATTTCAATACGTTTTGGTCTTAACAAATTCCACGGAGACCAGAGCTAAAAATGATTTATTAAATTTAAAGCAACGTGCCCTTCCTGTGAAAATGTCATTGCAATAGGTCCCTTTTCGCTTCTTGTAAGAGCTGTCTTTAAAAACCGAGATCTCATGTTGTTACGGTTCTTGTTCTTTCTTCCCCATCGTTAAATTATACCCATGTTTAGGGTTAGTCCAGACATTCATCGTCGTTTACGGTTTCACGTATTCTCTTACCGTTTCCTCTACCGTTTATGGAGAATCTCGCCCAGGGCGACAAGGCAACCTTCTTGCAGGCGGCGGAAACAACTGGCTTTCTCGTGGGGGCTGAACTGCAACTCCCATCAGGCCTTGCCAGTGGTGAGGGATGCTGGGAGTTGTAGTACAAGCAACATCTGGAAGGTTGCCAGTGAGAGCCCCGCGCGATGCTCCCTGCAGTCCCTCCCCTCCAAATCCATGAGGACTGGGGAATGCTGAGACAAACACACAAGGATGCCAAAACACACAACGTCACATAGCACGATGGCCTGGTTCACACGACTTGCCAGCATCTGGGCTGGGTTTCCACCAAGATGAACTACTCAGCCCCATTTTAACCCATCTTAATCCCACAGAAAGCTCTTTGGCTCAGTTCATAAGCGCTGCTTTGCTATTATTGTTGAAACCTTCCAATATAAATTATATCAGGTTTTAGAAATGCCCCCCCAAAAACCAAGCCACCGGCGTCAGCCTCCGGTCACTCTTTAGGTTTGGTAGCAGGAGGTTCCACAGAGGGTGGTCCAGAAAGTCAAGATGGAGGTCACTGAATGCAGAGCTTCAGTTGCAGCGTCACGGCCTCCATCTTGACTTTTTTGACCAACCCTGCAGACATCCCTGCACCGCGGAGATGGCAAAACCAGATGTTTGCACCGAACCAGCCCCAGCTGCACCTGGGCGTTTCTGCTTGTGAAAATGCCAGTCGGATGCATCTGGGGGCCGAACCCGGAGATTCCTGAGAGAAGCTGGGAGCGCGGCTTCTCTTCAAGCATTTCTTTTTCCCCTCAGCAACGGAGCGCCTCTCAGAGCCACTGTTGGCACTGCTGGCAAACAACATAATTTCTTTGGGAAATTAATTACCGTCTGGGGTCACCTGCTCCCTCGGCCCTTCGGTCGCCAGGTTTATCTGATGTGCTCAGCCCCCAAGAACAAGGCCAGCCTCTTCTGCGAGGCGGCTGCCTGGTTTGTAACTGGCCCGGCTAAGCCAGTTGGGCGAGCGCAAAACATTATTGTAAAATGCCATAAAATCTCTGCCAGAGTAGTACATACAGTATTGCTTCATCCTTCGATTAGTGGGGAACGTTGCCTTTTCCAAGAGGGATAAGTTACACATTTCCAAAAGTCATTCCTTAACATCCAAAATAATACCACTTTTCCAATTTCTCAATACAGGCAATTGGAACTGGAATTTCTGTCACTAAGCAATGCAGTTGTAAAGTGTGATGTCATGTGACCGCATTGCTTAGCAACAGCAGTTCCAGTAGTCCCTGTTGTGGTCATTAAGTGAATCACCACCTCTCAATAAGGGAGGACCTCACGTGACTGCCTTTTGAGACCTCCTGCCAATTTCCCCACTGACTTTGCTTGTCATGAGGCGACCCCATGCCTGCAGGACACTGCGACGGCCACAACTTTGAGGAACGGCCATAAGTCTCCTTTTTCAGCACCGTTGTAACTTTGAACAGCCGCTAAATGAGCAGTCAGTAAGCAAGGGCTACCTGTATTTGATTACATGGTTATTTATTAGTAAACTGGTGACTACTGATAAGCTTAATATATAAGGTAGATTTTTAAGTGTGTGTGTGCGCGTGTGTATTTCTTAGCCTGGGTTTTTTTCTTTTTTTCTTTTTCTGTTTTTAAAGTTTACAGACTGTGTCTTTCTTTTTTAAGTGTTTACACTTAAAAAAGAAAGAAAGAAAGAAACAATCTGTAAACTTTGGGGTTTTGTCTATGTTTTGATTTTTTCCCCTGAAATTAAATAAAACAAAACAGCGAGGGCTGTCTTCCAACACACTTACCTAGATTACCATCTTCACTCCTTTCCTGGGTGTCTGTATTCCACACCTTGGCACAGAAGCAGAAATGGTCGTGGACGATGGTGCCCGTTGGAGTGGAAATCCTGGGGCTTCCAGGGCTTTTTAGACAAAGGTGCCAGGGCAGGCCTTCGCCCGGTTTTTGCACATGTTCGTCCCGTGCAAAAAAATAAATAAATAAACCACTTAGGGGCATTTCCGACACCAGCGGGTTTCCCATCTTTGACACTATTCTCTGAGTTTTCACAACAGTTTCTTGGGCACAAACTTTTTCTGCCCTTAATATTAGGGGAAAAGGCAGATCCCTAGCAAGGGCGGGAGGAGAAGAGAAGAGCAGAAAAGCAGAGCAATTAACCAGCGAGCCGCGAATGTCTTGCCAAGAAAATTAAAAAGGCAGATTTTTCACCACCGGAAAAATGACACCGCTGCCGTTTTTTCCTCGTTTATCTTCCCCGCTCTTCCTTTTCCCTTAAATTACAATCAAGCAAACCAGCCTGCCCCCCCACCCCTTTTTTCTCTTTACTTTGCCTTCCTTACAGCTCTTGTTTAATCTTTGACATAAAAACGCTGATCAGGCTTTTTTTAAAAAACATTAAATATTACACAATGGCAAATACAGGAGTTTCGCAAGAACCTCCGATGCAAAGGACAGAAAGCCGTTCAGACTCTCCCCAGCCCTGGTTTTCCAGCCTCCCCTTCCAGTCTGGGAGTTTTCTCCATTCGATCCCTCTCTCGGCTTCCACTAATGTAGACTGGAGTTCAGGCTGGAGAAAAATAAATAATATCTTTATTGTTATTTTCTCTTTCAGACCCTTCATGATAAGTGGGCTTCAGAGCTTCAAGCCACCCAGCCGTTGTGGGTTTCCATGCACCCGCTGCATATTAAGCGGTACGGGCATACCTTTGGAAGCGATTTTGTACTGAATTACCGAATTGGAAGGGATCCCAGTGGTCATCTAGTCCAACCCCGTCCGGTCCAGGATTTACTAGAGCGCCTCTGAGAGAGGACCCTTCTGTTGGCCGCTGGCAATCTGGCTCTTGAAGTCCAAAGTGCAGGGAGGCTGCAGAGGTGAAACCGCTCCAGAGGTTTAGGGTCAGCATCCTCCCAACTCTCGAAAACCTTTCACGCACGGAAGGAGATTCCCAGGGCCTCCAGATGTGCTTGAACTGGGCTGCAATTTCATTATTTTTTTAATTTGATTTTTTTTAACAAAACAACCTTTAAAAAAATTCAAGTGTAAGGGGGAAAAAAACCAACCCAAACAAACTAAAAAGGTGATTGATTATGTGCCATCCAGTCATTTTCTTTTTTTTTTAATTAAACTTTAAAAACCAAAAGATAAAAACTAACAAGAACTAATAATGGAAAAACAGAATAGAAGAAAAGAAAGTGTAAAAGGAAAGCAGAAGTGCAGGAAAGAAAAAAAAAAGAATGACTTTTGGCATCTTTTACAGCAGATATAAGTAAAACATGCTTAGTAAGATTACTAATCTTAATAAGATTAAGTTGTAATCTTATGCTAAGATTACAACTTAACATCCATTTTTTATAATCTATTAATTTTACTAATCATTAAATCCATATATCATAATTTCATTTTTTTTGTTTCTGTTTTCCAGTTAGCGTTAAAATTAGTCAGTGTCTTTTCTCTAATCAGAGCTGTCAATTTCGCATCATCAGGTCATTTCCGACTCCTGGCAACCAACTGATAGATTTTCTTCACGATGAAAACTAAAAATACAAACTAAGAAAGAAAAGGAAGAAGAAAGGAAAACAAATTCTACTTTATATTTTATACTTATCAATAGTCACTGGTGTACTAATGAATTCATTACTATAATACGAACAGTACCAAATATTATTGTAAAAATTTCACAAAATCTCTGCCATAGTAATATATATTGTGCATCCTTTGATTAGTAGAAAATATTGCCTTTTCCAAAACAGATAAACCGCACATTTCCGACAACCATTCCTTGGCATCTGGAATAGTATCACATTCCAATTTCTGCATTTTTTACTAAACCATCCCCCGCCACAAAAAAACCCCATCGATAGCCTACTTTTCATCAGACCCTGCTCCCCCACCTCTAAAAAACATTTGCCCCTTGGATAAGTTGTGGTTTATTTTCATTCGGTGCCAAAAAAATGCCACCGACTAAATGGCCGAGTGCTGTGTGGCTCGTAAAATCACTGGATCAGGCGAATAAACCTCGAGAGAAGAGTTCGGGTATCTCCCATTACCAAAAGGGGCTTCCAATTAGCATTAAAATTGGTCAGTTTCTTAAAATTAGTCAGTGCGGTTTCTCCTTCGTGAAACAGACTCTGGAAATATGTCACATTTTTGCCTTGCAAATCCTACAACCTGGAGTCCTTGTGAGTGATGATTTGACCGCCACACCACACACCTAGTCATTCTTGCAATGCCCTTGTTTGGAGTCAGATCCGTTTCTGGGGCTCCTTCTAGGCCCTGCAAAATCCGGTTTAAAGAGTAGAAATTGGGGTCACACATCTCACATGCAGAATTTCTATAATACGTCGACTGTGTGCACTCATCAAGTTTAATCTGGTTAATGGATGAACCCTTGATTTGTGATTTAGCTCAGTGGGGGTAAGATGCAAAAAACAGGAGCAGAGATTACGGTGGATGGATCTCAAGTTAATATCTCAGCATGTTCCGCCCTCGGATGCAGACCACGTCGCTTCCCAAAGGTGCAGCCCCGCCTGTGAGATGAAACGGGGCCCCTTATCGATCTCTTCCCAAATTGCAAGCAATCCCATTATATTTCTGGGCCGGCTGGATTGTATCTGCAGACAGGGAAATGCCACTTCATGGCACCAAATGCCGCTTTGGGCCGAGCAACGTGCCACTACCTTGATCTGAAGGGGGAGGCTAGGCTCTCGCTGGACGGAGGTTCTTCACCCACCTCCCACCTCCCTGTAGTGGCAAGGGGGGTGGCATGATTTTGCCAAGGTGCCCAAAATCAAAGCTGCCAGAACATCAGCCTCAGGAGCCTGGAGATTTGGGGCGCGTGAAAAGGTGAGTGCAGCGAAGGCTGGTTGTGGGAAGAGTTCACAGCAGAGCGAGGAGCAGAGAAGGACACAAACTGTGGCATGGAAGTCCCACAGGAAACTCCACTGGGCGTTGCCATCCTGACTAATAGACTAGTAGCCAATGACCACTTTAACAGCAGCTGTTTTTTGCAGATCGCTTTTCAATCCTGCAGCCTGGCAGCCCCGGCTAGATCTTGTGGCAGCGAGTTCTGCCACTTGAGCTCTGCTAAAGGAAGCCAGACTTCCTTCGGTGGGCTTGGAATCGCCCCCGTCCGGGGGTTGCCCCCAAATTCTAGGACTCTGGGGGAGGAGAAGAAACGTCTTGGTGAACTCCTCCACCTTCTGACTTTCAGGGCGGGGCCCTTCAAATCATCTCCCATCCGCCTATTTTCAAGCAAAAATCCCCCATTGTTGCATTATTGGCCAATGGGGCTGAATGCATTTTTCCATAGCTCCGGCTTCCACGGTTGCCTTTTAACCCCGTGTTTTGATATTGTAAGAGGAGAAAAACATCCACGTGTAGCACATCTTCCCTTTGGAACGACAGTTTTTGCCTCCCCTCTATATCCCCCACTTTCTACCTTTTTTAGGGGCGAGGTCACAGTGATTTACGCTACCCGGAGTTCTTAGAATTGCTTAAGCCGCGCAGAAGGGTGTCGGAAGGCACTACATCAGTGCCCTGCTCTTTTGCTTTGTTTCGCTTATTGTGTTTTGTTTAACAACAAATCTCACCTAAATATAGTACAAAGGGCTATATTTAGCTCCGCGAAAAGAAACACCTTTCAACTGACGTTTCAACTTACAAGAAACGGAGCTTGTCGGAAAGCCACAGAATTTGCAGAGTTCACGGCACGTCTTGTGGAAGTGCGGGGAGCAAATTATTCAATTCTGATTCTCCGTTGCAAAAAGACTTCTCTCTCCCAATTTACTGATGCGCCTCTGGTTATCCCTAATCTGCCCTCCCTCTTTTTAAATGCAGTTGATTAAACCTATGGGGATTGGCTGGTAGAAGGGAAGAAGACTTCCTTCGGGTTTGTGAAGGAATGGCTCAGAAACGTAGGCCAAAAATCTGCTAAGCGTCACTTTCTCTCAGCCCAACCCACCTCACAGGGTTGTTTTGGGGAAAATACATGGCAGGAGTACTAGGTATGTTTGCCACCTTGAGTTAGATATAAAAACGGTGGGATAAGAATTAAATTATTATTATGGTTGGTCGCACAGACAGCCAGATGTTTAGTCTGGTTTTGGCATTTTTATCCCCCATCGAGTCCTTCCCAAGGGCCTGGGACAGGCAAACGTTGCTGTTTGATGGTGTTAGAGGGATCATCGTGGGATGGAAGCTGTTCCAAGTAAAGCTGCCTTTTGCTTTTATTATTATTAATTATTATTATTATTTCTTACGGAGAAAGAATGACATGAAGAGAGTTCTAGAAAAAGTCATTTTATTTTAGCAAGGCAATTCTTTCCCCATATTCCTAACCCTTATGGTGGGTGACTGGTGGACCATAATCCCTTTTTTCAGCTGCTCATGCCCTGTAGAACAAACAGGTATAGGAGTGAAAAAGAAACTAGAATTTCTTTTTGGAAAGAGATCTTTTAAGCATTATGCTTTCCCACTTTTTTCCCAGAATTAAATTGTGCATAAATGCATTGCACACACTGCCTTCTTGCTGCACGGTGCATGTGGCCTTTCCAGTCCATGATTACTGAGGTTAGTTGTTGTTCAGTCGTTAAGTCGTGTCTGACTCTTCATGAACCATATTGCGCCAGGCCTTTCCTTCACTGCCTCCCTGAGTTTGCTCAGTTTCATGCTCATTGCTTCGGTGATGCTATCTAACCATCTCATCCTCTGCCGTCTCCTTCTCCTTTGGCCTTCCATCTTTCTACTGAGGTTAGACATATATCCATATTTTCTAAGTGGCAGTCCTCACTGACCACCAGGCCCTATGTATCATTTAAATGGGAAAGGATTTATTCCCCAAAAATCCTGAATAGAAATACAGCTTTGATCTGTGGTCCTGAATTTCAAGGCTAATGAACGTGTACAAAGGAATGGGCCTGATCCACACGGATCATAGGCTGAAGATTAACTCCCCAATATTGTCTAATTAAATTGTGTTGCAATTCCACGCTCAGTTCCCTGCAAACCAGGCATCTAGAGCAATGGTTCTCAACCTTGGCAATTTTAGGACGTATGGACTTCAACTCCCAGAATTCCCCAGCCAACATGCCGCCTGGGGAATTCTGGGGCTTGAAGTCCACACGTCTTAAAGTTTCCAAGGCTGAGAAACCCTGCTCTAGAGTACCCCTGGATAGACATCTGAATAAACTTGCACAGGCTTGCACCATTTATAATGCTTATATCTGGCCCTTCCTGCAAGGAACAACTCCTTATTACCTTCCCACAACCCTGTAAGGTAGACATGGGATCAAAAGAAAGCACAATTACCCGTGGGATCTCTGGTTTTGCATAGGGATTAGAAGTTGACTTGAGATGAGTTGGGACTACTGACCCTAAAATTCCTACAATGAAAAAAGGGGGGTTTAGTTCACATATAAAAAAACTCAAAGGTAAACAGGATGTTCTCAGTATTTGGAGTCATTGATTTATTTTAGGAGATTATATGCGCCCTCTGGTGGTGGTTAGCATAAACTGCCAGCAGAGTTTTTACTGTTCCTTTCTGTTTGATTTCTCAAAGTTTGGGATGCAGTTCCTTAGCACCCTGGATCAAATTAGAAGCCCTAAAATTGGTTTAGAACAATGTTTCTCAATCTTATCAATTTTAAGATGTGTGGACTTCAACTCCCAGAATTCCCCAGCCAGCATGGCTGGCTGGGGAATTCTGGGAGTTGAAGTCCACACATCTTAAAGTTGCTGTGGTTGAGAAGCACTGGTTTAGAGGAAATTGATACATCCTTCCACCCTGAAGAGAGTACTAGTTTTTCTAGTTCCTTGCTGATTTTTCATCAGAGAAGACTTTACTTTTCTTATTCTAAAAGACAGTGTATTTGGAAATACAGTGTTTGAGCATCATTATATGCCATTGCTACTGCTTTCCAGTAGTTGCATTCACATCAGACACTTAACCTGGTTACTGAATTAATCTACAGGTGTGGATGCATGTTCCTCCAGGCCTTAAGTCAGCAGCTGGGTCTGGATGGGGAAGAAGGCTTGGCTCCACCCTGGCAGTGGGTTTTAGGCCTGCCAGATCTAGAGATTTTCTATTGCTAACTCTGAAGGGGTTTACACTACTCCTGGCAGAGTTTGTGCACAATGTGGGGGTACCCCTGGACTGGTGGTTCCTGCTCAAGAAGCAGGTGGCAGCCACGTTGAGAAGAGCCTTCGACAAATACATCTTGTGCTTCTGTTGTGCCCATTCCAGAGAGGGAGGCACTGGTCATAGGCACTAATGCCTTAGTCCCCTCCTAATTGGACTATTGCAATGTTGTCTGCATGGGGCATTATATGGAGGAAGAAGGCTAAACAAGGAGCCTTCACAGAGCAGATGGAATTAAAACTGATGAAAGAATATGGGATGAAACTGAAATAAGGGAATGCGAGAAAGAGTTTTACTTTTTAGAGATTTGTATGGGACTGATTGTCAGGTTCAGCCCAAAGAACTCCAAGAGACAATGCAAATACAGTTCTGTTGCGATTATTAGCTCCAACCTCAAGACAGAAATCTCCCCAGATTGAACCCTAGTTCCCAAGCCAGCCAGCCACAACACCGTGAATTCCTTAGGGAGATGCCAGCTCATCTTCCTGAACTTCCCATGCTCCTGTTGGGGGCTAAGAACACGCTTATCTCCCTGAGCCTGGCCTTCATAAGTCCACTCCATCACACTGATAGTGATATGTCAAAGAGTAGAATTGAAACAAGTGCGATAAATATTAGGAAGCAAGAGAAGAATAATGAAAGGGAGGTTGGAAATGCTGCGAGAATGTTGAAAAAGAATAAGGCTGCAGGTGTAGATGGTATAATGTTTATATATGGATGTTGCAGGTGTAGATGGTATAATGTTTATATATGGATGTTGTTTGCTCATCGAAGGAATGGGCCTCTTGCTTAACGAGGTGTGTAAAGACTGCATCAGTGTCTGAGAATTGGAAGAACCCTTTTATCGCTCCTGTATCTGAGGGGAAATGAGCAAGAGTGAATGCAAAAATTATAGGGGGTGAGTTTGTTAAGTGTGCTTGGGATTGAGAGGGCTAAAGAGGGGACACTGAGCAACATTCAGGAAGTGCAATGTGGCATGGGCTATACGGACCAGGTTTCTGCTCTTCCACAGTGAGAAGTACAGGAAAATGAAAGAGGAAGTGTGTTGATTTGGGGAAAGTGCACAAGAAAGTGGATATGCTTGAATTATGGAACTATGATGGATAGCAGTCGTGAGGATGCTCGACCCCCAGCGAGAGACAGGGAGGGAGGGGAAGTAGATTGGGTACCCCCTCCCAGTAGCAGTTGACATCCGGGATTGTAATGAATGGCACGAGCGGGCAAGATTCTGGAATGGAAGTTCAAGGTTGTCAGGAGGGGGGAGAGACACCCCGGGGCAAGCGCCTCCTCGGCCCCAGCAAGAGTGTGGGAAGGCGAAGAGGATGAGGCTGGCCTCTCCCTGGAGTCCCACGGGGTACAGCCACTGGTTGCTTTGGCATAGGTTGAGTCTGGCGAGATTCTGTCTATTAGGTGCGGGCCAATAAAGGAACTGAACCGCACTGGATTGCCTCGCTGCTCTTCTTGGGCTGACCCTGACAGGGAGTCTCTGTTGGCCTTCAGGGGTTCTGCTCCACGAGTGGCCGGCTGTGAGACCCTGTCCCTGAAGTTGGGCTCGCGAGAACAGCTGGGATTGGTGCTGCTCTACCAGCTCCTCCCTGGAGCCTCACGGAGTATATTCTATAGGAGGTGTAGATAAATTTAGTCTGGCGAGATTCTGTCTATTGGGTACAAGCTAATAAAGTGTCTGAACTGTACTGGGTGACCTCGCAGTAGTTCTTGGGCTGAGCCTGACAGGAACATTTTGTTTAGAAAATGGACGTGGAGGTTGGCTGCTGGAGGAAATACATAAAATTTCCTAAACTGATAATTTGCTGAAATCAGGAGTGATCTTAAGTATCTTACAGATGTCTGAACATTAATAGGATTAAGTCGAAAGCCAACAACAATATACATTATTTAGCCACCAAGAAAGAACCGTAACACATATAAACATTAGCCACAAAAACAGAGAAGGGAGAGGACTTCCAGGGCAGGGATGGTGAACTGAAGATGTCTCTGCAAAAGCCGAGCCGACAACTGCAGCGAAGACCCAGGAATCCATGAGTAGACCAATCCCTTGGAACCTCTCTGGATAAGGAGAGGATGGCAGATCACTCACATGTGCTCTGGACAGCTGCTTCTCACGAGGAGACCACAGGACAACGGTTTTCCATGGATTTGAGCACCAGATGATTACGGGATCAGCCATTTTGCTTGCAACTGCAGTGGAGACTTTTAAAGGACACCAAGTTTGCAAACCTCACCTTTTAATTACTTTCAGAAATTGCTCATTAATGATTTCTAAGCTATTAAAGACCTTTGGACCGACAAGTCTGAAAACACTGAGAGAGTCTGCCTTCAGTCCTGAAGAAAATTTTAATCATAAGCTTAAGCACTTAAAGAATCTGAAATAAATAGCAAAACACTAAATAAGATTTTGATCTTAGAAAGTTATAAATGGACTAAGAGTCCAGATAAAATTGTAATATTAAAACTTTTACAGTAAGATTTTGGAATTAATTATAAAGTACAAATAACTTCTTGAGGGACATAGTTCCTGTTTTGGTTTTTCAAGACTTAACAAAGATAAGCAATTTTATGATTTCAAAAACTGGACACTAGAGGGGACTAAAGATTTTAGGTAGAGGAAAGATATACAGGTCTGTAAGAAGATGCAAAATGTTATGACAATAAAAATACTGAAGGAGACTTTTGAAGAATGGAATCAGAAAATAGTAGCCACAATATCAACAATGTCAGTAATGATATCTGCTTCTATGGATAGATTATGTCCAAAAGATGTTATTGAAGAAATGACAGATGTAGAACAAATTTTATCTGACAAGATAGAGATGGTAATTGAAAGTGGATGTACAACTGACAGGCCAAGAGAATGACTTAGAAAAAGATGTTTCACTGGATCTACAAAAGAAACTGGCTGAGGTTTTAAGATTTAAAAAGGAAACACAAATGACAAATCAAGAGAGTGACCTGGATAATTCTTTCCTACTGGATCTACAAAAGAGGCTTGTTAAAGCCTTGAAGAACTCTGTGTGGTGGGACAAAGAAGAAATGAAGAGAAATCATATCTACAAGAATATTTGAATAAACTAAAGATTAAGGCTGTTAGAAGTAAAAGTAAGGAATATAAAGTTGGTTTATTTGATCAAGGTTAAAACAAAATATGTTGTTATTTCTGGCAACCCTTTACAGACTTTCTGCTGACACCAGGACTGAAAAGGTGATGTTTTATGGATTTGTTTATAGATAAGAGATGGGATCTGGGATGAAGAGATAAATGTTGGTAACCTTAGAGGGAGTGAAGAGTCACTAAATTTGTTTATACTTGTTATGATGAAGTTTTGAAGACACTTCTTTATATATTTCTTTTCTCTTTTTTTATTATATTCTTACTGTTCTCTTCCTTCTCTCCTTTTTCTTGTACTTTTTACTCCTTCTTTCTATTCTCTCCCCTTTCTTTAAGTTTAGTTTGTATTAGATTTTACTATTATAAACAAAATTCTTAATAAATATTATATATGCAAAGAGAGAGAGAGAGAGAGAGAGAGAGAAGGGAGACAGAGATTGAGAAATTCCTGGTTTTCTTCCAGATTTAGAGGGTGGGCAGACACCGCTGGAAGAAGGGGTTCTGTAAATAGGCAGGTCTTGATCCATAAAGGACTTTAAGGGGGACAACCAGCACCTTTAGTTGCACCCAGAAACAAACTAGCCACCAATGCAGCTCTCAAGCAGAGTTTTTGCACTGAGAAATCAACTGCTGTCCTTAATTCATCAAGCTGCTTCTAAACCAGGAGCAGAGAACCCTCTGCTGGTATTTCAGGCTGACCATCACCAGAGGGCACCAGATATCCGCAATTGATAGCTCCAAATCGTGAGAACATCTTTTTCTCCTTGAATGTTTAGGATTATACATAATTCAATATTAAAAAAAAAAAATTAGGAAATCTAATTTCAAGACTTTTGGAATCAACTTCCTATTTCTGAAAGTCCCAGCTGAAGTTTCTGGATGGTCTTCAAGGGAACTAATGTTCAAACAAGAGATGACCAAAGACTGGATGACCATGAATCTGGTCTCCCAAACCAGGAAAACCTGTAACTGGGGCTGGATGGAGCCAAACAAAGACCCTCCAGGACCTGTGAGTCCAGAAGGATCCCCAGATTACAGACCACCTCTGGAGAACACGACCTTATCCCAAAGCTGAAAATGGGACATCTGTAGAATTTGGGTGCTTCTGCTCACAGCTTCAGAGATCTTTCTCCTGGAACTGTTGGCATTTCAGCCATCTTCACATCTCATGTTCTATTTTGGGCAGCATTTTTCAACCCTTTTTTAAAAAAAAAATTCTTGCTTTTCACTGATTTCCCCTTTCTGTGTTGCCAGAAAAACCCTGCACCCATGGGGTGCAGGGGAGAAGCCCAGATGTGTCATGAAAGCCCCACTCCTCTTTAGGGTGTCAACACTTAGCAAAGATCCAGGGTTTGAGAGCTACCCAAGACCTCTCTTTTCAAGGAACCAGCTGAGATCGGCAGACAAACCTTTCCTTCTTTGGACAAACCTTTGATTCTTGGGAGAAGAAAAGAAAGGAAGAGGTTCCCCAAATCCTGGGTCGGGCCAAAGGGGTGTTGGGAATTATTTGCAGATCCAACTCATGGAGGTTGTAGGAGGAAAGCCGTGTTAGACTCTGGAGGCAAAAACATCAAGAGGAGTCTGGTAGCCCTGTTTCCAACTAATTTTATTAAAAGGCAAAAGCTTGTTACTCAGAAAAGGGGCTACCAGATTCCTTCTGAATTGATGGAAGGGGGGCAGAACTGTCTATTCCAGTGTTTCTCAACCTTGGCAACCTTAAGACAGGTGGACTTCAACTCCCAGAATTCCCCAGCCAGCCTTGCTGGCTGGGGAATTCTGGGAGTTGAAGTCCACCTGTCTTAAAGTTGCCGGGGTTGAGAAACACTGGTCTGTTCTGACAATCCTTCTGTCCCGAGTGCAGTTTGGCTTGTTCTGCAGCTTTCAATCTCCTAGATGTCTTGTTTGAGATAGCAGTGACCATGCTATCTCAAACATTCGTGCCAAAAATAAAGCAGTGGTAGATATCGTGTCTCCCTCCGTCTGCAAACTTTTCAGCTTCGGGACTCTCATTCAGCACTGAGGTTTCACTCAGCGGCGTTTGAGCGTAAGTTTCCTTCCCCGACATGACTTTTCACCTTTTCAATCGGGCTGCAGTGCCCCCCACTCCCCCCTCTCCAGCCCTGACTCTGTTTCCTTCGGTCTGTAATTTAATATTTATTTGGGAAGAATGCGCACAGCTGCAGGGAAACGCCGACTCCTTTACGGATCAGACGCGACGAAGAAGAAAAGCCTGTCGAAGCAGATGAAGCAAAAACGTTTGGAGCAACCTTCCCCAGCTGGCACCTTCTGGGCATTTGGACTACAACCCCCATCCTCCCCGGCCACCAGAGACAAGGAGGGGGAGCCCAAGGTCGGGCAAGTGGCTGCCCAAATCACAGCGGCTGTCACTAGAAAGGTGATACACATGTGGAAAGCTTATCAGAGACATGCAACCATTCTCAGGTCTGGTCGGGCAGCCGTCAGCAGTTCGCGGTCCCTTCACGGCATGTCCTGCAGTTGCGTTCTGATTTCTCCTGACCTCAAACTTAGGAGCTTCAGTATTAAGATTAAATACTTCTTTTCACCGGTCGGGACGCAGGCCCTCGGACCCGTGGAAACGCCACGCCAAGAGTCAGCTTTTGAGATGGGATGCTCTGCCGCGGCTTTGCCCCGGAAAGGCCACCTGGTCGATGCTTTCGTACAGGTTTTCGGCCACCGTCTTCCACTTCGACGTCTTCAGGTTCTTCTTCGCGTTGTGCCAGTAAGTCTCTACGGTCTCGTAAGCTGGCTCTGAAGCCAGCTGGCTTGCAGCCTTGGTCCAGGGTTCACAATGGATCGATTGATAGCAAGGCTCAGTGGCAGCGGGGAACGATAAGGACTGGTAACTTGCAATGCCATTTGACTCCCGACTGACCATTGCCCCCTGGCAGGGTCCTGGGCTCGCCTCTGCTTGGGGGGCTTTCTGTTCACCAGCTCCTTCAGACCTTTGGGCTTTTTTCTTCTTTTTATCTTTGCACACCACCGAGTACATTTCTTCTACCTGTAAAAGAAACAGCCATTAGAGACCACAGCAGCAATACAGGTAATCCTCATTTAGCAACCACAATTGGGACTGGCAACTCAGTCGTTAAGTGAAGCAGTTGCTAAGTGAAACATGATTTTATGATCTGACTTCAGCTTTCCTTTGCTTTACAGACCTGCGAAGGCCGTAAATGTGAGGACCAGTCGCAAAGTTACTTTTTCATCACTGTTGTAACTGTGAACAGTCACTAAACAAGTTAGTCACTAAATGAGGACTACCTGTACAGCTTTTCCAACTGCTATGACATGGGTTTCCAAGGGAGGTGTCCAAAATCTGCAAGCTGGTAGGTGTGGCATTGCAATGGAAGCTCCGCCCCTTTTGCACCTGCATCTGACACACATACAAAAGGGGGGGCTTCCATCACAACAATATACCCATTATCCACCAGCTTTTGACACACACACTCCCAGGGTAAACACTGCTGTTTTGTGCATTGATGGTCCTCTAATTCAGTGTTTCTCAAACTTGACAACTTTTATTTTTTTATATACACACACATACATATATATATATATATAAATAAAACTTACATGGCCACCCATCCCATGAAAAACTGACTCTGGGCGGCATACATCAAAATTATAAAATAATAAGCATATAAAAACGATTATTATTAAAAGTTTTAAAAATCACAAGACTAAGAGAGAACCGCGGATGTTAGCAACAGTAATGGAGCCACCTCAAGATGCTGGCTGGGGAATGCTGGGAGTTGAAGTCCACGTGTCTTCAAGTTGCCAAGTTTGAGAAACCCTGCATATGGCAGCATTTGCAAGCAACTAGAAACCGTTCCGTTCAAACCTGTTCTCAGCCCACCCTTAGCTGCTTTTAGCAGTGTTACTTACCTGTTTATGAGCTCCTATTTTATGTATTTGGTGTTGTGTTTTCCTCTACAGTGGTACCTCAAGATACGAATTTAATCCGTTCCGTGACTCTGATCGCAAGTCGAATTGGTCGCATCCTGAAGCACGTTTTCCCATAGGGTTCAATGTAAATACGGTTAATCCGTTCCACCCTCCGAATTTGGTCGCACCACGAGGCAAATTTCCCCAAAAGGTTCAATGTAAATACGGCTAATCCGCCCTCCGAATTAGGTCGCATCCTGAAGCACATGTCCCCATAAGGTCCAATGTGTCAGCCGGCGTTGCACGGCTAGGAAATTCCCCAGGCGCGCTTTAGTCAGCCCTAGCGCAGAAAAAGGAAGTGCTAATGAAATCTGAGAAAGGCTCCCGCGCGCACAGCCGGGAGCGGGAGCTTCCCCCCCCCACTGATTCCTCCGCGCTGTTTCCTTTCTCCATAGCGACAAAAGCACAGTGAAAGCAATATCAGCGCGCTGGGGGGAAAGGCTTACGTCGCGCGCGCGCACAGCCGGGAGCAGAGCTTCCCCCCCCCACGCTCAGATTTCCTTAGCACTTCCTCTTCCTGCATTGCTTTCCTTGGGCTTTTGTCCTCGCGCTCAGATTTCATTAGCACCTCCTCTCGGAAGCCGCGACCACGTGGCAGCAGGGCAAATGGCCGCGGATCCGGTTCGTGGCTTGAGGCCGAGTTCGCACGTTGAGGTAAATTTTTGCGGCCGGAGCTGGTCGCATCTCGAAATTTTCGTAAGGTGGGGCGTTCGTATCTTGAGGTACCACTGTATTTCTCTCCGCCCAGAATCTCTTAGGATTGAGGCAAGAAATCAAGCTTGCGGAATGAATGAATGAATGAATGAATGAATGAATGAATGAATGAGCGAGCAAGCAATCCCAGCTGTGGTTGCCTTAATTTTTTTAAAAAATCACTAAGTTGCTAAAACCTCAAGATTATTGGGAAAACATCCTACAAAATTCAAAAAATAACACTCGGGCGCCTTGCAGACAAGGACTGATGTACTATAATAATGTTTATCCTGCTCTTCTATGCTACCGTGCTACACATCTAAAGGATCGCTTTCTGAAATAACGGACTGCCCTTTATAAGAGGAGAGATATGGTCACTGTGTATAGTCTGGGCTTACACAGTATGTTCCACTAAGTCAGTTAAAGCCTTAGGTGTCGCATCTGCAGAATGTGGCTGAACTACCAAAACCAAAACCAAAAAGAGCTCCTTGAACCAAGATTAAAATTAACAAGTTAACGCGTGTTGTGAGAACTCAGCAAGCGTGTGGCTGATTGGGGCAGCAAGATGCTCGGGGGAACTCATTACGTTTGGCTGCTGTCCAGATGCACGGACTCCAGTGCCCAGCATTCTCCAGCCAGCAGGGTCATTGCTGGGAATTCTGGAGCCAACACGGCTGGAGCATGCGCAGGCAATCTTACGCTCATTGGGAGGGCAGCAAGGGTTTGCTTTTGGGAAAAAGAGAGTAAAATAGATGTGTTAAGCAGAAGAGGCAGGGTATTTCAGCCCCATGACATTATAACATCATTGTGGTGCCTCAGTCACTGCTCAGGGATGATGAGGTTGGTGGTGGTGGTGGTGGTGATGATGATGGCCGCCCAACGGCAGTGGACTTTTGTGGGAAGCCCACCCTTCCAGTCATAAGAAAGTTGTCCATACCTGGCCGAGCAGAAGACCTGCTGCAGGTCTGTCCTTAGAGTCTGCTTAGGACATTCCAGGTCACCCTCTTTCATTGTCTCTAATGATTGGTTTTCAACCCCGTTCAGATTATACCTTCCTGTGTAGACCTCAACCGGCCACACCACCACCCCTCCTGACGTCGCACTCCGATGTCACCCAATGGGGACAACGCAACCGGGGATCTGATGACCTGCAAAGACCGTGAGCTGCAGGTTCCATTGCCGATGTTCACACTGTACCCAGAGAGAACCAGCTGGAGATCAACGCACCAAGGTGTTATCTCCACCAGGTTCTAGAAAATCCAGCTTCGGGAGACCGGTTCATCTAACCCTTCAACCTATCCCAAGCCGTAGGAAGCCAAACAGCTAACAAACTAAGATGAAAAGAGATTGGGGTGGAGTCTTGATGGAGCTTGGTGATACTCCCCAGCATTCAAAAGAGGTAAATCAGCTAAGCTAGATATCTATGGGAAGGTGTTATGCCTTATTTCAGTGTTTCTCAACCTCAGCAACTTTAAGATGTGTGGAGTTCAACTCCCAGAATTCCCCAGCCAGCATGGCTGGCTGGGGAATTCTGAGAGTTGAAGTCCACACATCTTAAAGTTGTCGAGGTTGAGAAACACTACTTTATTTGATTGTGCATTTAAGTCTATTTTATGGATTCTGGGTGATTATGGCTTCTCAGCTGTATGATCTTTTGACATGCTTGGTAAATTATGTGCAACTTGGAATTTTTTTACTGATGGGGATAAACCAGCACTGTTGTTTGCTTGACTAGAACCAGAATCATCCTAAATAGTTTGGGGTTTTTTTTGCGTTTTGACTAGTCCTGTACCTATTTTTCCTTGGCCACCCAATGTTTTACAGGAGATCATTTAAAGCAACCGAAGGAATGTTTACATGCTTTTCCCCTTCTAAAAAAATAGTTTTATTGATCCCTCGTGAGACTGACCTCTCTCCAAAGGAACAGGGGGCTAATTTCTCTCCTCGTCCATCTCATGCTAAGGGGGCGTGTATATATTTTTTTATCATTTTTTCCCCTTTTTTATTGGCCAGTAAAGTGCATAGGTGTGATGGAATGGAATTATGAAGGCCAAGCTCAGGGAGATAAACATTTTCTTAGCTCACCAGAACCACGTGGGAGGAACAAGAGGATGAGACTGGCACCTCCCTGAGGAATTCACACTTGTGGCTGGAGGACTTTGGGAACTGGGGTTTTAGTCTGGGAAGATTCTTACTAGAGGTTGTAGCTAATTAACATAGCTGGACTGAATTGGCATTGTCTCTTGGAGTTCCTTGGGCTAGGCCTGACAATAGGCTGGGGACCCTCTCTCTTTCACCCGCTGGAGTTAAGGGGGAAGATGCCAGGAAGAGGAATTTTTCTCAGATAGGAGGCCATGCCAATAACTGCCAAGGGACCTGGCAGGAAAACATGGTCAGGGAGGATTTAGTTAGAGGGTTTTTAGGAGAGGAGATCGAAGACCCCCCCATCCTTTCATCCCACAGGCTTAGTTCAACCGCAACAGAAACCATGGCCTGAACAGAACAAGAACGTTTCTCTTGAAGACAACTTAAAAACTTCTCCTACCCCTTTTGTGGGTGGAAACAGCCCCACGCCTGGGAGGAGAGAGATCTCTTGAGGATTCCCCATGTCCACCCAGCTTTGCTTGCCATTCGCCTTCCTCTTCACAACACGTGCGTAGCTGGGTCCAGCTGCCTGCTCCAGGTGGCCCGGGGCATCCTCCACCAACTTCTGTGCCCCAGGATGGCAGTTCTTCCTTTCTTCTCCCTCCACTCTCTTGGATTCGCACAGCATCTCCTCGCCTCGTTTCGGGAAGTTCAGGTTGGAGTAAGTCTCCTCCTGAGAAGGCGGGACCGTGGGCAGGTCCCTCTGAGGAAGGATGATGAAACTGCAACTGGGCACCGTGCCGTCATCTTCGCTCAACAGGCGAGGAAGAGTCAGCGAGGCTGGTCTTTGGTCTGGAGGGGGAAAGTACAGTGGTTGTCCAGGGCAAGCATTTTTGGGGTGCCTAAAAAGTATCTCAGGGCGCCTTAAAGGAGTAATCTAAGACCTGGTTTGAGGTCCAAGAACCTGTTTTCCTTTTTCTGGAGTCCTTTCTTATCGTCCAAAATCTGCAGTACAATGACTGGCTACTGAGAGACAGGAAACCCACAACAATTATAAAAGAAACGTATCGGAGTTTTAAAAAGAAAGACTCCCCCCTCGCCCCCCAGGAAATAAGGCTCAGGGGCAAACCCATTTCCATCTTCACCCTGCTGACTATGTTTCGCAGCCCCTTCCCCTCTTAAAAAGTGTAGTCAGAGCCCCTGAAACTTGTTTTGACTCATTAATGTAGGTATATCTTCCCCGCAAAACACCAGTATATGCTTTCCAAGCCCTGTTTTGCTAATTTCTGGACCAGGAGTGGGGAGCTTGAACCTGTCGCACACATCTGGCCCACAGCAGTCCGTCAGCCTCTCCCCAGATCAAGAGACGACTTACAGAAAATCTTGCCTCTGAAACTCGCCCAAGGTGGGGAAAAGTGAACAAATATCGTGCCCCTTGTTGGTTATTTACCGCAGTTGTAACCAGCCCTAATCTTGTCCAGGGCAGCAAACAGCAATAAAATTAAGCAAAAATACATAACCTTACAGCCAAAAATCGAATCTACAGGATGTGCGCCTCTCTTCTGTGACTCTCTGGCGGGGCAGATCGGTCAGTGACCTCCCGTCGGCCAAAAAGGGGTTGTTTTAGACTCTGCAGGGGTGTCCACAGGATGTGGTCGAAAAAGTCATGACTCCAGCAAGGTGGGAGGGCACCTGATTTGGGGCTCCCATTTCACAAACTAGCTTGGGGAGCTCCATAAATGCTCTTTAAATTCCAACCTGCCTCCCACCCTTTTCTCCCCAACTGAACCAGATTCCGATGCCACTTACTTGCGCCCCCTGAATCTCTCCCACTGACGTGCCGCAGACTGGGAACCGATCCTCCGAATGCCAAGGGCACCATCTGTCTCAGCCCAGCCTGCAAAATGACCGGGACAGCCGGTGACGCGAAGTTCACAAGCAGGAACCCCACAGGCAATCTTTCAGGGCCAGCAATTCTGTGCACTCAGGCTCTCCGGGGTGCTTCCTCCTCCTATCTTCCTCTACAACAACAACCCTATGGGGTAGGATGGCCAGGGAGGGAGAGTGGCTGGCCCAAATTTCTCCAGGGTTAGCTTCTATGCCTAAGGGAGGATTGGAACCCAGATCTCCCCACTCCTAGTCCAGCACCTTCTCCACTAGACCGGGTTGTCTCTGGGCTGAGAGGGGGATGGATGGATGGATGGATGGATGGATGGATGGATGGATGGATAGACAGACAGACAGACAGACAGACAGACAGACAGATGATAGATAGATAGACAGACAGACAGACAGATAGATGATAGATAGATAGGTAATAGATAGATAGAGATAATAGACCTAGATAATAAAAATAGAAGATATAGATAGATAGATAGATAGATAGATAGATAGATAGATAGACAGACAGACAAACAGACAGACAGATGATAGATAATAGATAGAGATAATAGACCTAGATAATAAAAATAGTAGATAGATAGATAGAGATAATAGAGCTAGATAATAAAAATAGAAGATAGATAGATAGATAGATAGACAGACAGACAGACAGACAGACAGATGATAGATAGATAATAGATAGAGATAATAGAGCTAGATAATAAAAATAGATAGATAGATAGATAGACAGACAGACAGATGATAGATAGATAATAGATAGATAATAGAGATAATAGACCTAGATAATAAAAATAGTAGATAGATAGAGATAATAGAGCTAGATAATAAAAATAGTAGATAGATAGATAGATAGATAGAGATAATAGAGCTAGATAATAAAAATAGAAGATAGATAAATAGATAGATGATAGATAATAGATAGAGATATAGATAATAGGGCTAGATAATAAAAATATAAGATAGATAGATAGAGATGATAGAGATCACTCCTTTCTCAGATTTTCTCTACAGCAACAACTGTGAGGTTGCGTATAACAGCTGGTAAATAAAATGGTCACGTAAGCATCTGTAGCATCAGAGGGACTAGAATCCAGATCTCCCCGCTGCTAGTCCAGCCCTTTCCCAGCTGGACTACTCAGATTACTTTTGCCTGGGGAATTGGATATGCTTCAAGCAAGACTGCAGCCCCCCCCCCCTTTTATTTTCTAAGCTGGCCTATGAAGACCAGGAGGGTCCAGAGGCATTCTTGTGAATAAAGGCCATGTTAGAGGCTGGTGATGTGCTTTGCAACAGCTGTCCCCGTTTATTGTTTTCTATATTTCCTCATTCAAAAGCCCTCTGTTTGTTTATCTGTCACACTGAAATCAGGACAAGGACAGAGACCGGCAGACATCAAAGGAGATGGGCATTTTACTAATGGGGGTTCTAGTCCTCATGAACACCAGGAGAATGTAATAGGAGAAGAAGGGCACTCACAGCTTCATCAAATAACACATGGCCATCATCCTGGGAAGACAGGTTGCTCTTATCTTTCCTAAGTAACATAAAAAAGGCAGAATTAATTCCTGGCGAGTTTAATCACTTAAATGGTCTGAGTTTTGTTATGGTAGCGCAGAAAACCACACTGGAATATCTACTCAACTCAAGTTGACATCACAACTCTACATTCACAAGATTCAAAACAGTTTTCCCTCATCTGGGCATTCTCTAGCCCAGTGTTTCTCAACCTCAGCAGTTCTAAGATGCTGGCTGGGGAATTCTGGGAGCTGAAGTCCACCTATCTTAAAGTGGCCAAGTTTGGAAAACACTGAACTATACGAAGCGATATACCTTATTGGATAGAATTACCTTTATGGACATTACAGAAAGAAGAAAATAAATCATATTTAGTTACAGTTCAGTTTGAGGATTTGGGGGCTTCCGTCTTTGGATTTAAGGGTTGGGAGGCAGAAGCCCCAGCTAGCCAGTCCAGGGCTATAGATGCTGGGAGTTGGGGGTAGTAACTTTTGGAAAGTAATGAATTTGCTGTACTTGCCTTACGAGAATTAAAAAATAGGAAGTCAGAGTTTCATTGACTCTGCCTATCTTGGATGGAGATGCTCCAGACAGGATCAAAAAAGTTCCAAAGTGGCCATCAAATTATAATTTTTAGTGGTTCACCTTTCTAGGCAGAATACAATGTTTGATATAGGTTTTAATATTATTAAAAGCATGGGCCATCGACATGCTACTTGAACGTGACCAAGTTTGATTATAAATATATCTAAATGTCAATTAAATGAAGAGAAATGTTGACTTGTCTTGGCTCTGCCCGCCTCTCTCTCTTGGCGTCGCTGTTTTTAGAAATACCCCAAGTTGTGCATCCTTGTTTTAATATTATTTTTGTGGTGGAGGGGGGAGGCACAGATGAGATGGTGTTTTGCTATTCTGCTTCAGGCACCACTAACCTAACTGGCCCACTGCATTTCTTCCTGGATTCCAGAGGTAGTTCTTAAATGTTAATTTAACATGAATGGAGACAAGTGTTAACAAACAAATCCCCATCAAGTTCGAGCTGGTGATTTCATGAATATCTATGCAGATTTCTTGGTAGTGCTGCCAGCCTTCCAGGGTATTTTTTCAACTAACCTCCAATCCTTGGATTTCCTTGTGGCCTCCCATCCGAAGATTAACCATGCCCAGCTCTGTTGAGCTTCTGGGCCTAGACAAATCAAGCAGATGTTCCCTTTGCTGAGACTAACCAACAAATCAACTTAATCATGTGGACTGTCCCCTTTATAGATCCTAGAAGATCCCAAAATCACCCTGCCCAAATTAGCCGAAATTTGGGCAACGTGACGTTCTAATTTGCTTGTCCATCTAACAATCAGGGTGTTCATCTCTGCAAGATTGAGGACACCCACCTTTAAAAGCTGCCAGCCCCCCCCCCGGCAAACAATGGAAGGACCAAAAAACGCTCCATCCTGTTCCTCTGATGACTTCATTCCATCACCCAACACCCTCAGAGCTGGGTGGAAATAGGGTGGGCCCCGTCTGCCAAGAAAGACGGTCAAGGTCTTGGTACAGCACATCTGTTTGCTTCTACAGTATGGTGTCCCCAGATGCTGAGCTAATTTGGGGGTCCTGGCCAAAGATTGCTCCCGTCTTTACCTTTTGCAGGCTGCGCAGAGAGCCACGAGGCAGGCAGAGGCCAGGGACACCGCGATGAAGAAAGGGACCCCCCCCACCGGTCCTTCCTCAGAGGCGGACGCCATGAAAGCCACTTGGAACAGGAAGCTGTAGGCAAAAGAACCGCAGACACCTAAACCATCGAGGCTAGAAATACGTTGGACCCACACAGAGCTCTCACCCACCCAAAATGAGATAATCACACTATAAAAAAGTGCCTCAGACACGCCGATGGTGGCCCTGAAGCTACTTCAAACAGCTAAAAGCAATCGGAAATGTAGACGTTGCTGGGCGAAGAGTCCATTGGGGTTGGGCGACTAAGGAATTCAAATACATCAATTAAAAAGGCATAAAAAAGGAACGAATGGTGGGAGACAATTCCAAAGTCAGAAACGCGGGAAAATGCTCTTTTGTGCAGATAAGTACACTTGCTTTCTCAGTGCAATTTAGCAAAACTTTTCATTGATTACCCTAAGGAGAGAATGGGAGTTATTTCACTCCATGCATTCTCACCGTTAAACATGATAATTTGTTAGCTACAGGAAATTCAAACTGTTCCCTGCCTGCAACCTTCAGATGCCAGACCAAGGGAATTTTTTAAAGCTAGACAAATAATAATAATAATAATAATAATAATAATAATAATAATAATAATGCATTGATTAGCCATAAGACCATATCAAAATTCAGAATACTGGGCAGTAATAAGATCATGCATAACTACATATAAACTTGTATAAACAGATCAGTTCAGAACCTTTCTGTTAACTTCAAGGGAACATCAATAGTTAGGCCTCCAAACTATAGTTGCTTCCTGAACAAACCATTTTCTGGGCTCTTCATGGCCACTGAAAGCCAAAAAACTTTTTTCTCACTTGCTCCTACATGCTATCGGTCAGTGTTTCTTAACCTTAGCAACTTGAAAATGTGTGGACTTCAACTCCCAGAATTCCCCAGCCAGCATGGCCAAGGTTGAGAAACACTGCTCCGTGCTATTACTAGTATGCATTGTTTCTTCCTTAAACCTGTTCTATCTCAAGTCTCTTCTATCTGAGATTTCTTCTTATTTTTCTGTTCAAGGCCAGCCTGCAGAGCTCCTGCGCCTTTTTTACGTTGTGGTTTGTCTCGCTGGGCTGTTCTGCTTCTTTTCCTCTCTTTAGGACCGTCCACTCCTTCTGAAGGAAAAAAAAACACTTTCTTTCGTCTGGGTGCTCTACTCAGTTTGCTGGTGGCTGCGGAGCTCCCAAAGACGGGTCTCCTCCATCCTCCTCCCACACCCGTGTCAAGGTTGCAGCTTTGGGAGGGAAAGAAAGCAGCAGCGGGGCTACAATTTTTTAAATTATTTATTTATTTATTAGATTTATATGCCACCCCTCTCCCCCAGAGGGTGACTCTGGGCGGCTCCCCATTAAAATAAACCCTCAAAAACTGTTAAAAATATAATTATCGCATTAATTTGGTTAAAAAGTCGAACTGTATAAATTTTGCTAAGCAGGCTGCTCTTCCTCGCACAGCAAAACCGTGGAATAAACCCAAGATACACTAGATTTGGTATAGTTCAAAACAAGCAAGGAACAAGCAACTGAGCCCATCGTACCCCTCCTTAAAAAAAGGGGGGGATCCAAGCCTACGTGCATGGTGCATTCCTCACCATTTCTTCTCATCCCCCCAACTCCACAGCCCCTCTCTTCCCCTCGAAACATTTTAAATATGGTCTCCAGCTTTTGGAAGATTTCTCATCCCTGCTGACATCCATTAGCATAGCTGAACCGGGGCCTTCTCCGTGGTGGCCCCGAGCTTCTGGTCCGCTTCCTCCAGGTGGAGTTGGGAGGCTCCTCCTCTTTTTCCAGGAGCTGTTGGAGCAGTCGAGACAGCTGCCTTTTCTCAAAAAGTTTAGCAAGGAAACAGGGGTGTCCAAAGTGTCTGCAATGCGGATGAAAAACCCAGCAGAGGTCGATGGTACTGTGGTGGCTGCCATCTTGACTGTTTTGGGCCATACCCTGCAGACATCCCTGCCCTGAAAAATAGGGATGGTTTTGCTACGCTTAAAAGCAAAGCTTTTTTGTGCTACTTGCTTGAGCAGTGGGCTGAAATGAATAGGATGGGGTATAACCAAGAGAAATGTAAAGTTCTGCATCTGGAAAATGAGGTATAATTAAAGGCGTAAGTATAGTGGGGGGGGGGGGACCTGGATTGAAAGGGATCTGGAGTACCTCTCGGCAACAAGTTATACATGAGCCAGCCCTGTGGTAAAGCTGCAAAAAAGGCAAATGCTATCTTCGTGTGAACTAGCAGGAGCAGAGAGTTTAAATCAGAGGAAGTAATTCTCCTCCTTGTTTCCATCTTGGTCAGAGATGGAACCCCACAGTCTTAAAAGGGGTATCAGGAAACTTGAGTGAGTTCAGAGGAGGGCTACCAAGAGGGTGAGGGCTCTGGAAACCAAGTTGTACGAGAAATGGTTAAAGAAACTGGGTACGTTTAGCCTGCAGGAGAGCAGAAGACCAAAGGGAAATGTAGTATCTGAAGGGTTGTCCCACAGACGAGGGAGTGAACTTACTCCCTCCTACCTAAATGGCAGGACCAGAACCTGTGGGTTAAACATTCAAAGAAGTGGTTCAGATTAAACATTAAGAGAAACATGGATTGTATAAGACCCAACGGGGCAGGCTGCCACATGAAATGCTAGATTCTCCATGGCTGGACGATGTCTGTCATGAGATGCCCCAGTGGATCCTCCATTGAGTAAGGGTTGGACTTGATGGCTTTTAAGGTTCCTCCCAGCTCTGTGATCGGTGGCTTACTCTCTTTAAGGCATAGACACTACCACCCTTTAGATGTGCTGAATTGCCATCAAACATAGCCTCCATGAAAAATGGTTAGAATAAATGGCAGTGTTTCTCAACCTTGGCCGTTTGAAGATGGGTGGACTTCAACTCCCAGAATTCCCTTGCTGGCTGGGGAATTCTGGGAGTTGAAGTCCACCCATCTTCAAGCGGCCAAGGTTGAGAAACACTGATAAAGCCATGGATTCGTCTAAATAATGTGTGATTGACCTGTTTGCCATCAGGCCAGAAGCCATAGAGATTGGGAACTGATGGTCTTTGTGTTTTCTCCTGTGGGTCACCCCTTCACGGTATTTGAAGAGTGATATTATATCCCCACCCTGTCATCTTTTCCCCAGGCAACCATCCATTCTCTCTTCCATCTCCCCTTGTAAGTAGCAGCTTCTAGTCCCTTGAACATCTGGTCATCCTTTGTCAGCTCTTCAATGTAGGCCAAATCAGGCAACCAACACGCCAAGAATACTTTACTGCAATAGGGTAGAATCACAGTCTTGAAGGCCCACCAAAATTTCCTCTCTGCCCCCTCTTATACCAAAGAGAATCAAGATGGGGCAGTCTTGAGTTTCTTTCTCACACCCTTCCTCTTTCTCAGGACTGAGTTGTCGTTTCCCCTCCCCTAACCGCTTCTGCAGGCCTTCGCCAAGGTTATCTCCACATTCCTTTACACTCTTGTTCATTTCTGATCTTTCTGCTGTTTGCCTGAATGCTTAAAATGCAGCGCCCGGAAGTGGACGTCGAACTCAAGGTGGGGTCTGACCAAACGTGATTTGGAAACCGGCCTCCTGTTGCTGCAGCCTAAATTTGCATTGGCCCTTTCAGTCAAGATCTCACACTTCCAGCTCACATTTGATTATTATCAGCTCCATCCTTTTTTTCACACCGGCTGGGACAAGGTACGGGTATTTTTCAATCTCTATCTGCACGCTTGAATTTTTTTGGTCCGAAGTGAAGAACGTTGCATTTGCCTCTGCTCAGTTTCACACTGTTCTGGTCGGCCTACCTTGCTCTCTGACCAGTATCATTTTGAAATGTCTTGTTCTTCTCTAGTATTATTTGCTATCACACCTAAATCTGAGTCCCCTGCCTGTCAAAACATCCCCTGCAATTGTTTCTCCAAGCCATTAAAGAAAACGTTGAAGAGCATCATCTGAGAACCTTTAGTAACTGTCACTCATATGCCAAACTACAGTATGCGTATTCCAATAAATAAGCATTTTAAGTCTCCAAACATTCAGTAGTTGAGGGTGCTTTGTTCTTATCCATGTTCTTCCCTGGGAAACTGGTGTGTTTTCCACTATATTTCAGACTCAGGCAAAACACTTCTATCACGTGTGGCTATTTGCACAAGAGGGAACTCAGCTGGCTATCAAGATAGTCAGCCAAGGGGATTAATTCAAGAACGTGAGACCAGTTCATGGTGGGATGAAGCAAATGAAGGCTAAATCTTAATTTTCAGCCTCATCAGCTCCTTATTCTTCCTGCCACATGACACACCCCTCACCCAAAATATCCCACATATCTAATGGGGCCAACCAGCTGCCATAACATCCCTACGCCTTGATAAATTGGTTGGCCTTCGCGGTATCACAACTTCTTCTCTCTTTCCCTACAATTCACCAGGCTCCCTCTCTGGAATCTATCTCCTTTCAGGAGCTCCAGGTTCCCTGGAAGCCCAGCACAAACCCATCTGCGTTGCCTAGAAATGGATCGAGGGGCTCTACACCCATAGACCTGTGCAGGAGATACAAACAGCCAAACTGTGGTGCTCAAAAAGGCAACTTACTTCAGCCCTTCAGGAGGAGCAGGAAGGGAAGCGCATGTCTACGATCTGTCCTACTGAGGGACACCCGTTTCTCATGGAGCTTCTTGCAGATGTCCTTCCAGCGAGAACCCCAGCTCCTGCTTGCACACCCTTTTCTGTCGCTGCAGGCACCCCCAGCTCCCGCACAGCCGTTTTCCCGAGAAGGTGTGGGCATCAACAGCCACACGGCACAGAGCCAAAAATAATGCTTTGGTTTCCTGCCCACACTACCCAATTGCAAGCTGCTTTTTGAAACCAAAAACTGAAGAGCACATAGATCTGGCAGATAGGTGGGGAGCAAATCGTATACCTTTGTGGAACTTTCCACCGTAGCTCTTTGGGGCCCTCGTTTATAGAGGGCAAAGAGGAAGACCAGGAGCAGAGTCGTTGCTCCCAGATGTGGCCGGACCCTCACCCTGCCCTGCCTGAAGGGAGAGGGTCAGCGATGAAACCAAACCTGGCAAGATCCATGTCAGCTGAAGATGGTCTTTCCCCCACGGCTGCTGAATTCTCAGTCCCTGGCAATGGAAGGTGAAGGCTCCTTTCTCCCCAGATGTGGCTGCCTATTGCTAAACATCGGATCTCCCACAGTAACTACAGACGCTGCCTGAAAGCTGAAGCCCTCAAGAAGTCTTCAACTCCCAGCCTCAACATTTCCAGCCAGGCAGGAGATATTCCTAGAATTTAGCTGCAATTCCTCTTGAAGACCCCATCCAGTCTTCAGAGTTTCTGTTGCTCAACACAAACAGCGGGAAAGGAAAAAATGGTGGCCTGAGCACCTTTTGAAGACTAGCGTCAAAGAACCATCATCATTATGCATGTTCCGGTAGCCAAAGTCCTCTTGAATGTTTTAGTCCAGGTGCAAAACCTGATATTTCTTTCCAGAATCTGGATTTTTTTTTTCTTGAAGTAGGCAAAATATTGTCAGGACCCCAGCTAGGTAACCCTACGAATACCCACTTCTGTCCACAGAAATGGCTCCATGCTCCTCAATGAGGCTCACGCTTACTCATTTAGAAGATTTCTATCTGGCCCAATCCCTGAGGTTCTAGGGAAGGGGGCTACAATCCAAGGGGGTGGCTCAAAACTTGAGCTGATTGCCCCCCCCACCTTAAAGCTTCATCCAGGTAGCCTTCCTTGTGTGAACTAGAAACCTGTTCACCAGTAAAGGGTAGACATGAAAACATGGGTAGACTCAAATCTGTACGAGATGGGCAGTTTGCAGGGTGTGTACCTTCCCATTCTTCTACAGCTGACACTTTTACATTTCAGTGGCAAACCTCAAAACAGCCACGGTCCAATTTCCAGCAGAAAACCAACCAAACCAACCAAAAAGTGCCGAAAGGTTTTCTGCTGGGTGCCTGGACTACATGCAGAGAGCTTATACTTGTTCCAGCAGTCCACGCCAACCCTACACACCTGTCCCAAGAAGCAGGCGTTCATGAGTTCAGTGGGCGCCTACTGTTGCAATCAGAGTTAAGAACACCCCACTCTCTGGCAGTTCCTGGAGTAAGTAGGAGGGGGACTAAGAGTGAAGACCTCTATTAAACTTGCCAACGTGAACAAGAAAACCAGATTAGTTGGGAGTCAAAGAAGATCACCCTAGTCCATATTTCCACCAAGGAAAACGAATGGGCCTATCTTACTAGCGGGCTGGTCTGCAGCAGAAAAGCCAAACCTACACACACTGAAGTTTGCCAAAATCTTTCTCTACGCTCCCCTTCATGAGAACCCACAACTACCGTTGCTCCTTGCAAGAAGACAGACTTGAGGCAGCGACAGAAGAGTCAGTTTAACAAAGCTTCCCTGGGAGCCAGGTATTCACAACCATTCCAATTCAGCATCCTGCTGATTGTTTGTTGCAGTGTTTCTCAACCTTGACAACTTTAAGTTGTGTGGACTTCAACTCCCAGAATTCCCCAGCCAGCCATGCTGGCTGGGGAATTCTGGGAGTTGAAGTCCACACATCTTAAAGTTGCCAAGGTTGAGAAACACTGGCTTATGGGCTTGTACTTTCTATATCGCCAATGTATGTAAAAAGGTGGGGGGTGGAGGTAGAAAGATTCATGGATATCAAGGGTGAATTTTATCCAAAATGGAATCTTCCTAACTGGGGAATCAGACAAGCAAAGAAAACATTATCTTCGTCTCAGAAAAAACAGAAGCCAAGTTGGTCTTTCATTAGTTGTAATGGAGTTTGAATTACATAAACGGCTTTCAAAGATGAAAGGGGGAAAACCACAGCGAGCTGCTTTTCTTTTACTTAGAATGATAGCCTAAAAGGAAATGTGCACAGGAAACAGCAGCCATATCTAAATTACCCTGGTACATAGAGCTCACTGCTGCTCCCCCCATGCACCCCAGCAGCACGCTTGCTGATCCTCTTCCCGAGATCCACTAGCTTTCCAATCTGCCATTACTGTCTCTGCTGGGTCCAAGGAACAGCAACAGCAATTTCTTTTCCAGACCCGACGAGCAAGTGGTTTGCGAGCCCTCCCCCACAAATGCGAGGCCGACACCAGCCACGTGTCCCCCAAATCAATGTGAAATTTTAAAACTCCAGCATCTCAACAATCACTAAACAGACACAAGGCAAGTAAGTTCTTGTGAGAACGTTCAAACATTGAATTTTTTAGGAAGACGGAATTATGAGTGTTTAGGGAGATTGCTCAGAGTGCCTGAAAAAGTTTCCGGCCACTTGGATTACCCATTTCTGTCTCGAGCCTTTTCAGAGTAGCTGGAGTAAAGTTGCCAGGACTAAACATGGTAGAACTGAAAGAGGCTTGGCCCCTGGGGAGGGTGTGTGTGTGTGTGTGTCCTGCCAGCTTGAAAACTGATGCAACTCAAGGATCCCTTTGGACAAGGATACTGTTGTGCCTTCTGCTGGTCAAGCAGAGTAACATTAGTACAAAACCCAGATTTTTTCTCATTTTATTTTTCTCTGTCCTCCACAGTAGTGTTTGTCTCTGCTGAGAGGGGAGGAAAGAGGCCACCGGTCCCCAAGCAGCCATAAAGAAGTCCTGGAGGAGGCGTAGCAGAAATCCCTCCTGAACCAGATGAATATTGGCAGCTCTGGGCCTGGCTGTGGATGTTTTCTGGGGGTTCTGCATGAAGAGGAAAGGCAAGCTGCTAGGCTGTCCACGCTCCTGGGCCTCCATTTCATACCCAGCCCACTGGTGCAACTGGAGAGAAGGAAATCCAGAAGAATGGAACTGGTTTCGGTCTAGCAGCTCCTCTGTCACCCAACCTGGACCGGAATCTCCTTCCACAGACGAATCTGATGGACAAAACCTAGAACTCGGTCATTTTTTTGTGCGTATCAGCTTTCTTCTGCTCTTGCTGAAGACTCGCCTCCAAAGCCCGCAGCTCACCCAGTCTCTTGTGGGCCCCAGAGAGCTTCTCTTCCAGCTTAGCTGTGGCAACGGTGTGCCTGGAAACCAAGGACAGAGAATCAGGAGTGTGTTGGGAAGGCCATGTTCCCAGCTCCCCCACCTCCATCAAGAAAAACCAAACTCTGTGCTGGGATAGTAGAGAGGAAATTCAGAGGTCCACATGCAAAAATAACCCTGTTATGCTTGTTGGGCAAAAGCTGCCAGAAAATCAGACTCTCTTCATCCAGGCCCAATTCCCTGCCTGACTGGCAAGCCTTAACTGGAGAAGAATCTGCTCATCTCTTGTTTCTTAGTCCTTCTGAGACAGTCAAGTTGGGAAAAGTCTCTGCAGCCAGGCAGAAATGCTTATCACCCCACTTCCCTCATGCATTCTTTCGTTAACTCACAACTGTACTCACAAGCATCCAAGCCAGCATTCCAGCTGCCTGTGATAACGGAGCCGCACCCTGGTGTTTCCAAGGATGTGCCTCGCCCCCACCCAGGCTCTTCACTTAGAAAATCAAATGCCAAGACAGAGTGGGAAAAGGTGTGTGTAGGAGGAAAGGCGATAAGCAAACAGCCTGCAGACAGGGAAGCGGAGGCAAACCCTGGAGATTGGCAGCTATCGCAAACAGGCAAGAGGACTATCAGTCAACTGCCAGGACCACAAGTTATGGGGAGCAGCATATCCTGGGGGGAGTCCTGCCTGGAGCTTTGCCGGGAGCTGGGAAGCAACTAGAAGAGGAACAACCACACTGAAGCAGCACCTTATCTCAACTAGAGTAAGAACGTCTGGAAGGAGGCAAAAGTTGTCTGCCACTTTACAGACTCAAAGATTTTGCTTGAACTACATATTAAAGGACTGAGTGTTAAAGACATATTGACAGGGTAACATCACCTTGCAAGTCCTGGATGGGTGGAGAGCAACAGCCTGTGGTTGGGGAAGGCGTGTGCTGCACTAAAGCATCATATACAGCTTTGCTATGCTGTGGTGCATCCAGTCCTTGGAAAGCAAAGAACCCTCACAGTCCTGTAAATCTTTCTCCTGGTTTCTGTACTGGGGACTATTCGCTGCTGAAATTCTGCTTCTCCTTCCCCAAGCTCCCATGCTGGGGTAGTGAGGCACACACCCTCTCTGGAGGACTATCCCCAATTATGGGAAAGTCAACAACAGCCAACTGGCTGTCCCCCATCCATTGAGTGAGCTGCATCCTTTTTTGCTCTTTCAGTCGTCAAGGAGTAGCCAGGAGGAACTGCAGCTGTTGCAGTGAAGTGAAATCCTACACTCCTGCAGCTGGAATTGGTGGCTCTTGACACCCACAAGGAAGCAAATGCTATTTTTGGCCCCCACAACACTGGGAAACTACCCCATGCTCTTTCACCATCCCCCTTTCCTTCCTCTTTTCCTTCCTTCCTTCCTTCCTTCCTTCCTTCCTTCCTTCCTTCCTTCCATCCATCCATCCATCCATCCATCCATCCATCCGCTTTCCTGCACGCCGCCCCCCCCCAACCAAACCACACAGGAAAAATTTCATACAACCTGCTGATTGAATTAACTTATTCTCTGGGTTTGCACAATATATTAAATCATGAACAAATCCAACAGTTTGAGTTCCACAACCTGCTAACCCACAAAAACCTTCGTCAAAGTTAGCAACAACCAGAGTTTGCGGGTTGGGCAGATCCAACCTCTGGAATTCGATCCAACCTCATTAAAGGCATTTTGTAAAGGCAGACCGTTAGGGACAACTACCAACAGCAGTCCTGCAACTGGGCTGGGATCAGATTTGTGGACGCTCGCCTGACCTGCGTGCTGAGACATGAGAGGTGGTTGTAATTGCACCTGCAGGGCAGCGGAGAAGACAAGGCCAGCCAACTGACCGCTCTGCTGCAAACCGGGCACTCTGCTTACCGCCCTGCGTTGCGTGCCAAGGCCTCCCGAATCTCTCGGATATCCTTCTGAGTCTGGTCGATTTTTTCCATGGTCTGGAAGAGGCGCACGTTCAGGGCCTTCTTGGTGGTCTTGCTGGCGTGGTAGATCTCTTTGCTGCTCCTCTCCAGAGGGGGCAGCTTCCCTTCTGGCTCCCTCCCAGAGTCCTGGCCCTGAAGCTTCTCATTCAGAAAATCAAACACGTTACGGGGCTTCGGGTTCTGCTGCCGGAGCCGGGCAGCCTTGTTTCCTTTGGCCCTCCGTTTCCTGGGCTTAGATGGATCGAGCTTCCCCTCCTTCTTCTTCTGGAGGATCTCGGCGCACTGGTCCAATGACTTCCCCTTTGGGAGCACGACAGCTAATACTGGCTCCACCCGACCCTCTGAATTCTTGCCCAAACCTGAAAGAGAGCAAGTGGCGGGAGCAAGAAGAATCACAGCTGAGTCACCACAGCAAGAATCAGCTCGCGTCCGACCTTCACTCATTAGAAGCAATTTTTTCTTATATGTTACTACTCGTGGTAAAGAACACCAAAGCGGTTTGCAAATCCAATAAAAGCCAGAATAAAAGACGACGCATTGAAAAAAGAATGCTACCTCTGTATTCTACCGCTGGCCCTTCAAGCGGGGTTTTTGCAGCAAGACAAAATGGGCAGCAGCCATATACCTGTTCGCCCTGCAAGAGGAGGAGGGGGATCTTATTGTCCTGGGTTTTCAAGGCTGTTGGGGGGAGGGAGTATCCTGCTTTTCTGTCCTCCTGAGGTCTGGGGAGGGAGGCAAATGCATATTCACGTTGTGCAGAGGCTCAAGAGCGCTTGGGAAGTAGCAGGGAAGGGTCAGGATCTGAGCCCACTGTAGCCCTCAACACAGTGAAGTACAGGTAGTCCTCACTTAACGACTACAATAGGGACCAGAAAATTCGTTGTTAAGCAGGGCGGTTGTTGAGTCATGCCCAATTTTACAACCCATTTTGCAGCGGTCATTAAGCGAATCACCAGGGCTGTTAAGCAAATCATGCAGTCATTAAGCAAATCATACGGTTCCCCATTGATTTTGCTTGCTGGAAGCCAGCTGGGAAAGTCGCAAATAGCGATCACGCGACCCTGGGATGCTGCAACCGTTGTAAGTGCGAGCTGGTTGCCAGGCTCCCGGATCATGATCACCTGACCATGGGGGTGCTGTGATGGTTGTAAGTGCGAGTACTGGTTCTAAGTCCCTTTGTTCAGCACCACTGTAACTTCCAACGGTCACTAAACAAATGGTTGTTAAGTGAAGACTACCTGTACTCAAGGCTTTCTGATTAATTACTGCATATTAAATAGAAACTCTGGCTGAGGACAATAGCTAAGGTGGCCTTAGGACAAAAGCTACTCAAGTGGACTTTCTTAACACCTGCTTCTGCCTTTCTTCTAAGGATGGAGATCTTATTTCAGCCCATGATAGCAGCTCACCCTCTCAAAATGAAAGCAGAAATAACACTTTCCTTCAGAAATGGGAGGGGAGAGCCACCACACCCACACCTACCTTTACCAAGCTCGTAACCCATCTGAGCCAGAAGTTTAGAGCCAATGCCGCGCGTGTGGGCTTCCCAGCTGCCGAAGGAGGAAAGGCAGGTGGACGTTCCTTCCCCATTCTCAGGAATGCTGCAGTCGATGACTGGACGACAGGGGGGAGACAGATTAGAGGCAGAAAACAGCAGCGCCAGAGAAATCAAACAAAGGCCAGGCCAGAAATGGGAAACCATTAAAACCTCTTGGCTTCTTCATTCTGCTGGATGTGGAGGAGGTAGCATCCAGCCCATTGGCAAACCAGATCTTTCTTTTGCCAGCTTCTCCTTCTATACCAATTTTTGTCCCATTTTGTTGTTTTCAAAGAACTATGGCACTGATGGACAGAAAGAGAGTCTCAAGCCCGCTTACGCAATTTCTTTCCCATATTCTGTTTGGCTGGGGAGAACAGAAACCACATGCCTGCAGTTTGCAGCATGCCAACATTTCTGCTAACAGCAGGCCCTCGAAGCTGGGGATGTGCCTTCTCACTCCTTCACCCCCGCCAAAGCTGAAAAGACATAGGTCCGCCGAATAGAGGGTGACCAACTCTGGATGGAAGGGGGTGCACTACGTGTTTCTTTGAATAGCTGAGGCCTCCAAACTGAGCAGGGCTATACCGTATATGTGGGCAAGACAGTTGTGGGGGGGGGAGGTCTTTAGATATTTATTTATACAAACAATTTATATGCACGGCCATCTCGCTACTGAGACTCTGCCGTGTGGTAATTTTAGGATTTAAATGACAGTTTTCCCATTTCTCACCTTAAAACAGTAAGAAATGGGGCTATGAATTTCCAACCGTGGCGGCCAGAGACAGACTCGGGAGGTAAAGCAGCTGGGAGGGTGCAAAGCAAACGCAGTCATTCCAGGGCACTGGAAAAGTCAGAAAAGCACCGCTAGCGCCCCAGTATCTTTTACCTTTCGCGTACGCAGCGCTATCCAATTCATCGCCTTCTGACTCTGAGGAAGAGCAGCTCTCCTCGCTACGCAGGGGAGGAATTATGCCATCCCCTTCCACCACTGCTTCCTTCAGTAGCAGCGAGTCAAATTTCACTGTGTAGTAACCGCTGTCAATGTCTGAGGAAGGGGAAACAGCATCTTTCAAAGATCATTGATTCTACACCGTGGGAAACCAAGGTAGTACTTCAAATGCTAGAAGCCGGTCAGTCCCCACGATTTAACCATCACTTCCCATTAAGAACTTTGGGATGGAACCCTCTTGAACTCAGAACCAGAGTAGCATAGAGGTCAAAGTGCTGGACTAAAACCTGAGACAGACAAATTCAAGTCCTTGTCTGGGCCAATCCCACTCAAAAAGCCTACTTTGCAGGGTTGCTGTGAAGAGGTCAAGTGAAATAATATAATATATCGCTGCATACACCCCCAAGCTCCCTTGAGGTAGGATATAAATGCAGTAGCTACATAATAATACAAGAGGCAAATTATTAATATGGGGACTCCATTTAAATTAAACTGAATTTAGGTTGGGTCCTGGTCCGACTCACTCCTTTATCCAGGCAAAACCTATTTTGTGGAATTCTTGGTGCTCCCTGAGCTTGGCTGTTGGCTTGCAGACATTCCATTACCCAACTAGGTAACATCATCAGTGCACTGATGATGTAAGCAAGTATCACTTGCTGCAAGGCAACAACCAAGCTCAGAGAGCACCAAGAATTCCACCAAATATCTGAGCTACACGTACTCTCTTCTATTAAAACCTATTTTGTACAGCAAAACCCTCTATTGAAAGGTCAAATATCGCCTTAGGCAGACATGAAGATCCTTGATTGGTATTCATTACTTTTAAAAGTGGGTTGCAATGGTTGTTTCCTGGACCGAAAAGGATTAAAAAAAAAACCCTTATGTAAACAGAGATCTTAAGGTTTCCCATTACCAGTGAAATGACCTCCCTCCTTAATAGATCATAAGGAGGCTGTTAGAAAGAAAACCAGAAGTTCTCCCTGCAGAACCTGGCTCCAAAGGGAAAATCATTGCAGGAATTCTTGTAACTGCACATCTCTTGCACCTCAAGAATTCTATGAGAATCAAGCTTGGAGAAGAATCCCATTCAGATGAAGGCAATTGCCAAAGAGCCCAACATAAGTAGGGAAGGGAATCATTTCAATTATCCAGGATCCATTTTTTTTTAAAGGAAAACCCCCATGTGCTGAGATAAACCATAATGAATGAGCAGGTGCCTTGTAGTTGAAAGACCTGAGTTCCAGACCTTGGGGTCAACAGTTAAAACAGTGTTTCTCAATCTCAGCAACTTTAAGACCTGTGGACTTCAACTCCCAGAATTCCCTAGCCAGCATGTTGGCTGGGGAATTCTGGGAGTTGAAATCCACAGGTCTTGAAGTTGCTGAGATTTAAACATTGAGTTAAAAGGATGGCAAGGGGTGTGCTGCCTCAGGTCTTGGAAAGCTTCTGAATCAGTGCAGCCAAGGGAACTTTAAAAAATGAACAAGTAAACTTGGAATATGGCAGCAAAGCTAGGAAAAAGGTTATCTCTGGGCAGATCACCTTTGGATTTCCTTAAAAGAGCAAATAATCCACCAAATCTGTGTGCAATCAGTGGACCCCCAATGCCAGGCCAGAGTTTTACCTGTTCCTGGTGTAGCTGCCAATATACAAGGCAGAAGACCCTTCATACAATGAAACCCAAAGCACATGCTTGAAATCGACCTCACCTGTGATTTTAGCAGCGTACCAGATCCCGTCCTGATGTCTTGCCAGGCAGGCTGACCCCACAGCCAGGCAACTGAGGTCAGGCTCTTCGAAGGGACGCAGCTCTTCTGTGGATACCACCTGCCCATGGGAAAACCTGCCACGAGGACCATGAAGGGAGAGTCGATTGTAAATGCCTTGGTTTCAAAACACCAGATCTTTATACCCCAGAAGCCGGAGAATGACACTGGAAGAGGGCTACAGTTCTAACATTCTAGCTCTGGGACTATCCAGCTTGTTTTTGCCTCTTCCCTTTCAGCTGTCCCAGTCAGTATTCAAAGTATTCCCCATTCATCCTATGAACGCAAGTAGACCTAATTCCTGCAGAGAGCTACAGATATGGCGTGTGTGTGTGCGCCTTTGAGTCAGTGATGACTTCTGGCAACTGCCTAGATAAGACCCTGCAGATTTCTTGGCAAGGTTTTTGGAAGTGGTTTGCCATTGCCTACTTCATAGGGCTAAGAGAGGTGGACTGGCCCAAGGTCACCCAAGTAGCTTCATGCCTAAGGTGGGACTAAAACAGTCTCCCAGTTTCTAGCCTGATGCCTTAACCACTACACCAAATTGGGTCTCACAGATATAACACACCTTGCCCAAAAATGTTACACATAGAAAGGATCCTTAGAATTTGAGTCCATTACAAGCTGAGTATGAGTTATTAATATGACGTGCCTGCTAAAAAGGCAACTGCAATTTTAAGCTGCATAACACAAGTATTACAATTAATCAAGGTACTTAATTGCAAGGTTCTGTGACATATAGTTGCCAAATCACAGGAAGCAATAGCATTCTGCTTTGATCAGACCCAACCTTGAATGTCCAGTTCTGAGCAGTATGCTAAGAAAGATTCAGAGAAGGTGGATTAGGGGTAAAGAAGGGTGATATAAGGAAGATCCAGGGACTGAAAATGAAAAGAGGCAGAGGAAGTGAACATGTTTAGTCTTGAGGAATGTTGACTTGGAGGAATGTGAATTGCTGATCATTAATATTGATAGTGATTTCTTCAGATGTTTTATTATTGTATTGTGGATATTTTATGTTGGATTATTTGACATTCTACCAAGTTTTTTATTGCAGCACTAGAGAAATTTAGCAATTAATAATAATAGTAATAACAGAAGCGGCAGCATCCAGCAGAAGACCAAAACCCATTCTTTATCATGTCAAGGGAAATGAAATAATGGTGTTAAGTTACAGGAGGGCAAATATGGTCGAATACTAGGAAACTCTTGCTAATGCTTTAATGGGCACTTTAATGGGCAAGCCAACTACAGTGCTGAAGATACCAACAGAAGAGAATATATGTAGTTCAGGGTTGAACTGTGGAGTCCTTGGGGTTCTCTGAGCTTGGCTGTTTTCTTGCAGTTTTGGGTAACAAAACATCTGCTAGAAAACAATCAGAGAACCCCAAGGACTCCACAGTACTGAAGATGAAAGCTTCCCTTTGCTGAAAAACCCTCCCCTAGAATTCTTTCATACAGATTTCTGCACTGATTGGGTGGTGGTGGTGAATGACTCAAAAGATCTACACCGGTGTTTTTCAAACTTGGCAACTTTAAGACATATTGGCTGGAGAACTCTGGGAGTTGAAGTCCACATGTCTTAAAGTTACCAAGTCTGAGAAACGCTGATCTACCCATGCACACTTTGCGTAGCAATTTGGAAGAAATTCTTTGCATCACAGATGAGCTTAGCACTTCTCTGCTATTCATTAGAGCAGTCCTGCGTTTTTTTCTGCACAAGACAGAAAAATAATGTGGCTGCTTTAAGAGTGACAATTCATTAATCCAGTCATATCCATCTTTCAGGCTCCTGCAGAAGGGCCAAAGCACTTGTACAGCCCTACTAAATGCCCCCTTCCAACTTTAAGTCCATGAATTTCTATGCCAACTTTTTCCTGCAGAGAAACAGACGCATTAATCTAGCTTTCAACACTAACATTTAAACACCCCAGTACTTGTCAGAGAAACTTGATCACAAATCAACTTGATCACAAGGAAACTTGATCACAAATCAACTTGATCACAAAGAAACACTGATCACAAATCAGTTTCAGTATTGCAAACAGTAATTCTGCAAGCATGGTGAAGCATCTCTGTAAGTGACTCTAAAAACCGTCTTCAGGATACTATAGCATTCAGTTTTTGAAGGAAACTTAAAAGACAAAGTACAGAGATGCCCCAAGTAGGAAAATACAAGTAGTGTTATCACATAGATTCTCCCCACAGGATGTGGCCTGCATAAAGAAAGAGGTGCTTCTTGGATGTATTGAGAACTCCATCCCCTACCATTTGACCTACTTACCGGCAATTCTCTTTAAATCGACATTTGTCATCTAAGAAAAAGGGACATGGTTTCAAGGACTTGTGAGTTGGGTAGAGGTAGAGCACTCTAACTCCAGGACTTCCATCTTCCAAACACTCACTCCCTACAATCATGGCATTATGGTACTCAAGGGTTCCCCAGGAACTGTAGTAGGGGGCTTTCACTTTCATCCCACTGGCTATTTCTTCCTCCTCCTCCTCCTCCTCCTGTTCTTCCTCTTCATCACCCATTCCATCTCTCTCATCACGAGTTTTTAATGGACCATCTTCACCCCCAATTTCTGCAATGGCTTCCTTAAAAGCAGCATATTCATCATCAGCACTCAGATGGCCAGCTTCACAGCTGTTTTGTTGTGGATGGGCGGATGAAGTAGAAAGTGCCTCAGAGTCCAAAATTGAACAGAGCTTGCTTTTTTTCACTGAGACAAGGCTGGCTTCTGTCAGTTCTATCAGCTGCCTTAGATCAGCCTGCAGCTGGATTAGGTCAGACTGTTCTGCTGGGTCCAGACCAGCTCCCAAAGCCAGGTCTACCTGCTGCAACTGAGCATTATAAGTCTGAATTGCTGTTTTCAAGCTCTCCTCATCCATGGCTGTGGTCCTCTGTCCCACTCCTTCTTTGGGAATTCAGTGCATTTTCAGCTTAACGGGTAGCGGAGAAATATGATAGATATTCATCCAAAACTAAGTACTGCACACTTTAGTTCATAGTTGTTTTTTTTACCTCCAAGCTCATCTCACTGCAATAAACACAGATAATTTATTATCAGTATGTTTATATTACTTTTCAGAAAAAGCTTTCAAAATTTATTTATTTATAAATCAAATTTATACACTACTTATATAGAGTCACTATATAAGTGACTCTAGGCAGCTCACAAATAAAGAACATAAAAACAGTAAAAAAAATCCTGTACAATGGCATACAAGACATCAAGGAGGTTACAAAGCAATATTATTGGGAAACTATGAAGATAACATCTAAAAAGCAGTTTTTCCACTAAGCACTGAAATATTTATTCTATCTTCTAAAGTGGTAGAAAATTTGGAATTAAATGTGCCCCAGTGTTATGAATCCTGTCATGAGGGGAACGCACCACATCAAGTGCCTTTTCAGGAAAGAGGGATCTAAGTTTCAAAAATAAACCAGGTTAGAAAGTCCAATACTGAAGATAAAAACTGCAAACGAGGTATAGCTTGCCACCTCTTCTGCGGCTACTGAAGTGCCTTTAAGAACAGCCAACCCGGTGCTTCCTGTTATGACTAGAGAATCATTTGTTTAATTTCTGCGGCTGACATTAATGGCATGGGAGCAAAGCCTGTGAAGAAAAGGTGGCAATTCCAGCTGGTCTCTGGGCACGGAGAAGGAATACGGCCTTTTCTTTTATTCTTCTCGGCAGGGAGCTCGTGCCTCGTGAGCCAGACAGAAATTCAGCCCAAAACGCCACACCAAAAAAAAAAGGGGGGGGTTGCCAGCAGTAGGAAGCTGCCTCGTTCCAAGCTAGAGCTTCCGTTTGCGGTTAACTCAGACCAAATCTGGGGGAAGTCTCAGCCCTCCGAAGACACTGGACTCATTTCCCATCATCCACAGCCATATCGGTCCACTAGGATGGAGGACGACTGGCGTTGTAGTCCTGGGCTTCTGGACCGGGACCGACCGGAGACAGCTGGGGCGTGCGAAAGCTGTCGCGCGCCACACAAGCGGGACAGCGATTCACGACCTCCCTGCCCCAACGACGGCCGGCCTCCCCCCTTTCAGCACCCAATCACCGCCATGACGGCACCCGGAATCCGCTTCCGGTCTCCTACGGAGGCTCCCACGACCATAGAGAGAAGCCGGCCGGAAATGGCTCCGCCTCCCCATTCTTTCCTTCCTTCTCCTGTCTATGGTTCATGCCCGGCGGCGCGAGAGAAGGCGCGAGCCGGGGGCGGCGCTCGCGGAGGGAGAAGGCGCGGCGTGAGGCGCAATGGCTCATGGGGATCGTGGTCCTTTACAGGGAGAGTGGACGGCGTCGCCGGCGGAGGCAGGACTCCATTTCCCAGGCCACCCTGCGCAGGCGGGACGGTCTGAGGAAGAAACGCATGAGGAAGGTGAGCAGGAGTAGTTAACCGAATTCTCCCCCCTTGAAAAGCGCCCGGTAAGTCTCCTCCAGCGCTGCTCGCCTCGGGGGGCTCACGGGGACAGCGAAGGCCAAACCCCAGCCTTCCCCCGCCGGGCAAGGTGGGACTACAATCTCCATCGCGCCTGAGGGAAAGGCAGCCGGGTGGGCTGGACCCAGAGGCGGCGTGTTGAGGTTCCTCGGGCAAGGGAGTTCACTCTGTGCATGCTCAGGGGCCCTCTTGACACGTCCCGGCGGATGTTGGGCGGCCAATAAATTCAAATAAATGATAATGGGAGGAGAGGCGGCGCTCTTCACATGCTCAGGAGCGCTCTTTGTCTCGGCATGGAGTGCCTGCTTGGTACCGTGATCCCGTGGAGGGACGCGCCTCTTTCCAAGGGAAGCTGGAAGGGATTTTGGCCTTCGCTTGGCCCGGAATTCAGCCCCGGCCCAGCTTCCCCTCTCCCAGACCCCGAAAAATCCCTTTTTCTCTCCTTTGCAAGACCAGTCCTGACCTAAAGTTCAGTAAGTCAGGCCTTCCCCCATGCACAGTCCCCGTTATTTGCTAGCCTCCTGAGAAACTGCAACTAGAAGCAGGAATAATGCATTATACAACCAAGTTAGACCAGTACAAGCAATGTGTCCTTGAGTGCTTTGTGAGCACTTATAAATCTATCTTAAGAGACCGTAAATAAAATTTAAGACAATATTAAAATTCATCTATAAAACAACCTGACTAGAATCTGTGAGTGAAGTCCAAGAGGAGCCATCTATGTCTAGGTTATAAGGTAGTATCTACAATTATATAAAATGTGATAACATCTAAAATTACAAAAAGGTGAGGGTATGTAAAATTTACATAAAGTGTAATAATATGTAAAATTACAAATGAATTGATAATGTCTAAAATTACCTAAAATCTCTGTAGCAGGAACTTGGCCCATCAAGGTCTGGCAGATCATAAATGCTGCTGCACAAAACCTAGCCTTATGCATTGTAGTAAATGTCAGTTCATCTATGAGCAGCATCTGGGCATAGGCCGGGTCTGAGCAACCAGGATATCCACTGATCAGAGGGAGGATAAATCTGGTTCGAGTGTCTCTGTAAAAGGAGCAAGGAAGAACAACATGTTCTGGGGTTTCCACCTTTCCAGAATCACAGGGGCAGAGCCTTTCAGCCAATGGTACTTTTTTTACACAATACTTTTTTATATTTGCCATCCAATACTGCAGAGGGGAGAGCATGGCATCAGGCAAAAGAGAAAGCTTTCTGGTGGCTGGGTGTTTCTAGCTGTGTGTATACAACCAAGTTAGAGAGATTCAAAGCAGCTTGTGCTTAAAAACTCAGGAGATGCAATCCAATAAAGAAAATAAACAATATAGTTCTTGGTGGTCTGCTGAGGCCAGAGGTCATGACATGGCCCATGTTCAAAGCAAGGGTAACTGGAGGGATAACTAGGAGGGTCAAACATCCTAGGAAAGACCTCCATGCAAAAAAAAAAAGTCTTTAGCTTGATGTCTCCTTCAAGCTGATGGACATATTTTTGCTCCGGGTGGTAAGATCTGGACAGCAGTTTGAGCTACAGAGGTGGTGGATTCTTCATCTCTGGAGAAGAGGCTTTCCTGCGCGCTGTGGAAGACAGGATTAAGTGATCCTTGTGGCTCCTTCCAACTCTGATGACTTTGTAGACCAGTGTTTCTCAGCCTTGGCAACTTTAAGCTGTCTGGAGTTCAGCTCCAGAATTCCCCAGCCAGCATGTTGTCTGGGGAATTCTGAAGTTGAACTCCAGACAGCTTAAAGTTGTCAAGGTTGAGAAACACTGGTAGACAATGTTGATGGTATTTTCTTGGCAGCAGTATGGTACTGGTTTCTGTTGCCTGCTGGGGTAATTTTTTATCTTCCCATTCTAGCATACAATGCTGAGATTTCCTGGTGGTATCCCATCCAAATACTTGTGGAGGGGATTCCATTCCCTTTCTCTCCCTAGATACTTCCTTGTTCTTCCGGTATTATTTAGGTGCTCTGATGGAATGGAGAAGTCTAAGTGCTGGAGGAGAGGTACTATTTATGCTACCTTGAGCTCCTTGAAGATAGTTAGGATATAAATATAAAATACTTTTAAAAGTGGCTGCTGTTGGTTTAATGGTTAAGCCAGGAGAGATCCATAAGTGTCCATTAGAAGCCACAGTGGCATTACCTCCCTTGTACCATGGATCCTCATAAAGGGATCAATATTTTTCAAGATATAATATTAAATGCTGGACTGATCCAAGGCTGAACAGCTGAAATACAACTGCATTTCTTTTATCTGACAGATTCAAAATGAGTTTATACAAATGAGTTCATACTTTCCTAAAAGATAATGCAGTATTGGTGAATATAGAAATAGTATGTACAGTATTTATTCCCAATCTATTCTAAGGCAAGAGGATTCAGGAAATCTATTCTCTAGACCATGGTTGCTAAACCCTGAAGCCCAGCACTGCTGTAGGAGTTTCTGTTTTCAGGACATTTCTTAAAATATAAAGCTTTTCTTATTTGCCCAGGCTGTCCTATTATTTTAGTTGCAGCTAGACAACCCTGTGACCCGTTGGCTTATCCTTTGAGAGAAAAGTAATGCAGTCTGATGGGACCAGAACAAACATTAAATTTTTGGCGGACCATATTTTTTCACCCCAATGCTGGATGGTCTCATGATCATCTAAGAAGACTATATATCATAAATAGAAAAATAATTGTAGTGGCAAACAAACTTTGATAATAAATCAATATTTTCTTACCTAAACAGATAAACAGGAGGACCATGGGTGGGCAAAAAAGCAGTGGGAGTGGGAGTAACTTCCAACTTCCTGCCAGCTTCCCCACTGACTTTGCTTGTGGGAAGCTGGCAGTGAGTATCGGAAATCACGATCAAAGTTGTGCAATAGCCACAACTTTGCGAATAAAACTGGTCTGAACATTGTGGAAATTTCAATTCCACAGGAGTAATGGGTGCCGGATTTTTTATGCATTCTTTAAGTTAGTGGATTTTAGGTACCTTGATTCAAAAATTGTTGGGTATAATGCACTGTTTGGGCTAATTTGAGGGTACAAGCAGATAAACACAATGAGAGTGTTAGTAGTATATAGATATGGTGAAATGTTGCAGTAGATTATCTGCCTATAAGGATATTCTCTGGACATCTGTGATATTCATAACCATAAAAAATGAGGGGGGGAATTATGATCCTAAGAAAAAGGGGGCAGCCAGAGCAAATAAGATACGTACCCTTTCGGGTGTGGAATTCCTCCTGGGTTCAAATGTTGAACAGGCCGTGTTTTATTGAGCACACCTTAATTACTTTGGTTCATGCAACACAATAAACATGCAAACAACATCTTGAATTAATGCAGTGTGTGATTACATCCACATGTTCCTAAGAGATGAAAGATGAAGAAGAAAAATTACTTAGCCAGTTCACTTTTGGTGAGTAATACTTTTGCTAGGCTACAGGCTTCTCCATTTCATACAATGCTGATACTAGTTCATCAGATCCTAAACTCAAGTACATAGTAGACTTGTGTTCCTAAATGTTTACTATAGCATGTCACAGCTGCTCTCTCTGCAGACGCAACACAGCTGTACAAGATATTCTTTCATGGTTAGTACCTTAATACATTCCAGGCAGTATAATTCATTGTGGAACTGTTATTTCAAACATAAATGGTAAGAGTGGGGATGCTGGGGTTTAAAAGAGAGGACTTTTGGCTGCTGGTTGCACAAATCCAGAGCTCTTTGTAATGAATCTGTTTATGGCCCCTGGATATATCAGCCTTCAAATGGATCCTAAAAATGTATTTTTCTAGTTTTCTAGCATAGCTAGCTGGAAGCTGTTGCTTCTGCCTTTTGGTTGTATTTTAATTATATTTGCTTATCATTTCAATTTATAAGGTCTCCCTGTTTCAAAACCAACTCTGAGCAGTGCACAGTTAAACTAGTACAAACCCTAAAAAAGCAAACAAAACAAACAGAAAAAGGATGTCACGGATACTTCATTTATTAGATTTCTATCCCAGCTTTCTTCCAGGAGTATTAAATGCCTTCTCCCAATTTTTCCTTACACTAATTCTGTGAAGTAGGCTGGGCTAAAAGAGCTGGGCTGGTCCAAATTCTCCCCATGAACTTCCATGGCAAAGGATGAACTCTAACCTGAGCTTCCTTGATCCTAGCCTAAATGGTGTTTGAATCTAACCACCTTATATAGTTAGATTTATGAAGAAGGACAGCAATACATAGCCATGTCATATAATACACATTTATATTTTATGGCTTATGTTAACCATCTATATATTTAAAGGCAGTCTAAATATTTTTCCACAAATAAATGTAATTTGCCCATTTGTTTTCTAATGATAGTATAAATTGAAAGCCAACTAGCATCTGAGCAATTACATATTGAATGAATGCCAGCAGTGTCTCACTTCCAGACATAGAAAAAAGGCTTTGAAATAAATATAACACTCCTCTTCTCTGCAAAACAAGCTGAGTTCTGTTCAGATGCTGTATCTACAGAAGAAGCCACAGACCTATCTGCTGGTTTAGAAAGGCTGACATTATATTCTTCGTATAGACTATACAATAAGAAAACCGCACCACCTGCAATGGAACTTTTTTTCCCTTCTCTATTGTTTGGTAGCTGCCATTGTGGTTTTCCAGCTTCCTCCCTCAAGAGTGAGAAAGGTGATGATGAACTTTGTGATTAGCTACATGCTGAGAGATTAAAGTGGCAGGCTGGTTGTAACCATGAAGTATTTGCAATTTAACTCAGTTCCTGATGACTTCCTGGACACGTCTACATCGTTTTCTTAGCAACAATGCAGAAATCGCTGCTGATGCATGGATGGTTTTTCAACTTCTAAGTCTGCTGGGATTTTCTGATCATTATCTCATGCTAATCTGGTCCGACCTGGTGTAGTTTTTCAAGGACAGCTGAAAACAGCTAGTTGCTGCCACCCATTGTAAGTGCATACACCTATGTGTACAGTACTTGGGTGTATATACATAACCTCTCTCTCAACTTGACGTTCACACTTGGTGGAGGCGTCCATGTACTTTGCTTGACAGCAACATGGAATTAGTTTACTACCAGTTTTTCTAGTGTGAAAGAAGGTAGACCTGGCCTTGGGAGTGAGAGAGAAAGGAATGATCTCACAGTTAAGGGAGGTTTACTCAGTCCAGAGATAGAAGGCAACAGTAGAAAGAAACTTAAAATAACCCCACCTTCATTTTGTTTGGTATAAGTTGGAGGAAAGAGAAACTGATGGGCTTTCAAGATGCTGTTATTGTGTTGTACAACAATAAAGGAACCCCTGCTGTGCATGCTTCATGACCTGGCCTACCTCCAAGGAGTGTCATCTGTGGTGTTTTTTCAGCTTTCCTGTCTGCCTTACTGCCCTAGGTTTTCCTGGTGGTTTCCCTTCCAAGTACTAGCCACCTCTGACCCTGCTTAGCTTTTACCTTGTGAGCTAAGATTGCCCAGTGCTGCTCCCTGTTGTAGGTAACCTAAAAGCTCCCTTGAGCTGAGATGAATCTAAAGGACTTCATGACCACATCCATGCAATTTTTGGGCAACAGCAGGGAAGTAGTTTCCCATGACTTTCTTATGGGATGTTTTTGCAATTGTAAGTTGAGTGTACACCCCTGGGATTTTATGATGATTTCCCCTTCAAGTACTAACCAGGTCTGATTGTGATTAGCTTTTTGAGATCAGCCAGAGCTGGTTATATACTGCCATCTAGCTGGGCATTTGCAGTTATACGTGCTCGCTTATCCTTATTTCCTCTTTCTGTTTTTTTCTGATTGTACGCATCCTTTTTTTTCCATGGAAAACACCTATCTCCTCCCTTTACTGTATCAGAAAGATCAGCAATTTTAAATTGTAGCTGCCTTAAAATATTGCTCTTCCCCTTTCTTCTTTTCAAAAGTCCACATACTGTGACACAATGATGATGAGGGCTGTAAAGGAACGTAGAGCTGATCTTGGGGAAGGTATGACAGAATGGTTCAGAGGGACTTGCAGAGAAAATTACACAGTCCTGAAATAGAGAGAAGGATGAGAAACTCAAGATAAGCCTGCCTTGTTTTTGTTTAGTATAAGATAGGGCAGAGAGGACCTTGGAGAGGCTTTCAAGATTCTGTTGTTATACCCTATAACAATAAAATAGCATTCCTGGAATTCTTGCCATGCCTGTTTCTTGACCTGGCCTACCTCAAAAGGCTGGCAGGGGCCATCCATTATACAAGGTCAGGGGTAAGCAGTCTCAGTGGCTGAGATATTAATATTAACTGGGAGGTGAATGGAACAATGATTTAAAGTAGATAGGACTAACAAGGATTTTCTATTTTTCTGGGAGCAGTTTTGGTGAGATTCCCAGCTCAAAATAGTGAGAAATTGCACCACTAATTTTTAGCAATTTTACCACCATAGTTTGGTAGCAGGGACTGTGAAAAGGGAATTTGAAGTTGCAGATTTCCCACTTCTGGTGTAATGTGATTTGTTTGGGTTAGGATTAGAGTATGCCACACAGCTTCTGCATATTACTGTTTTTTCTTTATAAAGAAGTATGCTGAGGTGGCTTAGTCATGTAGAGGAAATAATGGGGGTCAAATCAGATGACATATATAGGGAGGAAGAGCAAATGAGTTGAAGGGGAAGATCATGAAAGTTGTGGTTGGATAGAGTTGATGAGCTCCTCAAAAAGACAGAGGTGAGAAGTTTAAAGAACAAAATGCAGTGTACAAAATGGTATGTGAATGTGGTAGAAACAAGGGTGGTTTGCAAGGTTAAAAAGGTATGAAGAAGCAAGTTTTAATCTGCTTTTTTTTCTTTCCTCACAGTAGTTTTCATTGTTTTTCTGTATAACACTGCTTAGCTGAAAAAGAATAGTGAGCGTGTTGGGTATTTAAAGGATGTCCTTTTAGACAGGATTTTGTAATGCCTTAGAATCTAAGAATATTTCTGAACTAGAAGAGTTCTGCAAGGAAGTGTGGGAAAATAATACTCAAAGAATAAAAAGACTATTAGCCAGCTACAGGAAATATAAGGGGTAAAATCCGTCATTTCTGGTTGTCTAGGAAGATCCCCATCCTTAAAACAATGTCATTTGATGGGACCTAGACGGCTTGGCTTCTCTGTTGCAGATTCTGCCCTCTGGAATAGTATCCTCTTGGAGATTCAAGCTGCCCTGACCGTGTCATCCTTCAGATCCTTTAAATCCTGGCTCTTTCCCTAGGTATTCAGTTAAGACCATGTGCCCTTGGGAATTGTTGTCAAATGTTTGTTATTTTAGTCTCTGGTGTATATTGTATTGCATGTGTTTTTAACTGTATGCTGCCCAGAGTAGTTTTCAGTTGGGCAGCTTGCAAATGTGAGCCACGAAGAAATAAATAATAATCTACATGTGTGGAAAAATGTCACGTTTAGCTTTGTACCATGTTGAGGTTGTCTCAGCTTTTCTTCACTTAGGGATTCCTTGAAGCATAAAATTTGACCAACCATTCCTAAACTTTTGCGTGCCACTCTGTGCTGTTCTTCAGTTGTACTGGATCAGGCCAAACACCTAACTAGTCTAGCGTTGTCCGTCAAATATGACTTGGCCATGTAGTTGCCAGGAGTTAAGATTAACTTGAAAGCAATATATATATGTATGTAGGTAGGTAGGTAGGTAGGTGTCTAGACCCTCACACTCAAGTCAGGAGGACAGTGGTACCCATCTACTATTTGCTTCCCAGCCACTAATAGTTAGGGCCACTAGATTCTGGAGGGGGTAAATGATGAATTGTAGCTGTTGGTAGCCTGATGTACTGATGTGTTTCAAATAAAGTTATCCCTTTTGTCAGTTGTGAGTCTTCCTGGATTTGGCTTCCAGGGTTCATCTTGGTTGTGCTATTGTGACAGTGGAAAATGGTTCCATGCTCTGTGGGGCTTTACCTATCGCTAGCACGAGCCTGCTTCTTTTTGAGCTAAGAACTAGAGGCATATTTTTCCCTTTCAGGAACAGGATGCAGGCTATATATGCTTCGTTTGATGAATAGTACATCTTGATCCTCAGAATGGACAGTGCTAGAAAAACCATGCGCCCATCCTTGGAAAGAAGCGCTTTTAATACGCAAGTGTTAAAAAGACAGCACAGTTATATATTACTATAAAAATAACCATCACCAGATGCAGCCCACTATATTAGGGTGCCAGTTAAACCTCTCTGGGGAGGGATTTGTATAACCGAGAAATTCACTTCTTTTTTGCTTCACGTTAGGAGGCCCCACACCTGAATTTATAGATGCATTCAGAGACAGATGTTCTGAATTTAAGCTATGAACTGCTTCAAGATGTTAAAACCAGCACTTTGACTGGGATCTGGAAATAGAGTAGAATCCAGTCAGTCGCCCTTTCTATACTCGATTTATATCCTGCTTTTTATTCAAGCACTCAAGGTGTCAATGCTTCCTCCTCCCGTTTTTCACTGCTGTAACAATCCTGTGAAGTTGGCTTGGTTGACGGGGGGGACTGGCCCAAAGTAACCAGAAAACTTGGTCCTCCAAACCCAAGTTCAGCATCTTCCCCACTATCCCACCCTGACTCTCATTTAACCCAGCAGATAATTAATTTGATAGTCCTCTCAGGAATCTGTGGTCCCAGGGATATCCATTAGTCTTGTTTATGAAGATTCTCAGTCATCCAGGTGGAATTGTCTGGAGGTTGAGTCATGGCAACTGGGCTTCTTTTCTTTTTGGTGAGAGACGTTTGACTCAACCTCCAGACATCCATTAGTCTTATTTCAGACTAATCTGGCATTTGGTAACAGTGGGTAGAATACTGTAGGATGCTGTGGTTGGGGAAGGCAGAGCAAGAGAGATCACCCATCGCCTTCTCTAGCTTGGCTGATCTTCAGTTCTGTATCTCTCTACTTCAGCATTCCCCAACCTTGGCAACTTGAAGACATGTGGGCTTGCTGGGAGAATGGCTGGGAATTGGCTGGGGAATTCTGGGAGTTGAAATCCACACATCTTCAAGCTGCTGAGGTTGGGGGACATTATCTGAATAGATGTGTTCCTTCCTCCGTTGTGCATGAACCCAATTTCTGAAACGTGCCAGCGTAGCAAACAAATACACTAGTGCAAACATAAGGTCTACTAGGCCAGCACTCATTTACTGTTTAGAATCCTGGACTTAAACTTTTCTGCTTCTTAAACAGTTTTCTTCCATTCTTGCTTCTGGTTCCTCTTCTCCCTTTTTGAGTAGTTCCAGATCAACAAGCCATGCTGGTAGATCAGTCTAGACCAGCGTGCCCATGCCTGTCCCCTGTCAGTTCATCCATTTGCCAACTCTTTCCTTAAGCTCCCTCTTGCTCTTGTGAGTGATGATTTTGATGCGTGGTGTCTTAGGGAGAAATCATTTTGCCTTCCCACTCTTAAAAATTCCCGATGTGTTCATTTTGTTGGGAAATACTTATTCTATGAAGAACAGAATGTGATTCAAGACTTAGCATCCAAATGCTGTTTCTGCAGTGACAGCTGGAAATCAGAGAGTGATGCTTTCATCTTGAGAGATTAGTCAAGCCATTTTTTCAGTGAAGGACTCCACACATCTAGAATAATTTTTCCTGAATCAAAGGCAACTGTTTCTGCAGAACTCCCCCCACCACTCCTCTCAACGGAGTGATGGTTATATAGAAGTAGTGTAATTGGTCTCTGCACAGAGTTTCATGATTTTAGAAACTCTTGGAAAAATAGCCTTTGTATCATTTGGTGAACCTCAAACAAGTCTCAGTTTCCTCCAAGCAAAATTATGAAAAGTAAGGCTTGAAGCAGGAAGCAGTAAAAGGAAAAATAACTTTTGGCCAGCTAACTTTTGTGGGGTTTGTTTACAGGAGCACAATGTACACGCTGCTTTCCGGGCTTTACAAGTATATGTTCCGGCGGGATGAGTACTGCATATTAATCCTGGGACTGGACAATGCTGGAAAAACAGTGCGTATCTGTGCTTGTTCATAGTAACAGGAAAATTGTGTCCTCTCCACTCCTCCCCGCCCCCGCACACTTCGACTAGTTTATTCCTGGTCATAAAGTGGAAACTTCCAGGCTATTGGATGAGATAAATTAAGCCCATCTCTAATTTCATTAGGGGGTGTCACCTGCAGGTGTAGAAGCTGTCACACTCACAGCCTTCTCAAATTAAAATGTTTACAATAGTAAAAAAAACATTGAAATTACCAAGACTTCATGAGACTGTGGCTTTCCAGGAGAAAAACGGAATTTTCCATTCTGGATTATAGAATTTTGTACATCTCAGTCTGGTCTTAAGGAAGCCCCAGCTGCTTCCTGTGCTACTTGGAGCCCCATTCTGTTCTGTTATCCCAGCCCATTATCTGATATAAATGCTTATTTGATTGATTATTAAATTTATAGCCTGCCCCAATCTGTATGGACGGCTTACAAGGTAGAAGAGTGAAAGCAAAAAAATGCCGAATATGTAATTCAAAATAATGTACTCAGAGAACCAAAGTTAATTAAACAACAAAAATATTCCATAAAGGAGCCACCACTCATTCTAAAACACAACTGGGGACAGGGCCAGATTTTAAGGGCTTGCTTAAATAGTTCCATATCAGAGGAGAGTACTTCTTCAGTAGTTTCTAAATAAATTGCTATTTTAAGCAGAAATGCTGGAGTTGCTGTTCTGAGACAGCAAGATTCTTTTTGCTTAATCTCAGGTCCCCAGACTCGCGGTAATTTTTCCCTGTCCAACAGCAATCAGTGTATACAAGCAACTTGGGTTTTTCTTTCCTTTTCCTTTCCTTTCTTTTTTTCTCCCTCCAGACCTTTCTTGAACAGACTAAAACAAGATTCAACAAGAACTACAAAGGAATGAGTTTATCCAAAATCACAACCACTGTCGGTCTGAACAGTAAGTCAATCTAGACTGCTAAAGAGCAGGAGAGTACAAGCCGGTTACCCTGCACATTTTCCATGGCTTGGCCTTATGATGGTCACCCAACAGATGCCGGGGAGACAAAAAATTAATATACATTCACAGGAGGAATCTCTCTCAAGTTATCTCCCTCTCAGAGGCCTGCTACAATAATCAGGTCCTTACCTTCCTGAATTGCAATACTGTTGAGGAAAGGTGACTTTTGGGAGGAGGTCCTGTTCCACAGAACAAGAGCTGAGAAGGGCCTTTTCCTGAACCTTCTTGATACACATTCTTTAAGAGGAGAAACCCAAAGGGATACCACTCTTCTGGATCCAATAGGATGGGCAGACATTTTGGGAAGCTCATGGTCCTGCAAATATCATCAAGGACCCTGTCACTTCCTCTTGTTCCACTGGCAGTTCCAGCTGTTTACCGTGCTTTTTCCTGCAGACCCTCCTAATGAGACTTGAACAATTCTCTCTCTGACCCACAGCCTCAGTCTTTGTTCCTCTGTTCATCTCCACAGGCTCCAAATCATTAATTCATAGGTGCTCCAAAACCCAACCATCCTACAACAACTTCACAACCTTACTTGTCCCTGATACTAATAGCTTCCCCTACGTCTACAGCTTCTACTTTCCCACCTGTACAAAACTATCCTCTTCTTTGGCATCATTTAAAAAAATAAAAAAGGCATGCCCTTGAAGTCATCAGGATTTGTCCTTGACTCAAAGGAGTCTTTCATTGACAAAGGCCTACACAGCCTTGGACCTGGCTATCTAAGGAACTGTGTCTCTTGTTACAAATCTGTCCAGCTCTTATGAATCGCAGCAGTTGCCCTACTACGAGGTGTGCTGCTGGCTACCAGCTTGGCTAGTATAATGGGCTGTAAGAATAGCCTTGACGAGGAGGAAGAGCTGTAGCCAAGCCAACTGTCAGATAAGAGAAATCTGAGTCCAAAGCAGGAATGGAATTTGAGAAAGTGCCTCAGAACTGGACCCTCCCTAGTTCTATTTAGGATAAAGGTAGGGAGGGGGGAGGCATCTTCAGAGTTGCAAGATTCTGTTACTGTAACCCTATGATAAAAGTAGTTTTAATATTCATGACTACCCTTCGAGGCAGGCCAGACCTGAATACCAAAATCATGAATACTGTGCCTCTCCCCTCTCTGCCTTTATCCTAAAGAGAACTAGGGATTGTCAAGTCTGAGATGCCTTCTCAAATTGCATTCCTGCTTTGGACTCAGATTTCTCTTATTTGACTGTTGCCTTGGCTGCAGCTCTTCCTCCTCTTCCTCAAGGTTATTCTCCAAGCCCATTACAGCAAGCTTCAAAAATGGGTTGGACCAGTTCCTGGAAGTCCTGGGGAACCATGGCTCTTAGCTGTGATGGCAGTGGAACTGCCTCTGAAGCCCATCTGTTGGGACACTGGTGGGCTTCCTTGTGCAGTTGGTTGGCCATTGGGAGAGCAAACTGTTGGATTAGATGGGCCAAGGGTCCAATCCAGCAGGGCACAGCTTATGTTTTTATGAAGATGCCCCATGACCAAATCCCCCTTTTCTAGCCTATAGAACATCCCCCTTCCCCTTCCCTTCCACTTGAATTAAAAGTACATTAAATGAATTGGATTCAGCAGAAAGGATTTTGATCCCCATCTCCACATTCAAATTTGCATTATGGTGGCAAATTTTCAAGGAGCGCTGAAATTATACCCAAAGTTCTTTGGACGTCCTATTGCATGCCACTGTTTTAGAGAAGGGAGACCCTGAAGAAGTTAAATTAGTCTTAATTCAGAAAAAAAAATTGCACATTGCATTGTCTGCTTATATTTCCTAGTTGGCACAATAGATGTGGGAAAAGCCCGGCTGATGTTTTGGGACCTTGGAGGACAGGAAGAGCTTCAGTCTCTTTGGGACAAGGTAGGGTGGATAGATGTGATTACAGAAGTAGTTTTCTCATTTCATTGATTTTCTATTTATTTTACAAGATGTATAACTTGCCTCAGTCAGAACTGACTGGGCATTATACATCAGCAAACTAAGAAAAAGATACAGTGAAACTGGTAATGAAATGTCTGCAAGGCACAAGCAAGCTCAGGGAGCACCAAGAACTCCACAATTCAACCCTGAGCTATACATATTCCCTTCTATTGGAAACATATACAGGTAGTCCTCGCTTAACCCTGCCTATGTTTACGACCGCAGCATGTGCTTCAAGCCCCTCCACCCACCTATCTGCCCCCCCATCTCTGCCCTTTTGGCTGCCCTGCATTCTGCCACCGCCACCTACCTCTGCCACCCCCCCAATGGCCTCAGCTGACCTTCACCGCCTTCTTCCTCCCGCTGCTGACAAGGCACATCCGGCCGAAGCAGCTGCTGGCCCTTCTCATGCGGCCTCGCAAAGGGCCAGCTGCTGCTTTGGCCGGGTGCACCTCATCAGCAGCGGGAGAAGAAGGTGAAGGTCAGTGGGGGCTGGCAGGGGTAGGCAGCGGGATACAGGGCAGCCGAAAGGGCAGAGATGGGGGGGGATAGGCGGGTGGAGGGAGTTGAAGTGGAAGCAAGCAGGGCAGGACAAGCATGAGGTCCTCACCTAACAATGACCCAGTCCTGGCCTAACAACTGCAACCGGAACTATCAGAATTGCTGTCATTAACCAGTGCGGTCATGTGATGTTTTGCCTAACAACCACATTGCTTAGCGCTGGAAATTCCAGTCCCAATTAGGGTCATTAAGCAAGGACTACCTGTATGGGCGTCAAACGCTTCAGAAAGTATGAAAATGGGAGAAAATGGGAGAAATTCCAAGGAGCAACTCTTTTTTCTGCATGAATGCCTACGACAGCATGCCCTGCCCACTAGTGTCAGATACAGACCTCTAGCAATTGTGCAGCTGGATGGAAAGTAGCTCAACAGAGTGGCCAAAGAACAGTACAGCTAATAATTATGGAGGCTCACCTTAGGCTATTTAACTACCAGCCCACCATAGATAACCTCCAGGAGCAACCAGAGCAAACCTTGACCCCAGAACACATAAAGATGCTGGCAGTCACCATTAAGGCAAGCTGAGAAAAGACAAAACTCCAAAGCAAACTGCTCAAGTTAAACCCCAGAAGCCAAGAGGTATGAGAACCTGAATGGGTGCCCACTATCCACCACAGAACATGGTATCCTCCAGAAAGGTCTCAACTACAACATAGAGGATGCCAACCAGTTAGAATTCTTCACAGCCTTGGAAGCAGCATTCAAAACCACAGGACTTACCACAGAGATCCATGGTTACGTAAGGCAGACAGTCATACCACAGACCAGAAGAACACAGAAGCAGAACCAACTCAGAGCAGAAGACAGAGCAGCCCTCAAAACACTAAAGAAGGACCAAACTGTCACCATTCTCCCAGAACACAATGCGTACAGAAAGCCAAAGAACTACTGAAGGACAAATAAACCTACATCCCAGGAAATACCAGCCCAATACAGAAACAGCCCAAAATACACAAGCCCAATATACCACTTCGTCCAACTGTATCATTACCAGGGACCCCAACTTAGAACACAGGCAAAGAACTCACACAAGAGTTTGGACATCTCATAGAGGGGAGTGAATATTCTATCAGTTCTCCACTACAGTGCCACCAGAAAATCAAGACCTGGGAATAGAGGAAGATGAAATTACATGTCATTTGATGTCACAGCACTCTTCACATCCATAGATCCAGAACTATCAAAAGAATCCACCACAGCAGTACTACGCAACACACCCGACCTAGCCAAATACACTGTTAAAATACCCAGGCTCATGGATCTCATTAACCTTTGCCTCACCACCTACTTTCAGTTCGATGGACAGATATACCAACAAATCAGAGGAGCACCCATGGGATCACTGCTCTCAGGATTCATAGCAGAGACCATGATGTAGCATCTAGAAGTAATAGCACTCCTACACAAACAACCAAAAGCATGGATCTGGTATGTAGACTATAAAAAAGGAGCAACTAGAAAAGACACATGAAACAATCAACAGCATCTTCTAAGGAATAATATTCACAAGGGAAGAAGAAAACAACCCACTACCCTTCCTGGATATCCTTATCAGCAGAGGAAACAACAGCAAATTAGAAACCCAAGTCTATTGGAAAGCAACCCACACTAAGTTCTCTACTGCCAAAGTAACAACCTGACCTTTCGCAGGAGGAGCTGTGTAAGCATGTTATTCAGACAAGCACAAACATACTGCAGCAACCCAGAATGCCAGGAAGAGGAAACAGACTGCCTATACAACATCTTCCAACAAAACGGATACCCACACAACTTAATCAAAAAGTGCCTTACAGCACAACCAGTGCAGCCTATGCATAACACTTCCATACATCAAAAATATCTCAGAAACCAACAGACTGCTGCAACCACACTGTACCACACAAACCAACTAAAGCCCTCCAGAACGTCTTAAGCAAAGCAAAAGATCCAGTAGCCCAAGAAGAAGAAACAGGAGTCATCTACAACATGCAGTGCAAGGACTGTAACGGCCACTGTGTAGGACAGACAGGCAGAAGGCTTGCAGAGCGCATCCATGAACACCAACTAGCAGTCAGAAGACACGATGAAAACTCCTTAATCTCACAACACATGTACAAACTCAACCACAGTTTCAACTGGGAAACTGTTAACATCTTAGACAAAGCTAAATCCAAAAATGCTAGGAAATTCCTAGAAGTTTGGCATTCAGACAAATGAGCCATCAATAGATACAGAGAGATAAACCATGTTTACACACTATTCGAAAGTGACAATAAAAAACCTAGGAAGGAAACAAAAAGACTACAACACATCTCCTCCAGCAGCCCATGTACAGATAAGCAGGGATCAGCACCAGACAAACAGTCAGGCAGAAAACAATTCTCTAATCAAGGAATCCCCAAGGAGAAAACCATACCCCCACCAACACTGGCAAGGGCAAGCTACTGCATATAAACAGGCAACGAACCCCACACTCGCACTGATAATGTTACCTAGCTGGGTAATGAAACATCTGCAAGCAAACAGCCAAGCTCAGAGAGCACCAAGAACTCCACAGAATCATTTGTAACAGCCACAGTAGCTCACCAGTTGAGTGTTCTCTCCTCTTATTGCTGGAGCAAAAGGGTTCAACCACACCTAATAAGTCTCCAGACATGAAGCAAGTCACCAAGGTTGTATGGGCCATGTGCTAATGTTCAGAAGGCTTACTCCAAAAAGTAGGCAGACTAAAGACAGAAACTAAATTTAGTTTGATTTAAACTAAATGTAAATTGCATGGTATCCAATTCTGGGCAAAAGGATCTGGGTATGTTTAGCGTGTTGTTATTAGTTTTGTCGTCTTTATATTTAAGCTAAGTCCCATTTTTTCACCTTTCTCTTTCACTTTTATGACTACAGCATGCAGATCCTTTGCGTTTTCGGCTATCAGGGTAGTGTCATCAGCATAGCACAGGTTATTGATGTTTCTTCCTCCAGTTTTAAAACCACGCTCACCTTCTTGCAATTCAGCTTCCGTTAATATATATTCAGCATATAGGTTGAATAAATAAGGGGGGGAGTATACAGTAGTCCTCGCTTACTGAGTTGCAACAGTGCTGAATGAATGGTACTTACAACTGGTCTTCAAAGTTCCAGAAGTTGCAGTGCCCCCATGGTCATGTCACCACGATTCAAGCGCTTGGCAACCAGCTCACCCCTACAATGGTTGCAGCAGCTTCCCACTGTCACATGTTCACCATTTGCAACCTTCCCTGCAGGCTTTCCACAAGCAAAGTAATGGGGAAGCCGGCAAGGAAGGTCACAAGTTGCTCTGGTTAGTCCCCTCCTTCCTGCGCACCATGCTGCGCCCTCCTTCCCTGGACCTTGCATGCATGCACCCACCCACCAGTGCCCTCCTTACTGGGCCTCCCTGCGCTCACACCCCCCCCACACCCTCCTTCCCTGGCCTCCCTGCACTTGCATGCACCCTGCACCCTCCTTCCCAGGCCTCCCTGCACTTGCATACACCCCATGCCCTTTTTCCCTGGCCTCCCTGTGCTCGTGCCACACTGCAGCACCCCCTTCCCCCTTTGTGTGTGCAGCCTGCACCAGGCCATCCAGGGCCTCCCAACCCACCCCCGTGGCACCCCTGTGCTCCTTACCTGCTTCCCACTTAACAACCCATGTGTCCTGGGTTATGACGACAGCCGGGACTGCCTGGATTGCCATTACTAAGCAATGCAGTCATGTGACATCGTGCTTTACTACTATATCGCTTAGTAATGGCAATCCTGGTCCCAACTGCCATCATACCTTGAGGACCATGTGTACAGCCTTGCCACCTTGCTTTGCTAACCTGGAGCCAGCCTGTTTCACTATGTTCTGTCCATACTGTGGCTTCATGACTGTATATAAGTTTCTCATAAGGACAATGAGTTCTTCTGGGGTTCCCGTTTTTCTCAGCACATTCCACAGCTTGACATCATCCACAAAATCAAAGGCCTTCCCATAATCAAAGAAGCACATACTGACTTCTGTTAGGTTTTCTTTGGCTTTTTCAATTATCCAGCATAGATCAGCAATAATGTCTTGTGTTCCTGAGCCTTTTCTCAAGCCAACTTGAACATCTGGCATCAATTTTTCCATGTAGGGCTCTAATCTCTGTTGGATGATCCTAAGCATTCTTTGGCTAGCATATAAAGTTAAGGATATTGTACGATAGTTTGCATACTCTGTTAAGTTTCCTTTTTGGGTATTGGAATATAGATTGACCTCTTCCAATCTGTTAGCCACTATGTCATTCTCCAGATTTGCTGACATAGCTTAGTTAGAACCTTGACTGTTTTTTCTTCTGTTTCTTGCCATATTTGGTAATGACCAGAGTGTTGATCTAACTTCATCTTCTAGTACTAGAGGTTCTTGTAAGTAGGGAATATCTTCTAAGGTATATTGGATGTCAATATCTCTGCTCTTTCTTTGATTTTCTTTAAATCAGTTACTATTTGTTCATTGGCATTCTTTAGCATACCACTGGGGTTGGGACCTCCTCCTGAGTTTAGCGATCTTTTGGAAGACTTTCCTTGTTTTTCCATGTCTGTTTCCATCTTCAGTGTCTTTACAGATGTTGTTGTAATACTGCTTCTTGTCTCTTCTAATGCCTCTTTGTTAAGTTTCTTTCTGAGATTCTTCTCTTTCTTGGCTTTGGCTTCTCTTGTCTTCTTGGCAATTTCCACAGTTTATTCCAACATCCATTTGATTTCTTCTGCTTCTTCATCTTTGGCAGTCTCTTTTCACATTCATCCTTAAGTTTCTTTAAGTTTATTCCACAGTTCTTCTGGTTCTCTATCAGTGAGATTCAGGACTTCAAAGTGTTTCCTGATGTTCTTCTTGAAAGTAGTGGGTATATACTGGGGCTTCCACTTTGAGTCATCTGTGAAGACGTCTCTGTGAACAAGTGGAGATGACAACCGCTGTGTAGAATGAAAGATCGGTGAGTAGACTGGTCCTTTGAAACTCTCTGGAGAAGGAGAGAATGGGAGATCACCCACAAGTTCTTTGAATGGCAGCTTTTTACGAGGAGACTGTAAAACAGCGGCCTCCCACGGGTTTGAGTGCCAGGAGCCAAGGGAGACGATATCTTTGCTCTCAGCAGTGGCAGAGCCTTTAATAAGGACATTAAGCCAGCCAAACTCACTTTCTAATCACATTTGGAAATGTTCAGTTTAACCACTTGATGGATATTAGAGACCTTCAAAATGGTAAGCTTAATTTGACACCTTGTGAGTTTTAACTTCTTTGGATTTAAGAAATTTTAAGCAGAGACTTAAGAATTTAAAATAATATACAATTGGCAAAAAGCAAAAGAAAAGGATTTTGATTTAAGAAAGATTTAAATGGTTTGAGAGACCAGAGAGGTTTGGAATATTGGTTATTTTTGCTGTAAGATTTGAAAATCAAGTATATAATTAAATAATATATTCGTGGGAAATGACTGAAATGGAACTAAACCCATATTAGGAACCGAGGCTTGATGAAGGTTGCAAATGGACACTAGAGGGAACTAAAGGACCAGGCAGAAAAGAGTTAAAATGGCTAAGCTGGCTATAATCTTTAAGATAAGAAAAGATTTTTTTTTTAATGTAATTGGACTGAGATATTAATAACTAAAATCGCAGAAAGGATACAGATTTCAATGGATATTTTTAGAAGACGATGAGAAAAATTTTTTTAAACTTTTACCTGACATAGACATTATAGAGTTTGAAGGTATGGAAGACAACAACCCTGAGATCACCAAAATAGGAATACAGAAGACCAATCAAAAATGGGATCTGGACGTGGAATAGCTGCGACAAGAAATCCTGGACAATGCCTCTTTATGAGATTTACAAAGTAGGCTGGTGAAAGCTTTGAAGACTCCTCTTGAATTCCAAAGATTGATGAAAGATCAAATCCTGTGATACCATTGGAATGATTTAAAGGTTAAGATTGTGAAGGGCAAAAAGAAGGAATATAAAATTGGACTATTTGATCAGGGATAAATTATCTCTTATAATTCGCAACTCCTAATGGACTTTGTGCTGAACCAGGACTGAAAAGATGACAATTTCTAGCTTGCATATACATAAAAGTTAGGCTGTGGGGAAAAGAGTTTTTTTATGTGTAACTTTTAAAGAGGGTGAACAGTTATTATATTACCTTATACTCATTGTGATGAAGGTTGGAAGCCACATTTATTATTGTCTTTGTTGCCTTTTTCTTTTGTACTTTTTCCCTTTTTCTTTTGTTTTTCTTTTTTCTGCACCTTCTGAACTTTTTCTTTTTCTTTTTTCTTCTAGTTTAGTTTGTATTTGTTTTTATGTTTATTAAAAACTTCAATAAAATTATTTTTTAAAAAGTAGTGGGTATATGCTCAGTCTAATGACAACTGGTTGATCCTGCTGGTCCAGAACTCCAGTATGTATAAGAGTTCTGGGAGAAGTAGTCCAACACATCTGAAGAGTCCTAGGTAGAGAAGAGCATAACAATGGGGTGGGGAAACGATTAGGTATCCCCAACCACTCTAGACCTTTCTGTTTCAAGGAAGGACATCTTGTTGAAATGATGTCCAGCTGAAGCATTGAGATCTTGCTTGCTCTGATTTGCACAAGCCAAAAACCACTTGTGAGGCCAAGGTGGCAACTCTGGAGAGACCTTTGCTGATTTCTCTCTGGGCCAGTATGAGGCCAGAAGATAGACTGGGCAGAAACAAGCTTTCTCTAAAAAGGGTCACAGGGATCAGCTTCGTTCAATGCTTTACACTGGGGGAGCATTTGTTTCCGCCTCCAACTGAGTAGCATGTTTTTGGGTTGTGGGACCTGTACTATCCCGTTTACATTCTCAGTTATTTCTTACCTCTACCTCTTTAAGGTGGGAAAAGATATTCCTGTCTCTCCTTCTGACTTTGGAAGGATGAAGTATGTAGGAGATAATGTATTGGGAAATGGATCATTGGAAGAAGTTGAGCAAAAGACCATTCCAGCTTCTTCAGGATAGTTTTGAGTCCCTTCCGTGAACTATGCCGTAAGAAGAAGCCAGTCCTCTAGTTAGCCTTGTGACCAAGGTCCTATGCAAGATTCCAACATTTATTATTAACTTACCTGTCTTCATATATTTCAAAGCCCTAATGCTCCACAGACCGGACCACTGGTTCTTCCATGTTATAGATTCTTACTATTGTTTAATCTTCCTGTTGCTTAAGGGTTTTATTATATTTGAAACTGTATAAAACTTTTTAAAGCAGAATGCCATCCAGAGATGCAAAGTATAGAGTGTACATGAAGATATTAAAATAGGCAGTGTTGACAAAGCCCAAAAGGAACTTTGAGGAAGTCTGAAGGGTTGTAATTTAAAGTATTAAAGCTTAAAACTTCCTTAATCAACTGCAGTTTCTTTTGTTTTTTATGTGACCTCAGTATTATGCAGAGTCCCACGGTGTCATTTACATTATTGACTCAACAGATGAGGAAAGACTCTCAGAATCCAAGCGAGCTTTTGGTAAGTGGGTGCAAGCGAACATGTGCATGCCTTTGCTAACAGAGGAAACATACTAAGCAATAAATTGAGACCTTTGAGGTTTCACATGTTTCCAGGTGTTCTTCTTTTCCTCTCTGTGGTGGGGGTATTTCAGTTGCAGAAAGAGCAAACAGCAACATGTGTGCCATCTTGCAACCTCATTTTCAGAACGTATTGTGACAAATATAGACTGGATTTTTAATGTCTCGCTCTCAGAGTTTGTCTTTTGTTTCTTTACAGAAAAGATGGTAACCAATGAAATTTTGGAAGGGGTCCCTTTGTTGGTTCTCGCTAACAAACAAGATATAGAGGTGCAATTTTTTTATTTTCTAAAATATATCTTTATTTATTTTAGTAGATCCAGGTTGCTTTTTTGTCCAGAAACAATCAAAACAGCTAACAGCATGGATGGGTGGGCGGGCGGGCGGGCGGACAGACAAACACCCACAGAGAGACATGCCCCTTTATATAAGTTTTTAAAAATTCCAAGTAAATGTCATAGGAATGTGAGAGTGGAAGGGGTTCAAATAAAGCAGAAGCCAAAAGAATTTCCCTTGAATGAACTAAAGAAGCCTCATTTTCTGATGGTTTTTATTGGTGTTATTGCATTGATACATAATCTGAGATTTGTTTAATGAAGAAATTGCTGGCATCAGCTCCCTGTTTTGCAATAGTAGAATGGTTGTGCTTCTCTGCCATGGATTCTGCATTACTCACAATGATTCTGTGGGTGTGCATTGGTCGAATTTTAATCTAGGGGAAGAGATAACAAAAGCAACAGCATTTTGTAAAACCTTGAAGATCATCAGGTATATTGCATGAACTCTCATGGAGTAAGCCTCCTTCAAGGAATCTTGGTCAATCTGGATAGGAAAAAAGGTTATCTGTGCCCCAGGATCAAGCAACATGACATTCAGGACATGCTGTTTATGGCAGTGCTGAGGATAGTTCAAGATTTTTTTAAAAATGACAATTCATGACAGCTATAAATGGGATAATCACATATCTTAGCTTGGCTGTCTTAATTCCCAGTTCTGTTATTTCAAACTGAGCTCAACAAAAGGCATCACTCAATTTAACTACATCTGCATAATCCAGCAATTTCATACAGGAGAATCCTTGTGAAATTTCCTTCCTGTCCCCCCCCCCCCAAAAAAACAGGTGAACTCTAGAGTGCCCCAAGTGTAGAGATCTTGTGGTTGTTGTTGTTTCTGGGTGTTGTCCTTTCTGGGGTCACAACTCTGCCTATTTATTCTAGAGCTAAATCTCTTTATTGTGTAAAGAAGGCCAAAGAGCAACTGATAGTCATAAATACTGAGTGACGACCACATGCTGTGGTTGGGTGTAAGTTGAGGAAGAGAACTCCAGGATTATTCCTGATCAACCTGCCTCAAAGTGGAGATTATTATTCTCATTTCCACAGAATGGGGATCCATTAAAAATAGTCTTAAGATGTGACTATCAGTTGACTTTTATGTAAACAAATTTACTGAATCTGCCAAACCCATGACTGTATTTCTTGGACAAATAGGTTTACTGTCTTGTGACTCCAGTCTTAATCCTAGAAGCCATGTTCTTAAGTAGTTACAGCTCTCCAGATCAAGCCAGTTTTGTTCCCCAAAGCAACATAAATTGAAGAGAGCCTTCTTCTTTTTCCTTGAATCTGTTCCCAGAATGAACCTACTTCACTTTGGCTCTTGTTGAATGAAGCACATTAAAAGAGTTGCATAAGTTTAGAGGCAAACCATTTGGTCCTCCTTGGGAAGTTCTGTCTCCAATATGCAGTTTCTGAGGCTTGCAATCATTCGAGCTCGTGGCCTATCCCCTATATAGTACAAGCCATTCCCAGCCATTCTTCAGATGTCCCTTGACTACAAAGGCCATGCTGCTTAGGATTTCTGGAGATTGCTCTCCAACTTGCCAAGAGAGCATTAGGTTGGAGTAATCTGACAAGGAGTCTTGCACACTCTTCAGTGAGATGTTGACCCTCCCATCGGGTTTGGGTTGCCTTTTCTGTGATCTTAACAGCTGTAGTAGCAGAGGTTGTCCCCTAGGGGGAGCCAGCCATTTGTTGACAGTGAAGATCGCCATTCAATGCCACAAAGGGGCCCTTGGTCATTTTGTGTGCTCCCATTCTTGCATCATGACAGGTCCACAGAGTTCAATTTTTGCATCCCACCAAACTTACATTCAGAAAGAAAGAAGACACTTCTGTTTCCAAACATCTACATATCTAATGCATCACTCCAATAAATGTAGGATGTCACTTGTTTACTGACTAGTAGGGCCTGCTGACTCAAAACAAGAGTCAGCCTTAAAAGTTTGTTGGTTTGCATAATAAATCAGTCATATCTCACCTTTTATTTCTTTTAAGGCTGTTGTCTGTTTAAGGCATTATAAGCACAATTGCTGATTTACTGTCCCAAATGAACCCTGGTTTTCTTTGAAATTTGTCTGGAAAAGGCTGCAGGATTACAAATGTACACAGGAAATGTGTCAAGCATTTGTACACTGTTTTGGTGTTCAGTTCTCAAATTAGATGTGCTCCCCACATGCTTCATTCTCTCAGTGCTAAGGCTGTATTCCTGACAGTAGTTGGAAAAAATGAGAAAAAACCCAGACAAGGCCTTTTAGTGTGATCTGGAGACAGAAAAGAAGATAAATCATCTTGCCCATGGTTCTGCTTTCTTCTGGGCTTGCTCAGAACTCCGTTCCATGTGCCCAGTTTTGTGTGGTTCCTATTTCAATTGCAAGATGCCCAGTCAGAGTTAGCAAAAAAAGGTGGTTTTTGTCTTCAGTTTTGTCTTCAGAGGAATGGCATCAGGTCCCTTGGAATGTGAAACATAAAGGCTGACATTCTCTGTTCTTACAAAGATGGCCTTTCCATTCAGAAATGGAGGATTCTCAGTGGGTGACATGGCAAATTCTTTAGTTAGGTAGTGTCTGCCTCTAGTCAGGCCTCTTTGGTGGGAGGCTTCCAAAGATGGCTTTCTGGACAAACTGAACAGTTCTCCTCCTGCCACTGTATGTGTTTGCAGGCACCTTCTCTGAAACAGGAGTGCAGTTTCTAGCGACAAGATGAGCTGTTGCTGCTGAAGCTCCAGGTTGAAGAATTGTTGTGCTGCCTATTGGGAACAATTCATGAACAAGTTGGTTTGGATGAAAGCAGAGTGTGGAGAGATACAACTGCTACAAAGCTTGGATGGGTCTGAGTAATCTTTGAGTAAGATTAAGGGTAGGATTGAGTAGGATTAAGATTGAAATGGTTATGGGGCAGTGAGAGAAACCAATATGATGGAAACTCACAGATGCAATCCTGCCTTTACATTTAAAGAAAACCTGGGAAGCCACTGCAATGTGGCTGTTGGAAAGCAAAGCAGAGTATCTACAGGATCTGAAATGAAATTCCCATTATATTTTGCCTTGGTCATCTCACAACTAAAGTACAATTGCCAGTTCTGGGTTACATGGTGGAAGGTAGACGCTGAGAAACTGAATCCAATCCAAAGGATAGGGAGCAGACTGGTGAGGAGCTCTAGCAATGAAGTCATAGTATCATTGCATCCTAGAGTTTGAAGAGATGCTTTGATCGTTAGGCCCAACTCCCACTCTGCAGAAATCCGAATGAGAGCATCCTGGACAGGGGATCATCCAGGCTCTGCTTCCAGAAACCTGCTAAGAGGACACCATCACCTTTTGAGTGATTGGTTCCATCGTGAGATTGAGAGGAAACATGCAATTGAATCTGCCTTGATAATGAAAAGAAATTCCTTCTCTCATGTCCTGCTCTCTGGAAAGATAAAGAAACAGGTGTCTGAAAATGTTATATTCCCCTTCTGTGATCTGTTTTCAACACTGAACATGGCCAGCTCCTTCAATCTCTCTTCATAGGACTTAGTTTCTAGTTCCCCAATCATTCTTATCGCCTTGTTTCAGTTTGTGGTGCCCAGACCCAGACCCAGTACTTCAAGTGTGCTCTGAGCCGTGCAGGAGAGAGTGGCACTGTTACTTCCCCTGACTTGGAAGTTGGACTTCCTGGTTGCTACCATTTGAAATAGCTGCATATGTTTGTGGGAAACACAGTCAATGCAATCAACCTCTTCCAGTACCTGCAAAAGGACAAACTTTCAGTCTCTTGCTCCAGAAGGCAGGGCGGCACTCAAGAGGGTGGTCTGTGGCTACCTTAGCTAGTCTATGAACTCTTAAAGTTAAATTCTAGAAATGACCAAAATATCCTCTGAGATGAACAAAATCTTACAAAACGTCGGCAGTTGAGACGCGGGTGCCCGTGATATGCGATGTCAGAAGCTGTTGTTTCTCCCTGCTAGGTGAAGATGAGTGCTTAATTAAACCACCTCAAAGTTTCTGTGGTTCTTCTGCAATTAGTTTTTTTGCTTTCAAGTGTAGGCTTACTCTTTTTTTCTTGGGCACAAGCCAACATCATCTATTCAGCAAGACTTTTTCTTCGAAACATTACTTAAAGTTATCATTCATGAACCTTCTATGAAAACATGTGTTTCCCTGTTCCCTCTGCTTGATGCGGAAACTGTCCTTTTGTGTCCTCGTGCATTGTAATGCTTTAAAAATATATGGCTCATCTTTGACCTCAGTGTGAATGTTTTGGAAACAGAGGTTCTATTACTGAAGAATTTCAGGATAGCATGACACTGCTCAAAAATACCAGCCGTGTGATGTCTTAGGAAATGTTGATGGCTGTTAAGTGCAGGTTGGCCCAAGTTGCTGTTGCATTAGCTAACTTGCTGTGAGTCAGTTCTTTTGCTTACGCTGACATTTCAAGAGAAGGGATGAGGTTAATCCATTCCGTACTGGTGCTGACTTTTAAAGATCTTAAAGATTTAAAGAGTGAGAAAAGTCCAGATAGTGGCCACAGCTGCATGATTTAAGTCCTGACCATTTTTTATGAATGTCACGCATGCAACATATATTAAAAAAGGGGCTGTTGCAGTCACCTTCTGGACTTTATTGGCACCTCCCACAGACTCCCTGAATACCAGCCAAGGTACATACCATAACCATAGCAAATCTGGGCAACTTCGTCAGCGAAATGTGCTAATTGATCACAATGACCAGATGGGGCTCTTATTGTTGGCTCTTTCCTAATGGGATGAACTACCCAAAAGACAGCCGCAGGAAACAAGAAGAAATATGGCATTTTGCCCCTCTCATTGCTATGGAAGAAGCCCAAACATGGGCACATAACTTGTGCTTGGTCAGGTTCACTTGTTGATTTTCTTCACTGGCACTCTAAATGTCACTTCTCTTGCTTCATCTCCCACTCTCTTGGTTAACCAAGGAGCCATCCAGGATCAGCCAACAGAGTCAATTTCACCAAGGGCCAACAGTGAACCAGGAGCTCAACAGATTCACCACCAGATTGTCAAGAAACTCCCCAAGTTTCAGATCCATGAGTTGCCTGGCATGGACCACTCAAATATGGTCAGCCTACAGAGGTAGCACTCAATCGCATCTGGATCAGAAGTGTTCCACCCATGGCCAAGGGTTGGTGGTAATGTCCACCACATCCAGATAACATAGCAACTGCTCTGAAGCAAAGGTCCAGAGTGGGTCTGACATCACCTGAGACAAGCCCCTGTTTGCCATGAACTCCAGGGCCCAACTTGGCCTGATACCTGCAACATGGAAGTTGAAGTCCCCCAACATCAAATGGTGAGGGTCTCTGCCATCAGTCCAGCAGCCAGGTCGGGAAGCCCAGGGAAGGATCCTGCCTGGGCAGCCAAGCAGCCAGTGCACCAGCAGAATCCCTGGTTTGTCTTTACTGCCCAACTGAACAGATAAGCACATTGCATCACACCCCACCTCTGCCGAAACAGAAACGCTGGTCACAGGCAACATTTCCTGACAGAGTGATACTATCTTCCCTCCCTGAAAATGCTATTACAATGGCCGGGAATTGACCTATTGTGAGCAAACAATGTTCCCCCCTTCCAGGAGATTCCAAGCTTGTTTGTTAAAAATCATCCAGCTGCTGTTGTTTTCATCTAAGCTGAGCACTCAAGTGACTTAACCGTGCATGCACTCAAGTATAGTTGAAGTGGTGGACGATGTCTGCTTTGTTCTTGAGTACAGAAAATGCTTTGGTGCAAGAGCCAATTCTGTAAATACTCATTTTAGGAAAGTTTTGCTTTCTGTAGTTTTCAGAAAGCATCTTCTTACATTGCACTGAAACCTTTCAACAACTGCCTCCTTCTGTGTTAAGGACATGGCTTCAAAACACATGCAAATCTAGAATGTAATTGCTTTCGGTTTCTATATCTGTGTTTCTTTGCTCGGAGCTTGGTTGCGAGGCTGTAAAATTGCTTCCAAAGTCCAATTCGTTATTCGGATTAAAGCCAGCAGCAAAGTAGGGCATTTTGAATCAGATGGATCTCAATCTCAGGGCTTAGAAATGCATTTGCAGGTTTTAATAACCAGAAGTGATGGAACTAATTCCAGTTTTAGAATAAGAGTAACCGAAGCAACATTAAGACAGATTAAGGGCTGAATTTTAGGATAAAAGTGTCTGCTTACCCAGAGTGTGTGGAATCTTGCAAAAATAAATCTGTAATTCAAGGTTTACAAGCCATATTCTATACCCTGTTAATGTAACAAATAAGACAAGCATCAAAAGGTGAAAGAAAACACAGCTTTCTCTCAGGACTATTTATTTTAAAAATCCCAGCTTGATACAGAATTCTTTTTAATTCTGAATTTCCACAGCAGATCAGGGGTATTGGTTAGTCCTACTACAGTACAGATGTGTGGAACAGTAACTTCCAAAATTCCAACAGGAGTTCTGGTCCAGGACACAAGGCAGACATGCGCTAGAACAGTGTTTCTCAACCTTGGGAACTTTAAGATGTGTTGACTTTAACTTCCAGAATTCCCCAGCCAGCGTGGTTGGTTGGGGAATTCTGAGAGTTGAAGTCCACACATCTTAAAGTTCCCAAGGCTGAAAAACACTGCGCTAGAAGAAAACTGATTTTCATCCTCTGTCAACAGACTAGAATTGGCAAAATGATCAACCTCAAGGAAAAGCAGGGGTAGTAATGCTTACAAATGTACAGTGATACCTCAAGATACGAACGCCCCACCTTACGAAAATTTCGAGATGCGACCAGCTCCGGCCGCAAAAATTTACCTCAACATGCGAACTCCGCCTCAAGCTACGAACCGGATCCGCGGCCATTTGCCCTGCTGCCACGTGGTCGCGGCTTCCAAGAGGAAGTGCTAATGAAATCTGAGCGCGCGGGGAGGGGGGAAGCTCCCGCTCCCGGCTGTGCGTGCGCGCGACATAAGCCTTTCCCCCCAGCGCGCTGATACTGCTTTCACTGTGCTTTTATCGCTATGGAGAAAGGAAACAGCGCGGAGGAATCAGTGGGGGGGGAAGCTCCCGCTCCGCTGTGCGCGCTACCTAAGCCTTCCCCCCCATTGCTTTCACTATGCTTTTGTCACGCACACGCCAAGGGCTATGCACAAAGGAGAGAGTGCGGAATTAAGAGGAATCAGCGCGGGGGGGGGAAGCTCCCGCTCCGCTGTGCGCGCTACATAAGCCTTCCCCCCATTGCTTTCACTGTGCTTTTGTCGCACGCGCCAAGGGCTATGGCGGAATTAAGAGGAATCAGTGCGGGGGGTGGGGGGGAAGCTCCCGCTCCCGGCTGTGCGCGCGGGAGCCTTTCTCAGATTTCATTAGCACTTCCTTTTTCTGCGCTAGGGCTGACTAAAGCGCGCCTGGGGAATTTCCTAGCCGTGCAACGCCGGCTGACACATTGAACCTTATGGGGACATGTGCTTCAGGATGCGACCAAATTCGGAGGGCGGATTAGCCGTATTTACATTGAACCTTATGGGGAAATTTGCTTCAGGATGCGACCAGATTCAGAGGGTGGAACGGATTAACCGTATTTACATTGAACCCTATGGGAAAACGTGCTTCAGGATGCGACCAATTCGACTTGCGATCAGAGTCACAGAATGGATTAAATTCGTATCTTGAGGTACCACTGTATTTTATTTGCATGGATTGAATAATTGCCTGGTTCTAAACAACTCTGGGTGCTAGAATATAGTTTGCAGCCTCTCTCAGTTGGCTAGATTGCTGTCCCCAAATTCCGGTCCTGATAAACATCTTGGGCCACAGAGCTGCCTATGGTTTTGAGCATTTTCAGAATTTACACTACTTCTGTGTGCAGAGTTCTGAGATGTGGCTCTTTTTATGTGTGGCCCAGGGGTTAAAGCAGAGGGCACAGTTGCATGAAGCATAGCCCGGACATACATTTTTGCGTTACATCGTAACCCCAGCAGCCTCCATAACTTGGGCTATGCAGAGAAAACCCCTACAGACTAAGAAGCACAGTGCTACCGGGGCAGAGTTGTTTAATGCAGAGACGGTTGAGAAAGCCCTCCCAATCTAGGTGTGTGATATCTGCCCCCCACCTTTTTCAAGAGATAGCAGAGTGCCCGAGGTCTTTCAGGCTACCAGTTCTATACTAGTTCTGAGAGGTTCATTGAAGACATTTGCCAAAGCTTAACTCTTGATTTCTCTTCCTCCTCTAGAACTGCCTGTCGATCCCCGATATCAAGACGGCCTTCAGTGACTGCATCAACAAAATTGGGAAGAGGGACTGCTTGACCCAAGGTTGCTCTGCGCTCACCGGGTAGGTGAAGAGCCTGTCGGGCAAGGATAGCAGGGGCAGATGCTGGGGAAGGGCTGTTAAAGATGCGATTGGCTCGCTCCTAGGACCCTCACCCAAATAGCATTTGGCTGGAGGCTAGAGGATCCTAGAACCCAAGAATGCAAGGCTCAGAAGGGGCTTTGGAGGTTCTCTTGTCCAACCCCCACCCTAGGCAGGAATCCACCGTTGCAGCATCCTGACCGATGGCCATCCAGCCTCTGTTTAAGCGCCTCCAGAGGAGGAAGGTCCATTCCTCCTTGCAATGGTCTCTTCTTCCACTTCTGAACAGCCTTTTTCCTTCTGAAATTCTTCTGATATCCAGCTAGAATCTGCTCCCTTGTAATTTAAGCCAGCATGTTTGAGGGACTCTGGTCTGCCACCACAGCATAGAGGAAGAGATGGTGCTACCGTTTCCCACTGATTTTTTTTAGTATACCAAAAAAAAAAAAAAGTAAAAGGCCTGGGACAAAACACCATGAGAAAATTGGGCCCTCTCCCTCCAAAATCCAAACAGTCATTCCAATCTAGTCTTACGTTGACCTGTTTAATTTGCTGCTGTGCCCGCTACTCTCTTCCTTGAGCACTGAAAAAATAATGTAAATATTGTCCCACCTACCCCCAGGTGCTGCACTGTAGGCTACTCCAGTGCTGGAGTGTCACGTCCATGTGCGTGCTTTGAGCATGTGCGAGGGAAGCCTGAGTACCTAGAATGGAAAAAAGGGGTTTATGGGGAAGGCATTCCTAAAAACTAGGAGGGTATCTCACAGATGATCTGGAAGCTATCTGTGGCCCTTTTGTATCTCTACATTTCTACAGCAAAGGAGTAAACGAAGGGATCGAGTGGATGGTGAAGTGCGTGGTGAGGAATATCCACCGTCCCCCAAGGCAGAAGGACATCACATAGAGAGCCACTAAGGATCTCAGCGCCAGACACTTTTGTCCTGCACAGAGACCCTTTTCCTCTTTCTCTTCCCCATTTTTTCTCCTTCCCTCTGTCTCTCAAGAAGATTCTTGGAACCCCTGTATTAAAGGCACTCTTGTCCTCTCTTGGTGTCTTGCAAGAGTCCTCATCCACAGAGAAGAATTGGGACGGGATCCTTTCTTTCATGATCTCCCTCCCTCCTGAGCATGGAGAGGGATGGAGCAATTGATGTTCCAAAAATGCACAGGACACGTTCCTTTGGCAGAGCTATAAACCTGTGGGGTTGAAGACTCTGGGGGTAGTTTATCAAGTGGAGACGAGGTGTTGGAATGTTGGAAATTCCATGTTCCAGTTGTCTTCTGGGATGTTCCACAATCTGACGTTGCACTTGTGTGGAAAAGGAGCAATTGAAAGTGGGGGAACAGACTCTTCTTTTACAGCAAATGTACAGTTCACAAATGCTGCAGTTGGAGAGGGAGAGAGCGCTACCAGAACGCTCCGTCCCGCTTCTTCCACTCAGTTCCTATATTCATGCACAGGATTAAAGCTGATTTCTAGTCTTTTCTTTCCTGGTCTGTTACTTTTTTCTATGGTACAGTAGAAAAAAGATCCGAGGTGCAGTGCTAGAGGAGGACTCTGAGAAGACATTCTGCCTCCGGTTGTCCTGGTTAAATAAATGAGGAAAAAGAATAGCCAGGACCCATTTTATAAATGGGTGAAACTCAGAGGCATTGCACGTGCCCAGCATCTGGAGAAACTGTAAAAAGATTATTGTCCGATAAAGTTTCATTATCCCTTGGCATTATGTTGCCCTGAATGCAGATTGAACAGAATTTGTGGCTGTCTTACATTCTGTGCAACAGAGATGTTCAGCACTGCATAATGTCCCTTGGAAAAGGAGGTCACTCTTCACAAATCCTAGTTTTTATAGAATTTAGGACCAGCTGGATATGGACTAGAAAGCTATGGCTGGAGTTCTTTCTGCCCAACCAGCCCCAACAAATCAGCTTCTGTTCCACTGCTTTGTCCAACATGGTTACATTTTTTTAGGCCTATTCAGTAAATTCCGTCTGTTAGAAGCTAGTATAGGATTCTGGTTTGCAGTCACAGAACATGGCAAGCCCAGCTTATGGCTTGTCATGACTGCACAAAGTCTCATCTGCTCAACATTGCTTTTGAGGGACTGGCATTGGATTGTTTCAAACTTAGTGTGGCATCTGCTTTCAGTGTTGGCCAAATGTCACATTACATGCCTACCAACTCATGGGTGGCATGGAAACAGTGGTTATGAGCTTGTACCTAGGCGGTACACATACTTTGATATCACTTTGCTTTTAATTACAGTTTATATTGCATTGTTAAGAGGGCACTGCAGAACTTCAGAAATAAATTAGAAACGATGCTTCAGAGTATGCAGAATCATGACCATAGCAGTTACTGCAGCTCTTTAAAGCAGCTGTGTCTTGTTCTGGAATAAGGTACAGGTTTCCCTCTGCGGCTATCACATTGCTGTGGGAAAAGACGCAGCTGCTTTAAAGAGTTGCAGATGGTTGTTAGGTCTGTGGCCTCTTACACTCAAAGCACTTCTCTGAATCTGAAGCATTACACAGACCTCTTTACTGTGTGATATTGGCTCATGCCTTTCAAATGCCCCCCATGAAACGTGGAAATGATATTCCCAGTATTTGCATGCATTCAGATATTGTTAAAAAAGCAGAGAACTTGGAATGGTGAGCTAGGTTGGTTCTGTAGACTGGCTGATCATGTGAGAACAGAACGTTCCAAGAAACAATCGTCATTTAAGGGCCTCTATTTTTCATTGTTGGAATACATCAAAACAAATAAATTACTTTGGTTCCATCTTTTTCTTTCCAGCTAATGTTTCCTTGCATCTTATTTTTTCCTTGCGGTCGGAGATAGCTTGACATTGGCCAAGAGTGAAATGTTTCATGAATGCCTGCACACTTTGGCACACGGTCTCCCATTCAGCTTTGGGATATCCCTAATCTGTTGATGCACAACTTCTTCCCACCTTGTAAAAATACTACAAACCACAAATATTTGAATATACAAACCACAAAACACGGAGAGAGTGAATATATCTCATATATCATGCTAGCATGTTGATGACAGAGATACTGGGAGGACAGCGAAAGACCCGGCAAGATGTTGGCTAATCACTGAAAGCAAAAAAAAGAGAGGGCAATGATTAATGTTGATACAAAGCTTAATAGCAGGGTTAGTAAACAGATTACAGCACGTGATCTTGTTCGTTATTAAGAATGATCAAGCAGGGTTTATCAATGCTGGGCAAGCAGCAGACAACATTAGGCTAGTTGTAGATTTAATAGACTTGAATGAAAACAAAATCAATTTGTAATGTTATCATTAGATGCTGAAAAAGCCTTTGACAAAATATATATTCAAAATGTAGCCACGTAGATGATATTAGGTGCCCCTAGGATGGCACATGTAACGCCTTTGCTGTGGGAGCTCCAATGGGTGCCAGTTTGCTTCCGAGTCCAATTCAAGGTGTTGGTTATTACCTTTAAAGCCCTACATGGCACGGGTGCAGGTTTCATGAGGGACCGTCTCATCCCCATCACATCAACCCGTCCACCCGGTCAGGCAGAGAAGGCATGTTGTGGGTCCTGTCAGCGAGGGAATGTCAGCCGGTGGGGCCCAGGAGGAGAGCCTTCTCTGCTGTTGCCCCACCCTTTGGAATATTCTCCCCCCAGAGGTGCGGTGGGCCCCACCCTCCCGGCTTCCCGAAAAGGTTTAAAGCCCTGGCTCTCTCAGTGTGCATGGGGTGATATGGGCTATACCCACCCCTGGGGGTGGTTAGCCCCCTGATGATGCTCCCTGGAATTACTAGCCAATTTTCCATCTTCTTTGGAACTTACTTATTTTTAGGACTGTTTTTATGTTGTATTTTAATGAATGTTTATCTTCTTGTAAACCGCCCAGAGTTGTTTCACGAGATGGGTGGTGACAAATTTAATAAATAAACAAACATAAACAGTACATGTTTGTCATACCGTACAGGTTCAGATTTCCTTGGGATTCATAAAATGGATCAAGATATTTTATGAGCCACCCACTTCTAAAGGAAAGGTTAATAGCGTGTGTTCTCCTACTTTCCCACCATTTAGAGCAGGGGTTCTCAAACTACGGCCCACGGGCCGGATACAGCCCGCCAGGGTCATTTATCCAGCCCGCCCGCCTGATTGGCCGCCGCTGCTGTCTCTCAGAAGCAGAAGCATCAGGCTGTATCGGGAGCTGCAGGCGATGCACAAGGAGGGAGATCGCAGAGCCGGACTCTTCTACATTACAGGTATACTGGGTCGTCTGGCGGCTCTCCTCCTCTCCTCGTACTCCACGGGAGGGATCTTCAGTGCAGGTGATCGGTGTGTCGTTCTCCAAGCTGCTTGTGTTATCCTTTCTCCCAATTGCCCACCCCGTTCTTGCAATCCCTCGGAAACCATCTGGTCTTCCCCAGGTCGCATGAGTACAGGCGCCCTATTTGGAGAACGGCAGGAGCCCCGTTCTCATGGTGCTTCGCATTTGCATTTTATGTTCCTTCCTGTTTTACCCACACAATGGATTTCATTGGGAATGTCATTAAAATATTCCCAATAACCTGCTGCCATGACTAGGTTTTAGTCAACAGAAGACACTATCAGTGCCTGAAACTTATTTCCAAGATTAAATTCCAGTTTTACAGGGACAGTCCTGATTTTGGGGAAGGCATCCTCGAACTAATGGGAGGGCTCAAGGTAGAGCAAGCAGAACAGTATGGGAACAAGTAGCCAAAGAAATGATGTCTTTCCCTTACTCATCAAGTCTTGGGGTACCTTATGGTGGAAGGGAACATGGGAATGAAGCTATTCCATTATCCATTTTACTGGCTGATTGATTAGTACTAGTCTGCAGAAATCCAGAATAAGAAGCAAAGTTAGTGTTTTCTGTATCTCTTTGTTGACAACTAATGGATTTTTGCAGATCAGGTCTGATAGCCTTATGATGGAGAGAGTGGTCAATTGATTGTTAGTCATTTATTAAATTAATTTGGCCTGAAAATAATTTTTCACAGAGTGTAAAAGCACAACAGGGGACAGGAATGTTTGGAACTACTTAAAGTTGCTTCATTCCAGAGAAGCTCTTCTAAACATCTTTGTGTCCTTTTTTTTCTGGTAATTTTTGCCTGTGACTGGGGAAATTGACTTGTAGATTTGTATACATGTATGCATTTTTAATATTCGTATATCCAAGTTTTTATTTTTGGAAATCAGGTCAGCCTACTTCTTTGCAAATTATCAGGACCGCAGAAAGCATTGTACTCAGTTTCTGTTTCACTTTTTCTTCTCTTCTGTTCCTTGCATTTATATCCAAACTCCTCTTCCTTGCCCAGACCTGTTCCATCATCTCAAATTCTTTGTACAGGTAGTCATCGCTTAACAACCATTCATTCAGTAGTTATGCTCAGTCCCCAAAGTTACTGTCAGAACCTGCATCAACCAAATGTCAATTTAAAAAGCTGTAGCAGTCAATGGGTGTTTGCTTGATTGGATTCTGCCATTCCTGACTAGGGAGGGGGGATGTTAGTTAATGGTTGTAACTGGGACAGTGCTTTGGGACACAGAGGTACTTAACCTTATATGGGCAATTTAGGCCGGAGCTATGTTATGAGTGGGAGGAAGGAACGAGGTCACCACCAGGTGATAAAGAATTGTGGCACCAAGACAAGGGGAGGGAGGGTTTAAAAAGTGGCACTTCAACTCATACTTCCTCATACTCCGCGGTAGGGATCCTCTGTGCAGGGTGATCGGTGGGATCCAGGGCGCCCTATTACTTTCTCCGTTTGGACTGTGGGTTGCCCCTCAAGTAGGAGAATGGCCACTGGCACTGACCAATAATGCGGGGGGCAGGGGGTGGGGGGGCTGGGATGGGGGGAGGATAACATTTACTGACACTGACCACCAATGCAGAGTGGGGTTTATGTTGGTTAAAATTGTTCTTTATTTTAATTATTGTATTGTTTTTTTCCTGTTTTTTTTTTGTACTACAAATAAAATGTGTGCATAAGAATTCATTCATGTTTTTTTCAAACTATTGTGAGCCGCCCAGAGTCACCCGTTGGGGGAGATGGGCGGCATACAAGTTTAATAATAAATAAATAAATAGCCCGGCCCCCCAACATTCTGAGGTACTGTGAATTGGCCCCCTGTTTAAAAAGTTTGAGGGCCCCTGATTTAGAGGAACTAGACAAGGATGTCCACGTTCACCCTTGTTTTTTAAGATCTACACGGAACCCTTGGCTTGTGCTATTAGACAATATAGGGAGATCTACGGAGTAGTACATAACTCAGTTGAACACAAATTGGCTTTATTTGCAGATGACGTTCTTTTGTTTATTTCTAAGCCTCACATTACTAATTCCAGTGTTGATGTAAATGATAGATGTCTTTAGTAAAATAACAGGATGCTCTATTAACTGGTCCAAATCAGAATTAATGCCAATAGGTGAAAATTTGGCTCCTCTTCCATTTAAGGAACACCAATTCTGTATTTGTACCGAACCCATTCAATATCTAGGTATGTATACCAAAAGATAGCTCAATTAGTAACATGTAAGATGAATAAAATACATAGGTTTCTTCAGATATCAATAGATTGGAGTCATTAATCCTCACCTTTTGGGGAAAGGTGAACACCCTCAAAATGAATATTATTCCCAGGTTCATTTATATTCTGAGAGGAATTCCAGTTTTTATATCTGGAAAATATTTTCAGAAAATAAATTCTATGTTTAGAAAATTTCTATGGGGTTTGATTCTGAGAATATCTTTACAGAAAATGTAACTGCCAATTAAATGAGGGAGAATTTGGTTTTTCAAATCTGGAGCTATATCATCATAGTTACCTATTGTCAAGTATTAAATACTGGAAGCCAACAATTGGTGTTAATTTTCCAACATGGGCAACTTTGGAATATACATATATAACACCTTTGGTCAGATGGACAGTATTAGGATCATAATACACTAAAACTCTAATATCTCTGGAAGCAATTTCATCAGTTAGAAAGCTATGGAACATAATGTCTAATAAAAAAAGATTTGACTCTTTTTCCCATGCTAAATTGACTTTATGGGGAAACCCAACTTTAAAAATTGGGGAAAAATGGTGATATGGAAAAATTGAATGGAAGTGGGGATATTGACTTTGGACCAACTGATAGACAATGAAGATGAATTTTTAACACATGCTGTGTTAACAGATAAACAAAATGTACATTTTATCAGACGTAACCCAATGGCAATATTTTACATCTACAACATTTGTTAACAACATTGTTTGGACCAGCAGCATTTCCAGCTTCTGAGACACCTGAGATATTAGAACAACTTGTTAAATCCTTTAAAATTAAAAAAGCCTACTATTAGTTTGTATAGATATTTGTTATCAATAAATCAATTTGATATGCAGATGCTAAGGGATGAGTGGGATAAAGAAGTAGAGGTCTCTATATTGCCAAGACAATGGGAGAGTGTCTTAACTTCTATACCAAGAGTGTCAGCGGACCTCAAATTGCAACTTATACAACAAAAAATAGTATTTTGAATTTATTGGACTCCACTATGTCTGTATGGAAAAGGACTATCAAAAACAGCATTTTGTTGGAGATGTAATAAGGACAACGCTTCTTTAAAACATATATTTTTACAGTGTCCTATACTTATTAAGTTTTGGGAGAAAGTAGGGAACTATGTAAATATGATTGTGCAACAAAAACTAAAATTTTCAGAGGATAATATTCTGTTGAACTATATGCCTAGTACATGGAATTTGATAACTGGACAAGGTAAATGGATTCTCCGTGCCCTTACGATGGCCAGAAGACCGATATTGCAGCAATGGAAAGATAAATGTGTGGCCCCATCCACTCAATGGATTGAAAACCTGATTGCACTTGCCACCTATGAGCAAGCAGATAGCTTGTAAGCCATCCGGAGTCACCGTGTGTAAGTTGGGCAGCCATATAAATTTGTTTAATAAATAAATAAAATAGACGTAGACTTTGTATAGACAAGTATAATGAAATATGGAACTTGTTTATTCAAAATACAGTAGCTTAAAAAATGATAGTTATATACAGGTGAAACTCGAAAAATTAGAATATCGTGCAAATGTTCATTTATGTCAGTATGGCAACTCAAAAGGTGAAACCAATATATGAGATAGACGCATTACATGCAAAGCGACCCACCAAATGGAATCTTCTAGCGGACAGGATCTCTAGCTGGATCTGATGGGATGGGCTGATGCAATCGGGGAGAGGCGGTCCCTCAGGTAACCCGGCCCCATGCCATGAAGGGCTTTAAAGGTCAAAAACAGCACCTTGAATTGGACCCGGAAGCAAAATGGCAGCCAATGCAGCTGAGGGCACACATAACTGCCCGCAGCGCTGCATTCTGCACCAGTTAAAACTTCCAGATACTCTTCAAGGGCAGCCCCATGTACAGTGCATTACAGTAGTCCAATCTGGAGGTGACTAGGGCCTGAGTGACTGTGAGCAGAGCCTCCCGATCCAGGAACGTGTGCGACTGGTGCACAACACAAAGCTGTGCAATGGCCCTCCTAGCCACGACTGCCACCTGCTTTTTGAGCAGGGGTCCCAAATCTAGGAGGAGCCCCAGATTGCACACCAGGTCTGTCTGGGGCAGTGCCATCCCAGCCAGCACCAAAGATGGCATAGCCCCAGCACCAGAAGGCCCCAACACTCAAAGTCATTCAGTCTTGCCAGGGTTCTGACTTAAGAAGGAAAACATCTTCCATGACTCCAGTAAATCTGACAGACAAAACAGGGGGTGTAAGATACAGAAAGAAGCACAACCTGATCGCAGAATATCCTGGGGCACACGTTTCCCCCTCTTCCCCTACTTGCAGCTTTAATTGGAGATCCCTCCTAACACCAGCAGCACTGAGCTGAAGTCTCACTTATTTAGGAATTCACAGGTTTCCCTGAGAAAGTACCAAAGAGGTTGCTAATGTTCCTTTCTCTTTCCTTTCTTCATAAACTGTTGGCTGAAGTCTCTACACAGGCATGAATAAACAAGGGTTTGTAGGCTTTCTCTCGTCTTCTGGAATTTGTCCATTTTTCAATAAAAAGAAATTGGCAGTTAATCAACTTCACCCATTCAGGAACCACATCAAAGCCAAAACTTCCCCATACGTCTCGCTCTCCTTTCCTTATTAGAAACAATTTTTGCAGGGAAATTCCATGCACCAGCTCATAAATCCGAGCAACAGTGCTGTCTGGGAACCTTTTCTGTTTTAAGTACAATCCATAGGGTCGATAACTTGTATTTGGTGATATGCTTATTCTTGTTTTCTCAGAAGAGGTCACTGGGTGAATCCCTTGTTCGCATGCCAAAGTTGGATCTCCTTGAGGTGTGGCAGTAAAAACCCTGTAGATTTCCCACCCCTCTCGGTATACAAGTTTCCTTTCCAGGGTTGTGATTCATATCTGGCACTAAATGAAGGATGAAACAGTCCCTTGAATGTAAAGTGGACTGGGAGGAAGAGTAATAACTAGGAGGAGAACATGAATAATGCTGAAGGTACTCATCAGTGCCATAGACGTTCTTTCTGGATGTAGGTGTAGATAAAGCTATGGATGTCAGCACAGAAATAGGTACAGTCTCAGAGAGGGGAGAGCACATTGTTTTTCATGTTATGTACCCCTTCTATGAAATGCATGCCTCCAAAAGTACCCTCCCTTGGCGCTTCGGAGGACAGTCAAGATAGAATTCTTCCATAGAGCATTTAAGATATGATTGAGGGAAGAACTGCTCTGATGTGTAGGTTTGGGGGGGGCAGGGGGGGTAAAGTTTTAATGTTCATTTTTATGGGTTCTGTATGTTGCAAACCAGTCTGTGTGTGCTGGCAGGTCATTGTGTGGAGTGGCCAAGAAGCCTCTGAGTAAATAAGGAAGGTAATTAATTAATTAATTAATTAATCAATCCATTCATTTATATTTCAAATTTGAGCACAGCCCATCTCACGAGGAAGTGACTCACGATAAAGAATGATAAAGAAATAAATATGGTAAACTAGTACTTATCCATCTTAGTTAGGAACAGAATGTTGAAAGCAGCCGACACGGAGTCCAGCAGACAGAAACCCAGCAAAGACCAAAATTGGATCTCCGGCTGTAACACCTACTAGGAATATGAAATTTCCCAAAAGGAATGTGAAAGAAAAGGCATGAGAGAGATTTGGCTAAATGACAAGAAGATGACAGGAATGATCAAGAAGTACATTAACAAGAGGGAGACAATGCTGGCTCTCCATATTGATTTAGCCAAAAAAATGCTACAGCTGGGAGGAGTTACCTACCCTTACTCATGCATGGTGGATGAAAAATGGTCTTGGGAAAGAAGAGAAAAATAAAAGTTTCCGTTCTCCATCCCTGTCCTTTGAGGTCTGAACAACAAAGGAGGCTTTGTCTTGGTCCAGACTGCCTAAACACCTGGAATCAATATTTTGTTGCATATCTTACTTGTGTTATGTCTGTGTGCTTTTATACAGATGTCTGTGGATGGCAGTGGGCCATCAGATTCAGCCAACTTCCCAATCCAGAAGTGACTTGGGCTGATGGGGAAAACCTGGGGAGATGCCCAAGTCGTTGATTCACAGGGTTAGAAGGGAACTTGGAAGTCTGCCACTCCATCCCTCTCCCCAGGGCAGGGATCCTCAGACCAGACAAAGGGCTGTCCAACCTTTGCTTGAAAGCCTCCAGTGATGGAGCACCCATGACTTCAAGAGGCAGGCAGTTCCACTGCTACATGGCTGCCACGGTCAGAAGTTCCCCCTCATTTCAAGTCTGAATCTCCCTCTGCAAAGCTTCCATCCACTGTCTCTTGTCCTACCCTGGGGCACTACAGAGCATAAATCCACTCCCTCTTCCTGGTGACAGCCCTTCAAGTATTAGAAGACTATTATCATGTCTCCCCTTAGCCTTCTTTCCTTTAGGCCAAACAGACCCAGTTCTTTTAACCACTCTTCATAGGACTTAGTTTCCAAGCCCTGCACCCTCTTTGTTGCTCTTCTATGCACACTTTCCAGTTCCTCAGTATCTGTCAGGTAGACCAGATCAGAAAGCAGACTGCCTAGGAAGACCACAATTATGCTTTATGGACACAGGCTGTAATACAGAATCTTGCAAGTCTGACTGTCTTCTTCTCCCCTCCCTCAGTCAGCCTGAGTCTCTTCTTAACGCCTTCTCCCTTCTCAGCATTTCACGAATGCTTCTGACCTCTGTGTTTATGTCATGGTTTCTGAATGTTTGGTTCAAAGCCATCGCCCTGGCTCTCTACTTCAGCATCCTTCTTGTGTCGTGGCAACCGGAACTGAGCACAGTATTCCAGATGCGGTCTGACCAGTGCAACGCAGAGTGGTACTATCACTTGCGGTAATTTTGACATGATATCTCTGTTGATGCAGCCCAAGATGGCACCAAAGCAGGGTTCCTCTAAAATGCATAAGACTGAACTTGAACCGTGAACACTAGAAGAGAAATATGGACATAGAAGGAAATGCAGTGTGTCCAAAATAAGCAACGGATGATGCATCAGGTGGTGATATGTAGCCAAAGTTGGTTTATCTGGCAAAGTTAAGTGGAATTGGATCTGATTATTACTTAGATGGGAGACCACTAGATTTATTTTAGTGTTTTTCAAACTTGGCAACTTTAAGATGCATGGACTTGGCATCCCAGAATTAATACATATTATTTGCCAGAAGAAGAGCTTTTGTTGAGAGAGTGTTTTACTTTAAAATAAATGCTACTCTTCATATAGTTTATTTTGATGACCCTTCAAAATAACAAATCTCCAGGGTAAGGAGAAGGGATGAAGGGAATTTATAGTTTGGTTGCAGTGACTCATTTCACTACAACTTTCCTGTTATGAAGCTTTGGAGAAAAAAATGGTATATTCTGCCATCAGACACTGTTAGCATTTCTTGGCCTTTAGCGTCTCTTCCAGGAAAAAGAACCCTAAAAGTGGAATCTGCAGAACTCAGGAGGAAAACCCTGGGGCTGGCAAAGCGAAAAAAGCATCTTTCTCTTTCGTTATCCTAATTACACAGACTATGTCACCCTTTTTTCCTTCAATTTCAATTTCAGATTGCTTCTGATTAAATAAAATATGCTCTGTCATTCAGAAGGGATCAGTTTCCTGTTGTACTAATGGGGAAGTTTGGAAGTCTGTAATACTTGGCTTCAAATAAAGTGGAAATTTTGATTTCTTGTCAAAATTTGCCCAGTTACATCAATAGGTGACTTGGCTACAGTCGAAACAGACTTATTTTATGATGCTTTCTATGTTATAAAAAGAGGTAGTATCTATGCTTCTTGTATCATATGATGACAGATAGCATACAGGTAGTCCTCGCTTAATGACCATTTGTTCAGTGACCGTTCAAAGTTATGATGGTGCTGAACGAATGGTAGTTACAGCCGGTCCTCGAAGTTATGGCTGTTGCAGCACCCCCATAGTCACATCAACAAAATTTGGGTGCTTGGCAGCCACAGGGTGCACTTCAACTCCCCCCACCCGCCTATCTCCCCCCATCTCTCTGCCCTTTTGGTTGCCCTGAACTCTGCTGCTCCTGCCGCCCTGCCGCCCTATAGTCCACCGCCCCTGCTGCCCTACCACCCTGCAGTCCACCACCCCTACTGCATTGCTGCCCTGCGCTCTGCTGCCCCTGCCACTCCCAGCTGACCTTCTCTGTCTTCTTCCTCCTGCTGATGATAAGGCAGCTGCTGACCACACGAGGTCTTCCTGAAGATGCACATGGCCTTCTTGAGGCCTTGTGAGGCCTTCCTGAGGCCACTTGAGGCTTCAGGAAGGCCTGACCCGGCCAGCAGCTGCCTCACGAAGGGCCGGGCCAGGCCAGGCAGGCTTCATCAGAAACAGGAGGAAGAAGATGGTGAAGGTCAGCTGAGGGCGGTAGCATAGGCAGTGGTGGTGGAGTGCAGCGTGACCAAAAGGGCAGAGATGGGGGGAGATATGCGGGTGGAGGAGTTGAAGCAGAGGTGAGCGCAGCTGAGCAGAAGGATGAGGTCCTCACCTAATGACTGCAACGGGGACTACCAGAACTGCCATCACTAAGCAGTGCAGTCATATTTCGCCTAACGACCGCTTTGCTTAGCAATGGAAACTCCAGTCCCAATTAGGGTTGTTAAGCGAGGACTACCTGTATTTATTTTACAAAAACGATTTATTATGAGCTTCAAGCAAAAACAAGCATCATTTCCATTGACAGAGAATACGGGCAGTCCCCAGGTTAAGAATGAGTTCCATTCTTAAGTCTGTCTTTAACTCAGATTTGTATGTAAGTCAGAACTTGTACTTATGAACAGGCTGCCTATTACTAAAAATGGCGGACAGCATTCTCCTTCCTGTAGCTGACGATCCACTGAAGCTGCACAATGTTTTCATGAACCGCTGAAAATGGGCTGTATATTTAAAAAGCGCGGCTTCAGCAGTTCATGGAAACATTGTATGGCTTCAGCGGTTTGTCAGCTCCAGGAAGGAGAATGCTGTCCACCATTTTTAGTAATAGGCAGCCGGTTCGTAAGTATGAGTTGTCCGTAAGTCAGGCATTCTTCACCCAGGGACTGCCTGTAATGCAACAGGAAGCCTCTCGGTTTTGATCTGCAAATACATACTTGTGGAGATGCTTGGGTGAATTCCTGGATCACTACAGCTTTTGCAAAAAAGAAAGATGCGTAAAAGGAACTAAGAACTAAGAGCTGTTTTTTATTGGCTAGTTGGCCCTTTGGCAGATCAAGACGAACAGAAGAACATCCTCAAAGTGCTAACACTGAAATCCGTGTGACCTTCTGCGACTTTAGAAAGAGAAAACTAGGTTGAAGAACATTTCAGGGGGGTCTGTTGAAGCAGGGGGGTCAAAAAAGTCAAAATGGTAGCCACAATCACATAAATGAAGCTCCACCCCTTTTTTACATGCCTCATATATGCAATCTCAGTTGCAAAGGCAATGGGGGCACCGTTGGGAGGCTTGAAAGAACAGGTTAAGGATAGATTGTCATGGATAAAATCTATCTGTGTGGTCATTAGAAGCTGAAAATGACTTGATGGTGCATAATCATCATAATCATCCATGCAATGCACATTAAAAAATGGCTTTGATTGGGCAGTGATGATCACCATCTTGACTTCTTTGAAGCCATCTGTGGATGCCTATGGAAGTCAACTTTCTATAGCCAGTTTCTAAAAGACCAGTGAAATCAGAGTCTCCCCTTCTTTGAGGTACCTGGGTATGGAGAAGGGGGTAGATGTTCTAATTGGTAGTCCCCTTTTGTGGGTCTCTGTCCTCCTTGTATTTTGGAAGCAAGTGAAAAGTGTCCTGTTTCAAGAGGTCTTCAGGCAGAGTTGACCATGATCAGATTTATATGTTTGATTTTTATAATTTACTGCATTAATGTTAACTTAGATGGGTTTTGTTATGTTGTACACCACCCAGAGTCCTTTGGGGCTGGGGTAGTCTAGAAAAATTGGTCTTGCATACGTACATACCTATATAATATTATAAAGCAGTGTTTTTCAAAGTTGGCAACTTGAAGATGCGTGGACTTCAACTCTCAGAATTCCCCATGCTGGCTGGGGGATTCTGGGAGTTGAAGTCCACGCATCTTCAAGTTGCCAACTTTGAAAGACCCTGTTATAAAGTTTCAACAGAAGCAGATGGAATTGCCATCCAATTTACTTACTTAATGCAAATTTTGGGATGAAAGGAGAGAGAGAAAGGGCTAGATACAGCTCTATTTCAGGGCTGAGTTTCTAAAAGCACTTTTTTTTAGGCCTGAAACAGGCTCAGATCACCAATGGGGTATCAGTTCTGCTTGGTTTCCTGAGGAGGTCTTTAGTGGACATCTGCTTCAGGTGCAGATAGAACCTGGTGCAGAACTCAGGGTGGATGAAAATACAAGTGTATTAAATACCCAAGAAAAAGCACATTCTTATACTGATGAACGCTAACACCAAATGGCATTTTGGAAAGAGAAATCCCAAATGTGTTAGCTAGCTTGACCATCCAGTACCTTGATGACCCTAGATCAATAAATAAAGGGGAAGGAAAAGGTAAGGTCTGTTCATGCTACAAGTTTATTGCACATTTTATATCTTGTCATATAAAGAAAGAAAAAGAACAGTTGTTTCAGGTAACGATTGAAGATAACATTTTGTGTTCCTGACTCCAGGGAAGCTCAGTAGTATATTTCAAAAAATCTCAAGTATGTCTGGTAGCTGTTGAGCTAAGGACTTAAATAGGGCCATATAAGATGGTTTACTAAATCAAAAGTAATGTGTCACAGAAGCACATTGGATGGACCTCTTGATCCTCTGGTTTACTCCAAATTAGGTTTGTCTGATGCTGGATTTCTATGATGCTCCAGGATCTTTGGAGTTCAGAACAAGATTATGCAAGCAGCGCTCTTAGATATGCCAATTTTTTGGAAAATTGAATGGGAGAGAGGGGAAGTAGCAGTTGGTGTGAGCTTATAGTGGCTGTTAGGTGCCCCCTCCAGTCATAAAGCTCCATGTAAACATGAAAACTTAGCCAGTTCAATACCAACATCATGGGCAATCAAGTGTCAACTCTCAGTGACCGCATAGGTAGACATATCCTGGTTCCACATCATATATGAGTGAGAAGCAACACCTTACCAGAAGCTGATGGGCAACCAGTGCAGGGACCTCAGGTTTAGTGCAATTCTGCAACAATGGGTTTTCCAGGTTAGCATTTCCACCAAATCATAATTACATATTATTCATGATGTTAGTCACTGTTATTATATTGCCACATATAATTTAACCCATGTTTTAATGGGCTTTGTGGGAGTAGTTAACTGGGAAATCATGCAGACATTTCTAAGTCATCCGTCTTATTTTCTGAGACTAAGGAAATCTGTCAAGCTAAATGACATAATTGAGACAGGGTTCTGAACTGAGCTCTTGGTGTTCTCTGAGCTTATCTGTTTTGCTGAAGACCAGACCAACATCATCAGTGTAGCACGGAGTAGAGTTTGCTGGTTTTATATGCCCGGCCAGTCTTGGTTAGGGTGTGGTGTCAGTCTTTCTTGATATTCCTTAATTAGGGTATGGTTTCTTCCTTGATTGTTTTTTGGGTGCCATTTCCAGTTTATTTGGGTGTCAGCTGCTGGGAAGAATGCACTCTGGGCTGTCTCCTTCCTTGACTTTTGGTGGTATCTTTTAAATAATATGTAGATGGGGTTTATCCCTATGTGTCTGTTGATGGCTGAGCTGTCTGAATGCCAAGTTCCCAAAAATTCCTTAGCAGTTTTGGATGTATCATTCATTTCCTGGCTGAAATTGTGATTACATTTGCCTACATGTTGAGAGATTAAGGCATTTTCATCATGCCTTCTGACTGCCAGTTGACTTTCAGGGAAGGATTCTGCTATTAGAAGCCCCTGTGAGTCCCTCCACCTTGCTGCTGATTGTCCTATTCTTCTCTTTCCTTCCACCTTTCCCAACATTACAGCTTCTCCAGAAAGCTGGGTCTTCAAATAATGTGTCCAAAGTATGATAGTTTGAGCCTGGTCATTTGCGCCTTGAGTGAGAAATTCTGGGTTGATTTGTTTGATGATCCATGGGTTTGTTTCCTTGGCTGTTCTCAGGAGCCTTCTCCAACATGGAAGTTCAAAACCATCAATACTCTTCCTATCCTGCCTCTTCGAAGTCCAACTTTCGTTTCCATGGAGTGTCACAGGGAAGACCATGGCTGGTATGATTCTGATCTTTGTAGGTATAGACACATCATGGCATTTGAATATCTTTTCCAAGGCCTTCTTGACCGCTGGTTCCTTGACTATCTTTGATATCTTCATTGTCAATTTTAGGGCTGGTTGCTGTACCTGTTGTCATTAGTTTGGTCTTCTTTCATTTTAATCCCCTTTCACTGTGCTCTTTACCTGGATCAAAAGATGCTGTTTCAGGTGTTTGGAGCAAAGCAGGGCCATTTTGATCCTGGCAAAGTGAAGGGTGAGGAAAAAGCCAAGATGAGCTCCAGTTGATCCTGGCCAGTGGGTGATGCCATGCTAGGTCAGTAGGGGCTATGTTGGGCTTACAACCTCCTGCCAGCAGTCATCATGTTTTGATGTCATTGTTATGGCTGTGTCTTATGATTTTCACTTTTCTTATTTTGCATTTCTTTTCTTGCATCTCACTTCGGGATTATTTTTAGCAAGAACAGGTCTAAAAATATTTATAAAGAAAATATCTGGAAGGACATTTTGGATAAAGCTGATCCAGCATGAGACAAAAATCTCTCAGTCCTTTTAACTAGAAAAATGGGGAATCTGGATCCAAACTCTCTAGCCTGTCCTCAGATTTGGTAAGCAAGTCTGAGGTTTGTTTAAACTATTCTGGGAAGTTTAGCTAATCTCAAGCATTATTCTAACCATGATTTTCCAACATTTCCCAAGAATGTATTAATACATCAAGAGGGGAGAAAGGTACATTGCGACTCAGCTACATTATTTTTATTTCTATTTTTTATTTCAAGATTTATCAGGCCACCCAGCCTGGAAAGCATGACTCTAAAATCTGCCTCCAGGAATGATGCCTTTAATGTTAATGGACGAGAAAAAATTCCAGTGTTACATTGACTGCTATTGCAATTCCCAACACTGCTCACAACATATTTCATATTATTACTTTACTCTTGATGATTTGGCTTTGCATTTCGAGCCTACTGAGACTCTTCATCATAACACGAGTTGTGCTTGATTTAAAACTTCTCATGGATATTATTCATATCTTTTTGACTAATCAGAAGTTTTTTCCACTGACCAGTTCCCTGTAAGCTGCCCCAAGTGCTTTCAGTGAAAAATTTAGTAACTGCTTATTTGATCAAGTCTGGGGTCCCCCTTGTCTGTATTCTGAGTTACTAACATCAAATTGCATCATAAACATACAATGCTGTAAAATCTTTTCACTCTTGGACTAAGATGATGCCGGGACTAGTCTCATCTAGGCCATGAATGAGGACTAATTCGATTTTCAACCCTGCCCCCCCGTGTTCAGATTTTTATGACTGTCTGTCTGTCTGTCTGTCTTTCTTTCTTTCTTTCTTTCTTTCTTTCTTTCTTTCTTTCTTTCTTTCTTTCTTTCTTTCTTTCTTTCTTCGCCTGATGGCTCACAACAATTAAAAAAAACAATATAAAAACACTGGCTGAAAAACAATATAAAACAATATAAAAACATATAAAAGATTCCACAGCCGAGGCATTCTAACACCCATCAACAACAGGAGTTGGGTTCCTGCAATACCGTAACCTAGATTCAGATGGTTTGGGATGGGTGGTAGCTCGGCACGTGGGGGGAATCCAGACCACCAAGTTATTTATTATTTATTTATTCATTTAGAGTTATACGGCCGCCCTTTTCATCAGTCAAAATAAGAACCGGAAACAACCAATATATAAAACCTGTAATGACCATGGAGATTAAAAAAAAATGCTAAGAATGCCCCTCGGGGCTCCAGCTAACCTCCCACCTCCAGGCCAATCTAATCTCAGGGGATATGTCAAACCACCCTATATCAGGAGCTGCTTGTCTGGAGTTAAAACGTGCAAGAAAGCGGGTGCTGGGCCCATCATCCTGCAGATGTTGACCCCTCCCCTGTGGATGGATGTGGTGTATTGGATTATGAAGAGTGAACGTTGTGTCAATTGCTTTTTTCCCCCCTAAAATTCCCCTGTGGATTTTTTCCAATCTGCACACCTCCTGTTGAGGGCCGTGCAAAATTACTTTAAGTCCTGCGTGAGTCCAAGGTTACATGTCCCACATGTATTCTATAGCTGTGTGGACATATATTTAGATATGTGCACACGTGTGTCTCTCCTGCACTGCCCAGTTGCTAAGATGGCCTTTGGCTGGTTTTCCATCTGCCTCTCCCCAGGCCACTGAGGAAAGGAGACCCGTTACGATAATACAGACTAAATATCAGTGTAAATTTAGATGTCAGACCAGGAACTTCCTCTTTTGGCTAATGTTTGCGCTTCAATGCTTGCATTATTTTTAAAACTGTTTTAAAATTTAAAATCAAGATCAGCTTCATGGTCTTTTTAAATATTTTCTGTTCTTGGTTTTATGCCTTTTTTGGTTTTAGAGCATTTTGCACCCAGGCAGCATACTGTAAAAGGTTCCTTGAACCAATCAGGTATTTTAATAGTCGTTCTGCCAAGGAATCAAGAAAGTGATGCCTCAAAGTCAGTAGGTACTGGGCCATATTTCTGGTCTTCCTGAAGGGGTGTCTGTGAGGGAGGTCAAAGAAGTCAAGATGGCAGGTGCAACCGTGTGATCAAAGCCCTGTCCCTTTTAACTGTCATCTTGGCTTTTTTGACCTGACCCCATCCTCCTGCATAACTTTAATGCCGGTTAGTACCCAGGGATTTTGCAGGAAACATCCTCATTTTCTAAGGGATTTCCCCGAAACAGTTGACTTTGTTGGAATAAACCAGGTCCGTGTCACCTCAGTTACTGCAAACTGAGGAGCCAGGCCAGCATTGTTCTCAATAAGCCACGGTGTCTACTGCAAGAAAGGGCCACCCAACTGGTAAAGCTCGGAGCTGCACACCACGTTCGTATTTTTCCAAATCCTCCATGGGCCTTCCTTCATCCACTTCTGATTTATCTGGCTTGGGAATGGAAGAGAAGCCCCAGATTTGGAAAAATGAAGGAACCAGTCCTAATTTTCTAGCCAGGAAGGAGACTCCCAATCGAACACTTCTCTTTTGGAGGACGCTTCCTTATGCGGCTTCCCTGCCTCTCAGAAATAACATTGATAGAACCTTTTTTTCCCCTCTTTTCTCTTCTCAATATTCTAAGCTATTTAAATAACAGAAGTTTAATCATTTTAAAGATATTATACAAACATCAACGTATGGAGACAACACAATGTACTAAGATTTGTAACAATATAATAACAAGGAAAAGAAAAAAGAGGAAATAGCTTCTCTGCTCCCACTGGGAGTGCCTGAATCCAGCACCAAGGAAATATCTGTTTATAGCTAAGAGATTAGATGTAAAGTAAAGATGTAAAAGGAAAAGGAAGGAATATAAAGTGGGTTTATCTAAGTAAGTTTAAAAGAGATTGTTGCTATTTCTAGTCACCCTTAATGGACTTTTGCTGATTAGGACTGAAGGACGGAGGCTGTAAGGGTTTGTTTTTAGATAAGAGGTGGGGAGTGGGATGAGGTGCTCCCTTGTTCTATTTTAAGAGAAGGCGATAAGTTGTTAAAATTTATACTTGTGACGAAGGGGGAAGTTACTGATAGAAGATCTGACATATACAGAATTTACATTTCCAGTAGTAATGTATGGCTGTGAGAGCTGGACCATAAAGAAGGCTGAACGCCGAAGAATTGATGCCTTTGAACTGTGGTGCTGGACAAGACTCTTAAGAGTCCCCTGGACTGCTAGGAGGTCAAACCAGTCAATCTTAAAGGAAATCAACTCTGATTGCTCATTGGAAGGATTGATAATGAAGCTCAAGCTCAGATACTTTGGTCACCTAATGCGAAGAGAGGACTCTTTGGAAAAGACCCTGATGCTGGGAAAGATGGAAGGCAAAAGGAGAAGAGGACGGCAGAGGATGAGATGGCTAGATAGCATCACTGAAGCAATGAGCATGAAATTGAGCAAACTCAGGGAGGCAGTGAAAGATAGGAAGGCCTGGCGCAATATGGTTCATGGGGTCACGAAGAGTCGGACACGACTTAACGACTGAACAACAAAAATGTTGTATTTACATACATATATATATATATATATATATATATATATATATATATATATTCTTATATTTAGTATCGAAACGCTTAGACATTTATTAATGATCTTTGAATCCTGTTTCATTCTTTTCAAGTTTGTAAGCTTGCAGGCCTTTTTCACTAACCTTGATAGATAAGAAGCTGTACCCATAGAAACAAGATAAAAGGGTGTACGTTACAAGGATAGTTTCTTCCTAGGGAAAAGATGTTTAGCTAACGGTCAAGGGGCAGCAGGGAGGGAGGGAGGGAAGGAAGGAAGGAAGGAAGGAAGGAAGGAAGGAAGGAAGGAAGGAAGGAAGGAAGGAAGGAAGGAAGGAAGTAAGTTCCTAATATGGAATGATACTGACGTGGGAAATGGGAGGCTGAGTAAGGGGTGGTATTCTAAAGAAGGTGCTGAATGGAATGCATATATCAGTGTTTCTCAGCCTCGACAACTTTAAGATGTGAGGACTTCAACTCCCAGAATTCCCCAATCAGCACTGGCTGGGGAATTCTGGGAGCTGAAGTCCACACATCTTAAAGTTGCTGAGGTAGAGAAACCTGGTATATACTGTACCGAGGGGAGGGGGTCCTGTGCAGCCGCCCACTGAACAGTTTCCTGTCATCACTTTTGCTGTTGGGGGAAGAATAAAGAACTTTTATTTCATGCAACTGGCTGTTGTCTCTTTGCTCCCGGCTCAGAAACGAACCTGGTAAGAAATAAAATTCTAACATTACTTTCTAATATATTTCTTTTCTTTCTTTTTCTTTTTCTTTTTAGTTTTCTCTGCACTTTTTATTTCTTTCTTTTATTTTTTCTAGTTTGCATTCGTTTTTTATCTGGATGACTGTAATGTCTAATAAAAGTACTGTAAAACAAACAAACGAACCACATTACGGTGTAATGCAGAGGTTTTCCAAGTGGGCCTGGCTGAAATGATGCATGAGTTGGTGTCAGCCTTCCCATAATGCTATGATTTCAGTGATGTTAGTAATGCTCAGTAGCCCCACCATGATTACCATGCTCAAGACAATATTTAACGAATAGTTCATGGGTCTCCAGGGATCCTTAAGCTATAGCCTGGGAACGATAATGAACTGTAACCACAAATCCTGGCTGTAGTTCAGACACGACCTTGACTCTTTTTTGTATGAATCAGAGATGCACATAATAAAAAAGGATAAAAATAAAGCATGACCACATTGTTGTACACTATTACAGACAATTGGCTGACCACCACCGTGTTGACTGGTAAATTCCATCTTGGAAGGGAAATGAATTTATTCTATCCATGAGCATTCCTAACATAAATATTTATCCTGAGAAACAATAGCATTCCTGCATTTGGGACACATGTTGAAACATAACCATCTTGATAGAAAAGGATTAGAGACAAACAATCCAATCAGGGAGAACACGGCTCGTGATCAAAATGGATATGTCATGTCTCATGGATTGATTTTGATTAAACTGATGCTGCTGTCCTTTTCTCATCCATAATTATTGTTACAGGCTTCCAAACAGATCTTAGTGTGGGTGGTTTGTTGCTACTGTAGAGTGGTTAGAGCTGAATTATTGTTCTAGCTATTTTTGGCTTATGATAATTCGCTTTTGTTTTTAAAGAGTTGCACTTTTGGTCTAGAAAGGAGGGGAATGGGAGGGGACATGATGGAGGTGTACAAAATTATGCATAGTGTGGGTAAAGTGATAAAGGAAAATGAAGCTATTTTCCCCTTGCCAAAATGCTAGAACTCTATGAAATTGAATCTTGGAAGAATCAGGTCAAACAAAAGGAAAAAATTTTTACGCAATGTGTAGTTCAACTTTGGAATGACTACTCCAAGATGTAGTGCTGGCTACCAGCTCGGTTGGCTTCCCAAAAGGGTGGGACCAATTCCTGGAAGTCCTTCGTTTTCATAACTGTGACATAGCTGTGGAGTCAGTCAGCGGTGATAGATTTCTAGGGGTGCAGCTAACAAACAGTCTGACCTGGTCCCTTAACACCACATTCCTGGTAAAATTAGCACAGCAACGATTGCATTTTCTGCGCCGGATGAGGAAAGTACATCTTCCATCCCCCATCCTCCTTACTTTCTATAGAGGCACTATAGAGAGCATACTTACAAATTGTACTTGCATCTGGTCTGGGGGCTGTAGTGCCTCGGATAGAAAGTCTGTGCAGAGGGTGATAAGGACAGCAGAAAAGATCACTGGGATCTCTTTGACTCCCATCCAAGATCTAGCATATGCGTGCTGCCTGTCTAGAGCTCGAAAGACCATCAGTGACGCTTCCCACCCACACCGTGGCCTGTTTTCCTCGTTACCCTCTGGGAAGAGGTTCCGCTGAATTCGATGTAGGACGGCCAGATTGAATAGCCGTTTTGTTTCCCAGACTATTAGGCTTTTGAATGCTCGTTAAACGCTTTTCTGTTTTTATAGAATGCAAAACATAATCTATTGCCAGATGGTAAAAATGTACACTGTATAATTACCGTGGTATTTTAAATTGTATTAGTCAGGTCTAACTGGGAGTCAACTGCAGTGGAATTTCATTTTATTATGCACTTGGTGTGTAATGTATAGTGAAATGACAATAAAGTAGTCTAGTCTAGTCTTTGGAATCCATGGCTCTTAGCCTTGATGGCAGTGGGACTGTCATCTGCTGGGAGACTGGTGGACTTCCTTGGGCAGTTGGTGGCCACTGGGAGAACAGATGGATGAACAGATGGACAAGATGGGCCGAGGGCACAGCTTCTGTTCTTATGCCTCCATTCCCATTCTGTTAATGCTCTGTATGTAAAAAGGTTAAACCTTTGGGGCTGTCCATGCTAAACACCCACAGGGTAGTTACCGTGGCTCTGAAAAGTTCTGTGGCTTTTGATCTAGGGATATCAAGAATGTACGTTCTTGCCTCTTCGTGTCTCTCTCTTCCTTCCTATTTTTTGATAGTTGATGATGTTTAATAAATAAACGTCAACCCAATTTTCTTGCTAGGTGAACTGAGTTGTGTGTGGGCTTACTCTGGTCTGGGGGGATGCTGAGGGCAACGTAAACCGGAAATTGCTCATAGAAGTTTTCCAACACGCACGCGAGAACCTCAATGCAAACAAACTTAATTATGTTTACCCAGTTACTATGGAATATGTTTGGGCCGTGCTTAGCATTAGAACTTTTGAGAGGAAAATGGGAAATATGGCTTCTGGTGTGATTTTTCTGCTTCTAGCATCTAGCATTTCATCTGCCTATTAGAAAACGGCAAATTATGCATCAAGAGAAACCACCATGGGTTGTTTTAAGTAGGTGCCCCAACCCCCCCCCCCCCGGTGTCTTCAAGGCTCTTTGGCTTTACTATTTGAACTATGTATTTATTTATTATTCTTTTAATTACATGTACATGAGAAGCAATTAGGCCTGGCGCAATATGGTTCATGGGGTCACAAAGAGTTGGACACGACTTAACGACTGAACAACAACACATGAGAAGCAAAGCCCCAGAAATCAGGACTATGTTCTCACAACACGCGCGATCAGTTAAAGCCCTGGTGGTTGCATTTGCACCACCAGTTAAACCTGGTTAGCGTTAGCCTTGGTTAGCATTAGCCTTGGTTAGCATTAGCCTTGGTTAGTGTCTGTGCGTGTGTGCTTTACGGTTTTGCATAAAACTGTGTCATTAGCTGGTTGTTCAGTGTCTTGCAGAAACTCGAAAAATGGGATAACTCAGTAACCCAGTTGTTGTTGTTGTTGTTCAGTCGTTAAGTTGTGTCCGACTCTTCGTGACCCCATGAACCATATTGCGCCAGGCCTTCCTATCTTTCACTGCCTCCCTGAGTTTGCTCAATTTAATGCTCATTGCTTCAGTGACGCTATCTAGCCATCTCATCCTCTGCCGTCCTCTTCTCCTCTTGCCTTCCATCTTTCCCAGCATCAGGGTCTTTTCCAAAGAGTCCTCTCTTCGCATTAGGTGACCAAAGTATCTGAGCTTGAGCTTCAGTATCAATCCTTCCAATGAGCAATCAGAGTTGATTTCCTTTAAGATTGACTGGTTTGACCTCCTAGCAGTCCAGAGGACTCTTAAGAGTCTTGTCCAGCACCACAGTTCAAAGGCATCAATTCTTCGGCGTTCAGCCTTCTTTATGGTCCAGCTCTCACAGCCATACATACAATGTTAAAAAGTAACCCAGTTAGCATGCTCTAAACTCAGCCATTATTGCTGAGAATGATAGACTCTGCCAAGAAATTCCTGGAAAATAAAAATGTGAGTGCTATGCTGGAAATGCAGGAAAGGGGCCCCCTGGACTTTACAAAGAGACAAAGATAAAAAGAGGAGCACTGTAGGTTTCCAACCTTTTTCACCCTGTGGAACCTGTCAGTTAACAAACAAACATCCTCGAACCCTTGAAAATCAAGAGACAATGGTCTAGTGGCAGAAAAGCGGTTGCCTTTTGCCCTTAGTCAATCACCATGTTTCTCATGGATCGTTAGGGTTCTGTAGAACCAAGGTTGAAAACTTTGGGGGCGAAAAGCAACCTGGTTATGTTGCTTGATCACGCACCAGTAGCTCTCCAAATTCCCTATGTGTCTGTGGCTCAAAATTTGTTACCTTTCTTCTACATCATTTGAGGACATCTGAGATAGGTACAGGCCTTTCTAAAAGGGCACTTTTCATATGAAAAATGGAAATGCATAAAAGGGCATCTGGATCATTGTCTCCTTTTTTATTATTATTAGAATCCTTTTATTTAAAACAAAGGTATATCTTAAAAAATGATATTATCTAGGAATGGAGAGGTAATTGCTGAAGTTCTACAACTAAAGCTAATGTAACATTAATGAAGGATACCAAGGAGGGTATATTAAACTGTTTTCATGATATAAAAAAGAAGTATAAAATTTTGAACTTAATGCTAAAATCTCCACTATATTATTTATAAATGTTAAAAAAAGAAAAGGGGAAAAACCCTAAAAATAATACTGTATAGGTAAATGTTTAATTTCTTTGTACTCTAACCGATTTGTCATACCTATTGACATAAACTTGAGAAACCATAGTCTAAGGGTTTATATTAACCTTGCTGCATAATATATAATATACTTGGAAGGTAATCATTGTTCCCTTCTGAGAGTGCAAATTAATTATGGCTGGTGGTGGTTAACCAGCTGTGGCTAACCTTGAAAAGCTAAGCAGAGTAAGGCCTGGTTAGTATTTGGAGGAGGTATCTCCAGGAAATTCCAGGCCTTTAAATTAGACTGGATAGTTGAAAAACCATCTCTGAAGAAGGCAATGGCATGCTACTTCCATACTGTTGCTAAGAAAGCAACTTGGACCTCTTTGTAAAGACAACCAGGAGTCACCCATAACCTTGGCTGATCTCAGAAAGGTTCCTGCATTCTTTGAATGTTGCTGCCCTGGTAAATTATTCTAAAACAGAGGGGCTCCTTTTTACGAAGAGATCCTGTCAGCCTAACTGGACTCTCAAAGACTTCTCAAGAGGGGAAGCTTTCCATGTCAGAGTGTCCCCTTTCAGCCCTCAGTCTCCTGAGTATGTCCAATTCATGATGTGACTGATCAGTTCCTCCAAAGAATTCCCTTGCAATCGCTAGCTGCAAGGAAATATCTCAATCCTAGTTGCTATTGAATTATTTAAATTATGAAATTATAATTATCGAAATTATAATTATTCATATTAAATTATGAAATTATAATTATATTTATAAATAAATATAATTATTTAATGGCAAAGACTTTTGTTGTGTGGTACCCAATTCTGTGCTTACTCTAATACTGTACTTCCCAATTCAATTTTTTTCAGAATTTGATTATGAAATCCGTATTCTACTTCCAAAAGAGTCTGGTAACACACTTTTCTGACTAATGCATTTTATTAAAGGGCATATGCTTTTCTGATTTTTGTTGCTATCATAGACTCACACTCTTCCTATTATGCTATTTCAGCAATAGAGAATATCTGCAGCTCAGGGTTGAAGTGTAGAGTTCTTGGTGCTCTCTGAGCTTGGTTGCTGGCTTGCAGACAATTCATGAGCCAACTAGGGAACATCATCAGTGGGAGTCCGATGATGTTACCTCACATTGATGATGGTCCGTAGTTGAGTCATGAAACATCTGCAAGCAAACAACCAAGCTCAGAGAGCACCAAGAAATCCACTATGTTATTTCCCATGCCTTTCTCTGGCTAGAATGGAGAAAATCTATCTATGTGGTCACTAATTAAAATGACTTGATACCACATAATCAGTCGATGAATCTGTGACTAGAATCAGACTGCCCTGCGGTTGCAGTTCATTTGAGAATTTGGTACCTGAAATATTGGTTAATTTAATCCTTTTTGGGAGAACCACTGGCTTAGGTTCCTATTCCAGACTACATTGTTTCCTCTGGAAAAACACACAGTTAAAGTTATTTTTTTCTGAAGCCTCTCTGCTCCAGATTTCATACTGTTTGACCTCCACAGAGCTCTCTAAGTAATTGAACAAAAATTCTTGATTTAGATGCTCAGAAGGATAGAGCCAAACTGGTTGGTTGGTTGGTTGGTTGGTTGGTTGGTTGGTTGGTTAGTTGGTTGGCTGATCAGATTTCTAGGCCCCCAGCTCCAGTGACTCTGGGTGGCTTAACATCTTAGAAACAATTTAAAACGTCCAGAACCAACTTCACCGGGAGGCAACGACAACCAACTTCCTTCCCCACCATCAACCTAACCCAAGATCGGGGGGAAAAGCCATGTCTTCAATGCTCTTTTCAAGGCCAGTAAGGTGGGGTTCATGCAAATCCCCAAGGGATGCTATTCCAGAGGGCAGATGCCATGACAGAGAAGGCCTGCCCTCAGAGTCCTGCAAGGTGACATTGCTCAGTTGATGGGACCAGGAGGAAGCCAACTCAGTCAGACGTTACAGACCGGGCAGACACCATCAGGGACAGACAGTCCCTCAAATAATTAGGCCCTATGCCATGTAGCACTTTAAAGGTGACAACCAGCTTCGAATTGCACCCAGAAGCCAACTGGTAACCAGTGCAGTTCAGACAGCTGGGGTGTTACATGGGCATGGCTTGGCCTGCCCATCACTGCTTGTGATCCTGCATTCTGGACCAGCTGCAGCTTCCAAGTGGTTTTCAAGGGCAGCCCCGCGTACAGCACATTACAGTAGTCCATCTGCAAGGGAACCAAGGCATGAGGAACCCTTGTAGGTGCCCTTCTAGATCTCTTTTACTGCCCTTCTAGACCCCCCACTGTACCCACATAGCCTCACTTCCCACACATAAAACAGCAAGGTTTAACTCCTCACCATCCATGCAGACAGAGGGAAGGGTAAACCACACCCCGACTTTGGAATACTTTTGCATTTGCTCAGAGCTGGCCACAGGGATGGTTGCCTGTGGTTTAGTCCGTTACTCCTTCTGACACACAACCTTACACACCTGCTGCTTACAGCTGCAGCAGTTGGCCAGAAGCTAAAATAATTCATTTCCTACCTTCTGACTTTTCACTGAAGATGCCCAAGAATGTTGTCAAGTTCTGATCAATCACTGGGAACTCTGTTTTTATTTTAGAAGGTCATATGGATAATTTGACCTCTACTGGATCATTTTCTCCCATCTTCCTCTGTTATATTGCTCCATTTCTTGTGCATCACATGGTGTTACTTATTATTAACAGAGTCTTCCACAATTACACAAGGTCACCAGGAATCTACCTTGACTCCAAGGAGATTTCACTTTTATGTTTTTAATAAAGTGTGGAAATGCCTCCCATTTGACTCAGCCCATCGTAAGTACACACGTCAATTTCAGTAAGAAGTGGTTCAGTATCCTGAGGCAAAGAATGCAAAGTACGTTGGCTGGGTGGGGAGTATGGTTAGTGGGAAGACATTGCCTGTCCACGTAATTGAAGAAGAAAGGTGACATGATCAATCATGTAAAACAATAAAAAAGAGTCACATACCATCATAAAAGTCCTTTCTCTGCTTAATGGGTAACACTGGGTCTGAGGTGTGTGCACTTACACAAAGATTAGCACTTGGGAACAATCCCACACCCCACAGCATAGAAATCTTGAGTCATTTTAAAGAGTCATCCAAGAGCTCAAAATAAAAACCAAACAAATGAATAATAATGCCAATTTCCTTTGGCTCTGATCAAATTTCACCGCATTTCCCTCTTATGTATGTATCAGAGACTGGGAGTATTATACAACTCTGGTGTGACTGAAGCAACAGCAACCTTAAACAAGAATCAGGGCAGGGAATGCCCTGTGCAGGAGGAAGAGGAAGAAAAGCAAAAATTAAGAGATGAGCCAACACCTTTTTCCCAGAAAAGCAGACACGGGCCGGATCTTGTGTCCCCTAGGTGGACTAACCCAATAACCATCTGCACACACCTTGTCCTTACAACATGCTTTGCTCTTGGCCCCAGGCGCAGCAGAAACAGCTTAGTGATCTCTTTTTAAAGTGCCGTTTTCCTCCTCCTCACCTATGCAATTTTGCCACGGCCTTGATGTGGTTGAGGGCACTGGGATCTAGCCCCTCTCACGGGTTCCTTTCGGCTGTTGCACACGTGCACAGCTCCTCCTTTCTGCTGCTCCTGAAGCTCCTCCACAGGGTAGCGAGAGAGTCTGGCTTTTGTACTGAACAGCTCTTGCCCGTCCCACAGATCAGATGCTGGGCGTGTAGCTGATCCACGGGGTGGTGATGCAGCAGGAGAGCTGGTCTCTTCCAGACACTTCTGCCACCCCTCCAAATTGAAGCAGGAAAGAGTCCCCCTGCCACTGCACCTGCCCCCTTGTGGTCAGTTGTTAGTTGGGCTACTTTTAAACATGGGTTTGAAAGCCTTCTGGAAAAGCACTAAATGCATGTTCCAAAACAGCCAGGGCACAAGTCTAGTGCTTTTCCAGAAGAGTGCTAAACTCACATCTAGTGAAAGACAGCTGACAGCCACTTGGGGGGGACCATTTTTCAGGCTGGCTGACAGCCTTTGGTGGTTCTAAGTCTCTGCTCTACCACCCTGTGGATCTGGGGCAGGGAGGAGAGCCTTCCCCGTTTCACCAGGCCCCCCACCCCATGGATCATCTGTCTCAGGACCAGGTTTGACGGATGGCTGACCCAGGGGTCTGGCCATTAGTCAAAACTTGTCTCCCCCCCCACCCCCAGCCCCAGCCCACCTGAAGGAGATCAGCTGATGGCCGTGTGTCTGCTGTGCCGGGTAAGAAGAAGGGGCCCTGCCTTTGAACTGAGAACTTAAGGGCCATCCTGCACATTAACTGATAGGCTTTCACGAAAAGAAAGAGGACATCAACCACACTATTGTCATGCAGGAAATTGCCGTGCATTCCATAAACCTTGGGAAGTGGGGCAGTACCCAGCACTATTTTATTTCTCTTCCACTGTAGATAAACACTTATTTTCTCATGCATGTCCCCTTGCTGCCCCAAGTGTGTACTGAGCTTGTCATGCTAATTCATGTAGCACTTAACCCAGGTCTGCACACGTTAATGCAAACCATGACAGTGCACGAGGTAAGGCAACATTCTGCCCTGGAACAGACCTGTGCAGCAGCAGCCAAGCGGGGAGAGGGCAAGGAGCATCACAGCAATGAAAGCAGCATTGCAATGCAAGCCCCACACTCTTTCCGTGTGCATCCTAACTTTGTGCATAGGTACAGGTATGAACCCAAGTGCACCTGTTCAGGTATTTGCCAGCATTCATGAAGGCTGAAAGGAGGCGGGCAGTGGTGGTGGCTACAATACTGCATATTGCCACTGTTGTAGAACCAAAACATTGCAAGGGACCTCAGAGGCCATCAAGTCCAACTCCCTGCACCCTGCAGGATTCACTACCCCGTCCCTGATAGAGGACGACCCAGCAGCCTCTGTTGGAAAACCTCCAGCGAAGGGGAAGGAACCCCTTCGTGCGGTAACCTGTTCCTCCAATTGACCTGACCGCTTTCAGGGTCAAGAGGTTCTTCCTAATATCTCTTCTGCATCAACACCCTTGAAGTCTCCTCCCGTTCATTCGAGTCTTCTCCTCTGGAGCAAGTGAGAATAAGTCTGAACCCTCTACAGTGTGACAGCCCTTCAGAGATTCAAAGGCTGCTAACTTGGTCCCTCTCAACCTTCTCTTCTACAGGCTAAACACACTTAGGTCTTTTCACCGTTCCTCATAGGACTTGGTTTCCAGTCCTTTTACCACCTTGGTAGCCCTTCTCTGGACTTGCTCCAATTTATCCATGCCCTTTCCAAACTGCGGTGCACAGAACTGAAGACAATGCTTCAAGTGAGGCCTGACCAAGGCAGAGTGGCATGGGACAATTACTTCCCAGGATCTGGACTCTACGCTCCTTTTGACACTCTTCCAGATATTGTTGGCCTTCAGAGATACTGGGAGGTTCCCAGTGCTCAAGATCAAGGAAAAACTAGTTTATTTATAGGTACGCCCTGATCTTCATTTTCTTTTCCTATGGGGACAAATAATGCTTTCAGAACAGAATTGCATCACCCCCACTCATCCATTCCCTTGTTCTAATTTTGAGTTCCAACACTTTTACTGCAAGAGAAGATGGAAGAGAGAAACAGGAGACGGTATTGATTTGGCCAAGCAGAAAGGAAACGGGGGGCGGGGGGGGGGTACAGTTTTTAAGAAAAAAAAACTAAATGAGAAACCATCCTAACTAGAGCTTATTTCTTCATTTCAAGAAGTATAGTTATATCTTTGGAACATTCTGCCCCCGGAGGTGCGATCGGCCCCCTCACTCCTGGCCTTCCGAAGGGCCTTGAAGACCTGGTTCTGCCACTTGGCCTGGGGTGGGGAGGGAATACTTCAAGCAGGGGGATGGCGAGCCCCGTAGTGGCCGGCTCTCCGCAGCCTGATTTTCCATCTGCTTGGATCTTCCTTTCTTTAGTATTGTTTTAAATTTTGGATGTATTTATAGTTTTAATGTTCTCTGTGAGTCACCCAGAGTCCCCTATTGTGGGGGAGATGTGCGGCGGAGAAATCCAATGAAATAAATAAATAAATAAATAAATATTTAGAAATGTATGTATTTCTTTGGCTTTTTAAAGCAATTCTTGATCCTTTTACATCATGCCTTTTGCAGCTCAGGGCAATAAAGAAAGGATAAGCCAGGATAAGAGAGGTGAGCCCCAAGTCACCCCATGAGCCTACAACTGACTAGTCCTTGCCTAATTCTGTAACCATTGGGTCATACTGTTTCTTTTACCCAACTCTTTCATCATAAAAGTAAATATTCTCAATACGGTGTCATTCAGAAAATTTGGGTAGGTACAGGGCATGGTAACCATTACAAAGACAGACAGGGATTCCTGGCAGTGGCTATTTTGACCTCAGACAGAATGATCTAGAAAGTGTTTTTCAAACTTGGCCACTTTAAGATGTGTGGACTTCAACTCCCAGAATTCCTCAGCCAGCCATGATCCTGGCATAATTCTTGATCAGAACACTGGTCTCAAATTATGCCATGATCAAAACAGTTTGGAGATGCATCAAGGCTAGGAGAAAGCTGCTGAAAAAAATGTGCTGTTGGATAAAAAGGGTAATCTCCCACCCAGGGCATCCACCCTAAACAGACAAGCACAGACAAAGCAGCTTAGCTTTTCAATGTTCTCATTTGGGGACAGATTTTCAACTTTTGCCCCTTTTACATATCAGATCTGATGTCTTTATTTTTTTTTTAGTTTCTGTTTGAATTCACACATGTTTTCATTCATATTTGTACTGGACCCATTTTAATGCATTTTTTCTTAAAATACACTTCCAACAGACATTTCTCTTACTTTAAGCCTTCAATTTGCCAATATGCATCTTTTTTTGGGTGGGTATTTTCTACACTTCCAGTAAGCTGAGTTGGCCTTGAGTGATAATGGAGAAAAGAGTCAGTCAGGGACCTATGGCCCAGTAAACTCAATAGTTTCTATTCACTGGCCATATCTCAGCGTAGCTGCCATGCTGACCTAGTAGGAATGGGTAAATAATAAGAAGGTCATATGGATGGGTGTATCAGCAACATTCCAACGTCATGCCATAATTTACACTGTGTCTGGCTTTTTCTTTATCTTGCCTTTGCAATGGAGTAGGCCAAAGATATATAAGCTCTGATTCTGCTTTGTTTGGCAAAGGGTCAATGCTTTGCTGGGAGCTCAGTATATAGTGTTATTGTTTGAATGCTAATAAATTTACGTTGTATCTTCAAAGTGATTTGGGTGCTTTAGGTGAGCCAGGTTTTGGCCGCAACAAGTAACCCTATAACAAAAGTAGTTTTAGTATTCATAACTTTGGTGTCTGGTCTACCTTGTAGGGCTGACATCAATTTTGCATCTCTCAATGTGCCTCCCCCCTCCCTGCCTTTATCCTAAAGGGAACGAGGGAGGGTCACATCTGAGATGCTTTCTCATATTCCATTCCTGCTTTGGACTCAGATTTCTCTTATCTGACTGTTGCCTTGGCTGTTCCTTGGCTCTTCCTCCTGTTCCTCAAGGTGATTCTCACAGTCCATTACAGGCAGAGAGAAATGTCCCATTTCAGCCATAACAAGGCGTTCTCCAGGGTCTGGGGGGAAGCAAGTCATGACGGCAGTGTTGCACCCTCATTACACTAGTTGTGAACATTTGGGATAAATAGAGGAAAAGAATGAATCTTTACCTTGTTATTAAACATTTACTTTCATGAAGATGAACACATGAAGGCATTTGCTCAGTGGAAAGTCAATAATTTGTTTAAATGGGAAGTTTTTGTTATTAACAGGATAAAGATAAAATCTCTTGAGTCTCTTAATTCACAAGGTTCTACTCCATTTGACTGGGTTCAGTATCTCCAGATATGCTGAAAGAGTTACAGAATCAAGAGGGAATTCTGAGAGATTTGACTGAATTTGAAAATTGTATAACACGCAATGCCAACCAGCTGTTGGATTTAATTTATAAGTTATTAATGAAGTTTGACTCAGATTTCAGACAGGTCAAAGATTGTATTATTGAACAAATGCAGAATTTGAATACAGTAATAGAGGTACAACAATGGGGTTTTCAGTGGCAGAAGAATATTAAATTTACTCCAGACATCATACTTGAAAAAAATTGGCATAAGATAAGATTGGCATGGATTTGTACCACATCCACAATTTTTCTTTTTTCTTTTAAACGTGCAGAATCTATATCTTAACTAGACAACCTGTGACCTGTTGGGTCATCATTTCAGAGATATTTCCTTATCTAAAGAGAAACAGAATGACCAGGGGCAAAAAAGCAGTGGGAGCGGGAGCGACTTCCAACTTCCTGCCGGCTTTCCCATTGACTTTGCTTGTGGGAAGCTGGCAGGGAGTGTCGGAAATCCATCCTTCCTTCCTTCCTTCCTTCCTTCCTTCCTTCCTTCCTTCCTTCCTTCCTTCCTTCCTTCCCTCCCTCCCTCCCTCCCTCCCTCCTTCCCCTTTCCTTCTTCCTTCCTTCCTTCCTTCCTCCCTTCCTCCCTCCCTCCCTCCTTCCCTCCTTCCCTCCTTCTTTTCCACATATAATATATGCTTGTGCTGTTTGCCCTCCCCTCATGACCCTCAGGAGAGCCCCAGTGAAACTGCCTCCCCCTCCCTGTCCCCGCTTCTCTACCTGCTGCTTTGCTGGGGGGAGGGTGAACAAAAGGAGCCGCAGTCTGTGAGGAAAACTGCACCCCCGTCCCCCATTCCGGCATGTCCCCAAGGGCCCCTTCCCTCAAAGGAGGAAGGGGCTCACCCATCGTCTCCCAGCGCCCCCAGCCAGCCCTATCTTGCCAGCAGGCATCTGAGTCGCTTCCCTCCTCCTTCCCTGACTGCCAACTGCCATTCAGAGATTTCAAACTGCTGCCTCGGTTCCAAAGCAGCCAATCGCCACTCGGCTGTCAGGCCTTGCTGCCAGCTTATTGGGCGCAGGGGACAGAGAGAGGTGGGATTTGGCAGCCACAGAAATGCTATGAATAAGTAACAAACACAAATAAAAAATATAACTGTGGTTGCTAAGAGTCAATGCTGACTTAGGCAATGATTGATTAGCACATGATCAATCGATCGATCGTCAGTCAAGATGTAGGCTCTCTTCCTTGGTTTCCCTATGGAAAGTTCAAAAGAAATGGTTTGCAGCAAAAATGAGGTGGGACCAACGGTGAGAACAGCAGGAAAGGCCATGGCAGCCTGTGGCAATGACTTTGGGAGACAGGAGGAACAGCCGCAGTCTGGACCCCCAGCATGCAAAAGGTATCTCAGCCCACAGCAGGAGAGGAGGGGTGGGAAGCCTTTCGGAAGGGCCCTCCCTAGTTTTCCAAAGAGTAAAAGGAAAGGAGGGGAGAAATTTCTGTATGTATGTATATATGTATGTCTTTATGTATTTAAAAATCACATTTATATGGCTGCCCACCTCACAAGAAGTGACTCTGGCAGCGCACAACAATTAAAAAAATCATTATAAAATATAAAAGTCATGATTAAAAATGAAAAACACTATAATAATTAAAATACACAAACCACACGGAGACAGTAAAAAGATCAACCGCAGAGGCGCCACCTAAGAACGTCTCTGGTTCCCAGGGACCCCCAGGCCTGGGGACATAGCCAGGTCTTGAGGGGCTTCCTAAATGACAGCTAAGCTGACCTACAGGAGGGAGAATGTTCCATGGGGTGGGCGCCATGGCAGAGAAGGCCCGCCTCCTGGGACCCATCAAATGTAGGTCTCTGGCAGATGGTACCCGCAACGTGCCTCCTCTGCCAGATTTAGTGAGACGGGCTGATGTAATCGGGGAGAGGTGGTCCTGCAGATAACCCGGCCCCATGCCGTGAACGCCTTTGAAAGTTAAGACCAGCACCTTGAATTGGACCCGGAAGCAGACCGGCAGCGAAAGCAGCTTGCGGAGCAGAGGTGTGATGTGAGCTTTTCCGGGAGCACACATGGCTGCCCGCACTGCTGCATTCTGCACCTGTTGAAGCTTCCAGATACTCTTCAAGGGCAGCCCCATGTAAAGTGCATTATAGTAGTCCAGTCTGGAGTTGACTAGGGCCTGAGTGGCTGTGATCAGAGCTTCCCAATCCGGGAAGGGGCACAACTGGTGCACATGAAGCAGTGCAAAGGCCCTCCCAGCCACAACTGCCACCTGCACTTTGAGCAGGAGTCGTGAGTCTAGGAGGACCCCCAAATTGTGCACCGTTTCATCTCCCTCGGTTCCTCCATAAACCACAGGGAGTGGTGGGATCCCCGAGAGGGGAGAGGTGGCGTAGGCATGATCTGGTCCAACGCCTCAGCCACCCCTTTATTCCAAGTGGCGAGTAGGCTTCGGATGGACTGTGCAGCAGACCAGCAGGAACCACCCCCAGCTCCCTCTGAAACCCATCTGGGTCCATCCGTCTCTAGGACGGACCAGTCTAATGGGTCCAGCCTCTCTGCAGGGGACAGTGGCACTAGAGGATCCCATGGTAATCAAGGTGTGATCTGACCATGACGCAGGAGACACCAAGAGCTCCCCCAATTTCAGATCACACAACCACCACTCTGAGAGGAACACCACATCCGGAGTGTGACCACTGTCCTGTGTTGGGCTCTGGATGACCTGGGATAGGCCCACGGCCATCATGGTGGCCACGAACTCTCAAGCCGCCTCAGACCCTACTCCTAGAGAAGGCAGGTTGAAGTAGGCAGACTGAAGTTGAAATCCTTTCAGACTTGGAAGATTCTGTTAATTTGACCTTCCCATAAAGACAAACAAGTCACTCCTGGTTGTGCTTCTTGTCTGGGCAACCTCAAAGGACTGACCCCTGTAATCTGCTGGGGGAGATGGGTGGCACACAAATTTAATAAATAAATATAAATTTTAGGGGGTGATTTTGGGGATGGAGGGATGAGTTGCCTCAAAGGATACAAAAGCAGGAGCCAGTGTATTTTATTAATATTTCAACCACTTTCCTTTATTGCATACAGGCTTAAAAAAATATAAATCTTAGAAAAACAAAAGTAGATACACATGGGTCTTTGCGGCTATTACTGATAGTAAGGTGAATTTAGAATTTCATTGAAAACAGTGGTAATAGACGATTTTATTTATTGTGTCTGAGTACTTTCTTCAGCTAGGACCTGAAGACCTAGTGGACAGATTCCTGCTTTAATCAAGCAAATCTTGACAGGTTATGGGCCCAGGATGTCAGGAACGTGTCGTTTGTCCAGTGTTGTGAAGGTCCTGAGATGTGGTGAGACAAATTTTCTCCAAGGAACTTGTGCCCTCCAATATTTTGGGGTACAGCTCCCCAAATCTCTTGCTCTGGACTACAGCTATTGGGAGTTGAGCTTCAGAATAATCTGGAGACCATCAACCAGTTTACCCAGGGCTCAAATCTGACTCAAATCATTTGCTCCATCCCAACTTCCTCCCTTGCTTTTCTGGCGCATGGTTGCTGTTCTTCCCTGCCCCAAATGTGTGAAAGCAACACAAACATAGAAACCTCTCCGAAGGATCCCAAAGTGGCTTTCGAAGTTCACTGAAAGTGCAAGTAACAAGCCACACTTGTTTGAAATGTAACTGACCATCTGATATAAAGAGTGATTAGGTTAGGAAATGGGGAAGATACTTTTTTTCAGTTCAGTTCAGCTGCCTACAACTGGTGCCCTTGGAAACAATGCAGGTGGCACCCCCATTCCATCCAAAAATATTTGCATTTCTCAGAGCTGGTGCCCTGTTTGGCTCTTTAGGTGATTACCTATGAGGACAAGCCACCTCTGAGAAATTTACATTCAAGTTCTGGAGAAACAAACTAATTCCTAGAAGCGAACAAATAAAAAAAAAACTCTAATTCCTAGAAACACACACAATCACCCCAACTAATCCCTAGATCTGTGTTTCTCAACCTTGGGAACTTTAAGATGTGTGGATGGGGAATTCTGGCAGTTGAAGTCCACACATCTTAAAGTTCCCAAGGTTGAGAAACACTGCCCTAGATATAGGGTTATGACAATTACCTGAGAAGGGAGGGGCAGTTTGGCACCTTGACACTTCAGAACAAGATTTGCAGAATGGGCCCTTCCCAAGCCAGTGGTAACATTCAATCTTATCATCTTCGGTGACATAAAAATTGCAGCATTTCATGGACAGACACATTTGGCAAACTTGCACCTAAGCATCGGACACTGTAATGGGAGTAATTTTTTTTTTGCCTGGACGAGTCAAGGAAAGTTGGATCAGAGTCATCTAGTGGATGCCCCAATGACATCAGAACACTTACATACTAGCCTCATGTAGCACAAAAAGGGTGTAAGCCCATCATTCGTGGAACGATGATGGGACACCTGTGATGTCACTTGCCTCCCCTGCAGATCTCCATCCAAAGAGAGAAGTAACGGGGCACAGGCCAAAATTCAGGAGCACACTGGAAATAAGATTTGCATGCCAAGTTGTGGAAGCACGACTCCTAATTGATGTGCCTAATTCTCCTCTGCTGCAGCTGACCCGTTCCCTGCCATGGCCTCTGCCACTGAAGAAGGCTGCAAGGTTGAAACTCACATGGAAGTTGCCTTTCCTACTAACATATTTTGAGGACTGAATTTGGTTTCCCATTTTCTCACTCAACAACAACAAAAAAATGCCTAGCAGAGGAGGGAGAAACTGATTTTTTTTAAAAAAGTAGCTTGTTCATAAATAATGTAACTCAAAAATCCAAGCCCACGTATACGTAAACAACAATCTTACACCTATCTTAAGAATACTTTATATAGGTAGTCCTTGACTTATGACAACAATTGGGACCAGAATTTCCATCGCTAAGTGATGAGGTTGTAAAATGTGGCTGCATCGCTTAGCAACGGCAATCCCTGAAGCCCCAGTTGCCATCATTAACCGAATCACAGCAGTCATTAAGTGAGGACCTCCTTGCAACATCCTGCTGGCTTCCCACAACCAAAGTCAGGGGAAGCCGGCAGGAAGTTGCAGGCCCCAGGCCGGCAGGCAGATAAGTGGCGTGGAAGCGGGAGAGTGCAGGGGAGGGTCGGGAGGGTGCACAACAGTGCGAGGGGGTGTGCGAGAGATGCCGCATGGGTCGGGAAGGGTGTGCACAAGTGCACGGGGTGCTCAAGAGGTGCTGCGTGGGTTGGGGAGGGTGCACAGGATGTGGTATGGGTCAGGAGGGGTGCACGGCGGTGCGTGAGAGCGCTGCGAGGACTGGGGAGGGTGTGTTGTGGTGAGGCATGGATTGGGAAGGGTGCATGGGGGTACGGCATGTGTCGGGGAGGTTGTGTGGGGGTGCGTGAGAGGTGCCATGCAGGTCAGGGATGGTGCATGGATCGGGGAGGGTGCATGGGGGTGTGCGAGCGGCTGGTGCAGCGTGAGCACAGAGGGGCTGGGGAGAATGTGCAAGTGGGGGAGACTTACCCCAGCAACTTGTGACCTTCCCTGCCGGCTCCCCCATTGATTTTCTGAGGAAGCCAGCAGGGAAGGTTGCAAATGGCAATCGCACGATCATGGGCTGCTTGGCAACTAGCTGTAAGCGTGTCCCATTCTTGCGAGACCAGAAGGTTTCCGACGGATCGCGACAATGGGATGCCGGCTTTAGGGAAAGAATGAGAGCCGTGGCTTGCAGAAGGTATGGGACGCACAGCTTCGGGAAGGAACGGGACGGCTTTAGGGAAGGAACAGGAGGCGCGGCTTGGGGAACAGGACGAGGCGGCAAAGGCCAGCGGTGTGGGGCTGGAGGTGGCATTTCTTGGTGGCGATGCTGGGACTGCGAGGACTGGGGGCAGTGGCAGCTGGCTGAGGCTGCTGAAGGCCTCGGGCCTCTTACTTCAACCCAGCCCTGGGGCTGCCGCCGCCGAGTGCTGCTGTGTGGTGCGGCCAAAAAGGCATAGATGTGGGGTAGACAGGCGGGTGGGGGAGTTGCAGCACCCCTGCAGTCGTAAGTGCTGGTGGGCTGCCAAAAGCCTGAATTTTGATCACGTGACTGCAGGGATGCTGCAATGGCCGTATCTTCGGGCACAGTTGTAAATCCATTTTTTTAATACTGTTGAAATTTCAAACAGTCGCTGAACGAATGGTCGTTTAGCGAGGACTATCTGTATAGAGTTGTCTCATAAACCCACAAGGAACTGCTTCTGGATTGTCTCCAAAATGTTTTGCAATTTCATCTTCTCCAGGGCTTCCTGGAGCATCTCCCACACTTGCTCTTTCCCATGCATGATCTTGAGCTGAATGAGGTGGGTGTGAAAGTCCACCTGGAGCTCTTCTCTAGTCTTCTGTTTGTCCGTCCCAGCAGGATTTTTACCAAGCTTACGTTGCAGGCGCCGCAGCCGTCGTACAGACTTGATATGAAATGGTACAAAGTCAATTGCAGCTTCTTGACAGTCTCCGCTTCCTAGAGAAGAAAGATTGGGTGAAAAACCATCAGAACCAAATAAGGGGTGCTGTGCATAAGGCACATCAGCTTCTGCACCATGCACAGAACCTCTGTCTCAGCCTTCTCAGATTAAACAACAGTTAAATCTGCACACCATGGTAGGCAAAGATAAAATATGAGCAACAAGTGTATTGTTTAGCATGATGTAGGACACCCAGCCATTATGTCTCACCAGGTGGTGTGCAAGATGCACACATCAACACATGCAGCCATCAGATGGTTTCATTCGTTGGCACGGACTGTAACTTGAGCCGCACAATCCTGATTTTGGGGAACTCAGGATTAGGGATTAGTGTCTCATGTGAATGCAGGCAATCAATGAGGTTGGAGTTTTCATCTGAAGCATTAACCCCCTCCCCCAAGTTCTTCAAAGATTAACAGGAAAGAGGGAAAAATTAGTTTCCCAATGGATAAGCACCACATTAATCCTACACGAATGTTTCAACTTGCCAAGTTGTCTGAACTCGTTGCAAGCGCGGGTCTTACCTGACCCCTCCTCCAAGCCTTTGCTATCCCGGCAGGTGGTGCACAGGGTATCGTGGAACCGGTTGCCAGGAACATTGACCTGAAGGCCCTGCTCAAAGCAGTTCTGGTGGGGCTGGCAGTCATCTTTGTTGGAATGACTGCTGGAGAAGGTCCCCTCTGGGCAAGGCCTGCACTTGGTATCTTCTTGTGGGTTGCCTAGAAAGGAGGAAGCAGGGAAGAACGTCCGGCTTTCTCTCAAACAACTCCCAGCGGCGACACGGTGCTGCTGACAAATACATGAAGCAGCTTTCCCAAGCTGGCGCCTTGCAGACAGATTGAAACTATGATTCCCAGACTTCCTAGCCAGCACACCCTTGGAACCATACTGGCTGAGGATTCTGGGTACTGCAGTCTCGGGTGCCAGACTGGAGAAAGCTGGTATGAATCTCTACCTGCGTTGCAACAGCTCACCCAGAGTTGGACCTTGCAAAGTGGTGGTTTGAGTCAGGGGGCTCCAAGCAGCCCAAGAGCCCCTGCCTTAGAGGTTGATGGATGAAGCTCACAGCAGCTTCCCCGGAGCGCAAGGCAGAACGAGCATCGTCAGCCGGTTTGCTTGGTTTTGCCCCTCCGTCATAATAAACCTTCTTTATACATCCCATATTACGATAAACCTAGCTTAATTATCTGGTGGTTTCTTCTTACCACGCAGAGCTTCTGCCAAACTCGCTATCGATCAAGTTTTATGCCAGTTTTCCCCAACCTAGTCATCTGTTCCCAGAATTCTCAGCAATGGCCATATCGGCTGGGGAATTCTGGGAACTGAAACTTGCACTCAGGTTATGGAAAGACTGCCCTGAGCATTCTTGCTTTCTCTCCCTCTCTCTCATACACAACACAAGATTAGAGAAACTGCAAAGTCTGTATTTGAATCATGACAGAACAATGCTTTAACTGCAAACCTTCCAGAACATAAGTTTGTGTTCTCCTCAGCTCCACTAGCTTTCTAAAAAAAAGAAAGATCAATAAAGTTGGACAGTCTTCCAACCCAGAAGGAAAACAGAAGTTCTGCTATGAATATCAGGGATCTGGCAGCCATATAATAGAGTTCAGCCAGGGATCTCCACAGTGGGGTAGGGGGAGTGTTGTCAAAAAATAAACATGAAGCCACAAGCATGAATTAAGACCAGGCATCTGGGTCAAGCTCAGTCTTTCTCAAACTTGACCACTTGAAGATGCGTGGACGTCAACAACCAGAATTCCCCAGCCAGTATGGTTGGCTGGAGAAGTCTGGGAGTTGAAGTCCACACATCTTCAAGTGGTCAAGTTTGAGAAAGACTGGTCTAGCTGAATGAAGCTCTTTTTGGATGTTTTTACTATCCTGTTTGGAACACCATTTGATATATTGGGCTTCGTTTGTTTGTTTGTTAATCAAAATCTGATTTTGGACTTTTCTATTGGGTTTTGGGTTTTTTTTTAAATCATAGAATCGTAGAATCATGGGGTTGGAAGGAACCTTAGGATGATTTATTGTTGATGTTAATTTGTGTTGTACACTACCTAAAGTCACATTGCTTGAGTTAGATGGCAAGTGCATGACAAAATACAATACAATAATAAATAAAATAAAATAAAAAAACAAAATAAAACAAAATAAAACAAAATAAAATAAAATAAAATAAAATAAAATAAAATAAAATAAAATAAAATAAAATAAAATAAAATAAAGGACCACTGGTTATACGTGGGTTGGAAATTCCTACCAGCAGAGTCTGCTTAAGAATGAATCTGACCCTGCCAAAATGCGGGTCTATTGGTTTTCCAGCTCTCTGGGTCACTCATCAACTGTAACCACATTTTCTTCAAGCCTGCATTCTACCCTATGATCACATTCATCTTAACTAGGGTTGCATTACTACCCCAGGCTTCTTGCCTGCATCTCAACTTGCTGACAGCTCATAAAAGTCCACCAACTATTTGCAAAAATCAGTTCTGCCCTGTGTCCTGCAACCAGGGAATGACAGCCCCACGTTACCAGCAATGCATATTAGAAAAGGCATGGGGTTTGACAGCATACTCACAGCCACCATCTTGACTTTTTTAACCTGGTCCCATGGAGGCCCCTTGTGGTACCCAAATGGCTGCTTTGTCATCAAGAACTGGGGAGCAAAGAGTCCACCATTGTTTTTCTGTCTCAAAAAACCTGACGCCTGAAACAACTCGGTTTCCAGTCTCCACTTTGAGGTCTGTGAGCTACAAAGAGCTCCTGGCTGAACCCTGATTTTGGACTTTTCTATTCTGCTTCATCCCTTGTTTTAGAGACATCTCAATGGAAGTCCTCCGGAGGGCTCAAAACCTTGCCACTTTGGTTAGTCCTAATAAAGACCTGACTCAGCCAGAGTCTGAAACCTACACAGGAGCTGGCTTCCTGCATTCTTAACCAGGTCTGGTAAAAATGTAATGGCTGCATTTGCATAGGAACTGCAAAATTCAGAGTGATGTCAAGAAGCCAGGAGTTAGAATGCTCTATATCTGTTGGCTGCCATCTAACATCACTCAGATTTTTGCAGGTCAGTTTTAACCTGTTTAGGTCTTTTTAGGGTAAGGGGAGAATCTGAGCTGTTTGATCTATTAATGACTTGACATATTATGCAAACCAGCGAAATTGGGGCTAATTCAGTAATAAAGTATTGGGCAAACCCAACCATTCTACCTCCTCCTTTTTCTCCCTACAGACATGCTAAATTTTGATTTAGTCTCTTTCCAAACAATTAAAGACCCTATTCATTAACCTGACTTACAGGTATTGGGATCAGGCTGGTGTAAAGTCTGAATCCTGGGTCAGACTTCTGCTACTTCATTTAGTCCAGTGTTTCTCAATCTCAGCAACTTTAAGATGTGTAGACACTGGCTGGGGAATTCTGGGAGTTGAAGTCCACACATCTTAAAGTTGCCGAGGTTGAAAAACACTGATTTAAAGAGATCCTTTAGACTTCCCATCCCATCAAAAGTTCCAAGTGATGCCAGTCTGTTCCTGATCAATCAGAGTTTATCACCCCGAGAGCAGAATTACTGAGTTCCTCCTCCTGTACGTACCTGGCTGAACCACTCCACTTCCTGCAGGGCATTTTGAGTGCTCAGTGCAAAAGAACCAGTTAGCGTGGTAGCCTGGCTTGCACTGGCACACCCTGTTGTGTGTCCTGTTGCATGCCACCACCTCCACTTCCATGGTATTGCAGAAAACACTGCAGTATAAGCATCTCTCAAGGTAGTTCCAATACTGGGTGTAGTATTGATATGAACACGGCTTGCAAATGGTGGGCATGTCCTTAGTGCAGTGTTGTGCCACACGCGTCCCTGGTGGGCACTTCTCACACAACAACTTCTCATTGGTCTTTGGATCTTTCCATTCGTAGGTGGGCTTGGAAGCACAAGTCACAATAATCCAGAGCAAGACACTCCAAATCACACACTAGTGATGGAAAACAAGGAAAACAAGTTAGCAGACAATTCCCGGACAACTTGGCAGACAATTGTCTTCTGTAAATACAGAACCACAAACTATCTGAGGGACCAGCTATCTTGGAATGAACCTTTGCGGGCATTAAGATTGCAGGAGAGCAGTTAGTCCTCGTTTAGCGACCACAATGAGGACCAGCAACTTGGTCATTAAACAAAGCAGTTGCTAAGTGAAACTGTGACTGTGTTTACAATCTGACTTCAGCTTCCCTTTGCTTTACAGACTGCAAAGGTCGTCAATGCAAGGATTGGCCAAAAAGTGACTTTTTCATCACCGTTGTAACTGCAAACAGTTGCTAAACAAGGCAGTCACTAAATGAGGACAATCTGTATTACTGATTTCTTATTTCACTCTATTCCTCACCTTTCCACCCATCAGGCACCTTTGGTGGCCAGTGGTTCAACAGCAAAAGATGAGCTGTTAAAATGCAGTCAGAACAACGGACCAAAGACCTCACAGAACAGACCTGATTCCTTACTGGAACACAGTAGCACTGAATACAAATCCTTCAGCTGCAATTTACTCTCTGCAATTTACTCTCAAGAAAGGGCATCTTCCAAAAAGCCACTTAGCTTCTTAACATCTCAACTCCTCAACATCCCTGGAGGTTTTCAAGGCAAGACTGGGCAGCCATTTGTCCGGAATGGTATAAGGATCCCTGCACTGGGCAGGGGGTTGGACTAGCAGACCTCCAAGGTGCCTCCCAACCTTAAGCTTCTATGATCTGATCAGGCTCCTCACAAGCAGGGTGGTCCCTCAGATAGTCAGGCCCTTGAGCCTCTGAGAGCAGGATTTCTCAGCCTCGGCCACTTTAAGATGTGTGGACTTCAACACCACACATTTACCATCCAGAATTCCCCAGCCAGCATTCATTCTGGAAGTTGAAGTCCACACATCTTAAAGTGGCCAAAGTTGAGAAACACCACTTTAGAGCTTTAAATCTTAAGACCCTTGTTCTGGCTTGTGGTAGGACATGTCGTGGCTTTATCCTCCTCCTTTCTTTTAGGTGGATGTGATTTCACATCCTTCACCAGGGGATAAACCGTTGCAACTGGAGTTCCCCCATTCGTTTGGCTGAGAACAAAACTTCCCGGGACAGCCAGCTTGAAGTTCCATATGAATGGACACCCCCATGCCTCTAGTCAGGCACCCCGTTTCTAGTAAAAGCTTTTCTCCGCTTGCATGGAACCAGAGCCCTGAGACGCCCCAGCAATCCTTTTTCCTTTGGGCCCTCCTGATGTTGCATTATCCCATTTCCTGCTCATGAGAGAGACACTCTTAAGTTCTCCATAGCTTAAACAGGGCTTCCCCTTGATTCGGACCCCTTCCCAGGGCAGCCTCCAGGTGCATAAAGACTCTCAGAGGACTGGCAGTGACCTGAAACACTAGCATGGATCAGCAATTCAGACAGCAAATTTTTGCGCCTGATTCATTTTTTGTTGACTCAGTGATGGGTGGAGAACAATTGCGGGGAAAGAACATAAGCCTCGTTCAAGCTGAGCAAACCTTTGGATGGTTTCATTACAGCCAGCTAAATGCTTTTAGGAAGCCACAAGCAGAATATGGAGGCAGCCCTGTGGTTTGCCCTCGCTCCTGGCATTTCAAGATAAACTGCCACTGGATATGCCTGCTCAATTTAGCTGTCACGGCTAATTTATTTTATTTATTTATTTATTTATTTATCAAACTTATCACCGCCCATCTCCCCCCAATGGGGGACTCTGGGCAGCTTACAACAGATTAAAACAATAAATAAATATATCGTTAAAATTTATAAGAAAACACAGAGTAAAAGAAAGAGGAAAAATCCCAGAGGCCGATGGAAGCAACACCAGGCCTCTAGGGGGCCAGCCAACCCCACATCTGATGACCTCCCTCCCCACCCCAGGCCAGATGGCAGAGCCAGGTCTTCAAGTCCCTCCCTCCGAATGGCCGGGAGTGAGGGGGCCTGTCACCTCCAGGGGCAGGATGTTCCAAAGGGCAGGGGCTACCGCAGAGAAGGCCCGCCTTCTGGACCCCGCTAGTCGGAGTTCTTCTGCCGAGGGGGTCCGGAGCATGCCCTCTCTGTGTGATTGGATGGGATGGGTTGAAATCGTGGGGGAGAAGCGGTCCATCAGGTAGCCTGGCCCCATGCCATGTAGGGCTTTAAAGGTGATAACCAACACCTTGAATTGGACCTGGAAGCAAACCGGTACCCAGTGCAGCTCACGGAGCAATGGTGTTATATGGGTCCTTCTTTGGACCCCAAAAATAGCTCGCGTGGCTGCATTCTGGACCAGCTGAAGCTTCCGGATACTCTTCAAGGGCAGCCCCATATAGAGCACATTGCAGTAGTCTATCTGGGAGATAACAAGGGCATGACTGACTGTTCGAAGGGCATCCCGATCCAGGAAAGGGCGTAACTGGCGCACAACCCGGAGCTGTGCAAAAGCCCTAATGCCTACCCCAGACTTAATATTAAACACTCCTGTTCATTCTCCCAGCAATGGAAAAGCCTCCTCAGATTTATTACTGGGAACAGATTTTCCATACTCTTGAAAAGGTCACCAACCCAATTCATTCTCTGGGAATTCAAAGACGTTGACAGCTGTATAAATTCCTCACACAGTGGAAACTTCCTCTTCTTACAATTCTGAGCAGGGAAATAAGAAACAGAAAGCAAATTATTACTACAGCACTGTTCTCGAATGCAGGAAAACATTTTAACAGGTTGCAAGAATGTTTCCTGCTACATAAACATTTCTGAACCCGTGCTCACAGGCCAAAGACCAGCAGAAAAATTTATACAACCCACATACATAAAATGCACCATCATTGTACCCCATCATCAGATTACAATTCTGATTGTAGCTGAATTCAGTTTCCCTTTTTGGAATTTACAGTAAGGAGCCAAGATACCTCTCTCACTCCTCCTTCTGGCTCACATACATCTTCTCCTTATAAACGGGATTGGGTGGCTATATTAAATCTAATAAACATAATAAACATAATAATAATAATAATAATAACAACAACAACAACAACATTGTAGGACGAGCAAAAAATCAGGCATCCAGAGGCATTTTTCCAACTAACAGATTGTATTCAAAGGCAAAAGTTTTCACGAGCTGCATCCATGGAGCGGCTAGACTGATGCAGGATTTAAATTGGGATGGGGGGAGCAAAAGACAGAAGACGGTGCTTTTTTCCACGAATGACCACTTTGGACTTTTACAGCACCATTGAGCGAGAGATTGCTGAATTCACACGCATCAGAAGTCTCAACAACAGGTTTTTAACCCACTACAATGGCTAATTAATAAGGGGTTTGTAATCTGTCTCCTACCTGCAGAACCACGCTGGGTTCCCCTCCCTTCCCCCCTCCCATCAGCTTAGCTGCTCCATGCATCTGATGAAGTGAGCTTCTAAAATGTTCGAGTTGGAAAAGGGGCTACCAGACTCCTTCTGATTTTATTCAACCTCTCCATAATACTGGCCTACCTTAAAGGGTTGTAAGTCATATCATTAGTATTGCCATAGTGCAAAGCAAGATAATCCAGGAACAGCTTGCATATATTTATTTAGGACATTTATTTCCCTTTTTGTTAGAAAGTAAACCTAGTTACTCTTCTCCTTCCCCTGCACATTTTGTCCTCAAAACAACTCTGTGTAGTATCATGAACCAATGAATGAATCGACTTCTGATTTTTTGCCACCATAGACTAATATGGCTCTCCTCCTTCAGTGGCCAAACTAGCTGAAGATTCAACAGGCGGCAGCAACTGACTGGCCTTAGGTGATGTTGAAAAAGGACCTGTGTAGTCCTTGGACGGGAGACCACCAGGCAATTCCCTGGTCTGTAAACCAGACTGCAAAGTAAGGAAACAAAACCCCCCAGGCCATGCCAACTCACTTCCATAGTGTGGCCAAGAAAACTGGCATGAAGTCACCAGGAGGCAAGTAGGTGGGCTAGCTAAGTGGGGCTGGCTCTAGCTAGTTCTTGGATGGGAGACCACGAGGATATCTCAGACTACAGGCTAAAGTAGAAAGCAGGAAAACCATCTCCGAAGCAGGGAACAGCAATGCCGCCCTGCAAACACAGACAGACGTGACCACTAAGTCGCCAGGCATTGCGGCCGACCGAAGAGAACTTTGACCGAAGCCTCAGACCCCCTGGAAGGCCTGGCGCTGGGGAAGGGAGGGAGGGTGGCGCTGAGAACCACTGTCCGGGGCCAGGAAGGCGCGGTCCCCTCTGGGGAGAAGCACGGGCCCGCCTAGCCTATCCAAGGCACGGGGGCTCCATTCGGGGCGTCGGGAGCTTCTTTCTAACCCGCTGCCTTTGAGCGCTGGGTCGGGGAATCACGTCTCCGCAGCCGGCGGTGGCGCCCAGCTGGGTCACGAAAGGTCCGCAAACCTCGCAGCGACCGAGACTCCCTTCCGCGTCATTCAGCGGCGGAGCCAATCAAATGACATTACCTGCCAGCTGCCCCCCCCATAATCCACGCCTGCGCAGCCTCCCCTCTTCCCTTTCCTTCTCCCCCATCTCACCCACTTTAAGTCCTCTCTCAGTCCAGCCCCCCCCCCCCATCTGAGAAGCGAGCTGCAGCGGGCGAACCTGGCGATTCAAGGCGGCTAGCGGGAAAGGGGGCTGCCTCCCTTCGGAACCGTCTTGCCTCTCCCCGCGCTCAGAACCCCGCAGCGCCGGGGCCGCGCTTGGAGCGCTTCGGGCCAGCGCGCGGGTGCGGATCGAGACGCGCCGGCCCCGGGACCGGCTGCCCGTCCCGCCTGCCGGTGCCCGAGCTGGAGCCCTGCCCAGGGCCCCCGGCCCCTCGCCGGGCGCAGCCTGCAGCGGCGCCCGATCGGCCAGACGCCCCTGCCCGGCCGGGCGCCGCTGCCCGCCCCGGCGCCGCGCGTGCCCCTGCCCCGCGTCCCAAGCAGCCGCGCCGGCCCCGGCCCCGCCCCGCCCCGCGCCCCGGCCCCGGCCCCTCCCTCCCTCTCCCTGCCCGCCAGTCCACCCGCCCCTCGGCGCGGTCACCTTCCAGCCGGCGCTGCTGCGGTCGGGCTCGCTCTGGGTCGCCGCTGGCCCGCCGCGGATCTTATGTCCTCCTGACTCCACCTCGAGGGGGGCGTGCGCCCCGCGTCGGATCGCGCCTTAAAGCCCGCGTGGGTGCAGCCTCAGAGCATCCCCAAACGGCCTCGAACCGAGCCCATGCTCGGTCCGGCTCCGGAGCCTCCTCGGACTCTCGGGGCTCAGCCGCGCCTGCCCGCGTCCCCGCGTGCACTTTCGGGCGCCGGTTCGACCCGTCGACGCGCGTCTCCTGACCTTCGGTAGGAAACGACGCCTCTCGCAACGCCGTCCGCCGGGTCTCTCTCGTCTCCCTGACGGACCCTGGAGTTGGTCGTCCCGCCTTCGCTCCCGGAGCGCCAAAGTCGCGCGCAGAGCGCTGTCTTCTCACTTCTTTCCCCCTCCATAACAACTGCTACCCCGTGAGGTGGGCTGGGTGGAGATGGACGGAGTTCCTATATGCCCGTGTTTCTCTACCTTAAAGTTGCTGAGGTTGAGAAACACTGATATATGCATTTAACCAGCTTAAGGAAAGAGGGAGAGGCCGCGTCACAGCAGGTGCTCAGCTTGGTTTGCATTTAGATGGGGTGCATCCAGTTCACTGGGTGACTATTCTGCAAACTCAGAACCTCAGTGAACGGAGTAACCAAATTAAGCTAAAGCGAAGCAGTTGCCTTTGGGAGAAAAACTGGCTTTGTTTTTTTGTCCCAGATGGCCCCTAGGCCTTTGGAAGGTGTTACCACCCACCCACCCAGTCCCTTTTATCCAGGTCATACAAAGTCTCCTTGATTCCCAGTGAGTTTCCGTTGCATTCCTCCAGAGTATTTCTCCTAGCCAAAACCTGGCGTCTCTTGGTCGTCTCCCGTTCTGAGAATCTGAATCTGCTCTTAAAAGATGGTGAGTCTGGAGGTTGTTGTTTTTTTAATCCATCCCTGCTGCAAGGCTGCTTGTGTCGTGGTTGTGCGAGCCAGAGTCGTTGGTGTAACGCTGAGGTGAAACAAAAGCAAGCCGATTTATGGCATGTGTGAAGCCGCCCATCACAGTTCATACGCCAAAGTTCCTGGTTACACTCTGTAACCCAACCAAGTGTAGTTGATTCAGTAAGATGTGGTTACGTTGAATCGGGGCTTAGAAGAGACCAGGCAATTTTTTTTTCCAGTCAGGAACAACTCCAAATTTACTCGATGAGCCTCGAAGGGGGCGGGGGAGGGGTTAGGGTTAGGGTTAGGGCAGCACCTTCTCCCTTCTGAACCCCCCAAGGCCACCTCGAGGAGATGCAACCCGCCAGAGTCCGAGCACAAGAGAACCCTTTCAGCTCCACGAAAGGGAACCTTTGGAGGAGGAAGAGGAGGGGGAGAGTGTGTCAGTCTATGGCAGCTGAAAATCGGGAGGAATCAGGAAGCCCCTTTTCCAACTCTTAATTTTATGGAAAGGGAGAAGCTTCAGTGAGCTGCGGCTGTCTTTCTCAGATGCCTGGAGAGGCTAAACTGATGTAGGATTTAAAATGGGATAAAGGGGGGAGGGGAAGAGAAAACAGGGTGGTTCAGCAGGTGCAGGTTACATGTCAGGCAGATTACAAGAACCTCATCCATTAACAGTCAAAATGGGCTTAAAAAAAAAACCCTGTGTTTGTGGAGACCACCTAAATTGCGTGACATCTTTTGATGTATAGGAGTTCAGCAATTTCTCACTCAAGGGTGCTGTTAAAGTCCCACTTTTCCCAAACAGTCACTTTGAGGTCTGCCTTGGGGTGTCCTGGGAGGCTGAAGTGCTCCGATCCTCCTTTGTCCTTGTTTTGAGTCCTGACGTCACACTGGTGTCCATTAATTCTTTTGCCCTCTTTGTCCTTGGTAGAATGCAGAGGGGCATTGCTGGCAGAGGGTGGCACATATCACCTCAGAGGAAGAACATGTAAAGGGGCCCATGATGGTGCCATTAGCGTAGGTGTAGGGGTGAGACATCTGGATTGGTTGCAGGGTCTGATTCCCATGGTGGCATCATCATCCTGTTGTTGCTTCTTGTGTGTGAGAATTTGCTTCAGGCTGGGTGGCTGTCTCCATCTGAGACACATCTCTGAGAATGTGCAGGGCTGTTGTCCAGGATGGGCTGTAGCTTGTTAATAATCCGTTTGAGTGGCTTGAGCTGTGAGCTGTAAATGACCACCAGTATTCCGATGTTCTTTTTGTGGTCTATCCCATAGATTCCTCTCCTTTTTGTCAGGCTCGGATCCATCTGGAGTGTAAGTACTAAAACAGATGCTCATCATGCAGGTTCTAGATGTGATTCCAGGCATTTCCAACCCCCAAATCCTCACATAGTCCATGGTGCAAAAAAAAAAAAAAATCTGCCTGCCTGAGATCTGAACAGCAATAGCTGCCAACAGGCATTGAAAATATTGATATACTACAGGGCTGCAGACATGGGGGCTAGGAATCCTGGGAATTGCAGTCCAAGCACATCTGGAGGCACCACTTTGAGCAAGGCTGATCAGAGGCTTACTGAATCTCGGGATCCTTTCAGCCAAAGATTATCAGGAAACCACGTGGAATGGTGGAAGAGCCAAAGATGATGTGGTCTTTGAACCTGAAGATGAGATGCTTCTTCTCACCCTCCAAAATAGAACCACATTAGGGAAGCTCCTAATTTGGCCAAGGGTACCTAGCTTTTCCAAGGACTGGAATGGGAGAGAACCAAGCAGGCCGTGGTAGGACACCATTGTTCATGTTCATGGTGGTCCAGAGACCACCAATATGGGTTTTGTTGGGTCCAGCAATGATACAGAATAGGGAAAGGCCTTTCTTACCAGCTTTTTCTTATCACCTAACCCCTGTTTCTTTCACCATATGCTTTATAGACCTTTCTTCTTTTATCCTGGTGATGGCAGATGAGATCTTTGCGAAAAGAGGCTTGGATCCAGGGTGGTATAGTGGTTAAGGCATTAGACTAGAAGCAAGTTCTAGTTCACCTTCAACCCTGGGAGCTCACTGGGTGATTTAGGGCCAGTCACCCACTGTCAACCCAACCTACCTCACAGGATTGCTATGCGGAAGAGCACTGCCTTGAGCTCCTAACTGAAAGGCAGACTATCAATTGGATCAGTCAGTCCAAAGCAGCCGGACATTACACTGCAGGCCACATCAAAGATACAGTCAGGCTGTGCACTGTAGCAGGAGTCATCTTCTAATAGACTGTGATGGTTTTGTGGGTGCTAGAATGTGTGCTGCACTGCAATCAGTAGCAAGAACACCTTTTTCTAGAGTAGCACTCCAAGGTGAGAGGAACATCTGCATCACACTTGCTTCATAAAGGTTGGACAATTCAGACCAGTATTAAGTGAAGCAAAAAGTTCTTGAGAAAAGGGTGCTTGAATGGCCATAAGTCCAAAGATCTATGAGCTTTGGAAGGCAAAGTCTGCTAGCTCATCTCTTGATTGTTACTGCAGCTTTATTTATTTATTTATTTATTTGTTTGTTTGTTTGTTTGTTTATTTATTAAATTTATATGCTGCCATCTCCCCCAGAGGGTGACTCTGGGCTGTTTACAATTAAAATCTGAAATAATAAAAATAATACAAACATTAAAATCCACATTAAAATAACTAGTAACAATTCTACATAAAAAACCTATCTACAATTCAAGATGATGGGGGGAGCACCAGCAAATTCCAACAATGTGAGCCCCCCTCAGGCCCCCAGGCCATCTGGCATAGCCATGTCTTCACACTTTTCTGGAGGGCCAGGAGAGTGGGGATGGACCATACCTCAGGTGGTAAGCTGTTCCACAGGGCGGGGGCCACAGCAGAAAAGGCCCTCTTCTAGTTCCTGCCAGCCAGAATTCCTTGACTGGTGGGGTTCGTAACATGCCCTTCTGCTGGACCAAGTGGGGTGGGTGGATATAACAGGGGTGAGACAATTCCTCAGATAACCTGGTCCTGTGCCATGGTTATTTCCGGAGAAATAAGCCAGACAGTGCCAAACTGAAAAGGAGAGAAGACTAAAGGATCAAAGGATGTGGGGATGGTGGTTAAAGAAGCACTGAGGGTTCCAGTGAGACCCCACTTATATTCCATAGTGTGCAGTTGCTGGACTTGACCTAGCATCTCATGAGTCTTTGCACTCAACAGTCCTCAGCCCTAGATCTGTTTCTCCAAGTTATGCCAGGAAGGTGAAGCCATGTATTAATGCAACATGTCACTGAGTTGCCATAATTCCCACTGCTGACTCAACCACAAGATCAACAATGTTTAATTGTTGATTTGCAAAACAGACCATCTCAGTCTGGAAAACCAGACAGAGTTTGGTTTCTACTTTGCAGACAAATGGGATCTTTTCCTCTCTAAGAAACTATGGAAAAGAAGCCCTCCTGACCAGATCTCAAAGAAAACAGTTTGTGTGCAAAGTCATCCAACTTCCAGCCCTCTTTATCCCTCAGTGGTAAGGGATCTTCATGATGGGAACCCAGTGGAGATGCTTCAACTACGATGAAATTGGGAGATAGGTGTCGAAGCAAGAATCAGCACCCATTTTCATAGATTCTGTAAAGATGCCCTACACAGTGAGGAGCTGATGGCGATGGGAGGCTTAACCTATGAGTTCCCAACCATTTTTAACAAAACAAGGAGCATGGGGATGAGAATTCAAGAAGCAGAAACATCCTGTACAGCTGACAAGCAGGGCTTTCTCACTGTCTGCACTTGTTGATGCACAATTAAACCAGTATATAAACAGCCAGCTCTTCTAAAGGAGAGCTGGCTGCCTCATCCCCCACTTAAACATCAGGTGATGGTGCTGACAGGACTGAAGAAGCCTCCAAGACATAGTCCTCCCCTTCTAATATGTTTGGTCCATATAAAAAAGTAGAGGAGAGTGGTCTTCATGTCCAAAGACTGTTGGAGATCACCCAGCTGAAGAGCATCCTGTGATGCAGGTTTCGCAACAAATGCTGGCAGTAGTGCCAACCTCAGGGCCTTGTGGCCATGGACAGCTGGGCCTCACTGCTGAGAGAACATCCTTTGAGGCTGGGGGGAAGTGGGGACAAGGGCAATCTGGAGGATCTAAGTGTGTCACAACAAGCAGTTCCTGGTTATAGGATCACTCTTGGGAGTGGCAGCCAGTCATATGTGCTCAAGGGTGGAAGTATGTAAGAGGAGAATGGGGACAAAGGCCAGTGGAAATCAAAGGCTGTCCCATGATCACATGGAATTTCCCTGCCTGTCTAATAACATGAAGACTAATTATTGGTTCTGGAAGCCACTAAAAGATGTGAAGAAATTGAGGGAGGTTGAAGAAGGCAGAATGGACACAAGGGGATTGCCTGTGGACGTGGGAGTCTCAGGCTGGAGGACAAACGGTTGTGGGACAAGGAGAGATGGTCCCAAGAGCAAGGTTTTGCCAGTGACCCACTGAGAATCCCTCCTTCCAGTTTACAGCCCTGGATTAGTTGGCTCTGTACTGGTGAATGGAGGGCTCGAATTGGGGAGTTCCAACCAATGGCAGGAGCACCTGTGTGGAATCGCAGCTAGCTGGTCAGGCCAGGAGGCCACCTTTATGGATGACCCTTTTCTTCTGGGTTGTTTTGCTCTGATAGGTATGGAGATCTCAACAGCTGATCGAGGGGTTCTGGTGAAATGCAGTTCCCTGGGAATTCCCTGCAGAAGATGCGGCTCTTAAGCAGATACAAGTGAAATCTGTAATTCTAGAATATTTGGAACTGATCTCTGGGGAACACCCATTTTCTTTTCATTTCATTTCATTTCATTTCATTTTTTGTTAGATTTCTATCCTTTTCCTTAATGATTTTTTTTTTAAATAGGCACTACAATATTTGGGGATGGGGGGAAGAAATTCAGAACAATAACAAACGCCTGTGTTTTGTAAAGATGACAAATTAACTCTGTCACCAAATCACTATTCCAGTGCCTGTCATTCATTGTGACTCCATGCTGAACTGTCCTGTCCATCGTCTCAAGCAGGGTGGAGGGTCTCTGCTTCCACCTCATCACGGCATCAGCAGACATGGGAAAAGCCCTGATTCTCAGGGAGTGCCAGGATTTGCTGGGCAACCGTGCAAGAGTGAAAATTCACCCCCTGGAATGGGGCAGAGGATCCTCCTAGAAAAAACCCTCCTCAAGGTGACTTCATGGACCTGTCAGTGGACCTGCAGTTTTCTAGGGGTTTTCCCACCCCTGTGCCCACCAGGTGCAGACCGGCTTATTTTTCTCAAGGTCCACCAAGGTTACCAGGTGATTTCTGGTGACTTCACACAGCCATATCAGGTTTTTTGGCAACAGGACATGTAATTTGCCATAGCCGCCTCCTGAGATTGTTTTTAATTTCCCTGCCTAGCCTATTTCTGGGGCTTCCCAGGGATTTTCTATCCACCTACTAAGCGCAGGCTTAACTTCAGCCATGGTCAATTAGGTGCCCCCCCCCACCAAGAGCACTCAGGCTGGTTCCACCCACAAATGTGTGAACGGGCACACCACGTAGTTCTGATCCAGCTGCAGGGGGCCATCTTCTGTCTCCCACTGACCCAGATCAAGTCTGCCCCCCAATTCTAAAGAGTACCTCTGCTTTTATCTGCCCCACATCCACTCCATGCTCCCACAGATAAAATGAGGTCAGGCCAGGCTTTTTCGCTGCTCTGTTAATGGCTCTTGGCATGGGAACTTGAGCTGGTTTAGGAGCAGATAACCTGGAGACGGGAGGGAAAGAAGAGGGAGAGCAGGTAAGACAGGATCTGCCGCTTTGCCTTTGCCAGTCCCGTCAAATATGCATCTGCCCAAAGACCTGTGGACCATTCTCTGCCCTCCTCTCGGCGGATGAGCAGGGAAAGAGGCCCGTGATAGACCCCAAAATGGGGGGGGGGGGGGTCAGCCCCTGGAGAAAGAAAACATCCCAAAACAGGAACAGCGGTGGTGGGGGTTTCATCCCTCTTGATACCCCCAAGACACAAAGCCCAGGAGGTCATCCAACTTGACTTCCCCTGGAAGGAAAGTCAATCTCATTCCAGGTCATGAAAATTACAGCATAAGGTTATTTAAACTCTGGGCAGAGGGAGAGATGGGAACTGCAAGGGGGGAAATACTGACTAGTCAGGGTTTTCTAGTGCTGATTTAAATTGCGAATGGGGAAAAGCTCAGTTTCAATTTGCGTGTGGATTTGAAAGCACGAAATCAGATAGGTTTGCAGTCAAATACAAACTAAACAAAATTATTCCCCATCCTGAACCTGGGGCTACCCCAATTTAAATCAGCCATTTAAACCTGTAGGTAGGGTGTTGCAAAGCCCTTTATAAACCCTTTTATAACTTAACCAAAGTTTTCTATGTGCTTTATGAAGAAGTAAAAAAAGCTGAGGAAGGAAACACCAAAGCAAGCAAATTCAAGCAGTTACATATAATTTATGGAAGTTCAGGGGAAAGGTGGAGCAGTGGAGGAGTGCCCATCTCTCTGGCTTTAATTACCTGTGATGCCCGAGCTAAACGTCTTATAATAGGATGCTTAAAGTTAGCTGGCTAATCCCTGGAACATGGTTCTCAAACGCATTTCAGAGACCTACTGAAATGCCATATTTCTTCTCTTTTTCATTTTTTAAGTGTTAGGTGATGCTGACTTTTTCCTGGGAAAAATTTAATGATGGAGACTTCAGATAATTATTTTTTGGCAGGTACAGTATACATTTAAATTGGCAGAACATCCTTAGCCCTAAACTGAATTACCTCTATAATACTTTTGAGTCACCTTCCAGCATACTGAATTAGGGTTTGGGGAGAGGGTGTGGAATTCAGTTCAGGAATTGACTTGTTTTCTTTCAAGGTTAACATTCCCCCTTTGTTTTATAGGATCTTTGGGGCTTGGGTGCTTTTCCCTACCCATATAAATATATCCTCTTAGAAAATGTTTTTTCTCCCTGCTCTACTATAAAATAACTATGTGGGCTTTAAATTTATAGCATAAACGGTTTAAAGTTTATCGTGCAATTCTGTCTATTCTTAATCCGAAAGAAATTCCCCTGAAAGCTGATTCCTGGATAGCCGGTCATCAGGTAACAGCTAGTGGAAAAGTGAAAGTAAGCATGCTATTGTAAGCTGCTAATTGGCCCAGCGGGTGTTCGGGTTCTTTCCCCCCCTTCCTTTGAGGTGCCCGTTTTCACTTTTTTAAGTCTTATAAAAGTAAATCTTAGTCACTGGCCCTGGAGATGAAGGAGACATCAGTCTAAAGAGATATCTGAATATTCTCCAAAGTCTCGTTCGGGAGTTTCGGCCGATTAATACGTTTTAAATGAGTTGCCAATGCTAAGAACGACAACCCCCACAGGGAGCTCTTTGCAGCTTGGGTTGTTAGTTCCTGACAGCCAGGGAAAAATAAATGTAACCGGCTGTTCTTCCCTTTCTTCCGTCTCTCCATTGTAGCAACGTTTTGCATCCTGCCCCTACGGCAGAATTTCCATTATTGTAATGTATAGATTTTTGCTGGTTTCTTTCTGTAAAGCTTTCATTCAATAATCAGCTTGGATTGCAGTGCTAGTAAGATTTTCCAAGAACAGATTCAAATGTAAAACATCACCTCTGAGTCATGCTCAGCACTTTGTGAGTTATGGCCATGTCAAGGTAATTATCTTGGCAGCCAGATTCCAATGAAGCTTCCTCCAAGAACTTCCTTACATGCTACCCTAAGGGCTGAAGACATAACCGCACATCTTGCTAATTATGGATGGTGATCTCAGTGACAGAGCAGGGGCAGTGCAAACTCTACCTTACATTCCAGCAGCACCAGCCTCTCCAGATTTCGACCCCCCTCTCCCATCTGCAGTCCCCCATTCTAAAACTGTGAATGAAGCCCTGATGGACAGTGTCATTCATAGACAGGATCTGATCATTTTAATGGGGTCATTAATGGGGAGTTTCTGTGGGAAATTACTTTTTGGAGACAGATGAATGATGTGGCCATGGTGATCCAGAGGAAGCCACAGTGGGCTAACTGTGAAATTTGTCAAATGCAAGTTATGTAATTTCCATGTCATGATGTGACATCGCTTGCCCCTGAGACATACAGATGTAGTTGTTTCTCAGAATTTTCTGTAGTTTCTGGCATTCTAAGAATTGAAAACCATTTTGATGGTGTCCACCTATAGGAAATCCTTGGGGTCCATCCAATGGGGTCAGATGCTTTCAGCCTGCAACGAAAGCAGCGGTTAGAGCTCCTTGTTGAAGGTAGTCAATCCGTGCTAAGTTGACGGGAAAATTGAATTTCATACCATTTTTACCACTTAGAATCCCCAAACTCTTCAGCTCATTGGCCCCCTCATGAAGTTTCACATTGAGTCCCGAACATTTATTATATGAAAATACTTTAATAAATATTACTTTAACTTACAGTACTATGAATAACAACAACAACAATAATGGATCCCATTTTGGGGGATCCTGTTATAGAGAATCAACCTAGCACAGATGCTTGACAGGACCAGATTCTTCAACCAGTCCTAACGGAAGAAACATGTCTAATTTAACCAATTTCAGTTTGTTCTCTGGTAAGATAAGACAAATAAAGTCCTTACGTGTATTGTGCCTATAGGGCTAATTCTACCCAAACTTCTGTTCAGACAGCTCTACAGATTTAAAAACAGGCAGCTTGCAAACGATAGCATCACCGAAGCAATGAGCATGAAACTGAGCAAACTCCGGGAGGCAGTGAAGGACAGGAAGGCCTGGCGCGGTGTGGCTCATGGGGTCACGAAGAGTCGGACACGACTTAACGACTGAACAACAACAACAACAACAGCTTGCAAACTAAAAGAAGCCAGACTATCTGCAGCAAAGTTAAACAATTTCTTGGGTTGGCTTTTTGTAGGCGATTTGCAATAACTGATATATAAGTAATAATGCTGTGTGTGATTCAGAAAAGACCTCTGCTATTTGTTAAGCCATACACTTAAGTCTTTTTTCAGGCTTCCTTGTGCAGCAAAGAAAGGTGTGTCTGTCTGAACAGTCACATTGAAGATGCAGGTAGGTCTTGACTAGTGCAGTTAATGAATGCCACGAAATGGTCACATTATGCGAATTCACATTATTTGAAGTGATATTTCTATGGAAAATCTGGTAATTGGTTCCAGCTCAATGGAAGCAGGCAATGAAAAATTTTAAACATAAATTTTCATAAGTTTATTAATGCAATATTACAGTAAAGGATTAAAAAATATAATTTAAATTTATGATTAACAAAGTCATAGTTATAGAAACTAAATAAAACAACAAAAATTCTAACATAGATTTAGGCATTCCAACATCTTGTTCTATTTTAGCACTGCTGTGACCATGTTCCTGTCATTCAAAGACTTGCGGTCTAATTTATGCTCTAAACATTTTTTTCTATCTTATTTTAAGAAAGGTAAATAAGCACTAAATCATTACTAAATTACGCATGCATGATTCTAACTTCCTTCATCGTACTGCAGAGTCATCTTCAACAGAGGCGTTTGGCAGAAGAGCTTCTCAGCAAAATACTAAACTGAAAGGAAGGGACTTTCTGTACACTATGTTGTACTTTTACACCTTATTCTTCTGGTGCTGGATAATTTCCCTGTCCATCATGTTAAAATGTGTAAGTTGACGAGAACTTTTAGAAGGTCTTCTGAACGGGGGCATGGGGCATGTGGTGGAGGCATGTGGCTCTTAGCCATTGATGTGAAAATGATAGACGGCTGAGGAAGTGGGCAGAGAGAATGCAAAGCTTGACCGTTGCTCCTTGCTGGAGAACCTTTTTTTACGGAGATGGTCCCGGGCAGGGGTGGGGGGCGAAGATGGCAGCCATGACCGCACAATCGAAGCTCTGCCCCATGTTTACCTGTGTTGCACTTGTGACACATAAAAAGGGAGCAGGGTTCAACTGTGTGGCCAGGACTTTCATCTTGCCTTTTCTGCCCCCCCCCCCCCCCCCCCCCGTGTCCCTGCTCCCAGGTCTATTTTCCAGGACTAAGAAAACACCTGCCAAAGCTAAAGAGTTGCTAGCAGTTAGGGCCTGGATTCACACAACACATTTATCCAGTTTTGCAAAGGGGTAATTTGCAATTTGTGTGTCTGTGTGTGTTTAATGTAAAAACACTGGCGAATTTTGAAGTGAACTGATTCTACCTGTCTTGACCCTTATTTTGGAGGTCAAAACAGACTTGGTTTATTACAGGATTAACGAACAGTGTTTAGTGGGGCAGCTGAGTTTGCTCTGAGCAGTTGTCAAGCCTTGGGTACCCCAGCAGGTGGCAGAAAGGTGATGTAGATGTTGACGGTGTCTGGGCTGGAAAAATAAGCAGGATTGAGCCTTGGGACAAGGAACGGAGACACCCCCCCCCCCCCCCCCCAATATCTCTGGGCTGTAGGCTAGACTGGAAAGTCCCCAAAACAAGGCAGTGGGAAAGCCAATTCCGTATCACTGGCAAGAAAGCAGCATGAGTATCTCCATGACACCACCAGAAGCTCAGCCTGGCAAAGATGCGTCACTGTTAAAGCTCTCCTTGCCGCCTCTGTCTTGGGTGATGCTTGTCAAACTAGAAGAGTTGCACACAATCACTGTGAGGACATTGTGTGGAGTGAGGTCATACAAGGCTTGGTTCTCGGCTCAGTTTTTGAACCCAAGGGAATAGGTAAGGACTTTGTAGCAACAAAGCTGTCTAAATACGACTTGGGACTGGAGTCCTGGGACCATCATCAGCTCCCCGTGGCTTCTGCCTGTCCAGAATGATCAGAAGGGGTCAGCTGGCATCTTTGGGGCCATGGAATTGGGCCTTCACCCTTTTGGCCCCTTTCTGGGGGAAGATCGTTGAGCTCCAGGGAAACGGTTCAACTTGTTTCTTAAAAGACCCCTAGGTGTGGAACTGATGTGAGCAGCAAGGCTCCTTTATGGGTTGCGTTTAAAGGTTGAATGTTCCTCCTTGCCGAAATTTTCTCAAATATTAGCTGTAATTGTTAATGGTTATTTTGTTGTGCTGTCTTTCAACTTTTTATTTTAATCTCTTACTAAAAGAAAGAGGGTAATACAAGCCACACTGAGTCCTTTTGGACAGAAGTGGCAAATAAGCCCAGCTAAGTTTGTAAGAAAATAGGTAAGTACCTAAAGATGAAACAGTTCTTGGAATGTTGGTTTCATCATTGCAATAAAATAATTGCTAAACTCAGAGGCAGAATTAGCTATCTGTTTGGTATGAAGTAGAATAGATAGAAAAGGCAGATCTGCAGCAAAGCTGGCTGGGAAGTCTGAGCTACGTAAGTAAGTTCTCTTAGTTGGGCATATATACAAAACTTGTTTAAATATAAGTATCTAAGATAGGATATTACTGAACAGGGTCCCTAAAATGAAGAGGCAAAGCTTCTCTGTTGCTTGTAAAATTTCCATGAAAATCCTCTGTTTGTGGGATTTTAGTTTAACAATTCTTTAATTTTGCCCTGCTGAACTGCTGATTTTCTTCCTCACTCTGCTGAAGTTAAGAATGAGCTTTTCACGATGATCAGTGCTAATCTGATGGAGTCAACGTTTTTAGAATGGCTCTCTTAATAAGTACAGTAACTGAAACGTGGTTACTAGGGTTACCTGTTTCAAAAAACCAAGGGCTTGGTTTTAAAAATTTCCAAACTTATCTTACAATTAATTTGAGGACTTTCCCAGCTGTCTTCAGCTTCCACGTTGTGCTTTTCTATAGATTCTGCTGATGCAAGAATCATCAGCAGAATCATTTACTTCTAAAATAGCCCAAACTAATTATGAAATTGAATCTCTGCAAATAGTCTTGGGATTCCCAGGTCAATCTCATGCCTGCCGTATGCCAGTGGCAACTGTTCCAGATCTGGCAACCGGCACCTCTCCCATCATTCTATCCTGACTGACTCTTTTGGGGTCATTGTGCTCTTTTGGGGGCTTCCCTTGAGGAATGTCCATAATCTTGATGTAAACTTGATGTAAACTTGATGTAAAATGCACCAATGGAAGCAGTTTGTGCTCAAGACCCATAGGGGTGTCAGCTGTTTTCCAGGTCTCATTCCAGGTGTTTGGTTAGAGCCCTCTGGTTTGGAGCTTAATGATCTAAGGCAGTGTTTTTCAACCTTGGCAACTTTAAGATGGGTGGACTTCAACTCCCAGAATTCCCCAGCCAGCACGGTTGAGATGAGTTAGTTTGATCAGTGTAAATGTAGTGGGGCATCGCTGACAAATGAAGGTGTGTCTCCTTGCAGGATGAACAAACAACACTGTGGGTATTGCCAGTGTAGATAAGAGGGCAAAATTGGCATCTGAGTTTGTCATGATTCTGACAATTCTGGGAGTTGAAGTCCATACGTCTTAAAGTTGCCAAGGTTGAGAAACATTGTAAAGTCTGCTTAAGTTGCCAAGGTTGAGAAACACTGATCTAAAGTCTGCCTAGGTTGATATTAACCTGTCTGGATCTTAAAATGTGTATTTGTCGGCTTTCTGCTCTCTTCCTCCCAAGCTATAAAATACTTCCATAAGAAAAGGCACTTGGCCCCCGTCTTCCTGTCTTTAGGAAAGGGGTCACGACTTTTTGTTGCAGCAAGGCTGCTTCCGTTGTAATTAACAGTTGATTTACTTGCTTTTATCAGATTTTTAACCATTAATTTTTTTAATGCTGAATACCACCTTCCAGTGGGTTGCATGAAACCCCAGCTTCTTTTAACCACTATGTGTTTACTAAACCACAATTGACCACAGATTGGCCATTATTATGCCACATACTGAAGAGGATACCCGAATCTAATTTTATAAGAATAACACAAAATGTCTATTATTGGGGAGGATATTAATATTGTTAAATCAATGGATAAAATGATACAGATTGGGATTAGCCAGATTAACGGAGGCAATCCATAACCCCCAGGCCCATTTTTGCTGCCCCACTCCAGAGCTCCCTAAGACCAGCCCAAAGACATTTGGTGAAGAAACAATGGTGTCGTTTTTTTTTTTAAGTTTTAAAGCACCAAACAAAGGTTAAAATAGATAGGGAAGTAGATGTGTTAATTTCTATAAACTCACCAAAAATACAAAAACGAACCATGGATTCGATTACCACCATCCTCAAGGGCCTAAAAAAAAAAAAGGGGAGGATCTGGGTGAAAAAACGTCGACAGTCTCCAACACAGGTAAACTGATGACAACGTTAAAGATACTGTATGTGAACAGCACATTTAAATTCAACTCCTTTTGAGATTAGTTTTATAATGTGTATAATTTTTAAAACTTTTTAAATTTAATTGTGATTTTAGTGATTGTAAGCCGCCCAGAGTCCCCCATGGTAGGGGAGATGGGCGGGGACAAGCCGAATAAATAAATAAAATAAATAAATAAATAGTAACAGTTTTTGAAATGATTTAATTAGAGCATCTCCCTGAGAGGTGATGTAGTTGTTTAGCGAATCTTTTCCTCCCCCCACAAGAAAATCCAATTTGGAGTTTGAACTGAACTTGGGCTTTAATAAAACCTGATGGGAAATTCACTGTTGGCAAAACTTACAACTCCTCTCTGAACTGACACAGCTTGTTCCGAAACAGCGTCTATTTTTAAAAGTATGACTAGAAACACAACCCTTGTGATTTCCAGAAAGTAATATGGAAAGGTGATCGTGATTGCATTGATGATAGGACTCCTTCATGTTCAGCGCTTCCATCTGAGTGATACTTCTGGTGTCTGACCTATCACATTCCTACCTCTGCCTTCTCTTCCTAAAGCTACCCAGGTCCTTCAAAGCCTATTCTTTGTTGATCCAGACAGCAGGATGTAGAATAATGGATTTATTTACTAATTAGATTAAAGTCTGCCTAGGTTGATATTAACCTGTCTGGATCTTAAAATGTGTATTTGTCAGCTTTCTGCTCTCTTCCTCCCAAGCTATAAAATGCTTCTATAAGAAAAGGCACTTGGCCCCCGTCTTCCTGTCTTTAGGAAAGGGGTCAAAAACCAGAAAGGACCAAGTACTGGACTCCTCTTAGCTTAAACACGGCAACTTAATACTGCAATGTTTCAAGCCCAGCTCAGTCTGTTGGAGAGGCTTATTGCACTGAGCAGGGAGTTGGACTTAGCGGCCTTAAAGGTCTCTTCCAACTTCTATGTAGGCTAATAAAAAATATATAATTCCTGAGAAATGATGCTAAAGTGAATCAGTTCTAACGCCATGCTTCACGGTGAACTCAATCTGAGTGCTTCCTTTTCTCAAGGATTATTATGGAGTCAACAGCTGCGTCCTAGAGCAGCGTTTCTCAACCTCAGCAACTTTTAAGATGGGTGGACTTCAACTCCCAGAATTCCCCAGCCAGCATGGTTGAGATGAGTTAGTTTGGTCAGTGTAAATGTAGTGGGGCATTTCTGACAATTGAAGGTGTGTCTCCTTGCAGGATGAACTGGGGATATTGCCAGTGTAGATAAGAGGGCAAAATTGGCATCTGAGTTTGTCATGATTTGCTTCCTGAATCTCTATCCTTACATCATGATCTTGTCAGGTTCAGCCCAGGAACAACAGCGAGACAGTCCAGAATCAGTTCAGCTCCTTTATCAGCTTACACCTAATAGACAGAATCTCGCCAGACTAATTCCAATCCCCAACAGCAACCATAACCACGATGCCCTTAGGGAGGGGACGGTCTTCTTCTCTTGACTTTCCCACACTACGGCTGGGGGCTGAGGAGGTGCTTTCCCTTGCACCTCTCTTCCTCCTCCCGGCAACTTTGAAGCTCCATTCCAGAATCCTCTGTGCTCATGTCTTCCATCAGAGATCTCTTGTCGCTGGTTAGTATCTGTAAGCAGTCTGTGAAAGTGAAGTGCCATTGTCCAGGATGGACTGCAGTTGACTGACGGTGCAGCTGATCGTTATCTGATTAAATTGATTAAAGCTTTTAAAAGGGGAACAGTTTGGGTCAGATTGGTTCAACAACCTAAGCTGAATCAAGGATTCTAAATGGATCTGATCTGAAATGCATTATCAAGCAGGGGAGAAGGGGTATACAGTTCAGTTCTGCTGGGCCCTCCAGACAAATGAGAGCAGGAGAAAGAAAAATGATGAAATGATCAGGAGACTAGAAGTCAAGTCGTATCAGAAATGTTTAGCCTTGAGAAAAGATGACGGAGGCAAGAGGTCAGATGGGAGACACCCATGACCTGTTGCAAGGGGTACAGGACATAGAACAATAGCTTTAAATTACAGGAAGGCCAATTTTGGTTAACTGTTAGGAAGTTTCCTAATCTGAAGGGCAATTCCCTGGAAGAGTCCAGAGGGCAGAGAATCCTCTGTCAAGAATGCTTTAATCTGGATTCCCGGGCAGAGCAGGGGGTGGATTTGATCACCTCAGTGGTCCATTCCCACTCTAGGATTTCTGAATAGCTGAAAGTTTTCTGCAGATCTGGGCACCTTTTCTGTGGGATGCTGAGCTGTGTTTTGGTGTGCTGTTTCTTATAATCATGGAAATACTCTTGAAAAAGCCTCTGGGTCACATATTGTAAGTGTGGATCTGGTGGAGCAGAATCTTCTACCTGGCTTGATACGCAGCGGAGCTGTTAACGATGTGAGAATTCCAGGTGTTACTCTTATGTAATACTTTAAATAATTTTGTTTCCTTTTCCTTGGAGAAGTCAGTGTATTATGATGGGGCTACGAATGACTTGTTCCGCGTGGGGGAGTACACAATGTTTTGCAATCAAAATGCCCCAACCTGGAAACATCCCATTTCAACATTATGAGTATTGTTTCAAAACAGGACATTTTACTGACAAAATATTTTGCACCCTTTCAGTTTTGAGGTATTTCTGCCAGGCCTGTCTATAATGGGGTTTGGGCCTTAATTAAGAATTGAGCCCCCAAATTTCTGTCTGATAATCTTGCTAATCAGATGGTACAATAGCTTTTTTCAGAGTATGTAGCATTAATTTCCCACCACGGTCTGAGGTAGGCGGGTAGAGTGAATTTGAGAATGATGTCCTGTTCGCTTCAGGAGATAAAGACAACATCCGTTTCTATCTGTGCAACTTACTTAATGAGACTGATGGATTTCCACTTCAGGCACCTCTGCCTGGTGCCTTCCTTCCTTACGATTTCCAGAGAAGCAGCCGTCTTCATCATTTCCATAAAAATCAGCAGTCTTGTGACACATTAAAAGATAACCCCTTTATGATAGCATGACTTTTTGTGAGTTTCCATTTTTGCAGATGACTGGAATACAGTTCTACAAGAGCAGCAATCTATACATATGCATAGTGGTTAGGAGGGTGGGAAGTTGGGGGAGGGGGAAAGTACAGCAAGAGATGTTGAGGATTACTTATCCTCAAATTTCACACCAGACTCAACAATAAGTCTCCTCTCCCCGATGCTTCAAACACATGGCATAAGTAGCATTTATTGTAGATACGAAATAAATCAAACATTTGTGCAGGATTGGTCAACAATAGAACACAGAGATACAGACACCTTCCCCTGCCATACGTATGAGTGTTTGGATTAAATACTAGAACTTTTAAACTCGTCTTAGCTGTTTTTTCCCCAGCCCTTTATTCGTTTTGGTGTAACTGTTGCTTAGGCCAAAAAGCAACAGCATTATGGGTGTGTAGGTATATAATTTATAAAGAGAAAATGGAAAACAACATCCACATCTTTTTATTTACAGAGTTTAATACTGCATAATATTCACACTTCTAAAAATGGACACAATTTCTTAAGTTTTAATTTACTCTGATAGAATATAAAAAAGAAATTTTAATTAACTAGCTTGAAACAGTTGTTTCTGGGTTTAGAAAGAGAAACAGAGGTAGGCTCCCCCTCTCACTGAGGTTGGCAATGCTTGAAAGAGTTCAAGGGAAGACAGGCAAGAGGAATAAAATGTTCTTACTGATGAAAAATGGTAAACTCTGCAGGCTTGGAGCGAGTCAGGACTGGTCAGGTCTTTCAACAGAACTAACATGCCCACAGCCTTCTAAAGGAAAATGAACATCAACAGGTAGTTTTTCATTTAGGTAACTCTGTCCTGGTAAGTCCTTATTAAAGGGATCGGGAGTCCCTTCAGTCAGTCACTCAGGCCCTAGTCATCTCCTGTATAGACTATTGCAATGCGCTCTACATGGGGCTACCCTTGAAGAGTATCCGAAAGCTTCAGCTGGTTCAAAATGCAGCCGTGCAGGCAATTTTAGGTGCCCCAAGGATAGCACATGTTACACTGTTGCTACATGAGCCGTATTGGGTACCAGTTTGCTTCTGGGTCCAATTCAAGGTGTTGGTTATCACCTTTAAAGCCCTACATGGCATGGGACCGGGTTACCTGAAGGACCGTCTCACCCCCATTATATCTACCCGTCCCACCCGGTCAGGCAGGAAGGGTCTGCTGCGGATCCCGTTGATGAAAGAATGTCAACTGGCAGGGTCCAGAAAGACAGCCTTCTCTGCTGTGGCCCCCACCCTATGGAATACTCTCCCCCCAGAGGTGAGGCAGGCCCCAACTCTCTTGTCCTTCTGGAAAAAAATCAAGACCTGGCTCTGCCAACTGGCATGGGGCGCAAAAAAGGACAACCAACCCTAGGGGTGGCTAGCACCATGAAGATGCTCCCATATGTTAACATCTTACTGACCATCAACATCTTGGACGGTATTATTTGTGTATGTGTTTGGTTTTTATTCTATTTTTACTGTATTTGATATTGTTTTATTGTATTTTAATATTTATTGCTGTTTTATTGTGAACTGCCCAGAGTCACTTTTTGTGAGATGGGCGGTATCTAAATTTGAAAGATAGATAGATAGATAGATAGATAGATAGATAGATAGATAGATAGATAGATAGAATCCCAGAGTTTTTACTGGCTATCCAAATATCACCAAATATGTTATTCCTTTGTTTAAAGCATATGCATATCAAGATCCTGTGGAAATTAAAACTAGTTGTGGAATCTTTCCATTTAATCCATGTTATAAGGACGAGAAAGCAAAAGGAAAAAAAAAACCATGTAAGGGGTGGTTCTTCATTCAGGGACAGAATAAAAAGGCCCAGGCAGAGTCCATATTAGAAAGTCCTTTTTAATTTTCCCATAATAAAGACAATAGGCTTTGTAGTATCCAGCCTCACTGCAAAGATCATTATTAGAAAAAATTATAAAGTGTTAATGCTCTGATTTAAATGCCATCTGGACCTACTGAAAACTACAGGAGCACTTGAATGGTTCAGATATCTGGAAAATGGCAACCCTGAAGACCACGCTGCTTCTCTTAAGACAAGAGCAACACCACGGGTGGGGGGTGGGGGGCGGAAGGGTCCAGAGAGGTGACTTAAAACCACTTGCACTTTCGTTGTTCCTCTTCCTGACAGACCAGCTGGAGCAAGCCATACATTCCTTGGGTCCAGTTAAACAGCTAACATGTTCACTCTACGTTTCTTTCGCAGGGGGATCTGGCCAGTAAGATATGGCTAAGTGTCTTCTCTTGGTATCCACTTGGCATTCTGGGCACTTCTTGGCAAGCTGGGTGGGGAAGCACAAGAACAGTCAAAAGTGGCACCTCCCATCAAGACCTTTGTGCTAAAGCTATTTTCTGTCATCTTCGGACACCTATATTGTTCAAGAGACAATGACAGTGTTGAGAGTTCCTGGAACAAAAAAGTGACCTCTGACTTACAATGGTGAACAATTTATTCTGCTCCCAAGATCTGGCGTGTGCATACATGTGTTAGGATGTAACTGAGGAAAGGAAAGGACAAGCTACGTTTGGAGAGAAATACTGTAGGATGTTAAAGAAGAGCCTGGATCATAAAAACAATAGGGAAAAGATGGAGAGGCCAAGATGTCAAAATCAACAGGCTCTCATTTATTTAGAAATCTGGCATGCAATGAAGGTGGCTCCCAAAATTTAAAAGTTAAAGTTCAAAATATTTATTACAGTCTCAGAACTAAACTACCGATGAAGGAGATGCATCATTCCATTTGTCCTGTTGAGGGAATGCACTGTGTAGCCTGGGAAGAGCAGAGAAGACCTTCCCTTGTGTGCCAGAAGGACTGTCAGTGGGAGCATCTTCAAGACAACCTTTCCTGCAGGTCTTAACAATCAGGCAGTTTGTGATGGGAGAGGCATCCTTTATATAGTCAGGCTCTGTCCTTCAATGCTTTAAATGATGCCCAGAAGCAAATGGAGTCTGTTTGAGTGGGCGGCCATAATACATTTAATTAAATAAATGCCAATCAGTGCAGACCTTACAATACAGGCATCTTGTGATCCCTATATCTTGTACCAAGCAGCCCAGCTGCTGCATTTTGCACCAACATCCAGACACTTGTGCGAGAATAGCACCACCTTCTGCTGACCTGCTTTTGAGATAGCATCTGCTTTTATCTGACATTGTACAGTCCAAGAGCCTGATTAGATATGGTACTCTTGCAACCGCTTATCTCGATCAGGAATCCGTACCTGGCAGAGGATTACTTTCCCTCTCCTCCCACACCACCAACTCACTCCTAAATAAACCTTCCTGAGTTTATCTTGTCATGAAAACTCAGCACCAAGAGCAGCTCCAGGGAAGAGCATCCTGACTGCATAACCCTTGTGGGTTTCTGGTTAAGTACGATAAGCATCAGAGGGTTATTTGAGTGTAACATTGTATCTGCTCTGGCTTCCTGAATCAGCTTTCTTAAATCCAATACTTCAGGATAGCTTCTTCCATTAAATATATCAGGGTGAACAAATCCCCAAACTGCATCCAGCCAAAAGGCAAGCTTGCAAGAGAGGGGAAATGTAACAACTTGAGTTCTGGGTTCCTCTTCCCTTCTCTGTTCCCAATCTCAACATTGTTTGGGTTTCCTTTCCTATGGGGTACAGACTGCTGGCATCACCAGAGTCAATTTTATTGCCTTTCTCCCCCTCTAAACCATGATGCCTGAGTCATCTCTCTTCCCAGAAAACACCAGTTGCATTTGGAAATATGGTTAAACCAACTTGCTGTTTCATGTCACATGTTGTTTTTCTTAGCATTTTTTTTCTTTTTTAAGGAAAAGAAAACTAATAAAAATATATATATAATCCTGAAGATGCTCCCTGAGATCGATAATGTATTTATTTATACCATCTATCCCTTGGATTATATTATTTATTTTTGATTACTGTTTTTATTGTATTTTAATTGGTTTTTACTCATACTTATTGTAAACTGCCCAGTCGCTAAGAAGGCAAAGGCAGCAGTGAAGAACTCATTCATCCTTACCAGAGATTAGCTATCTCTTTATCTACATTACGGTACTTCTCTGGGCTCCCTGACAGATTGCTGACTCTGGATCCTTGACCTCAAATTAGTTGCCTATTAGTCATTCCCAAACTAGCGACTTGTCAGATTGTTGACCTCAGCTCTCATAATCCCCAACTAACTAAAATGACTGACTATGAACCAGACTAATCAAGCCACACTCATACAATTCTGCAGGCTTGTTTTGGTATGTGGTCTATGTTTCACGTCTACCTTGAACAAACCCCAAGTTCCCATGCATCACAAGAACAAGCATCTTTTCTGGCAGAGCAAAGTGGCATGTGATCTCAGTTGCAAGAAGAGGATTACATCCCTTATGAGTACAGGGAAATGTAATAATGTCCCGCAGAAATAAAACAAGGCAATTCTGTTGTGCTTTAAGGGCATGCAAGTTGGTATCTGCCGATGCAGATAAGACAAAAGGGAAAACAGGCTTAGGAGACAGAGTCCAACCTTCAAGGAACTCTCCCAGCATTTGTTGCAACACGTGAAGGAACACCGCTGGCACTTAAGGGGCACACCATGCTCAGATCTGCATTTAACACACTGATAGCCACCTAAACAGGGAAAAGGAAGAGAAATAAACTGGCCTTCAAACCAGGCTTTGACCTTGCAGATTCTTTTTGCTGTTCAAGCACTCCAAACACAGATAAAATGCCAGTGAGGCCACAGTAATACTTCATACACTTAAATATAATTGTCTTCAGTCTGCAGAACCAAAGAGAAGCTCATGCTGCTCTTTTGGATCTGGGCCAGACAATCAAAGCTACTGGGAAATTCCCTATCCCCAGAAGGATGACGAGAGGAAAACCGACTGACCTCTTGCCGTCCGGCAACCAGAAGCAAAGGGAAATTACATTCCTGTAGCTCAGCCAAAGGAATAAGTACCATCAAAGAGCGATCAGACAGTTTCTCAAATGGAATATGAAAGTCCACAACTTTATTGTGGCCTAGAAAAATTTATGTTCTGCCTTTCCTTTTTCTTTTCCTTGTGTGTTTTTTCATTTTAGTTTACAGGTGAAACTCGAAAAATTAGAATATCGTGCAAATGTTCATTTATGCTAGTATGGCAACTCAAAAGGTGAAACCAATATATGAGATAGACGCATTACATGCAAAGCGAGATATGTCAAGCCTTCCTTTGGTATAATTGTGATGATTATGGCGTACAGCTTATGAAAACCCCAAATTCACAATCTCAGAAAATTAGAATATTACATGACATCAATAACACAAGGATTGGAAATAGAACAATATCGGACCTCTGCAAAGTATAAGCATGCATATGTACTCAGTACTTGGTTTGGGCCCCTTTTGCAGCAACGACTGCCGCAATGCGGCGTGACATGGATGCTATCAGCCTGTGGCTCTGCTGAGGTGTTATGGAAGACCAGGATGCTTCAATAGCGGCCTTCAGCTCCGCTGCATTGTTCGGTCTCATGTCCCTCATCTTTCTCTTGGCAGTGCCCCATAGATTCTCTATGGGGTTCAGGTCAGGCGAGTTTGCTGGCCAATCAAGCACAGTAATCCCATGGTCATTGAACCAGGTTTTGGTACTTTTGGCAGTGTGGGCAGGTGCCAAGTCCTGCTGGAAAATGAAGTCAGCATCCCCATAAAGCTCGTCTGCGGAAGGAAGCATGAAGTGCTCCAAAATCTCCTGGTAGACGGCTGCGTTGACCCTGGACTTAATGAAGCACAGTGGACCAACACCAGCAGATGACATGGCTCCCCAGATCAACACAGACTGTGGAAACTTCACACTGGACTTCAAGCATCGTGCATTATGTGCCTCTCCATTCTTCCTCCAGACTCTGGGTCCTTGGTTCCCAAATGAGATGCAAAAGTTGCTCTCATCAGAAAAGAGGACTTTGGACCACTGGGCAACAGACCAGTTCTTTTTTTTTTTTCTGTAGCCCAGGTAAGACACTTCTGATGTTGTTTGTTGTTCAGGAGCGGCTTGACAAGAGGAACATTTGAACCCCATGTCCAGGATCCATCTGTGTGTGGTAGCTCTGGATCCACTAACTCCAGCCTCAGTCCACTCCTTGTGAAAGTCCCCAACACTTTTGAATGGCCTTTTCCTGACAATCCTCTCCAGGCTGCGGTCATCCCTGCTGCTTGTGCACCTTTTTCTACCACACTTTTCCCTTCCACATAACCTTCTATTGATGTGCTTTGATACAGCATTTTGGGAACATCCAACTTCTTTTGCAATTACCTTTTGGGGCTTTCCCTCCTTATGGAGGGTGTCAATGATGGCTTTCTGCACAACTGTCAGGTCAGCAGTCTTTCCCATGCTTGTGATTCCTACTGAACCAGCCTGAGAGACCATTTACAGGCTCAGGAACCCTTTGCAGATGTTATGGATTCATTAGCTGATTAGAGGGGGACACTTTGAGCCTAGAATATTGAACCTTTTCACACTATTCTAATTTTCTGAGATTGTGAATTTGGGGTTTTCATAAGCTGTACGCCATAATCATCACCATTATACCAAAGTAAGGCTTGACATATCTCGCTTTGCATGTAATGTGTCTATCTCATATATTGGTTTCACCTTTTGAGTTGCCATACTGACATAAATGAACATTTGCACGATATTCTAATTTTTCGAGTTTCACCTGTATAAGACCTGATATCAGCTGGCCTGGGAGACTTCAGGCAGAATAAAAAATATAATAAATAATCTGATTACCCCCATTCCAAAGCAGTGTAATTATCAGACTGTTTTAAGACAGAATCTCAATCTCTTGCGACACATAAAAATGAATCCATAAAATAGGAGGCTGTCCTTGGTTAAACTGACTAAAGGAAGTACCCACTCCTCAAGTTTTGGCAATTTCAGAATTGACAATGATAGTGAACCCCCTAACTCTCAGCTGGATATACAACCCTATCCTGAATGTTGGAACAGGCCATTGGGCCACCTAGTTTCTTACTACAGAAGTCAGTCTTCTTAGAAAAGGCAACCTTGAAAGTACTGGGGTTACAATTTCTGGTGGAAAGTGGATTAACATTGGGCCATGTTGGCTGGATGATGGCACTCCAACACATCTGGAGGGCACCAGCTGGGGAAGGCAACTCTACTGAAATAGACAGCTGTCTCCAAAGTACAGGCAGCCCCCAGTTTAAGAATGAGTTCCGTTCCCAAGGTCTGTCCTCAAGTCAAATTTGCACATAACCCGGAACAGTATGATTGTATAATACTGTGTAAGTCGTATTGTGTAATGAACTTGAACCATTGTGTATTTAATTTGAATCATTGTGTATTTAACTCAAATTTTGCTACAATAGGCTCTGTTCTTAACTATGGGTTGTTCTTAAACTGGGTGTTCTTATCCCGGGGACTACCTGTATAGGCAAGGAATATGTAATGTGTTATGTAGACAGAACCACCATTTTGTATGGCTCATGCCTGGACCAAAACACACTCATTTCAGGTGTTTTGGTCAGTGTATGGAACAAACCAGAGCTACTCTGGGCAGAAGTGGCTTGGGGACTGGAAAGGCAACACAGGTGGGATATGCCATGCTGCTGGCTGAGGAGAAGGGAAGAGAAAGGACACTTGCCAACCTTGTCCTACTCATCCTATCTGGCTTTTGTTTCTTCTGAAACCCAGAACCAAACTGCCTTGGTCTCATTTCTGCCAAATTGTGGCTGACCTAAAATGGTTGGGCAGAATTTCGAGAACACAATGGTCGGTTCTGGGTTCAAAACAAGATAGAGAGCCAGTCTGGTGTAGTGGTAAAGGTGCTGGCCTAGAACCCAGGAGACTGAATTCTAGGCCTCCCTCAGGCATGAAAGGATCTCTCTCAGCCCAACCCACCTCACAGGGTTGTTGTTGTGGGAAAAATAGGAGGCAGGAATATTAGGTATGTTCACAGCCTTGAGTTATATATAAAATAGGCAGGATAAAAATCTAATAATAATAACAACAACAACAATAATAATAATTATTATTATTTTTCATTTTAGTGCAAACACCTTAGGCAGAAAAATCCTTTTCATCTATGCTTCTTGACCCATTAGCTGAAGGTGCTCAACACAGATTTTAATCTGCACTGCCATACATGAGCTGCAGCATCTGTATTTCCCATGTAGTTGGTGAGCCTTTCTTTAGAACAGTGTTTCTCAACCTTGGCCCCTTTAAGATGTGTGGACTTCAACTCCCAGAATGCTGGCTGGGGAATTCTGGGAGCTGAAGTCCACACATCTTAAAGGGGCCAAGGTTGAGAAACACTGCTTTAGAGGAAAGGGCACTGCTTGATCTAAAGATACCTACCGCCTACTGGAGAGATAGGCAGGCTGCCATGATCTGTGGGTTCTCGTAATCTGCTGGGTCCTCTCTTGACTTCCTGTGAGTCTGGATTTTGGAACTGCTGTAGTGTCTCATTCTTGGAAGAATCTGCAGAAGATATTACATGATCACATCTCCAAGAGCATACATGACTCTGTTCAGCCAGGGCTGGCTATGCAGCACTCACAACACACCCAAATGGTACCTGTGGAACCTTCATGTTGTTTTAATTATTATTTTTTTTTAAAAAGCAGAGTTACAGAAATCTTATAGGGGCACTCAACAAAGGTCTGGTGATCTTGCAGAATTCTGGCCTTCTGAATTATATAATCAAGTTTATAACACTGCCTGGAAAGGTTAGCTACTTCTGATATTTAGATAGATACAGATATATAGATATAGATATGAAAAAAAATCACATAGGGCTTTGAATTTCTTAGGTGTTTAAATAAATGATACCGTGGACTGACAAAAAAACCTTACCATGTGGGTTTTTAAAAATTCATGTGAGTTTATTTGTATATATAAGTATGTCACTTGCGTATATGTAAATTTACATTTTTGTCTTTAATTTATGCGTTTGCATCTCACCTTTCTAATATTCAAGATGGGTTGCAATAAAAAAGTCCATTTGCTTATAGCCTTTTAAGTAAAGTTATAATCCATTGAGTGTATATTTTCTCAGCTTTTAGTTGTCTCTGAAGAATTTTTACAATTAAAGAAAAATCAGCATAACTGAAAATTAAGAGTAAATCAGATTCTTTCTTTCAGGAGGCTGTCTTTTATTGTTTTGTCCTCACCATCTGAACTAGATAAAAGCAACCTAGGAAATATTAACCTGTCCACCTGCTGCTCTGATTTCTTGCTTGCAGTAATTTTTGGTGGGAACTTGTGATATGCCAGCCCCCAAAAGCTGTTCTGCCCTGAGCTGGTGAGAGGATACAGCTCACTTGCTAGAATCCTACTGGGTATGAGAGCATCATGATATTCCTTTCTCACCTGCACATCCCTCCCTTTCTCAGCTAGGGATGGATAAAGGGGCTCCCTGTTGCCACAGGATGCTTTTCCTCAATCAGCCCAGCTCTACATGATGTGCCTAATTTCTAGCGATGTCTACTTAGCTATTTACTGTACCAAGAACATGCAACACTGTGAAGTGTTTTCTTTTAGATGCCTTGAGCTTCTTTTAGCCCCCTTTACTAACTTGTAGCAGGAATTCTACTCATAATTCTGAAATATTTGGGGCATTCCAAGGTTTACAGCGTATTATCCTGTAACTTTAGCTAACGAAACAAAAATGTGTATTAAGAACTTCATCAGAGAATGCTCATACATAAAGCTCCCCAGATGATAGAACCCATCTGAACTGCATTCTGATCTTTTTTTATATTTTCCAATTAAGATGCAATCCTTTAAAAATGAGTATGGAGATGCCGATAAAAGAAGCATTGTATACCTGGGCATTGTCTGGCAGCTTTATCCTGAATTTCACTGTCTTCCACAGTGCAGGATGGAAGCTGTGCAGCAACGGGACGTATCTCCTTGTCTTCCCCAGGGCAATTCATCCCAGTCAGCTCCCTGCACATCTGTATGAACTGCTTCTTGTGATGTGGGCGGACAAACATGGAGAACCCTATCAATGAAAGTAATAAACATGTCATTATACAAGCCAATGAGTTCCAAGGAAAATGAGAATATGTTTTATCTTTTCAAACAAAGAACTCTTCTCATGTGATTACTCCCACCCACGCTGGGAGGCTAATTAACACTGCCTCAATCCACAGCTCTATCTATTTAGGTTCACACAGAATGCGGCCTTGAGATGGCATAGTGTTTTCTAATTTGCTGAAACTACATAATAGCAGTCCGGAATGGATTAAGCCATGGAATCTTCTCTTGGGAAGGCAAGGTTGAAATATGGAAATATGAGGAGGTAAAATCTGTCCCTCTCTTCTAGACTGAAATCTAACTCTTCTGGAAACTGGGAAAACTCCCCCCCCCCCAAAAAAGAGGTCAGTATGCACAGAGAAGATGGGCCCATGATAAGTAAACAAGAGAAAAGAGTGTCTTCCTGAAGCCCCGTAATTACTTTATAGCTCTGAGAGTATGTGGCCTCATTCATTCATTCCTTAGTAAGAAGGAGGCTAAGACAGAAATTCACAGAAAAAGCAAAAACAGAACCAAAAGGTAGGGGTCATCTTTACTAAGTGAATCATCTTTTCCTGAGAACTTTAAGATGAACCCATTGTTAAACAGTGGGACAGATGAGCACAAATAATGGTGAACTCTTCCTTGCTGGGGATTTTCAAACAGGACCTAGATGGCCACTGGTCAGGGTGGCTTAGTGGAATCCTACACTGGGCAGGGGCTTGGATAGATGACCTTTATGGTATGGCTGTGCAACCATGCGGTTCTGGGAAAAGAAGCGTCTGCTTTGAAAAACTGCAGAGAGACTCCACATTCTTAACCCTGTGCATTCAAAAGCATCTCTTCTGAACTGAACCTGAAGCATTGCCCAGCCTTGTTATAAGGTCCTTCCCATTCATGCACTCTATGATTCTATGGCAAGAAAGAAGGCAGGCCACTTTCAGTTCCATAAGGCTTTGCTTCTCCCCTAACAGGGATCTAAGCAATCACTGAAGCGCATGGTGGCAGGAAAAGGGGAGAAGGAAAGCCAGCTCATTGCATCTGATTCCTTCCCAGTGGTCCTCCAACAGCCCTTCAGAGAATGAACATAACACAGCATTAAGAATTAGCACCTCCCCTTCTCCGTTGTGCCTTTTTAGATAGTAAGATTAAGCAGAGATAGCCTCGTTTGTGTTCATCTGTAAAGGTGGGGTATATACGCTTTAATTAAATAAAGGGCCCCAGTATGGATATTGTGTAGAGAGCAGGAGAAGCTGTTTGTCTTCACACTGAAAGACACACAGGGCCAGTCCTGGTGACAGCCTGAAAACGGCTTCTGAGTTCTAGTGGTGCAGAAGACTCTCTTGTTCTATCTATCTCTGCTCTAATCTATAACATGCTTTTGCTTCTAGCTCTAAGAAAGTCTTAAATATGACAAATGGGGTATTCTTGTAAAAGGATTTTCTTTCTTTTTTATAGATGAAGGAACCAAAGTTGTTATTGCAAATAAGCCTGCTCCCCCGTCAAATTGTGCCCCGTTGGAAAAGAATCACCCTTCCTGTATCTACCATTCCTTTCTCCTACCCCTTTCAAAATGCTTTTAGAATTAGAAAGAAGAATGATCTTTATAAGAAGCCAAAGAGAGGAAACGCCTTTAATTCCTGTTTTCTGGCACAGAAATAAAGGAACTCACCAATACATGACGACTTTTGGGTGAGAAATCCATTCTGAAGCATGTCATGCCGATCCCTAAATCTTACATGCTAAATTGATATGCCTCTTTTAGGGCTTACGTTATGTTTTTTATCTACTTCCTATCTCCAAATTACAGGACAATGTGCTGTCAGCTTATGGGAATTATGGGGAAAAAATAGCTTTACTTAGATACTAAATTAAAGGGATAAAACAGAAACAGGAAATAGAAATAATAAAGGAGGATATTTTTCACATCTGATACACAGCAGAGGAATTTAAGACTGGACGGAGAGAGAAAGAACAGATCCTTCTTCTGGAATGTCACACTTTGTGTGCATCCAATGAAAATCCACTGACTTAATAGGTTCATAAAATCATCAGGAGTCAAGCTCAACTCAGTAAAATCTTTACCTTATGCTTTAATAATTGCTAGCATATCTTTACAGAAAATATACCCTGTGACTCCTGAGTCATGTTTGCTTCCAGTGATGGCCTGGCAGGCTTCAGGACAATAAAACTTTTCTTCAGCACTGGACAGCAGCAATTCCTAATGCCAAAATGGGGTCATCAAAAGTAGAGAGCTCAGGCAGTTTTCACACCTGAGTGGGAGCATGCTGGATTCCCTGTGAGCTTCTTGATGCCAGGTCTCCATCAGAATGATTGAACAATCCAGTCATGCCTGATGTTTGCTTATGATAGAATGACCAATCTCCAGAGGTGATTTCTCTGGGCAGCTGTCCCTGTGTACAAGCACTTTGGACTCATATAATTAATTAAATGTAATTAATTTCTTGCTACAGACAAACAGATCTCTTGCAATCTAGGTTCTAGGAATGGCTGCCCCAGAGGCTGAACTTTCTGATCTGTTTCACCACAACAGAGTTTAGATGTTGTGCAGTTCCTTGGGGAGGGCAATGCATTCTATTCCACCAAATGAAGCATAATGTCTTAACCATAATGGGCTTAACAGGGTATTTATTTATTTATTTATTCATTCATTCAACTTGTATGCCGCCCATCTCCCCCAACAGGTGACTCTGGGCGGCTCACAATAAAAACACAGCTCTCACCGAGATGGCTAAAAACTATAAATAATTAAAAACATATTAAAAAACCCTAAAAAACCTCCTCTGGTTTATGGCCCTAAAAAACCTGTAAGATGCTGGGGGGGGGGAGACAACCCATCATCCCGCCAGCCATCTCCACAGGTGCGGGCCCCCCTCTGGCCCCCAGGCCTTCTGGCAGAGCCAGGATTTAATCCCCTTCCTGAAGGCCATGAGGGAGGGGGCACACCGGACCTCAGGAGGCAGGATGTTCCATAGGGCGGGCGCTACAGCAGAAAAGGCTCTCTGCCTAGACCCCACCAATCGAAATTCCCTGACTGGTGGGGTGTGCAACCTGCCCCTTCTGCTGGACCGAGTGGGACGGGCTGAAGTGACCAGGGCGAGGCGGTTCCTCAGATAACCTGGTCCCGTGCCATAAAGGGCTTTAAAGGTAATAACCAACACCTTGAATTGGACCCGGAAACAAACCGGTAACCAATGCAGCTCGCGCAACAGCGGTGTTATATGTGCCCTCCTAGGGGCATTAAGAACTGTCCGCGCCGCTGCATTCTGCACCAGCTGTAGCTTCCGGATACTCTTCAAGGGTAGCCCCATGTAGTCCAACCCAGAGGTGACCAGGGCATGAGTGACCGTGCGGAGGTCCCCCTGATCCAGGAAGGGGCGTAACTGGCGCACCACACGAAGTCGTGCAAAGGCCCTCCTAGCCACGACTGCCACCTGCTCTTCGAGCAGGAGTCGTGAGTCCAGGAGAACCCCCAGATTATGCACCGGGTCTGTCTGGGGGTAGTGCAACCCCGTCAAGAACCAACGATGACAAGGTCCTAGATCTTGAGGCTCCCCGTATCCACAGCCACTCCGTCTTACCAGGGTTCAGCTGAAGCCTGTTGTCCCCCATCCAGGCCCCCACAGCCTCCAGGCACCGCGAGAGGGCAGTCACAGCGTCACTTAGGGCACCTGGGATGGAGATGTATAGTTGGGTATCATCAGCATACTGATGATACCTCACCCCGTGGTGCCGGATGATCTCACCCAGCGGTTTCATGTAGATATTAAATAGGAGCGGTGAAAGCACTGACCCTTGTGGCACCCCACAAAGTAGGGGCCGGGGGCTGGACCTCTCCCTCCCTATCAACACCGATTGGGTTCGGCCTTGGAGAAAGGAGCTGAACCAGCACAACATCGTGCCACCCAACCCCAACTCCTGCAGCCGACCCAAAAGGATACCATGGTCGATGGTATCGAACGCCGCCAAGAGGTCAAGAAGAGCAAGGATGGATGCACTCCCCCCATCCCGCTCTCGCCAGAGATCATCTAGAAGTGCGACCAATGCTGTTTCTGTCCCATAACCGGGCCTGAATCCTGACTGATAGGGGTCCAGATAATCCGTTTCCTCCAGGATCCTCTGAAGCTGCCGCGCGACCACCTTTTCTACCACCTTCCCTAAAAAGGGGAGGTGGGAGACTGGACGAAAGTTGTCCGGAAGGGTGGGGTCTAGCGACAGCTTCTTGAGGAGTGGGCGGACCAAAGCCTCTTTGAAAGGCTTCGGGAACACCCCCTCCTGCAAGGATGAATTAACCATCGCCAGGACCCACCCTAAGGTCACCTCCTTGGTAGATTTAACTAACCAGGAGGGACACGGATCTAAATCACAGGTGATCGCACTGACAGCCCCGAGGACCCTGTCCACTTCCTCAGGGACAACAGGATCAAACCGTTCCCAGATAACTGGGCAAGAATGCTCCCCAGGCAACTCCTCTGGACCTACTCCACGTTTGGCTTCCAACTGGGAAGAGTTGGATGGGAAGAGTTCAGCTCATTCTAAAAACAGCTGGGCAGGCACTTACTCTGTAGAAGATGAAAGTGTTCCGGCTTTTCTGTAGTAAGGGCTGCCACCACAGATATCATAGAGTCATAGTTATCTGTCTTCTTGTACGCCAAGAGTGCTGAAATAAAGCTACTATAGCTGGTTTTGTCCAGAGTCTTCTTGAGGTCACTTAAATAGGCTGACAGATTTATCTGGTCATTGTTCTCCTTTGTAGTACTGAATGAACTTCTGGAGGAGTCATCAGACACACTGGTACAGCACTCTCCTGAGATTAAACACAGAACAGAGCTCCTAAACACTGGGAACAAATTAATCATGATCATCTGTGTATGCATGTTCTGTTGCTACTGCTCAGAAATAGTTGAACTCTGAATAAAGTGTTCTTAATGTTGTAGTAGTACATATGGCAATGTACTAAGGATACTATGGATAGCCAAGAAATCAAACAAATGGATCATCGAACAAATCAACTCAGCATTCTTGCTGGAGGTACAAATGACCAGACTAAAATTACCACATCAAATTATTACTTTGGACACATTATGCGAAGACCAAGTTCTCTGGAGAAAGCTCTGATGCTGGGAAAGATGGAAGGAAAGGGAAGAAGAGGACAACCAGAGCAAGGTGGATGGACTCAGTTACAGTGGTGATGAGTGCACTGTTAGAGACCTGAAGAGCCAGGTTGGGGACAGATCATCCTGGAGGAGGTCTATCTGCTAAGAGTTAACACCAACTTGATGGCACATAATCAATCAATCAATTAATCAATCACATATTACTAAGGTTAAAATAAGTGAAGACCAACACCTGGAATCTCATTTGGAATCCCACTGGTAATCCGTGCAGCTTGCAAAGCAAAGATGTTACAGGGGCAAAGTGAGGAATGCCCATAATTGCATGGCTGTACTCTGAACCAGTTTAGCTTCCTGGTGGTCTTCAAGGATAGTGCCATATAGACCGTGTTGCAGTAATCCAAGGTGATCCTGTACCTTTTCTATTCTAATCTGGTCTATTACCTAACAGCAATTCTCCCTGGTGTAACTGTAACTGCTTCACGATGTGCTTTGATTCTGAATTAAATATCTGAAAAGCACATGTTCCTGCTGTACAGTATGTTAAGCCCTATGCAATTAGGCAAGATTAAGGCAGCGAGAACTACACAGATTTCACAAAAAGAATGGAATGTTGAATTAATTTTATTTCTTTTTTTGAGTTTCCCCTCTTCATCCTTGCCCTTAGACTACTTGGAAGAAGCAGCCCTAGACTTGCATCTCTTTGGTTGTGTTCTTAACATCCTCTTTAAGAGTTTTACTATTGTTTTCCCCACGTTGTTGCATATCATCAGAAGCAATTCTTACATTTTTTAAATGACAAACCAGGAATTATATAAATTAGTTTAATACATAATAAATAAATAAATGTGATACATTTCTGCATTGTTAAAGCATGTGCAGTGCTTTCTGAGAAACAGAGTCATCCTCTACACTAATAAACCAGAACTGATGATGTTTATTACTCCAAGCTACATGTGTCACTTTTGTTAATCTAAATTCAAAGTAACAAAAACATTTCCTTTCCTCCTAAAAAGGAGAAACATATGGACCCGCAATTCTGTAACTTCTTGAGCTCCAAATTGGATGACTAACAATAACTTGCAGCAGAACGGTTACAGATGCTCCCTGGTGCATGAGTCTTGGAAAAAGCATTTAACAGATTCCCCCTTTCTCCCAATTCATAAACTTATTGATTCATTCCAATAAATGTCAGCGAGTAGTGACCTGAGTTCAGTTTTAATTATGAACTGGAAACGGAAACTCCCCCACAGCTATCATCAGGCCTTATGTATTTTATTTAAAGCATACCTTTCACATTTAACCCAGTGGTCAGGTGGGATCCACCTTTGTTTAAATGCTGCCTGGAGGAATCTTCCAAAAAGGTGATTTTCTTCTTGTATTCCTGTCCTAAGATCAAAGAGAACCAGACACAGATGCTGGCTGGCTGGCTGAAGGAGGGCAAACCTTAACGAATGTACCAGAATACAAGGTATGATGAAACCCTTCCAAGAAATAATGTTATTAGCTAGTTGCAACAAGGCTGAATGCCCCTGGAGGTGTTTGGCATGAGAAGCAATAGATAAATATTTTCAGCAAGTAAAAAACACGTTATGGATAGCAGCTGACAGCAGGCGGGAGGGAAGATCCTGGGAAGATCCAGGACCCTTTAACCCAGATAGCTACAGTTACTGATCAAGGAAGCGGGCAAAGAAACCTTGCTGACCTTTTCCTTGTTAACATGGGTTGGCTTTCTTTTGCTCTGCTGTTTATTTGAGAGAGCCTGAAATGAAAGCCTCTGCAAAGACAGAAGACAGAACAGGCTGGAGGAGGAAGTTCTGCTCTGGAGAGAGCACATGCTCCCATGCCTGCAGGGCTGCCAGCTGCTTAAAGACGGTCTCACCTGCAATTTTAGCCAATGACCACCTCTCTTCTGGTAGAAGGCTGTGCTCAGGTTTGTAGCCACAAGCAACTCCAGTCAGGGAACGGCAAGCTTCATCAAACTGCTTTTTGTGCTGAGGCCGAACAAACTGGTAAAACTCTGGCCAATAAAAAAACAGCAGGAAAGCGAATGGTAGCAGTTAACAGGCCCACCTGTTTCTCCCAAGATGCTGAGGATATTTTAGCAGGAGCAAATCCAGGACTTTGCCCCATCAAATTTGGTTAATGATTCAGTGTAGGAGTGGGCTATCTGCCAGTGGACACCCCTCCCACTTCTACACTTTAAAACTGGGCTGCCAAAATGTGCAAAACGATCATTTTCAACAACGCTATTTTTGTTGTTTGGGGATGAAATGAAGACTAAGACTGGCGTGTGAATCCTCCAGGGGGCATGAGACATCTCTTCTCCCTGAACTGCTCAAAGAGTCTTTCCCATCAGCTGGCACTTGAGGCTCTTTTAACTGGAGGTGTCTCCAAGCGCCACCAAGAGAACATGATTCACCAAGAGAGCCAGTTTGGTGTAGTGGTGAAGGTGCTAGCTGAGAAACCAGGAGATGGCAAGTTTTAGTCCTGCCTTAGGTATGAAAGCCAGCTGGGTGACTTTGGGCCAGTCAGTCTCTCTCAGCCCAACTCACCTCACAGGGTAGTTGTGGGGAAAATAGGAGCAGGAATATTAGGTATGTTTGCTGCCTTGAGCCACTCTGTCTGTCTGTCTATATATACAGACAGACAGACAGATGGGGGGGAGGGAGGGGGGATAAAAATGATAATAATTTAAAAAATAAAAAAAATATTCTGTGCATTAGCCACTATGGTTACCATACATGCCTCCAGTTACAAATTGTAACACCTTTAGGATCCTGTCACTATAATCAAGCACAAAATACACATATTCTGCATTCAAATTTGGTTAAGGTGAAGCCAGCAAACAAATGGTATGGAAGCATAACTTTAAAGCTGCAATATGAAACCCAGCACAGGTTTGAATTCTTCCAAAATGAGACAAGAGCCAGCTTGTACAGTTAAAGAGGATAATAAATATAGATGCAGATGAAATCAGCAGAAGGAAGCCTTTTGAATTGTACTGTACTTAAAAAAAAAAAATTAACAAAAGGAATGCAGGTGCTATTTAATCATCATTATTCATACAATTGCTATAAGAGAAGCCTGGTTATTTAAAATACCTCGCATGAGGACATGGTTTTTTTGGTCTTCCAGGAAAAGTCCACTCATCTGAGATAACATAGCACTGAAATCATTTGAATTTTTGTACTGTTGGAGGGCTCGCGAAAATGCATCAAAATGTAGCTGGCTCAGGGATTGCTTCACTGTTGCAATAAAAGCTACAGCTCTAGCTTTCTTGGGATCCGAGGAATCTGGTACCTCACTAGTCTGCTGTGAAGAATAAGGAGAGGGAGGGAGGGAGGTAGAGGTAGAGGGAGGGGGAGAAGGAGGGGGAGGGAGGGAGAGAGAGAGAGAGATTATTTTTTCTCTACCATGTATGCCCAGATTATTAGAGTCAACGGGAAGACTAACTCTGTCTTTTTTCCTTCCCCTTAAGTATCTTCACTGTCCAAATCCCCTCTGGATATTTCACGGGATGAATTTCAGGACCTCAACTGCCACTTAACATTTTAAATGTTGTCTTTAATTCTAATTTTCTAGCAGGCGTCCATGTTCTGTGAGGACTTGGAAAAACAAACAAACCATGTGAAATGTTTCAAGCTCTTTCTCAATTTCCCCCTAAGACATGTTTCTGAGTGTACTTGATGTCAACTTTTCCTCAAGGGTCCAAACAGTTCTTCGTGGAGTGAGTAGGTGTTTGACTTCAATGGGCATTGTTACTTGTATAATGTGTAATTCTTATTACACATCTGGGCCTGGTTTCTTTCTCCTTTTCCAAGCAGGCAATCCCCTGGGACAACGCATGTGCTCAACCTCCGAGGCTGACTTGTCTGTCCTTGCAATTATCACTGCCCCTCGAATCTTGGTGTAACAACAGGTGGCACTGAGATTTCATAGCCCATCCCAGAGCCTGACTTCCTGTATGTTTTGGGAGATGCTGAAAAAGAGACACATTTATTTGTTTATTGGATTTATATCCTGCTGCCATCATAAATAGACTCTGGCGGCTCACAAAAGAGAACAATAACCTAATACTACATAAAAACACAAATAGTAACTCGTGTTAACCCCCCAAAACTCTCTGGAAAAGCTCCATTTTCATCTGTTTCTGGAAAGGAGGCAACCTCCTGCGGGACACCATTCCAGGCAGACACCATTCCCCATTATGGAAAAATCCCTCTGGACTTTGGTACTCCTGACCTCCCCAAAAATGGGGGACAGCCAACTGCTTCTCCTGGCATGATCAAGATGATCAGGCCAACTCCAGAGCAGGGACACGGTCCTGCAGGTAACTTGGTGCCAAGCTGTAAAGAACTTTATAGGTTGAAGCCAGCACTTTAAATTGCACTCAGAAGCTAATGGGAAGCCAACGCAGGGCCTGCAGAGTAGGGTAACGTTTGCCTTGTAAGGAATGCCCTGTTCGTCAAGAGAAACTCCCGTGACACATGTGGTTCACAAAAGAGGTTTACTCAAGCGTAACGCAACAGTTACAAACAAAGCCAGGACTGGCTTGGCACATTTACATTAATCACTTTATACCTCTCCCCTTCCCGCGTTTTCGCCCCGCGATCGCGTTACAGGTTGCGGATTATCAGCGCCCCAATAATCCCCCTTAATTGTCCAGATGGCAGGTTCAGCCCGAGTCCCATTGTTCCTTGATCGACTGCCCCTCCGGCGTGGGGTGGTTTCCTTGGGGTCCTTTCAGTTGCGAGCAAAACCGGGGTCCTGGATTGCGCGGTGATCTTAGCTTCGCGGCTCCGCTCATTGTTAGCTCGCGCCACTTATCAATGTAAATTAATTGCTTCCACTCTGCGGTTTCCCATTGACTGGGCGCAGGTGGCCATTAATCAGCCGCGGCTTTCACTTCCTCTTTTCCCCAGCTTGCAAGCAGGCAGCGGAATTGGCTCAGCACGGCGGTCTGGCTTTCCTGAGAGCGCTGTGCCGGCTGAACCTGACATACCACCCCCCTGAAAACAGACCCCCCCCTTTTTACTTTGGCTTCCCGGGGTACCTATCATAATAGTCCCGCACTAGATCCGGCGCTTTTACATGGGCTTTGCTTACCCATTCGCTGTGGGACTTGGGGAAATGTTTCCACTGCACCAGCAGCCGGATCTGTCCCTTGTGCCTCCTCGCATCCAGTATCTGCTTCACCTCGAAATGCTGCTCCCCACCAATCATGATGGGTGCCGATGTCACCTCTGCCTTGTGCCAGTTGTTCCCCGGCTGGTGCAGCTTCAATAAGCTGCAGTGAAACACCGGGTGGATTTTTCTGAGGCTTTTGGGGAGCGTCAGCCTGACAGTTACTGGGTTGATTATTTCCGCGATGGGAAACGGTCCCATGAACCTCGGGCTGAGCTTCTTCGAAGTCTGGTGCGTTTTCAGGTTCCTGGTCGACAGGTACACCTGGTCCCCCACCTTCCACTGCCACTCGAGGAGTCTCTTGTGGTCGGCGTATTTTTTATAGTCCGCTTTGGCTCCTTGCAGCGCCGCGTGCGCTGCCTGCCTTGTGGCGTCTATCTGGGCGAACCAGGAGTCCAGCGAGTCTATCCGAGATGCCGGTTGAGGCAACTCCAGCATGGGGACGAAATCTCGCCCGGTGGCCACCTTGAACGGGGAGAAGCCGGTGCTTCTGTGGATGGCGTTGTTGTAGGCTACTTCCGCAAATGGCAGTAGCTCCGCCCAGTCGTCCTGCTGGTGCCCCACATAGCACCGCAGGTACTGCTCGAGCCCCCCGTTAAGGCGTTCGGTGGCTCCGTCCGTCTGCGGGTGCGCCACGGATGATAGGGCTTGCTGCGTCCCTACCTGCTTCAGGAACTCCCTCCAGAATCACACGATGAAGTTGCCGCCTCGATCGCTGATGATCCGTCGGGGTGCACCGTGCAGCCAGATGTGCTGCACGAACAGCCATGCCAACCTCTCCACCGTGGGGACTTGCCGGCAAGCCATGAAGTGCGCTTGTTTGGAGAACAAGTCCGTGACCACCCAAATGGCGGTCTTGCCCTTGCTCTCCGGTAGCTCCACTATGAAATCCATGGCGATCTCCTGCCATGGGCCATCGGGGTTCGCCACTGGCTGGAGTAGCCCCCTGGGCTTGCCCTTGCTCCCCTTCGCCGTTGCGCACACCGGGCAACCCCCCGAGTACACTTCCATGTCCTTTCGGAGCGTTGGCCACCAGAATTGCCGCCTGATTAAATGGAGCATTTTCACGAAGCCGTAGTGCCCCGCGCTCCGGCTGCCGTGGGCTCTTTCCATCACCCGCCGCTGGCATTCTTCAAGCATGTACACCTTCCCCTCATGCCACAAGTCCCCTTGGCTGGTTAGCGCTTCCCGGTTCTCCTTGAGCCAGGAGTCCCGCTCCGCCGCTTCTGCAAAACCCCGCTTTAACTCAGGGACCGCGTCCCTCACCTCTCTTTTGGTCTGGCTCCAGGTGACAGCCTTTGCAGCCAGCCTGGCGGCGGGGATGATGGAGTCCACGATGCCTCTCGCAGGCTGGCGTGCTGGGGCATGCGAGACAACCCGTCTGCCAGGAAATTCCTCTTCCTGGGGATGTGTTTTAGGGTGAAGTTGAACATCCCAAAGTACTGGGACTAACGTGCCTGCTTAGGAGATAGCCTCCGCGGGGTTTTAAGAGCCTTGAGGTTCTTATGGTCCGTCCACACCTCGGTTTGGTTGCCCCCTCCAACAAATGTCTCCATGTGGCTTGGGCCCACTTGACCGCATATGCCTCCTTCTCCCACACCATCCACCTTCTCTCTGTCTCCGTGAATTTGCGGGAGGCGTAGGCGCACGGGTGGAGGGGGCCCTCCAGATCAGGCTGTAGCAGGACCGCCCCCGTTGTCACGTCCGACGCGTCCACCTGGATGATAAACTGCCGGTTCGGGTTGGGGTGACGCAGGATCGGCTCCGCCGTGAACCGCCGTTTCAAGTCTCCGAATGCCTCCTGGCATTCCACGGTCCACGCGAGTGCCATGCTGGGCTTTGGGGGTTTCCCGCTGCCCTTGGTCTTTAACAAGTCCATTAGGGGGAGAGCGACTTGAGCAAAGTTCGGAATGAACTGTCTGTAGAAGTTCGCAAACCCCAAGAAGCTTTGGAGTTGCCTCCGGGTCCGCGGTGCTTCCCAGCCCAGGACATCCTTCACTTTCGCCGGGTCCATTCCGATCCCTCGGCTGGATATGTGGTAACCGAGGTAGTCCAGCTGCTCCCGGTGAAACTCACATTTTGAGAGTTTCGCGTACAGCTGTGCCTTCAACAGTCTCTGAAGCACTGTGCGCACCAGTTTCACGTGCTCCGGCAGGGTTTCGGTGTAGATTAGGATGTTGTCCAGGTAGACCAGGATGCCCCGGTAGAGTAGGTTGTGCAGCACCTCGTTTATTAGCTGCATAAACACCCCTGGAGCCCCTTTTAATCCGAACAGCATCACGGAAAATTGGTAACTTCCAAGCGGGGTATTAAACACCGTTTTCCATTCATCTCCTGCACGGATCCTAACCCTGAAATACGCCTCGCGCAAGTCCAATTTCGTGAACACCTTCCCCTTGGATAGGTGTGATAGCAGGTCCTTCATCAAGGGGAGGGGGTAGTTATACTCGGTGCTGATTGTATTCAGCCCCCGGTAGTCCACGCACATCCAGAGCGAGCCATCCTTCTTCTCCTGGAATAATACCGGGGTTGCTAGCGGCGACTTCGTGGGCTGGATAAAGCCTCATGCAAGGTTTTTGTCTATGAACTCCCGAAGGGCGCCCATCTCCTTCATCGATAGGGAGTACATTTTCGGCTTGGGCAGTTTTGCCCCTGGCTCTAGCTCGAAGGCGCAGTCACTAGGTCTGTGGGGCGGGAGCTAGTCGGATTCCTCCTCCCCGAACGCCACTATCAGGCTCCGGTACTGTCGCGGGATGCCTCCGGCTGCCGTGGCTTCCTTTGGTCTCGACCCACTCTCCGCCGTGGCTCCACTAGCTGCCGTCGCCCGCACACGCCTTGGCCACGCGGCTGTCTCTCAGGACTCCGAAACCGCCACCACCGCTGCCGCCGCCCAAGTCTCCTCCTCGGTCTGCTCCTGCTCCGCCTCCAGGTGCCCCAGACTCTCCGTCGGCCCGTCCACGGCCATGCCTCCACTTGTCGCCGCTTGCCGGTGCCTCCAGCCCTCATGCTTCCCCGACTCCTCGTCCTCGAACCTCAGCACTTCCGATGCCCAGTTGACACGCGGGTTCCGCCGTCGCAGCCACACCAAGCCGAGCACCACTGCGTAGTTGGCAATTGGGACCACCACGAACCTCAGCTCTTCTTGGTGACTCCCAATCATCATTTGGACCGGCTCGGTATAGTACTGAGCCGGCCCCCTGCCCTGCTAGTGAGCCATCTAGCTGGCTGAATGCAATGGGCTCTCTGAGGCGCCGCAGCTGCAGTCCGAGCCCTGAAACTACAGCTGGGTGCATTAGGCAATGCATGCAGCCCGAGTCAAGCAGTGCCTGCAGCTGCGCCTCTCCTCCGGATCTCACCCCCTGGATGTGCACTCTCACCCGTGGGGGGGGGGCGGTCCTCCTTGTCTATCAGGTCCGCGTGTCTCGGTTCCCCTGCTCGCACTGGGATGCCATTCAGTGCGAGCACGCCTCGTTTCCCGCCGGCTCTGATTCCTCCCCGGAGAACACCATCTCAGGAGTCGACCATCCCATCTGGCCTTGTTCGGTCACCGCCGCCACCTCACTCTTCCACGGTCGATCGCACGCTCGCTTCCTGGCTGGACGCGATGGCTTGACCTCTGAACGGGGTGGAGTTCCTTCCCGCTCCGTCGGGCATTGTGCCGCCCGGTGGCCTCGTCCTCCGCACCTGAAGCATAGGTTCGGGGTTTTGGCCGCCTCTTGCCCCCCTGTGGGCTGTCGCTGACTGCTCCGCTTCTCCTTTGCAGGTCTCTCCCGTGGCCTGTCTCTCGCCTGGTCCCATCTCCTCGCGCTCTGCTGGATCTGCCGCCACGTTGACTCCGCCGTCCCAGCCAGCCAGATCCAGTCCTTCATGGTGGTGGGGTCATCCCGACCCAGCGCCCGTTCCAGGATCTCTGGGTTGAGGCCCCTCTTGAAATACTTCACCCTCAGGGACTCCGGCCAGTCCGTGAGTTTTTCCACCAACCTCCGGAACTCCAGGGCCTATTCGGCCACGGACTTGTCCCGCTGCCTAAACTGCAAGATGTTGTCCTTGGCCCGCTTGGCGCTCAAAGTGTCCTCAAACCTGTCCCGGAGCGCCTGCATGAAGTCCGGGAAACTCCTTAGCTCTGCTGCGTTGGCGTCGTACAACCCAACCACCCAGCTGGCCACTTGGCCGTCCAGCAGCTCGGCCATGTAGGAGACTCTGTCCTTGTCCCTAGAGAATAGGTGACTCCCCCTCTGCATGAAGCTTCGGACGTGAGTCAGGAAGTGGGGTAGCTGCTTGGGGTCTCCCGAGAACTTTCCAGTTATGTCCCGAGGCCTCAAGGCGTCTGCTGCCCGTCGATCCACCAACTGTGGAGCTGGTACAGGTGCCGGCTGGGGTTCCGGGCTGCCGCCCCCGTTGCTTGTCCTGCCACTCGCCGCTGACGGACCCACTTTCAGCAGTAAGGCTTGGAGCATCACCTGCATGGAGTCCAGGCGCTGCTCGACCCTCGCCTCCAGCTGGACGAATTCCTCCTCCCATTTTCGGGTCTGTGACCCCAAGCCTCGGGTCGTCGTAATCCCTGATCTGTTGGGCCCCTGGTTCACTCCGATTGACCACCGCTCCGGTGGTGGGTCCCCGACCCCAGCCACCATCCCGTCACTCCAGGCTGGCTCCGCCATCGCCTCCGCAATCCCGGGCTCCTCATGCTTCAACTGACCAACGGATTCCCTGTCACTGGCCATTGCCTGTATTCAAAAGGAAATAAGTGCTCCTCGGTGGGTACCGGGTAGCGTTAGTGGTGAGTCCTGGCTTTATGTCAGGAATGCCCCGTTCGTCAAGAGAAACTCCCGTGACACACGTGGTTCACAAAAGAGGTTTACTCAAGCATAACGCAACAGTTACAAACAAAGCCAGGACTGGCTTGGCACATTTACATTGGTCACTTTATACCTCTCCCCTTCCCGCGTTTTCACCCCGCGATTGTGTTACAGGCTGCAGATTATCAGCGCCCCAATAATCCCCCTTAATTGTCCAGATGGCAGGTTCAGCCCGAGTCCCATTGTTCCTTGATCGACTGCCCCTCCGGCGTGGGCTGGTTTCCTTGGGGTCCTTTAAGTTGCGTGCAAAACCGGGGTCCTGGATTGCGCGGTGATTTTAGCTTCGCGGCTCCGCTCATTGTTAGCTCGCGCCGCTTATCAGTGTAAATTAATTGCTTCCACTCTGCGGTTTCCCGTTGACTAGGCGCAAGTGGCCATTAATCAGCCGCGGCTTTCACTTCCTCTTTTCCCCGGCTTACAAGCAGGCAGCGGAATTGGCTCAGCGCAGCGGTCTGGCTTTCCTGCCAGCTTCGTGCCGGCTGAACCTGACATGCCTGCCAGCAAGCACCCACGAGCACCTGGCATTTTGAACCAGCTGAAGCTTCAGGGTTCTTCAAAGGCAACTCCATGTAGAGTGCATTCCAGCAGTCTATCTGGGTAGCATAATGGCATGAGCCACTGCAGTCAAGTCCTTTCGCCCCATGTAAGGCCACAACTGGCCCATCAGCCAAACTTAGGCAAAGGCCCCCGGCCACATCTTCCATCTGCTTCTCTTGCAGGAGCTACCAGTCCAGGAAGAACTCCAAGTCATGGACCTGCTCCTTCAGGGGCGATACAACCCCATCCAGAGACAACACAGGGGCATAGAGGTACCCCAACAGAAGCTTCTTCCTTCCAGACAGAATGCACACATCATAGTGGTGTCCAAATAACTTTCTCAACTAGACAAACCAGACACACATAGATACTGATTTGCACAACACACTAATCATGTTTATTTGTAGCTTAGCATGTACGGTAGTGCAAATCTAACTTACCTGGTCAGCTTATGGTTCAATGTAGAGGAGTAACAGTGCTAAGGAATTGAATTCAAGAACCCAGTAAAACAACTCAAGAGTTGTTGCAGCGGAAGAACTTTACTCAGTGCTAAGGATCAGAGCAAACTCTTGTAACCCTGTGGAGCACTAAGGCAAAGACAAAGAAAATGGCTTCTCTATTTATAGCCTATGGAGTACGAGCAGAAACCTAGCATAAGATATTTAGGAGGTAGCTGGGAAATTGACATGTTTAAGAGGAAACAAAACTTAACATACTTGCTTGTATGGACAGTCTTTGTTTCCTTTGTCTGTAGGAACCTAGGGGTGGACGAAATGAGCACTTTGGAATAGCGAAGGTAGTGCAACAACGTGGCTCTTACAGAGAGAGAGGACCCTATAGAGAATATTAAGGGCTTTGGGAGGAAAAGACCTTTCCTCCACAATAGGCAATCTGGTTCTTGCAAGTACATCCTTTATAGCAGATACGAGTGCCACATACCAAGCTGCTGACTATCTTGATTTTCTTCCTGCCTCCTCTCTGCTGATCTGCGAGTTTTTTTTCATACTGAAGGGACAGAGTTGACAAACGCTTTGCCTGTAAAAGTAACAAGGTTAATAACAATGTCTTCCTTTTCTTTGGGGACATTTTCAGTAGCAAAGGCAAGCATTCCCCTTTGGAGTCTCCAGTGGAGATTGTGTAGAGGCAGAAACCCAATATTTGAGGAACTGGGATTTCCCTCATGAGAAATAAATGCTAACATCTGAGGCTCAAAGAGCATTCAGACTTCTTTCTTCTCCCACATCTTCCCCATTTTCTTTTTTAACCAAAGCAGGTACAGAAATAACTAGAAAGAAAAAAAAATCAACTCAGAAGGGAAAAAAAACAGAGAGAGAGAGAGATAAAAAATATGCTAGCAACAGGTAAAACAGCAGAATGAAACATTTCTCAAGTAAGAACTGTTGTGCAACTAGCAGTGGAGCAAAGAAGGGGTATTTTGCTTTTTCAGCCTGTTCTGCAAATGTATAAATCCCTAATCAATTTGAGAATCAGAGCTCTGTATTAGTTCAATGAAAAGCAACCTGATTCTTTTAAAATCCAGGATCAGAATATTGCCTAGGAGTTCAGGCTGCCCCTACTAATTTAGAGAGCTTTTGCTAATACTATCTTCAATCAAACAGAAGTATAGATTCTTTTTTTTTTTTTTAATACATTTGATTTATTTAATGCAGCTTCTAGATCTTTCCAAACTATAGGGCTCGGTACTCTCTCCGCTCCTTTTTAATATTTATTTTTATTTTATTAATCATATTTATATAGCCGCCCATCTCACACAGGGTGACTCTGGGCAGCATACAACAATTAAAAAAAATAAATACATACAAACAATTACACATAAAAAACTGTAAAGACACAAAACAGGAGGGGATAGAATTAATAAGGGAGCCATCATAAAATCTCCCCGGTCTCATGGGAGCCCCAGGCCTGGTGACATAGCCAGGTCTTGAAGGACTTGCAGAATGTTAAGAGGGATGGAGCTAATCTCACTTCTGGGGGGAGAAGATTCCACAAGGCAGGCGCTGCAGCAGAGAAGGACCGCCTCCCGGGACCCGCCAAAAGGAATTCTCTAGCGGACAGGATCCGCAGCATGCCTTCTCCGATGGCACGGGCAGATGTAGTCGGGGAGAGGTAGTCCCTCAGGTAACCCGACCCCATGCCATGAAGGTCTTTAAAGGTCAAAACCAGCACCTTGAATTGGACCCGGAAGCAAACTGGCAACCAGTGCAGGTCGCGGAGCAGAGGTGCAACTTGTACCACCCTAGGGGCACACATAACTGCCCGCGCTGCTGCATTTTGCACTAGCGGAAGCTTCCGGATACTCTTCAAGGGCAGCCCCATGTAGAGCGTATTACAGAAATCCAAACAGGAGGTGACCAGGGCATGCGTGACAGTGATTAAGTCCCTCTGATCTAGGAATGGGCGCAACTGGCACACAACATGAAGCTGTGCAAAGGCCCTCCTAGCCACGACTGCCACCTGCTCTTCAAGCAGGAGTCGTGAGTCCAGGAGGACCCCCAAGATTGCACACCGGGTCTGTCTGGGGCATATCTAATATCTACATGAAACCACTGAGTGAGATTATTTGTCACCACAGGATGAGGTATGATCAGTATGCTGATGATACTCAATTATACATCTCCGTCCCAGGTGGATTAAGTGACGCTGTGGATGTTCTTTCGCAGTGCCTGGAGGCTGTGGGGGTCTGGAGGGGGAACAACAGGCTTCAGCTGAACCCTGGCAAGACGGAGTGGCTGTGGGTTGGGGGTCCTGCCAGTTCTGGGACTATGCCATCTTTGGTACTGGATGGGGTGGCCCTGCCCTGGACAGACCTGGAACACAAGCTGGGGGTCCTTCTGGACTCACAATTCCTGCTTGAAGAGCAGGTGGCAGTTGTGGCTAGGAGGGCCTTCGCGAAACTTCGTGTTGTGTGCCAGTTGCACCCCTTCCTGGATTGGGAGGCTCTGCTCACAGTCACTCATGCCCTGGTCACCTCCTGTATGGATTACTGCAACGTGTTCTACATGGGGCTACCCTTGAAGAGTATTCGGAAGCTACAGCTGGTGCAGAATGTGGCGACGTGGGCAGTTACGGGCACCTCTAGGACTGCACATGTAACACCTCTACTGCATGAGCTGCATTGGGTGCCGGTCTGCTTCTGGGTCCAATTCAAAGTGGTTATGACCTTTAAAGCCCTTCATGGCATTACCTGAGGAACCATCTTGGCCCCGTTACATCGACCCGTCCCACCCGGTCCAGCAGGAAGGGTATATTACGGACCCTGTTGCCTACAGAGTTTCAACTGGTGACATCCAGGAGGAGGGCCTTTTCTGCTGTGGCTCCCGGCCTCCAGAATATCTTGCTTCCTGAGGTGAGAGTAGCCCCCACTCCGTTGGCCTTCCAAAAGGGCATTAAGACCTGGCTCTGCCAACTTGCATGGGGACCCAACAGGGGTACACAGCACTGCGGGTGGCTGGTAGCCTGAGGATGCGCTCTTCACTTTTTAGTTTGCACTGTAGTTTTAACTTTTTAGCTTAATTTTAACCTTTTATAGTTTTTAACATATATATATACACACACACACACACACGTATATATTATGATTTTAGAGTTTTTTATTCATAATGCCACCTAAAGTCACCTGCATAGTGAGATGGGTGGCATATATAAATTTGAAAAATAAATAAATAAATAAATAAACTACAAACTTCCCAAGGCAGTTTACAATGTAATAAATATAATACCGTGCCTCATCCTTCAATTTAAGATGTTTTAAAGGAGAAAATGGCAGATGACCTGTGGATTGCTTCCAAGCGGCCTCCCTTAACAAATATATTAGTCAACCAACTGCAGAGACCCAAATCAGCTCATTGAAAGCTGTACTGGCAGAAATTTAAGAGCAGCATATCTAAAAGGCATTGGGAACATTACAGAATTTCCAGGCGTCAGGGTCTGCCCTGCACCAAATGCATGTGAACTCAAGTAGGCATCAGGAGCAGACCTTGACTGGAGCAAATCCATGGTTTTATTTTGTTTTCTCCAATACACAACAAGTGATGTTCCCAACCAATAACAGCCAGAGCCAGTCTCAAAAAGCAGCAGTGGAGTCTTAGTATGAAAAGAGAACCTGACTGTCAATCCAAAGTTACCCTCAGCGTCTTCCAAGAGAGCCTTTAAAGCGTGAATATCTTTGGGAGAACAGAAATGGAAAATTAAGGGCAGGAGGAAGCTTACGTTTACTTCATTGCCATCGACATCAAAGCAATTTTAAATAACTGGAGCCCTAAGTGAGCTCTGCTCGTCACTCCATCGCACATGCACACCTTTTCCTCCCCAGGCAAGCATTCCTCCTTGTCCGTTTCACGACAGCTTGTATCGTTGTGCTCCAGGGCATCCAAGAGGCCCACAGGCTGCCTTCTGGAAGAGGATGGACCCTGCTCATAGTCCAGGCACACGCTGGCCCCTCCGTTATCTGAGAAGAGAAACAGGACCTGAAAAACGCCTGCTGAACAACTGTCTCTTTCAGTTCTGCTAAATGACAGGGAGAGAAAGAGGAGGAGATCCAGCGTGTCCCACTGGGAATATATTTGAAGAACCTTAGAATTAAGACTGCCTTATTCCCTAGTGTGAATAAGTATTCTCTAAGAAATCTACTTTTTTCCTCAACAGCTGACCAAATGTGTTGGAGTGGATTGCTAGTCATATCCAGTCTATAAAAGCTTTGTTGAATTATTCCGTTAATTGTTTATTACACATATATATTTTGGAAAAGACCCTGATGCTGGGAAAGATGGAAGGCAAAAGGAGAAGAGGACGGCAGAGGATGAGATGGCTAGATAGCATCACTGAAGCAATGAGCATGAAATTGAGCAAACTCAGGGAGGCAGTGAAAGATAGGAAGGCCTGGCGCAATATGGTTCATGGGGTCACGAAGAGTCGGACACGACTTAACGACTAAACAACAACAACAAAATTGATGACCCTTGTGAGTCCCAATAGTTTATAACAGTAAACCACAAAATTCAATATATCATTTTATTTATTTATTTTATTTTTATTTATTTATTAAATTTCTCCCTGCCCATTTCCCCCCAGTGGGGGACTCTGGGCAGCTCACACAAAACATTAAAACCATAAATACATAAAACATAAAAATTTAAATAAAACATTACTAAAAAAGAAGAAGAGAGTCCAAGAAGATGAAGGATCTGGGGCTGAAGACAGCAGGACTCTATGGGGCTAGCCATCCCCATGCTTGATGTCTTCCCACCCCAGGCCAAGTGGCAGAACCAGGTCTTCAAAGCCTTCCGGAAGGCCAGGAGTGAGGGGGCCAATCTCACCTCCGGGGGTGGGATATTCCAAAGAGCGGGGACTACAGCAGAGAAGGCCCGCCTTCTGGACCCCACTAACTGGAGTTCTTTTACCGAGGGGGTCCGGAACATGCCCTCTCTGTGTGATCGGGTGGGACAGGTTGAAGTCATGGGGAAGAGGCGGCCCCTTAGGTAACCTAGTCCCATGCCATCTAGGGTTTTAAAGGTGATAACCAACACCTTGAATTGGACCCAGAAGGAAATTGGTACCCAATGCAGCTCGCGGAGCAATGGCATTACATGGGCCCTTCCTGGGGCTCCAAAAATAGCCTGCACAGCTGCATCAAGCATGGGGATGGCTAGCCCCATAGAGGCCTGCTGTCTTCAGCCCCAGATCTTTCATCTTCTTAGACTTTCTTCTTCTTTTTTAGTAATGTTTTATTTACATTTTTATGTTTTATGTATTTACAGTGGTACCTCGGGTCACGAACTCAATTCGTTCTGCGACTCTGGTCGCGACCCAAATTGGTCGTGACCCGAATCAAATTTTCCCGTAAGGTTCAATGTAAATACAGTTAATCCATTCTGACCCCTACTAATTTGGTCGCCAACCGATTTTGGTCGCAACCCGAATCAAATTTTCCCATAAGGTTCAATGTAAATACGGTTAATCCATTCTGAACCATATGTATTTTTTTTTTACACCACAAAAATATGAAACAAAGTACAGTACAGTACAGTACGAAGAGAGAGAACGCTAACTTTGCTCGAGGTGACTTCTGGCGTGGAGGACAGGAAGGCGGGTGGGGAGGCGGTTATTGTTTGGAGGGAGAGTCCACCTCTGTACAGGAAGCCACGACCACGTGTCACGGCAGGGAAAATGGCCACGGATCCTGTTCGTCACCCAATGTGGCGTTCACAAACGGAAGCAAAATTTTGCGAACGGTGCTGTTCGTGACCCAAATTGGTCGTGAACAGAAGCGTTCGTGACCTGAGGTACCACTGTATATGAATTTATGGTTTTAATGTTTTGTGTGAGCTGCCCCGAGTCCCCCATTGGGGGGAGATGGGCGGGGAGAAATTTAATAAATAAATAAATTCTGGACCAGCTGTAGCCTCCGGATACTCTTCAAGGGTAGCCCCATGTAGAGCGCATTGCAGTAGTCTATCTGGGAGCTAACAAGGGCATGAGTGACTGTTCGAAGGGCATCCCGATCCAGGAAAGGGCGTAACTGATGCACAACCCGAAGTTGTGCAAAGGCCCTCCTTGCCACAGCTGCCATCTGCTCTTCCAGCAGGAGCCGTGAGTCTAGGAGGACCCCCAGATTACGCACTGGGTCTGTCTGGGGCAGTGCCACCCCATCCAGCACCAAAGATGACAAAATCCCAGATACAGAGGAGCCATTAACCCACAGCCACTCTGTCTTACCAGGGTTCGGCTGAAGCCTGTTGTTCCCCATCCAGACCCTCAAAGCTTCCAGGCACCGCGAAAGGGCGGCCATGGCATCACTAACCTCACCTGGGATGGAGATATATAACTGAGTATCATCAGCATACTGATGATACCTCATCCCATGATGGCAGATGATCTCACCCAGCGGTTTCATGTAGATGTTGAAAAGGAGCAGAGAGAGAACCAAACCCTGTGGCACCCCACAGAGGAGGGGTCGAGGATGGGACCTCTTGCCCCCTATCACCACCGATTGGGATCGGCCCTGAAGAAAGGAGGCAAACCAGCACAAGACCGTGTCGCCCACCCCCAATTCCCTGAGGAGTCCCAACAGGATACCGTGGTCGACACTATCGAAAGCCACTGAGAGATCAAGGATGGCTGCACTTCCACCATCCCGCTCTCGCCAGAGGTCATCCATAAGTGCGACCAATGCCGTTTCTGTACCATAACCGGGCCTGAAACCTGACTGGAAAGGGTCCAGATAATCCGTTTCCTCCAGAACCCTTTGGAGCTGTGATGCCACCACTTTCTCAACCATCTTCCCCAAAAAGGGAAGGTGGGAGACTGGATGAAAATTGTTCAGTACAGTAGGATCCAGGGAGGTTTCTTGAGGAGGGGGTGCACCAATGCCTCCTTAAAGGCAGCTGGAAACACTCACTCCTGTAAGGATGTATTAACCATCACCTGGATCCAACCACATGTCACTTCCCAAGCTGCTTTCACCAGCCAGGAGGGGCATGGGTCATGATGGCAAGTGGTGGCTGGCCTTCACAGTCCCCAGGATCCTGTCCACTTCTTTAGGATCAACAGGATCAAACTGTTCCCAGATAACTGGGTAAGAACAGTCCCCCGGTATCTCCCCAGACCCTGCCCCACACTTGGAGTCTAACTTGGAATGAATCCGAGTGACTTTGTCCTGCAGATGCTCCGAAAATTCCTCTGCATGGCCCTGCAAATGAGCCCCCACATCCCCCTTACCAAGGAGGGACCTAGTGATCCTGAACAGGGCCGCTGGGTGACATTCTGCAATTGCGATAAGAACGGAGAAGTATTGGCGCTTCGCCGCTCTTATCGCCACAATGTAGGCCTTGATAGCGGCTCTAACCTGTGTTCGGTCGGATTCAGTCTTTGTTTTCCTCCAGCGGCGCTCTAGACGTCTCTTGACCCTCTTCAGCACCCTCAACTCCTCCATAAACCACGGGGAGTGTTGGGGCCAATGTGGCACGAGAGGTCGCATAGGTGCGATCCTGTCCAAGGCCCCGGCCACCTCCCTATTCCAGGCAGCAGCCAAGGCCTCCGCTGGACAGTGCAGCAGATCCACGGGAAGACCCCCCAGCTCCCTCTGAAACCCTGACGGGTCCATCAGGCGCCGGGGGCAGACAAATTGCATGGGTCCTGCCTCCCTGCGGAGGGGGGTGGCATAGGAGAAACTCAGGGTCACCAGGACGTGATCTGACCATGACAACGGGGAAAGCTCTAAATCTCCCCTCAGATCACTGTGCCATTGCTCCGACAAGAAGACCAAATCCGGCATGTGGCCACTGTCTCAGGTTGGGTCCCGCACAATTTGAGACAGACCCACGGCTGCCATGGTAGCCATGAACTCCCGAGCCACCTCCGAGGACTGTCCCAGGGACGGCAGGTTGAAGTCCCCCAGAACCATAAACCTGGGGAACTCCACCACCATCCCCAAGATGGCCTCCAGAGCTCAGGCAGGGAGGCTGCCACACAGCAGGGAGGCTGGTACAGTAGCAGAACTCCCAATTGTTTGTGGGAACCCAATCTAAAGAACAGTGTCTCACAGCCAGAAACTTGTGGAACAATGCTCCTGAAGGCTACCAGAGATTCCTGGATGACAACAGCCACCCCTATTCCCCTGCCCTGGCATCTCAGCTGGTGCCACACCGTGAACCCAGCTGGGCACATTTCCGAGAGGGCCCCCCCACTCGGCCCCCAGCCAGATCTCAGTAATGCATGCCAGGTCTGCCCCCCTCTCCCCCAGTGTACAAGTCACATATGAGGGGGGCCTTGTTGTTAACTGACCTGGCATTAAGCAGCAGCAGCTGGAGGCCGGGGCCTTTATAAGACCAAAAGTAAATTACAACATGACAAAAACCAATTAAGGTAAAAACAGTATCTATTGCCCCAAAGACCTGTAGAATGACTTTTTTAGATTTAGATTTTTTTTTTATCCTGCCCTTATTATTTTTATAAATAATTCAAGGCGATGAACATACCTAATACTCCTTCCTCCTCCTACTTTCCCCACAACAACAACCCTGTGAGGTGGGCTGGGCTGAGAGAATGACTGGCCCGAGTCACTCAGCCGGTTTTCATGCCTAAGGCGGGACTAGAACTCACAGTCTCCTGCTTTCTAGCCTGGAGCCTTTCCCATTAGACCAACCTGGCTCTCATGACTTGATGACCTTTTGCATCTAACTGCTGAGCTGGGGGTCCAAACAATAGCACTCCTTTAAAGAGACATTAATAAGCAGCAGACACACAATTATGAGAGATACAAATGGAACGATTTTATGTTTATTCCAATGTGCCCCATGCAACAATATAAATTAATGGGGTTGAAAGCCAGGAATGTTTCATCTGTTGGAGGAGGTCCCAGAAAACAAAAGATTAAACTCTCAGTGAATAAAAAAGCCAAATGAAACAGCTGGATAAAAGCCAACAAGCCACTTGTACACGCAAATGCGCAGTGTCGTCATTAGATACACAAACACAAAGACATAAATGGCAACAGCTTCATCATGACAACCAGTGGAAGCGATATCAACTAAGGGGAGCGGCACTACAGCAAATCTGAGAAGGAAGAAACGGTGGCAGCTGTTGAAAAGAAAACCAGTGTTGAAATCAGGAGGTAGCGCAAAGCAACATTTCTTTCCACAATTTAACCTGCTTCAAATAAAAGGTGAATTTTAGTCTATTTTCTTTTCCTTGGAAAAGGCAGTGACCATAAATATCGAGCTATTAAAAGGAAAAGGAGAGGTTTTTTCCCTTTGGAAAAGGACAAACAAAGAGAAGGTTGGCACAACTCCAGCTATCTTCACGCAGGAGGCAGACACAAAGATTCTTCTTCTCCATTTAGGCTGTTCAAAGAAAAGAAAACCCATATTGTCCCAAGACAGCTTGTTCCAGACTGATTTGGAAGTAGTTTAACCATATTGATTTAATTCCATTTTGGGGGGTGGGGTGGCAGTTACAATCAGGGAGAGTGAATATTATCTTTGGTCCTCATCCATCCAGCTTCTTCTGTCTACCCTGGATGGGAGAGGCATTTTCCAAGGATTCAGGCTAGGATGCCTACAAGCGCGGGTAAAGAATTCGAGATGGCAGCCACAATGGCATCAATTGATCATCCTTTGTGTGTGTTGTATGCTTTGATTGTGTGGCCACCCCCTGGACTTTTTTGAGCCTCACCCCCCTGGCTTCCTGCAGCTAAGTTCTTTTGCATCGCCCCCCACGCAGGATCCTGCTGTTGGAGCTGCCATGAATCATGCCGGGACCTTTTCATGGAAAAGGTACACCAGGCCTACAACGCTGGCGGATCTCTGGGCAAATGAATGGGTAGTGTAGCAGGGCACAAGAAGATAAAAAAAATGAGGGACTTAGGTGAGACTAGAGCTGCCGCCTGCAAAGAAGGCAGCCTTCCAGATTTTGTGTGCTCTGGGCTTGGCCTTCTTTCGGTTTGCCTGTGCGTTTTAGACATTCTGCCGCATCCCCGCTTTGGCCACTGAATCAATCCTGGTGGAGAGATGAAGCAGAACTGTCCTTTTGCCAGAGTCCAGAAGAATCAGAAGATGAGAATATACTTCAGGAAGGAGCAGCTTAATAACAAGATATATAAAAGTTTTTAAAAAATGCACATTCCCTCTTTTAACGTGTTAAGAAAAGGAACTCACTTACCCATCTGCTTCCTTTTCAGACTAGGAACGTGATCATCCAGAACGTTGGCTTTTGCCCCAGCCGGGAACTGCTTGTGTGGGACAAAAGATGGAGATGGGGAATCATTTTCTTCTGCAGCGATGGTAGACGAGGGAAGACAAGGAGCAGGAGTTGGCATCTGCACAGAAATGAGGAGCGTCACATTAGAGGGAGACAATTTTTTAGTGGCCGATAGTCACACTTAATATTTTGGGGGAAGGTGCCAGTAACGGGGACAACAATGCCAAATGGATGATGCTACATCACGCATTAGCTAAGCCAGGATTTTCTGTTCTCCCCTGGATTCTGGGGGGAGTTTGCGGTTGCTGTAAATTTTGGCAATTGCAATGGGGCGAGGGGCTCGAGAAGCTCTGAAAAGGGGTTCAGTCCAGAAATCTACGGTCTGTATATTTTAACAGACAGATATTTGGTGTGATCTTTGCAATTCTCCCTCTCATTTTTTAGAAACAGAAATCTTTCTATTTCTGAATACTGTATGCCAACAGCTGCTCAGGACCACCTAGTGGCTATTCCAAGTCAGGCTTTCTGTATGGTAGAACCTGTCTCAGGATGCTCTCCCCCTCAAATGTGACAGGCTCCCACTGTCACTTCTTTGTATGTCCGACTGAAATCTGCACTCAGGCCTTCCTGCTGTGCACATTAGAAAATGAATATGCTTGTTTTAAAGGATTACTTGCACATATTATTTTAACACGTCATTTATTATGCATTTTTTAATTTAACTGCTTTGAAATGCTTTGGCATTAGAATTGCTATGTACGTATGTATGTACGTACGTACGTACGTGCTGACCTGAAACTGTCTCAAGATTCCAAAAGAAGTTGCAAGTAAATTCTTTAAATGTCTGAAATACCACTTGTAACATAGCCTCAGATAGTTTGGAGACTTTTCCCCCCACAGGTAGTTGTTTTATACTTACACACTGTTGTACACTACGGAAGAATTGAGAAACATCCCTGATTGCATGTCCAAAGTTTTCATAAATTTTAATGTAAGGGCGGACCCAGGAAGGCAACTGGGCTCTTGTATCAGTATTCATGAACCTGTTGGGAATTAAAGACTAGTAGTCAGCCCCGACAAAAAGATTACTTCCAAATCTTAGGATATATTCCCAAGATATTCTAGAAAGGTAGTGGAATTAGCTGAGGGCTTTGCACTATGCGACTGCCATTGATAAAAGGAAGCACTTTTAAACCTGTATTTACAAAGTATTACAAAAATCTTAAAAGAGTTAATCTACTGTCTTATGCCTTTTCTTCCTTCAAGAGCTGAAATGGCAAACCTAGGAGAGATTCAAAAGCTATTTAAAGCACAGAGCAGAATTCACAGGATGACTAAAGTTTTATAATTATAATTATAAACTTGTGAGCCGTTTATATTTGGTGGTACGTAATCAAAGTAAAAGAGCAAGCAAAGCTTCAAGCATTAAAATGGCATTAGGCGTAGTACCCCAGATTCAGTTGGCTCTTTTAAGGATTGCTGAATTTTCAGAGTGTACTGCTTCTGAAAGTGGAAGGATATGCAGGCTTCCAATTTCTTGGTAAGAGAAGGCATGTGTTTCCCATTCTTTTCCTACCACTTCTGAATCTTCTTCACAAAACCCCTTTTTCCATCCTCATCTGACCTACAGAAGGATCTTCAACATGGCTCTTCCCTTGAGTAAAAACATTATTGATCCCTATGTTCACTAGATGTGAAAAAAGAAGTAACATTAATGGTACAAAATTCTAGTGGAAGGAAAGGTCACCTATGGTCGCAGAGGAAAATGGCACCATAATCTTGCCGATGTCGGATAACTCTTCCAATAGCCTGGTTCACTGCACGAGAAGCCTGCTGTTTGTACCAGGTGTTTCCAGATAAATACTAAATATGGTGAAAAGAATACAGCTTTGTTTTAGATTATTGTGTTCTCTTTTTCATTCCCAGCCTTTAAAAAAAAACCAGAAAAAGACCAAACATAGGTTTAAAAATTTTATCCTTGCCATATCTTACAATAACACCCTGCTCAGTGTCATAATCTAGAGTTGGTCAGAGCAGAGGAGAGGGGAGCAAGCTGCAGTCCCAGTTCTGGGAAATTACCTAAACAGCTATCCAAATGAATTCCCCGGTTAAATCTAGTAGCATGAAGGAGCTTATCATGTATTTGATCTGTGCATCATTCCTTCTAAATTGGAGACAGATGAGAAGACCAGGATTTACTGGTAGGCTTCTATAGTATTTGAAGCAGAAAACAAGAATTTCTGTTTCACATTTAACAATGGCGCGTTAGGATGTTTGTGAGCAAAGTTCAGTCTGTTTAGAAAACATTTAGCAACAATGCCTGTAGCCCAAGAAATCAGGATGGAAATCCATAAAAAAGGCAAGAAGAATGACCACAATTTAAGCTTAATAACTAAAAAGTATGCAGGATACTTCCTATGGAGTCAAATGAGCCCGTTACAAGGTCAAGATGGAATGTTTTGGAATCAGAACATGTCATCCTTGAAACATTTTGCACATCTCTACTATCAAAGCAATGTCTCTCTCCTTACCTGCCCACCAACATCTTTTGCCCTCATTTCATCCAAGAACTGCATCTTTAAAATGATCCTGGGGTCCATGCGAGGGGGGAACGGAAGGCCTGTGATGATGACGCCTCGTCCATTCTTATCAGCAAAGTCCAAACCTTCGCTAGCCTGAAGACATATAATGTGTTTTATCAACACAGGTCCCTATGAAGGACAAATGTCTGCAAGAATCAAGGTGCTGCCTCATACTGTATCACGTATTCAGTTTTTCCTTGAAGACAGATAGCGCGGCAGCTTACCTTTGCCCACTTTCAAGGACTCAAGGTGTTCTGCAGAGACCAAGGCAACCCTGCCATCCAAAAGGGTCAACGACTGTTTTGAGACTTTATCCTTCTTTCCCTCTGTTGGGAATCAGAAGGGAGGAAGACTTCCAATGCATATGAGAGAGTGATGTTTCTCAACCTCAGCCACTTTAAGATGCGGGGACTTCTACTCCCAGAATTCCCCAGCCAGCACAGCGAGTTAAGTCCATGCATCTTAAAGTGGCCGAGGTTGAGAAACACTGTTCTAGAAAAGGTTCATCAAGTACGTGGGCTGGGGAATTCTGGGTCCACACATCTTATAGTCGACAAGGTTGAAAAACACTGCTATAGAACATAGGTTCACACTGACTGTACACTGACTGTATAGCTTGAATATACACTGCTCTCGCTCTAGAGATTTACAATACTGGATTTTGAACTGGGCCAGGAACTGTATTAAAAAACTAGTGACAACCACAACGAAGTGAAAAATAACTAATAAAAAAAACATTCCATGCACAAACTAGCTGATCTTGAGAGGTTTGTGCCCAAATTGAAACATGCAAGTTTAGCTTCAATACTGTCTTATTCCTGATACGGACTAAATCATGGCTGCTCAGGTCAGAAGTGCTGGGAGGACAGGACAGTGGGAAAAAGCCAAGGACATTAGTGGCAGCAGCAGAGGAGACAAGAGAAGGGAACAAACTGGGAAGACTGTGTGGAGGGATGCGCTGATGCGATGTGCCACGCTGATTGGGAATGGTTAGGCGATGCGTTTATTGCAGGTTTGAAACAAAACACATTTTTTGTTTTGTGCACCTCTCTTTGGTACAAGATGACAACTGCCCCTCAGCTATGGTGCAAAAATGCCAGAATTTAACTCTCCTATGACTCCTTAACAATTATAGAATCAGTTTTCCTGTCCTGGACATTATATGGTGCCCAATTATATGGTGTCCAATGTGTTCCTACTAAAATGAATGAGTAAGGGAAACTGCCAATCTGTCAGGAGTTTCTCATGGGAAGAAATGCAGCTCGTTATCTGTACAACAATATTATGGCTACATGGATCATGTAAACAACTTGTGATTGTGTGTTGTGCATGTATACTGCTCTTTACTGCCACCTATTGGCGTGTGTATGCTAGTTACTCAGTGGGGGGTACATACCGGCAATATAATGGGAGAACCTTATGCCCAGCCTCGCAGTAGAGTTTTAGCCACCGTGTAGTTAGGTTTTATGGGTTATGTAGTTGTAACTAATAACCAAGTAGTGTACCTCTTCTCTGAGAGTTTTTGGCTAGAGACTTTGTAGTGGATAAGTCTTGGATGCTAAGTTTATGAGAAGAAGTGTTGTTTTCTATATTTTGTATGCAACTTGTATTTTAAGGAGTTTTGCATTTTTATCAATAAAAACCAGTTAGTATATATTTTCTGGCTGGATTTTCTTTGGAGAACAAAATATGGACATTGCATTGCAAGCTCTCATGCTGATGTGTATTTTTTCCTGAGCACAATTTTTGGGAGCATTGCTGCACTCTGCACAACAGGTTATGGGCCCAAGTGTGAGGGCCCAGGAGTGCGGTCCTAGGAGTGCCGGATCCCAGAAGTGCGGTCCCAGGAGTGCTGTCCCAGGCGTGAGGCCAGGAGTGCTGGAAGCCAAGACTGAGATTCCTGAGTGAAGGGTGATTTATGGATTGCCCTGCCTGTGAACGTTTCGTTTGAGGTCTGAATATTTTTCTCTGTATTTGAGTGCCTGTTACAAGTGAAACATGGCGGTTCCTACGGCTGCAATAAGCCTTCCGTTTGAAAGATTGAATTCGAAGAACTACCAGACATGGAGTATAAAGATGAAATCTTTTTTCATGAAAGAGGGGCTCTGGCGTTTTGTAAACAACCCCCCACCAGCGGTACCCATAGATGCTGAGCAAGTCATGCTGGACCGTGTGTATGGTAATTTGATTTTGGGACTTGAGTCTTCAGAATTAGTGCATGTTCGTAATTTAGAGACTGTGTTTATAAAGGACAAAAAGGATCCACTGGATGAAAAAAAAAGAAAAAAGAAGAGGTGCTTCAGAATGCGTTGGAGCATAAGCACAGGACCTTTTTAAAATAGCTGGGTTTTTTTTTCAGGCTTTTGTTTAAGACTGAAAAAAGATGCACCTGCTTTAAGGAGTCAACTTCTTAAAGCAGCTGCATCTGTTCAGTTTATTCTATATTTAACTATAAACCCAGGCTTGTTTGGTTGAATTGCTTTCTTTTCTTTTAACCTTGTGGTGTTCAATGCATCCCAACATTTCAATTTGGACAATACATACCTTTCCCCGGCACACAGCAAAGAAAATAGCACCATTTGATTTAGGGCAGGCAATCTTTTCATAATAGGCATCTATAACCTAGGAGAGAAACTAGATGAATTCATATATAAACAGACAGCACTTTTAACTAGCAATATTATATAAGTGATAATTTCAGAATCCTATTTCATGTGTAATTAAATAAAGGGAGCCATCTCTTATTGAAAGATGTCTGCAGACATTTTCATGCAGATACTGAATGACATCTGTTTCCATGGAAGATAAAAGAAAGCATCCTTAAGCACTTGTGTCCATTATGTTTTGGCAAGTTATGTTCAAAGCAAAACATATGTAATTATTTAGTGCTTTAGATGCAAATAAATGAAATGCATGAATTAGGAAAGAAGAAATTGGTGATCTCATTGAAGAATTGTGAATTCACTGACAACTCAGTCTGGATTAATAGAGATGGTGATGATCAGTAGGCATGTTGTCAACAAAGTAACGTCAGATACACACTGTACTTTCCAGTCAGTCTAACTGGAATTTCAGCATCATTAACTATCTAAAGAGTTATGAATGTGTATGTTCCTCTAAGTACAGATGAAGGAAGATATTTTATTTCAAAATTTGCTTTGTTCTTGTGGAAGCATTTAGGAAACACCATTTCCTCTTAAATTGCTCCATCAGAAGCAATGTAATAGAAGTAACTGATTGTACCAGCAACAAGAAGCCCTCTTTTTTCTGTGTTGGAAAATAATGAAAAACTGGGGAGAAGCCAGGAATGAATTTTTGCATGAAAAGGCTAGGAACTCACTTCAAGTAATAAAAGCAAAGCCCTGGATATATTTAAGCAGCACCCGTCTCTCTTTTTGAAATTCTAATTAAACACTACCCAGTCTCAGGGATTTAGTAAAAATACCAGACTGGATCCTACAGTCCTGGAGTTTGTATATCTGTAAGAGGCCCTTGAGCCCAAGCCGCTGTTCTGTGGAGAAATACAAATTAAAGTGTCCCAGACAGAGGCTACCTATCTTCTGCTTGAAAAGGAGTACTGCACCTCTCTGATTTATGCTTATCAAGAAATGTTCCATGTACTGCTGTTAGCTTACTGATAGCAGTTGCTGGCATACAACCATGCTGCTTCACAAACAGGAGGAAAGTGGGTTAAACTAGCTGTGGGAATGGGCCCCTTTGCTTTGCAGCATGCCAACTCTGATTTTTTAAATCAGGTTCTGGGAGTTAGAAGGGGCCTTAAACCCATCTAGCCCCCCTGCCACTCTTGCTCAGTGCAGGAATCTAAATTCAAGCGTTCCAGACTGAGGGCTGTCCAGCCTCTACTTGAACACGTGCAAAGAAGGGGAACCCACTGCCCTGGCAAGCTATTTGTTCCCTGTCGTACCGTTAGGTAGTTTTTCCTAACAGTCACTGGGAATCTGCCTTAAAAGGAAAGTTGCAAAGTTGCTGTTCATCAGTGTATTTCAGGGGTGACGTAAGGCTGCATGCAGTCCTCCCAAAAGTCAAGACTCCTGCCCAAGGGTTGCCACCTAGCTATAATGTCTAACTATGACAGAAGGGGGAAATAACTAAATGTCAGTAGTGGGTTAAAAAATTCCACAACCCCAATCGGAAAGTTCTCCTTTCTGTCTGACATGTGGCATATAGGACAGGGGCCATGCTTTAGGATACTAGTCCCGTACCTTTTCTGGATACATGGAAAAGATGCATAGTTTGGTAAGCATAACACAGATGATTCCTGGATACTTGTGATATAGCTGACTCCGGGTTCAAGCTTTAACAAAACACATAGTGCAGCCTCACGAACAAGAACAAGCAGGCCAGCAAAGCACAAAAAATGAGATGGGTGGACACAAGACAGGGCTTTAGCAGGCCATATTCCCTCTTTTAGACCAATCCAGAGCTCTAGACCTTTTGTTGCGGCAAATTGCTGCATTTGCACGGCCTGTAAAAATGTGGCCCAGAAACATTTCTCAAAGAGCTACCTCAGTATCTTCTCTGAGATCTTGGGAGATTTTCACACCTCATCTTTTAAACCAAGACTTGCTAGCATTCATAATAACTGATCACTTCATGTTAGTGCTGCTTTCTTCTAGATGCTAGAAGAAATTCCCCAGGCTGGCCCAGTTGTGCTCAGTAAAGGAAGACAGAAAGTTCCCCTTGGCTGCTCACCCAGGAAGGTCAAAGATGGCCAGAAGGAACTGCATAGCTCTTTCCTTGCTCCAGAAGGTCAGTTGCCTTCACTCTCAATGAAGTGAAAATAGTTTCTCTAGCTCATCTTTACTAATCCTGTCTTGGCTGCCTCCAGATTGGCGGGCCACACGTTGGCTATGCCTAACTTGATTACCGCATGAACCCATTGGCTGGATTTGCACAATTCACTGAGTCACAATCAACCAAACAGACTGGGTCTGCATAAGATGCATAAAACACACCCCCAAAAAACTGAGGTTTAACACGAACGAAACCTAGCATGTTAGCCAAACAGAGCTGGCAGGTTTTTACCCGACTTACTAAGTGCCACTGAATAGTCCTGTTCTACAACAAGAATGACCAAGAATCATTAACAAGGAAATAGGGCATGATGCAGGCAGGAGAATATGTTATCAGGAACTTTGTTTGGCCTATTTATCTCACTAGGTAAACCAAAAAGGTGACGGCTCAAGTTATGGGACCATGGCTGCAACATCAACCACCTGGATAAAGGAAACGGAATCTGTCCACAACACCGTCTCCCAAACACCTTGAAAAACTGAAGAACATTATCCAGAAGACTGAGGAGGACCTGTCCATAATCTTGTGTATGAACAATCTCCATTTAAGAACCAGTTCTGGGAGGATCTTTTTTATAGTAGCCTTGATGACATAACCCTAATTAATTAATTAAATTTATATGCTGCCCATCTCCCCCAGAGGGTGACTCTGGGCAGCTCACATTTAAAATAAAACTCCAAAACAGTTAAAAATATAAATATCCCCATTAATTTATTTAAAAAGTTGAACTATATAAAAAGACCATATACATAAAAAGGCTACAAACATTCAAGAATCTTATAGAATCTGCAAAGCATTATACTATCATAATTTAATATTATGAATATATTTTGGCCCACTTTTTTCCCTACCTCCTCACTGTGTTTTTCCATCTTTCTTGGCCAAAAGCTCAGTTTTAGTTTACAAGCTCAGTGTAAAGCTTATAAAAATATAACTAAGCCAACACTATCAGTTAGGAAGGAACCTCAAAGAGAATGACTGTGCAGGGCTTCTGAGAAGAGAGTCATTTCTCAGGAAAAAATATGAAGTCTCACCAACCTCTGTGAATGTTCCTTTGTGTCTTGGTTCTACAAACACTGGCTTCACTGCTTCTATTTTTCCCACGAATTCGTGTACCTAGTAGAGCAGAGAAAAAATATTAGATTAGATTAAATTAGATTAAAATAAAGTAAAAATAGGGGGAACTCCACTATCATCTAAGGGCTAATTTGTGCCTCAAAGTAGAAACCTACTCTCCAATATTCCAGGCTTTTATCCATGACCGGATATGAAGGGAAAAACACCAGGAGTCCATGCGGTATTATTCGGACAAGATTACCTGCAATAAAACAGAGTGAGTTGAAACCAAGTTTTCCCCTGACTTCAGTACTGAGATAACTGTGATTCTTTGCATAATTTTGGGCATTCCTCTTCTGATCTACTTTGCTACAGCTCAGCCATTCTCAGCAAGGCAACGTCTCAATCTCTCAGCAATTCTTTTTCTCCTAGAATCCCTAGAATGCTATGGCATGGGCCTCTTTGAAGACAGGGCAATGTCCCCAGCCTTGAAAGAGGCAGTGGTGTACCCCCTCCTCAAGACACTGTCCTTGGATGTAATAATTTTAGACAACTATCATCCTGTCTTCAGTAAGGGTTGAGGTGGTGGTCAGAGTGTACTTATAGAGGACCCTGGAGGAAGCAGATTATCTAGATCCATTTTGGTCCAGCTTCAGTATGGAGACAGCCTTGGTTATCCTTGTAGGTGACCTGTAGCAGAGCCAAGATGTAGGTGATGCATCCATCCTTGTGCTCTTTGATCTCTCAGTAACTTATGATACCATCAACCATGGTATCCTTCTGGACCAGCTCCATAGGTTCAGAATTATGAGCACTGTCTTACTGTTGTTCTCTTCCTTCCCTGTCAATTCCAGTTGGTGTTGGTGGGGGGGGGGCAAAAGATTGCTCCATAGGCCCCTTCTTTGTGGGGTGCCACAGGGCTCAACACTCTCTCCCCACCTGTTCAATGTCTACATGAAACTGCTGGGTGAGGTCATCTGCCAGTTTGGGGCTCAGTATCATCAGCATGCTGATGATACCCAATCATATCTTTTCACCTCAGGCTGGCCAACTGAGGCCATCAAGGTCCTGTCCCAGGGCCTGGAGGCTGTGAGGGTCTGGATGGGGAGGAACCAATTCCAACTCAATCCTACCAAGACCAGGTGGCTGTGGATATAAGGGCCACCTAGGTTCAGGGATTTTCCATGTTTAATCCTGGATGAGGTAGTACTTTCCTATTCAGGAATAGTGCACAATCTGGAGGTCTTCTTGGACCCACTGTGCCAAGACTTTTGCACAGCTCCATCTGGTGCACCAGCTGCACCCCTTCCTGAATCCAGAGGCCCTCCAGTCAGTCACTCACACTCTAGTCACCTCACAGCTTGACTACTGCAATGCACTCTACTTGGGGCTGCCCTTGAAGACCACCCAAAAGCTTCAACTGCCCCAGAATGCAACAGCACAGATAGTGATGGGCATCTCTCAGTACGCTCATGTGACACCCTTGCTTTGTGGGCTGCACTGGTTACCAGTTGGCTTCCAGGTGCTGGTTATGATCCATAAAGCCCTATGTGGCATGAGGCCTGGTTATTTGAGGGACCGCATACTTGGTTTCTGCTTAGCTGGGACAGGCTGACAGAGTTGGTGTGCTCCGGGTCCCTTTGATTAAGCAGTGCCATATTACAGGACTCAGAAAGCATGCCTTCTCCATCACGGAGCCTGCTGCCTGGAATGAAGCCTCTCCCCCCCCCCCCCCCCCGCCACCATCATGTGGCTCCCGGCTTGCTGGCATTCTGGACAGCCTTACAGGCCTGGGTGTTCTCCCATGCCTTGGACTAGGGTGGCTGGAGTCCCTTGTGGGATATGCTTTGAGGTAGGTTTGTTTTTGGTTTTGGTCGAGTGGTGTGATGGAATGGAATTATGAAGGCCAAGCTCAGGGAGATAAACATTTTCTTAGCTCACCAGAACTGCGTGGGAGGAACAAGAGGATGAGGCTGGCACCTCCCTGAGGAATTCACACTGTTGTGGCTGGAGGACTTTGGGAACTGGAGTTTTAGTCTGGGAAGATTCTTGCTAGAGGTTGTAGCTAATAAACATAGCTGGACTGAATTTACATGGTCTCTTGAGTTCCTTGGGCTAGGCCTGACAAGTGGCCAGATTTCCATCTTGTTTATCTCGTACTGTGTTACTTACTTTTTTGTTTTATTCTGTTATATGGTAAGCTGCCCGGGGTCATTTGGGAGTCGGGCAGCACCAAATAAATCAGGAAGTGCTTCCTGACTGTACAAGCTGTCAGCCAGCAGAAGAGGCTGCCCTATGTTGTGGGGAGGTTGGATGGTCATTTCTCAGTGATGCTGCAGGGGGTCTCTGGAGTAGGTGACATCTAGGGTCACTTCCTGCCCTAAGGTCACTTCCAGCCCACTGACAGGTGACTCCTCTCAACATTAGGAAATCTGTTATTTCTGCACCACAGACACAAGATACCGAGGATAAGATACTGAAAATGTGTCCAGACTGAAATCTTACAGAGATGCTCAAGTGGTTGACTGACTGGTTAGGTCTTGGCCTTTGAAAAGATAACTTGGGGATGGGTGTGCGCATGTGGTGAGATGCACACACACACACACAAACAAAACTGCATTATGTAACATCAAATTGTAAGTGCCTCTTGAAGCAATGAGCATGAAATTGAGCAAACTCAGGGAGGCAGTGAAAGATAGGAAGGCCTGGCACAATATGGTTCATGGGGTCACGAAGAGTCGGACACGACTTAACGACTGAACAACAACAACTTGAGTACTTTGGACTGACAGCTGCTTTCCAAGAGTGGATCCAGGAACAGATTTTATGGTCCACCAGCATACAGCACTGGCAGACATGGGGAATACAACTTCATTGCTCTTGGCTATCTCATCCTTAACCCTTGTTTATTCTGCTGCTTTAGCTGTGAACCCCATCAGCTTCACTGTAGCATTCAGTCATGACTTGCAGCAAGATTCTTTCTGCTTTACCTATTGTTTTCCCAAGAGAGGACAGACATTCTTCTGAAAATCTGTAAATGAAAAGAAGATAATGAATCCCATCAGCACACAGCTTTCAGGTGTTAGGAAGAAGAATACTGCTCAGTTGCCACAATAATTCAGGAAAATAACTGAATCTCTTTTCCATGCCTGGTTCATGGTTCTAAAACCGCTTTTCACACATGAAGCTTCCATGTCAAGCTTCAGCGTTTACATTATTATTGTTGTTGTTGTGATTGTTGTGATTAAATCCCACCATTATTTAAAACTTAGAGAGAAGAAATATGCAGGAGCCCGTCAACCCAGCTTGCAGCAAATACAGATGTCAAAATGCAGTATTCAGAACATGCATGGTCAGAATTTCACAGGCATAACTTCACATAATGCTTAATCAGGAATGTTGCCTCATAAGAAGCTTTCTGGGACAAATTCTGTGGAACTGTTAGATTCCCGTAACAGTTTATCTCCACATGTAGGAAATCATCCATTGTCTGCTTTCTGAGTAAAGAGGAACACTATGATAAAATTAACAAGGCATTAAAGAACACTTATGGTGTTACTAAAGAACAACAATGACAGATTTGTAATAGTTTTTTTAAACTCAGCAATCCCCCTAGGTTTATCTGCAACCTTTGGCCAGAATATCTAAATGGCATTTAGAGTCAGAGGCAATAAGTCACGGATTACGAATTAGCACGTATTTTGCCATCACAGCAAACAGCATCTTTGCTTAAAGGGAGGGGGGGACTCTCATAGAGAAAATGATTTAAAGCTCTCACACTTTAGATTGTGACGCCCTAAGGGATCACAAGCAAATTTGACAGTGGGGGTTGCAAATTTTGTGGGGCTTGAACACATTGGGGAAACTTGCTACCAGAATCGGTTCCCATTGACCTGTTTATCCAGGTAAAATGGGCTGAAGGCCTGGCAGGGCTCTATCGTTGTTTTGTTTGGTATGCAGATTGAAACTTTATTACTGAGGGTGGATGAAATATTTATTTCTTCCCAGTCTTAATCTCAATGACAGCATAAGAATGTAAGCAAAGTGCCCTGTTCAATCAGACCCTTGTGTCAGGTTCAGCCCAAGAATCACACGAGACAGTCCAGAAATCAGCTCAGCGTCTTCATGAGCTTGCACCTAAGAGAGAGAATCTCGCTGGACTAACTCTAATCCCCCAACGACAGCAACTATAACCATGATGCCCTTAGGGAGGGGCCAGCCTCTTCCTCTTGACTTTCACACAGTCCAGCTGGGGGCTGAGGGGATGCTGTCCTCGGAATGCCTTTCTCCCTTTCCCTGTAACCTTGAAGCTCCACACCAGAGTCCTCCCAGTCATGCTTTCCATCACACACTGGCTCATCTAGTCCAGCAGCCTGTTCTTACAGTGGCCATATGTAATGGCTGTGAGAATAACTTTGAGAGACAGGAGGAAGAGCCACAGCCTATACAATGGTCTGATACATGAAATCTGAGTCCAAACCAGAAATGTAATTTGCGATTCTCAGAATTGAGAAGTTTTCTGGAACATAGAGGCAGGGAAGGGGGAAGGGCTTTCAGGCTTGCAAGATTCTGTTATTGTAACCTTACAATAAAAGTAGTATTCATATTCATGATTTTGGTTTCCTGGTCTGGACTACATTGAAAAGCTGACACCAACCAACTTGACAAGGAAGCTCACTAGTCCCCTAGCAGATGGCCTTCACAGGCAGTCCCACTGCCATCAAGGCTAAGAGTCACTGTTCCCCATGACTTCCATTAACTGCTCCAACCCTTTTTGGAAGCCAGCACCACATTTCATGGCAGTGAATTCCAAAGGTGAATTATGTGTTGTGTAAAAAAAAATAAAAAATCCCCTTGTCTGTCCTGATTCTTCCAGGATCCAATTTTATTGGGTGTCCTCTAGTTCTAGTATTTTGGCAAGAGGAAAATAGCTTCCCCTTATCCACTTTAAACACCATGCGTAATTTTGTACACCTCAATCACATCCCTTGTCATTTACCTCCTTTCTAGACTAAAAAGCCCCAAATATTGCAATCTCTCCTCATAAGCAGCTGCTCCAGCCACTGGATCATCTTAGTTGCCCTCCTCCAAACCTTCTCTAGCTCCACTATATCCTTTTTGAGGTGTGGTGACCAGAACTGCACATAATATTCCAGATGTGGTTGCACCATTGATTTATATGAAGGCGTTGACATCTCTATTTTTAGTACCGTTTATTATCCCTAATATGCTGTTGGCCTTTTTATAGCACATGCACATTGCGTCAACAACTTCATTGAACTGTTTATCATTTGGGTTTTGGGGGTGTGTGTGTGTCATGCAGGTTGTTTTCATTGGCAGGGATGGTGCCACAAAGTTTGAGAACCCCTAATGTAAGGGAAACGGGTTTAACCCATCTAGTGTTTGGCACTGAAATCAAACAAAAGGACCTCTGATTTTTTATTTCCTGATTTTGTGCGTCAACAGTGATTCAATAAAAACAGAGTGGTAAGCACTGAAACTCAAGACTTGGAAAACCAAAGAAAATCAGATGTTTGGTAACACTTGGAGTTAAAATGCATAGTCATGATACTGTTATGCATGAAACACTTCTGTAAGTGCATATTTCTGACTGAATGCTTGAGTGAGGGGGAAAAAAAGCAGCTGGGGAATACCAAACAGGAAATAATTCTTTACCTTTTTTCATAAGTGGAGCTCAGTAAGCCTCCATCAGGCCCTTTGGGGATTATTCCTACCCAGATTTGGTGCTTATCAATAACATGTGGATTTTCCAAACAAACTGGGAATGGTCTAAAGAAAAGGAGAAAGTCACCACAGTATCACCAACATGTTAAAGAGATGGGCTTCACAGCTTAATAGCAGTCTGACTAGCTCCTCAAACCAGGTAGAATGTGAATGCAGCCACACTTAGGTATCTGAGGGATAAATTCTAGCAATTTGCACTACCGTTATATATTCATTAATTCATTCCTAGAGTTAGGAATCTTCTCAATTACATGAATTTTTCCCTTAGAGGAAGGACACTAACACTATTCTCACCACCAGGGACATTTTCTATTGCAAGTCATGTAATCTACTTATATCCTTAGTTGACTGCAGTGTTATGTTATATGAATGTTCATTCTGTACTAAATAAACCCAGATACTTACCAGCATTCTACTCATCCAGAGTAATAAAAACAGGGCAGGCAGGAAAAAAAAAAGTTTTCCAAGTATATCATGCATATTATGGGCCCAGGTAGTATAGGATGACTTGAAATGGGCATTAATTTTCCTAAAACAATGAGGTGTAGAAATAAAATTTGCAACCAATGAGGCTAGTCCAAGAAAAAAGTTGGATTCAGACTTAGGCACTGTAGCAGCCTTAGCTGCAGAACATCTGTTGAGATTCATATAAATTCATGATAGCCTCCATATCAAAAAGAACATCTTGAAAGTTTTTTCAGCAAACAGCATATAAGGAGTTTCCAGTCACTGATAAATGTAGTTCTTGATCTTTCTCTAATCAAACAAGTCAATTTTGCCATCTCTGCTAGTTCTGTCATCTTCACCAACCATTCCTCTGTTGTGGGTATTTCAGAGTCTTTCCAATTTGCGCATATAATAGTCTCGCAGCAGTAATCATATATAAAAATAATCTTCCATGGCTCTTTTCTAATTGACTGTCCATTAATCCCAGCAAGAAAAGTTCTGGTTTCAGTTGAATGTTAATCTTTAAAATTATTCGTATCATTAAATGTATTTGAAATTTCTGGCTTTTTTACAAGTCCACCAGACATGATGAAACCAAAATGGTTAAGCGTTCCAACAACATTTCCATGCACAATGTAATTGACTGCTGGCAAGCCAAGTTTCAGTTTGTATCAGTATAAATATAACAATTATGGTGGGCAGGAGATAATATTTTTTGACAAAAGCACAAGAAAACAATTACATCATTCTATAACAGGAAACAGGGAGATAATGGCAACCTTGGAAAATCCTTGACTTTTTCCTTTTTCGATCAGTAATGTCAATATTATTCAAACCCAGGGCAGGAAACTTCTGCCCAACCGCTTTCTTTACACAGATAATTTTTGTGTGGAGGCTCCTTCCCCTTTAACAGCTGGCTCTAGAAGACCAGGGTAGCTCCCATTCTCAGGGCCTTCAGGAAGCACTGAAAACTCTTCCTGGAAGATCTTTAAGATTTGGGATTTGATGCTGGAGAGCTCCCAGTGACAGAGATATTATATTCATTGCAATGGTTTAACCTTAATTATATATGACATGTTTTAAGTTGCCGGCCAGAAATGGCTGATGCTTCAGCGGTTCGAGTCCAGCCTTCGCGTTAAACAGGGTGAGCTCCTGTTTCCTCCCCAGTTCCTGTCAACCCAACAGTTCGAAAACTCATGTGAGTAGATAAATGGGTACTCTCACTCCGGTGGGAGGAAAAATGTTGGCGGCGCCTTGCAAAAAGGAGTCGGGAGCAGTTGCCGGTAAGTGCGAAAAACTGTGCGCGCCCGAAAAGGGCGCGAAGCAACAGAAACCCCGCCTCCTGAGCTCGCCAGCTGGGCTCTGCTCTAGGAAGGAGGCTCTGGCAAACCACTTCCAAAACACTTGCCTTGAAAACTGCAAGGACTCGTCCAAGCAGTCACTGCAGAGTCAGTAATGACTGAGCGCAGATAAAAAAAAAAAAAAAAGTTGCCATCGAGTGTGAGGATCCAGGAGTTACACCAATGCCTGTGCAGTGGTTGCAGTGTCATCGATGGACGTGAGAATACCTCGGCTATGGATTTTGCTAAATGGTTTTTTAATGTTTGTTTTAATATTCTTTATTGTTTCTAAATTGTAGTTTTGTATTGTTTTAGGGTTTTTATATTGTTTTTAATTGTTTGTGAGCACTCAGCATCATATATTTCAGATGAGTGGCTCTATATAATCTGATATAATAAATAAATAGTATTGTTGTTCTTATTTCCTTGGCTGCAGCTGTTGCTTTTATACACAGTTTAGAGTCACCTTGACTGAAGTGGCTTATACATTCAAAAATGAAATAAACAAGACTCACATCTGCATCTCCATAGCAAAAGAGGAAACTGGGGAAAGGGTTCCACTTGTCAGAAGGATTGTGCGGACTCCCTGACGAACCAACTCATGCATGCTGTATCCAGGGCTAAAGCACCAGTAGCTCAAGACCTTTCCTGCATCAAACAAATTCCAAGACAAAACGTTAGGGCGCTACCAAGTACCTAACCAAAGAAGGTAGTCACTTGCATGCTTTTGGACATCAAGTATCTACTGACCTGAAGTGACTCAGTCTTCCTGACCTGCCTACCATTTTGTGTGAAGAAAAAGCTCATTGCTACAGAAATTACCAAAATATTTTTTTTAAAAAAAATCCTAGCATATTTAAAAAGTCTTAACTGACATTCCTTGGCGCAGTCATCTTTGCAGACCAATAATTTGAGTGTTGAAAACCATTCTAATTCTGCCTCAGGAGGCAAGTCCCGTGACTGAGATTCATTAAGAACGCCTCTTTCCTGAAGTTCTGGGTTAAGTTCATACACAAGTTATGAAAATAAAGCCTACACTGGAGATAGAATGGGATGTGTGTGCTGAACAGACAACTACTCGAAGATTTAGGATCAAGCTACTAGTCCTTCCTCAGCAAGGACTCATCAGCTTTGCAGAATCCCAAATGCTGGCAATCAAAAGAACAGCCCATGTGGAATGCATTAGATTGCTAGTCCCTCGTGTCACACCTACAGAAACATGAAAGCTGCTGTTCTGGTCAAGCAAATGGGTAATTCTAGGCCCTGAGTCTAGAGCACACTTCACTCAGCCAACCGCTAACCAAGTTGTATCTTCTTACCACTGATAGCAAACAATCACTAGGTCAAAAGTCTCCATTTGGGGAACGTGACGTCCCTGCCTACTTTCTCATGGAAATGCCCATTACATCAAAAGCTCTTGCCCCAGGACAGTACAAGAAAGGTTTTGTGACATCACTAGCCCTTCTTCTCCAATGGAAAGGGCACTAAGCATGGCTTCTTGGCCCCTGCAGTTAGTCAATCTGTTCTGTGATGTCAGGACTTGGCACTTAATTGTAGAAAGCCAAGGCTTAATTTCTCAGTCATTCTTTCTTTCCAACTTTTTTTCTTGAAGGACAAGGTATACAATACAGGTCAATTGAATCCAACTGAATTTAGATGTTCTCATAATACAGTTGACTAGGTGAAATTAACTTGGCCTTTCTGCATGACTAAGTCTGCTTATGGCAAAAGTTAATTCCCAGAATGTGTTGACTAGATTCACTGATCTTTTTTGGGATGCCCCCCCCCCCCCAAATGGCCCAGTTAAGCATGCTGTGGAGATAAGAAGCTTACATCTGGTGTAGAGAGCTCATTCCTCTTCTAACCGACACAGGTAGTATAAGAATATACATTTTTGTACTACGAATTTTGCAGGCATAGACAAATAAAAAAAGAACTGACAGGGAAGGCTTCAGAAAGTAGGGAAGAAATTGCAGGATTCCTAGAGTTGCTGTTTATCCATTAGACGTTGTGGTGCTGTTTAGTCAAGCAGACTACAGATAAAAAGGAAATGAATTTTCAGTAGACAAAATCAGCCAACCCTTTTCTTCCCTTTCACATGATTTCTGCTCCGTAAGGGAACATACAAAGTTACTGAATTAAGTGATCCATGACAGAATAAGAGAGATAAATATGTCAAGAAAGTGCAACAGCAAGGAAATGAAGGTAGGGTACACATCAGGCAGAAAGGAGAGAGGCGAGAGAACACTTCCTACAAAGCAACTAGATCAATGGGCTGGAAATCATGGAAGTTGTAGGAGGCAAAATAATAGAAATCTATGAAAGAGCAGACAGAATTCCAGAGAGGAAGGGCTGGAAGAACAGGATACATCCAAGTGTTTAAGAGTGAGGATTACTCAGTCAGAAGACTGCAAAGAAAAAGAAAAAAAAGGAGAGAGAGATCATCAATATAAATATTGAAACCACTAAGTAGAGTGGAGATAAAATGAAAATCCTGAGGGAGTCAGAATGATTATATCACTCATAAGGCCAATGGGATGGGAAAGGGCAATAGTGTGACAGAACAGAAGGAACCAGGTTTTAGCAAAGGGAAGCAGCTGAAAAAATCAAGGATGAAGATGTGGTGGAAAAAGATAGCATTGTACGGAGTTCTGAAAGCAAAAGTTGGGCATGGAGACAGGCAACTGATGATGCAGTTTACTAGGAAATAGAGTTAGGCATCAGTAACCACTGTTCTTCACTACTACTCAGGTCAGCTGTCTTGATCACTTTACATGGAAACTGATGTAGGCTTAGCCACCCTCTGTTCTTAAACACAGATCCTGCTGCAACATTAGGAGCAGCAGAGAGAAGGATTACCAGAAAAGCAGTCATCTGCTTGGGAGGGGAGACGTTCAGAAGTCACTTGTTCGCCAGATCTTGTCCTAAGTAGAATCTGATTTCCTCCTTATTTGTCCTCTGTCGCAAGAAGATCTATCACTGGAATGATTACGTGCTTACTCGCAAGTAGATAAACTGAAGCTCCAGTTCATCATTAAGCCAATGAACTAGATGTGATTATTTTACACCTTTTCTCTGGCGAAAATCAGACCTTTACTACAGTCTACTTATGGAGACAAATAAAATGGATATTCTGAACAGGTTTCTTGATTTAGTACAGGAGACCCTGCTTGGCATTGGGACCATAATGCTTGATCCCTTGGAGTTGAACTTTGGAGTCCTACATGTTTTATTTCCTGGCCTCTCCACGCCAGGTAGCACCTGTTTGTTTCCCCAGAGATTTTGGCTGAGGTACCACTAATATACCTAAGTTAATATTCAGAAGCTCTGTTCAACGTGCATCCCCTAAGCAAATTGAGATGGGTGGCTAAAGAGAGGTACCATCCTGGATTTGGAATGTGTTCTTCTGATACCATGTGAAGACCTTTCTGCTCAGCCAAACTTTTGATCTCTTCATTAGCCTTTGAGGATTTAGTTCAGCTTTGTCTGAATTTGTCAGAGTCTGCACGCTACCAAGTCCAGTAAATCCTCTGGAGCCTTTTTGTTTCCAGTAAAGATTTCTTTATTGAGAAGCAGCATACAGCACTCCATAGGTTGCTGAGACTGACCCTGCCCAGCTCTCCTTTTAATCCCCCTCTATTCTAATTTTCCTGCTCAATTCCTGCGTGCCTCTTCGCGCCTCTTCTTGGGTCTCACCGCTGTCCGACTTTGCTGGCGCCTCTCAGGGAGATAACAGTGCACCTGGCTTCTATTGTTCACCCTCCCTCTTGACTTTTATGGCAGGAACAAGCAAGCGGGTATACAAATTATGGTTCTTGTCTAAACTAACATTTGAACTCACTAGCTATTTGTCTACATAAACTTTTCGAATAGCCTTTCAATAGTTGCTTGTGAAGATCCTGACAGAATTGCTAAATGTTTTGTGCCATCTTTATTAAAAGTCATTGCTTTATATTGAATTTTACTCTTAGTTTTTATTTGTTTTGACCTGTAATTGTGATGGAAGACTTGAGTGAGGAGGTCCAAGGTCATAGGGAGTCGGAGAGGAATGTCAAGCATCTCCTCAGCCTGAGTGTGTGAAAACTAAGAAGATAAGACTGGCACCACCCTAAGGAATGCAGAGTGTTAATTGCGGTCGTTGGGGGTTAGAGTTAGTCTGGCAGGATTCTGTCTAGTAGGTGTAAGCTAATAAAGTAACTGAACTGTTCCTGAATTGTCCTGCTAAGTGTCTTGGGCTGAATCTGACAGCAATCCACCTAAAGAATTATTTATTGATAGCTATATAAAGCCAACCCTGTGTTCCAGTTGCAGCTGAGATTTCATTTTGCCGTCACACACAGGTGAAAAAGTATACATAGAGCCAACCAGAGGTTGTGTAGTTGATTCTGTGTATCTGTTCACAGGATCTGTTTAAGTAGAGACTGCTGTATTACAAACCCTGTCTTTTTTCATTAGGTTTATTAACCAATTCATCAAAGCATGCTCACTGTAACAATGGAAAACACGTGACCACTCAATAGCAGCATACAATCAGCCCAGCCCATTTAAAATGTCCACAATTAGCAGGACAAGTTTGACTACTTGGTTATTTAGCTGAGCAATTCACAAATTATTAAATTCTTAATGGAGATTGAGCGATAAACTTCAAGAATCTGGGTTCTATTCCCAAGATTGTGGAGTCCTTGAGGTTCTCTGAGCTTGGTTCTTTTCTTGCAAACATTTCATTACCCGGCTAGGTAACATCTTCAGTGCTAAAATGGGATGAGGTTTGCTCTCTATTTATCTGCTGTGGCCTGCTTTGCCAGTGCTGGTGGGGTGGGGGTTCTGTTTTGCTCTTCTGGTAGTTCATTGATTAGCGTATGTTGACTGCTTGGTTGTGTGCCTGGTGGTGAGCTTTGCTTATCTGGGTGATGATTGCTGGAGATGACTGCTGGTGATTGGATGCTGGTGAGGCGATCTTCTGGTCTTTTGTCTCTTTTGAATAGTATGTAGATGCTGTTTATCTCTATGTGTCTGTTAATTCCCACCTTGTCTGAATACCAGGCTTCCAAGAATTCTCTTGCATATTTGGATTTGGCTGGAGAAATGAATGTTTGTGGAATGCCAAGCCTGATGCCCAACCTTCAAGGGCCAACAGAGGCTGAAAAAGACCAACACTGCAAGGCCAAGAACCACAGAGAGGCAGACCTCAAAACACCCAGCAGAGGTCTGGACCCCCCTTCTCTCTTTTAAGTGCTCAAGCCCCTGAATTTTACCCTGAATTTTAACAATTCATACTGAAGGGGCCCCAGAGGACTTTTGTTTTCCCCCAATCCTCTGGTTGAGTTAAATGCCAACCCTATCATTTTCTCATTGATACAGGTGCAACTTATAGTGTTGCACCTGTATCAATGAGAAAATGATAGGGTTGGCATTTAACTCATATGCAAGATAGGGTTGGCATTTAACTCATATGCAAGAAATGATAGGGTTGGCATTTAACTCATATGCAAGACAGAAGCCCTTACACCCAGACTAAATATCTGGCCACTCTTCTACAGACCCACGTTGGACAGACTCCAGCCCACATCAGAGACTCAGGACATTTCATCAACAAAATCAGCACCCTGAAACTCAACCCCACGGACAAACTGGTCAGCTTTGACGTGGTCTCCCTATTCACCAAGGTACCAGTGAGGGACACCTTGGCACTCATCAAACAGATCTTCCCAGAAGACATCACAGCTTTATTTCAGCACTGCCTAACAACCAGTTACTTCCAATGGGACAATGAATTCTACGAACAGATGGACGGCGTCGCCATGGGAAGCCCCCTGAGCCCGGTCGTAGCAAATTTCTACATGGAACATTTTGAAAAACAGGCTTTGGAAACAGCACCCGTTACCCCATCAGTCTGGTTCCGGTTTGTGGATGACACTTTCGCAATTTGGAGTCAGGAGGAAGAAGAACTAGAGAAGTTCCTGGACCACCTAAACAGCATCCACCCCAATATACAATTCACTATGGAAAAAGAAATGGACGGCAAACTTCCATTTCTAGACACTTTGGTCATACACAAACCAGACCTCAAATTAGGACACAAAGTTTACAGAAAACCCATCCACACAGACCGGTATCTACACAAAAACTCCAACCACCACCCACGCCAGAAAAGAGGCATTATCAAAACCCTCATGGATCGTGCCAATCGGATCTGCGAAACCCAATTCCTAGACTCTGAACTTAACCACCTTAATTGGGTCCTGCAAGCGAATGGCTACTCCAAGAATGAAATAAAAAGAGCCATCAAACCAAGAAAACAACATGCGACTGAAGAAGAAAAACAGCCCCCCACCAACAAAGTATTTCTGCCCTACATCAAAGGGGTCACAGACCGCATGGGAAAACTGATGGAAAAACACAACTTCCAAACAATCTTCAGACCCACCAGAAAAATACAACAAGTGCTAAAATCAGCAAAAGACAAAAGGGACCCCCTCACCACCGCAGGAGTATATCGCATACCATGCAGCTGCGGGCAAGTATACATCGGGGCCACAAAACGCAGCATCCATACCAGGATAAAAGAACACGAAAGACACTGCAGACTACAGCAACCAGAAAAATCTGCAGTAGCTGAACATGCTCTCAGGCACACCGGACACAAAATCCTATTTGAAAACACAGAGATACTGGACAACACAAACAGCCACTACACCAGGCTATACCGGGAAGCCATTGAGATTCACAAACACCAGCACAGTTTCAATAAAAAAGAGGAGAGTCTAAAAATCAACAAAACCTGGCTACCAATCCTGAGAAATACAGCCTGCAAAAGGTCAACGAACTCAGCTCAGCCACCAGGACATGCGAACAACTCACACAATGAACATGCTAATCACCCTCAACAGCCACTCGTTAACAACTCAATAGAAGAAGGGACCCTGCCTGGCCCACAGGAAGATACACAGATCTCCTGACACCTGGGCAAGCAGCCACTCATTAACACCCCATACCCCCCCCCCCAGATCTCTATAAATACCCACAAAAGGGTCACACCATCCTGGGCACGGAGAGAACTGCTCCTCTCTGTGCTCCTGCACTCTGAAGATGCCGGTCACAGATGCTGGCGAAACGTTAGGAAACAGAACTTCCAGACCACGGCCACACAACCCGGAAGATCCACACCAGCCTTCGTATGCCGGCCGTGAAAGCCTTCGACAATACATGGTACACAGTTATTGATTTCAAGGATGCCTTTTTCTGCATTCCTTTGGCTAAGGAGTGCCAGCAATATTTTGCTTTTGAGTGGGAGGATCCCACTACAAGACAGAAATGTCAGGCTCCCCCAGGGGTACAGAAACAGCCCTACAGCGTTTGCTGCTGCTTTGTCCCAAGATTTAAAGGACTTTTCCCCCAATGGGAATTCTCTGCTTCTTTATGTTGATGATCTCCTTTTAGCTGGAAAGACTAAAGAAGCCATAGAAACCACCTTTGTACTTTTCCTCAATCACCTTGCTGTTAAAGGATATTCCTGGATATTCCCTCTTTGCCAAGCCTCTTTACCAACTCACTCAGAAGGATATGGCTTGGGAATGGACTGGGGAACATCAATCTGCTTGGCAGGACCTAAAAGACTCTCTTGCTAGAGCTGTGGCCCTTGCCCTTCCTGATCAGTCCAAAGGCTTTGATTTGCTTGCTACTGAAAAACAAGGATGCACACTAGGAGTCCTTACCCAGAAATTAAGACCTGAAAAGGATTCTTATTGCTTATCTATCCAAAATCATGGATGCTGTGGTAAAAGGCTGGCCTTCTTGCCTTCGTTCAATTGCAGCTACAGCGCTTTTAATTCAAGAGACAGAAAAGATTTCCCTAGAAGCTCTAGTACACCCCCCACTCTGTTCAAACATTGCTGAAGCAAAAACTTCCTGCATGGGCTACTTCAGCCTGATTAACTAAATATGCCAGCTTATGATTCAGTTAAACTGTTTCACTGTGAACGGCTCAACCCAGCCACCCTTTTGCCTCGACCACCAGGAGAGGCTAACACATCAGAAGGCCCCCATGACTGCCATCAGGTTTTAGAGACAATTGTTGGAATTCGCCCTGACCTCCAAGTTGAACCTTTTAACTTGGCAGAATGTCAGTTTTGGACTGATGGTTCTTCTTTGGTTGAAGATGGGGTCTGCCAGGCAGATTTGGCTGTGGTCACCACTGATGGGCCTATTTTACTACGTAAATTGCCCTCCCACTGGTCAGCCCAAGCAGCTGAACTGTTAGCCCTTATAGAACCTTGCAACCTTGCCAAAGGGCAAACAGCCAACATTTTTACTGACGCCTTTTTTTAATTAATTAATTAATTAATTTGGCTTGTATGCCACCCATCTCCCCCAACGGGTGACTCTGGGCGGCTCACAATAAAAACATAGTTCTCTCCCAGATGGCTAAAAACTATAAATAATTAAAAACATATAAAAAACCCTAAAAAACCTCCTCTGGTTTATGGCCCTAAAAAACCTGTAAGATGCTGGGGGGGGGGGGGGAGACAACCCATCATCCCACCAGCCATCTCCACAGGTGCGGGCCCCCCTCTGGTCCCCAGGCCTTCTGGCAGAGCCAGGATTTAATACCTTTCCTGAAGGCCATGAGGGAGGGGCACACTGGACCTCAGAAGGCAGGATGTTCCATACTGCGGGCGCTGCAGCAGAAAAGGCTCTCTGCCTCGACCCCACCAATCGAAATTCCCTGACTGGTGGGGTCTGCAACCTGCCCCTTCTGCTGGACCGAGTGGGACGGGCTGAAGTGACCAGAACTATACATGGAGATGTATAGTTGGGTATCATTTTAGCCACTCACATACATGCTGCTCTTTGGAAAGCCCAAGGAAAAGCCCTAAAAATGAAACCTCTTCTTGAAGAACTAGCTATTGCTGTCTGTCTACCTACCCAATTAGCAATAGTTTATTGCAGAAGCCATCAGACTGATCGAGGTGAAATCTCCCAAGGCAATCGTGCTGCTGATTACTGGGCAAAACAAGCTGCCCGTGGGGGTGATGTCATGCCTGCAGAAACTCACCAACTTTTGCCCCTCATTCCTGTAGAGCCTGATCGCCCACTTCCCCCTCTCTATGATTAGAGAGATCATCTTGATCCACAAGGAAAGTGGAAGGGTGGGTGGTGGATTGTTGACAACCGTATTAACTGCCTCTTCAAATCCTGTGGTTGGTTGTCAAAAGAAGTCATGCCATGGCCCACTGTGGCCCCAAACCTCTTTTTAAGTGGCTTTCTCAAAGATACAATAACAAGAAGCTGAGGCACCTTTGCCAATCGGCTGTGGCTCAATGTACTATTTGCCACAGAAATACCCCAAAGAGTGGTAAACCTACCCCTCCAGGCCACCTCCGTACTGCTCAATACCCAGGGGAAGCCTGGCAAGTGAACTTTACTGAACTTCTCAAAAAGGGACCCAAAAATCATCTTTTGGTCTTTGTGGATTTGTTCTCTGGATGGCCTGAAGCCTTCCCTGCTTCATCTCAGCGTGCAGGAAAAGTGGTTAGGGCCCTAATGGAGTACATCATTCCAAGGTTCTCGGTCCCTAAAGGGTTAAATCAGATAACGGCCGGCACTTCACCTCTGAAGTCACTCAGCAAGTCAGTAAATTCCTGGACATCCCTCTGCATTCACATTCTAATTACAAGCCTCAGGGGCTGAAGACATGGATCGTACTTTAAAGGCTCAGCTTGCAAAGCTTTGTCAGGGGACTCAGCTGCCATGGCCCAAAATATTTCCCCTTGCTTTAACACTTATCAGGGCTATGCCCAGAGGGCCACTATTGTTTGGATCTCATAAAGTGCAAACTGCATGGACTGGTGAAAAGAACATTTCTCAATACTTGCAGAAACTGGCGCACGTTCTATCCTCTATTTCCCTGCAGGTCCGAGATGCCTTGCCAGTCGCTCCTGATGTACAACCCATTGCCCAGCCAGGCCAGTGGGTTAGAGTAAAGGAGCTGTTCCCATCCTGCACTGATCCGAAGCGGTCCGAGCCGAAGCAAGTCCTACATCAAAGCTTGGGTGCACGGATCCAGGATCAAGCAGATGAAGGAACCCCCAGACACTTGGCAAGTTTCCTCGGTCGATGGACTCAAATTAAAATTGCAGCGTTCTCTAGCTTCACCAGCAGATCTTTTTAAGGACTAGTTAGGTCCACCAGTAGTGACCTAATTCAGCAACAATCAGAAGATTTGGCATCATAGACTCTACCAGCCACACGATTTTTAGATGTGCTGGCTTGGTCACGAACCAAGTTGTGAAACTGATATTGTTTTCATTGTGTTGATTGTTTGTTTTGGAATACTTTTCCTTTGTTATAGGTTTCCCCGCACTTTTTGGGGAAGAGATATTGGAGTGGAGATGTCTTAATGCCCTGGATGCCCAGGGACAGATCAAAGAGTGTTTGTTTGAAAAATCTGATCATAAGCCAATTGATAATTGAAGTGTTTCTCTTGGTTAACAATATTAATGCTCATATCCAAAGGTATGGAGTTTGGAAACCACCTCCTCCTGCACCAACTTACAAGGTAATACGTAGAAAGGATACAGAGAAGTTTGTGTCCTGTTTATAGCCTAATAAGACATATATGTATGATACTGTGGTTTTGTCCCAAACTCTGCTGCAGGAAGGCAACCCCAAAATAACAAAGGATTGTTGGATATGTTTACCTATAGCCCCAGGGGTTCACTAAGCCCTTCCTATCCCGGCAGAATGGTGGTACAAAATCAAGACCAAAGTTGGTTTTCACTGGAAAAAGACCCCAGAGTGGAATTGCTCTTGATACACTTAAGAGGATGATACTGGGAATGGGACTGAAACAGCCCCCCCCCCATTGATGGGCCTGTTGCTCTTGGAGTAAAAATGCTGGATAAAACACCAATATGTGTTCAGTGACATGATCCTCATGAACCTAAGAAACGAGTGGAAGTGGGAAGAATTGATGTGAATGTTTGTTCTATAGTGGTTTTGATGGTTTGTAATCATACCCTCACGATGATGAAAGCTGCGCATGAGTCTACAAAACAGGTCAAAGATATGTATTTAACTAGAGGATCCAGAGTAACTATTGCGCAAGGAAAAGTGAGAGAGAACTGGTGTCTGGATAAACCTGTCTATGCCCAGTTTGATCTCCCCCCTTGGCTCTTAAAGAACAAGAAGGGAAAGAATTGTTTCCCTATTCCCCAAAGGTCCCAAGAGGAACAACAGGAAGACTCCTCATATTTTGTGGACCCTTCACTGCCAGGAGTGGTAGTAAACGAATCAATGGAAGCCCCCGTGAGCCCACAAGAAAGGGTGCAACCATTGGCTGGAATGTATTTGACTGAGACTTTCACTGGGAGGTTTAGTGAAAGCTCACAGGGAAAGGTTTATGAATGCAAAGGGAAAGAGAGCAAGCAGATGCGGGCAACAGGATATGTGATGAGCAATAGCTGTGGATCTCACAGCTACTGCTAACTGCCATAGAGTATGTGTATGTGTGTAAGAAGGAGAAAGTGGAAGAGAGATAAAAGGAAAGGAAAGGAAGAAGGTATATGTGATAAAAGATACTGAAAAGGTTATTGAGAAAATTACAGACCGGATGTGTAAAACTGCCCATGTTCCAGTTCAGACCTGGACAGGAGGGCTAAATCTGGGATGATTTGGTGATCGCTTTTCTGACTGGAAATGCATAGAGTTAATGATTTTATTGGCTTTTGTTGGACTCCTGTTTTTACCTTGCTTAATTCCCCTTATATGAAATGTTGTTGCTTCCACGATTGATGGTTTAACTGTAATTGCAGCCCCCAGAAATCAAGCACAAGCATCTGCCAAACTTATGATCCTTCGCTTTCTTCCAAAAACGTATAAGTAAAATCACATACATAAGAAGTATCTTATGTTCAAAAGCAAAGGGAGGAAATGAAGGGCATTATTTTAATACACAATTTTATACTCTCACATAATGTATAAACTACATGTGACAGTGCAGTCTATCTTATTTCTAAAGGGTTAACTTACTTTTGCCTTCTAAAGAGCCCACCATTCCCCCACCCCATTTCCTTTAGAAGCAATTAGCCAGATGCCTGACTGAACAAGTAAGCTGTAAGTTAGATTTGTACCGGGTAGGCAGAGACACCGAATTCCAAAGAAGTTGCAAAGAAAGGGGCCCTGCATTCGAGAGAGAGATAAGGAGGTAGGCATTTCTTTGATAAAAGGAGAAGAGAGTTGAGCTAACTTTTCTTTGGGACCCACCTTTGCTCCTCCTTGGACCATCCCAAAAATCCCTTGTATGGGTATCAGGGGATGTACGATCTGATTACATTTGTAAATGCCTAAAAAATCTTTGTTGTTTGCTTTGCAAGTGTGGTTCTTCTCAACACCTTGCCACAGTGTTGACTGAGCCATCCAGAATGTTTCTTGGCCAATAAAACTTCTGTTAGCTAAAAAAAGCCTTGTCTCAAGTTCTATTTGATTCTCTGAGCTTGGGTAAACAAATAAACAAAGGCTAGTGCCTAACAAAGGGAAGAGTCTCCTGGTCTCTGGTTCAAACGTACCTGCGAAAATTCTCCTACAGGTGACAATCCCATAGGGTTGGGACCTGGAGGAAGTTGACTCTGTTTGATCTGCTTGGATAGGTAGATAAATACAGGAAAAGTTGTCTCTCAGATAATCTGGCCCTGAGCCATATAGGACCTCAAAGGTGACAACCGGACGCTGAATCACCAGAAGCCAACTGGTGACCAATACAGCTCACAAAGCAGCAGGGTCACCTGAGTGTATTGGAATATATCCCTCACTGCCCAGGCCATCACATTTTGTACCAACAGTAGCTTCTGCATGTTCTTCAACATGCATATTCAATCAAGGGCATATTACAATAGTCCAAACAGAAGTCAATAGGGCATGAGTGAGTGTGAGCAGGGCTTCCCAGTCCAGGAAAGGGTGCAACTGGCGCACAAAATGTAACAGTGCAAAAGCCCAGTAATGAAACAGCCTCCAATAGCTGTAATTAATTATAATGACATGCAAAGTTAATAGCCAAATAAATTCACTGCCTTGTTTTATGCCAAGCTGTAACATGTTTGACGTCAAAATCACCTTGTTTTTTAGTTGACAGTGAGTTCCAAAAGTCTGTCCTCTGCTTCTTTTTTTGATTATTTGCATCAGGATGGATGTGGACCTTAACAATTAAGTAGAACAAGATAACATCAAAGAACAGGAAATGAACCTGCATCGGAATATCAAAGGGAGGTCCGTACTTCCGTAAAAGCAGCTAAAACCACCATCTATTACAATCTGTAGTCAACAAGAGTTATTAGCCCCACTTTCTCCAACTAACGTCAGTCAGATCCTTTAGTCTACAATTCCCATCATTCCAAGTCAGACATACCGTAACTAACTTGGGAGTTATAGTGAAGGAGAATTTGAGTGATGAAGCTAAAAGCCCCTAACCCAAATATATATTTTCAGGGGAACTAAACTGTCAGCTCAACCATAAACCATTAGAAGGCCAAGGAATGCTGATAGGCTGGGAAAAGACTCCGGGTGGCGAGCAAAGCTCTGGAAAAGCAAAAGAAAGTCACTCCTAAAGATAAACCAGGTTTATGAAATGCTGTCTCTTTGTTTTTCACAACCGTGCTGCCTTTTTAGTTCTGCCACATTATCTGATAGTTATGCCCTAATGGTCTCATTGATCTCATTAGGTGCACTATGTGCTGCAGCCAAACAAATACTTGCTATTGTCTGTATCAATTAATGACATCATTGTTGTATCTGATTTGCTTAAATCTGTAAACAGAGATGGTAAACTTTCCCCTCTTTGGGCCTGTCTTTAGCCTTGTGCTTTCCATTTTCTTAAAATGTAGTGACCATTTTAATTTAATTTAATTTAATTTAATTTATTCAATTTGGGTGCCACCGGACTCCAAATAACTCTTGCTTAGGCTTTTTAAATCTCACAAGGATTTGGAAAAAGCTAAGAAGGAAACAAAAACACCAGAGCACATCCTCTCCAGCAGCTTACACCCAGATAAGCAGGGATTAACACCAGACAAATAGTCAAGCAGAAAACAATACCCTAATCAAGGAACTACCAAGGAGGAAACCACTCCCCCACCATCACTGGCAGCACCAGCTACTGTATATAAACAGGGAGCAAACCCCATCACTAGCACTGATGATGTTACCTAGTTGGGTAATGAAACGTCTGCAAGCAAACAACCAAGCTCAGAGAGCACCAAGAACTCCACAGTTCAACCCTGAGCTACATATATTCTCTTCTATTGGAATATATCATTGCCTTACAAGGGCACTACTTACCTTATAGTATTTTGATACCACATGGCCTGCTGCTACGCCAGATGTCCCTTCTGATGGACCGAAGTTAAAAACAGTCTGCAACAGAGAGAAAACTAGAACTAAATGGGTGAGAAATCCAACCATGTTTTTAGTAAAGTAAATAAGGTTACTAACATTCAAAAATGTCTTCCCCTTATGAACAAAAAGGACGTAATTATGATCTTTTAAAGCACATTTTGCTGACTCTCTTATTTGCCTTTCATGCCCTTAACTCAACAATCAGGTTGAAAGCATAGCAAACTAACAACATTTTAAAGGTGTACTTTTCAAAGCAGCTGACTATTTATTCTGCCAACATGCTTCTATATGTTCAGAACAAATATAAAAGTTGACCAAGACATTCTGCAGGGCTTTTGAAAGCTAAAAGTGGGCAATTATGGTTATTTTACTGTCAATAACTGTTTATTTTATAGGATTTTGTTGTATTATTTATTTCAGATTTTATATCTCATTTCATTGTACTTGTTGTATAATGTTAGGAAAGATCCAGTGCTATGTAAATTTAATCAATCACCCAATATATAACTCTATAGCAACACACATATAAAGTGCTATAAAGCATGACTATTTATTTCAAACTTACTCAACCTTGTGCTCCAAAAGCTTCCCAGCAGATTAGAGAGAATCATTAATGCCTTTCTGGGAAGATATCAGTGCCTGGACAGAATGGGACTAAACAGAGCTACAAGAAGATTAATAGTGTAATCCTATGCATGACTACATGGAAGAGTGCTTCACTGATTCATATGAGGTTTAGTCCCAGGGAAGTGAACATAAACTGTAGCCAGAAGAACTCCCAGGTGAGCCTGTCTTTGCACAGCTACATCGTCATGACCTTGTGTCTTCAAAGGTTGCATGGACTGGCATAATATTGATTGATTGAATTTATAGGTGAAACTCGAAAAATTAGAATATCGTGCAAATGTTCATTTATGTCAGTATGGCAACTCAAAAGGTGAAACCAATATATGAGATAGACGCATTACATGCAAAGCGAGATATGTCAAGCCTGACTTTGGTATAATTGTGATGATTATGGCATATAGCTTATGAAAACCCCAAATTCACAATCTCAGAAAATTAGAATATTACATGACATCAATAACACAAGGATTGGAAATAGAACAATATCGGACCTCTGCAAAGTATAAGCATGCATATGTACTCAGTACTTGGTTTGGGCCCCTTTTGCAGCAACGACTGCCGCAATGTGGCGTGGCATGGATGCTATCAGCCTGTGGCACTGCTGAAGTGTTATGGAAGACCAGGATGCTTCGATAGCGGCCTTCAGCTCCGCTGCATTGTTCGGTCTCATGTCCCTCATCTTTCTCTTGGCAGTGCCCCATAGATTCTCTATGGGGTTCAGGTCAGGCGAGTTTGCTGGCCAATCAAGCACAGTAATCCCACGGTCATTGAACCAGGTTTTGGTACTTTTGGCAGTGTGGGCAGGTGCCAAGTCCTGCTGGAAAATGAAGTCAGCATCCCCATAAAGCTCATCTGCGGAAGGAAGCATGAAGTGCTCCAAACTCTCCTGGTAGACGGCTGTGTTGACCCTGGACTTAATGAAGCACAGTGGACCAACACCAGCAGATGACATGGCTCCCCAAATCAACACAGACTGTGGAAACTTCACACTGGACTTCAAGCATCGTGCACCTTTTTCTACCACACTTTTCCCTTCCACATAACCTTCTATTGATGTGCTTTGATACAGCACTTTGGGAACATCCAACTTCTTTTGCAATTACCTTTTGGGGCTTTCCCTCCTTATGGAGGGTGTCAATGATGGTTTTCTGCACAACTGTCAGGTCAGCAGTCTTTCCCATGCTTGTGATTCCTACTGAACCAGCCTGAGAGACCATTTAAAGGCTCAGGAACCCTTTGCAGGTGTTATGGATTCATTAGCTGATTAGAGGGGGACACTTTGAGCCTAGAATATTGAACCTTTTCACACTATTCTAATTTTCTGAGATTGTGAATTTGGGGTTTTCATAAGCTGTACGCCATAATCATCACAATTATACCAAAGTAAGGCTTGACATATCTCGCTTTGCATGTAATGTGTCTATCTCATATATTGGTTTCACCTTTTGAGTTGCCATACTGACATAAATGAACATTTGCACGATATTCTAATTTTTCGAGTTTCACCTGTATATGCTGCCTGTCAGGTTCAGCCGGCGTTGCACGGCTAGGAAATTCCCCAGGTGCGCTTTAGTCAGTTTCACCGCTCGAGCGCTAGTGCAGAAAGAGGAAGTGCTAACCTCAAACTAATGAATGAGCCACCGGCGCCTCTTCACTAATCTGGAGCGGATGCATTGTGTTAACGCCAGAGGGCCGCGGGCGCTATGGACAAAGGAAAGAGCCGTGGAATTGAGGAAGAGCAATCAGCGTGTGAGGGAACACTCCCGGCTGTGTGCGTGACAGAAGCCCAACGAAGGCAATGACCACGCCAAGGGCTAGCAACAATCAAAGAACAATGGGACTCAGGCTGAACCTGCCATCTGGACAATTAAGGGGGATTATTGGGGTGCTGATAATCCGCAGCCTGTAACGCAATCACGGGGCGAAACCGCGGGAAGGGGGGAGGTATAAAGGAACCAATGTATTGTACCAAGCCAGTCCTGGCTTTGCTTGTAACTGTTGCGTTACGCTTGAGTAAACCTCTTTTGTGAACCACACGTGTCACGGGAGTGTTCTCTTGACGAACGGGACAAGATCTTACACTGCCCATCTCCCCCAGAGGGCGACTAGTTGGGGAAATGTTTTACTTTGGGAAACAAGGATGATTCTCCTTATCAGCTATCTGACTTCTGGTAAAAGCCATTCTGTTTCACTAGACTTTAAAAGTATTTGTGATCTGAGGGTGATTAACATCAGTCTCTCATCATGATTAGCCTGAGACTTGCAGCTACCACTGACATCAATAGGGGGAATGGGGACATTTAAACTGGTCCATCCTGGGTATCTTATGGATCTTCTTGGGTTTCTAACAGGTGCTTCAGGAATTTCCCAGCAACCTAGTGGGCAGCATTATTTTGGGCTCTGGAACCCTCCTGCTAGCCTTTGGGAGCATTTGCCAAGCATTTTGAGACAAACTTGCTGGATTGTTTTTAGGGACTTTTTTCATACTGCAGCCTGTAAGCTGCTTAGAGCCACATATATAGACGGCATAAAAGTGCTGGAAATAGATATCAGGTGACATTTTTCCTCCTGCTGTGAAATTGCATATTGATTAGCTTTGTAACTTACTATTCACTTTATTATCTTCATTTTACTCTGTTTTTAAATGATAATGATGATGATGGTAAAAGCAGCCCTTGGGGGATTGCAAAAATTGAAGTGCAGGAGAGAAATAATTTTATGCGAAAACAGAATATTAAATTAAACCCTCACATGGGAGATGGATTCTTAACGAGGTCAGTTTCAAACCCAGTAGCTGTGTTTCCATAACCTGCTAAGTTTGGTTTGTTTTAACTCTGGTTATAGTTTTTGTACAGGTAATCCTCGCTTACCAATGGCAATTGGGACTGGGAACTCCATCTAAGTGATGTAATCATAAGGCACAATGTCACATGACCGCGCCAACTTACAACAGGCGTTCCAGCAGTCCCAGTTACGGTCGTTAGGTGAACCTGTGCAGTCAGTGTCCCGTAGTCATGGCAGTAAAGTTCACAAATGGCGACCACGTGACCACGAGATGCTGCAACATAATTGAGAGCCAGTTGCCAAGCGCCCAAGTCACGATCACGTGACCATAGGGATGCTGCGATGGCCGCAACTACAAGGACCCATTGTAAGTCCCCCTCATTCAGCGCTGTTGTAACTTTGGACAGTTGTTGATTGATCAGATGTCATGCAAGGACTACCTGTACTTCTGTCTGTTTAATTCATTTAGATTTCAATGTACTGGGCAAACTAGAAAACAGATTAATTTGGGAATCAGGTGAAGCACGTACTGTACTATCAGTGCAAACCCCAGACAGGAATTGTGGAGCCACTGGATTTGCAGTTAATTATATGCAGTTAACAAATCCTTTAGATCAGGGTTCCTCAACCTCAGCAACTTTAAGATGGGTAGACTTCAACTCCCAGAATTCCCCAGCCAGCCATGCTGGCTAGGGAATTCTGGGAGTTGAAGTCCACCCATCTTAAAGTTGCTGAGGTTGAGGAACCCTGCTTTAGACCTTTTCAGGTGAGAAAAAGCATAACTGTTGCAATGAAAAAGCTACTTCTGTTTTTTGCTAATGTATGTATCTATGTGGTCACTAGGCATCCAAAACGACTTGATGGCAAATAATCAATCAATCATGCATGCATGTGCTACAGTAGATATCACTGTAGAGTCTAAAGCAGCATTTTTCAAACTTGGCAACTTTAAGATGTATGGACTTTAAATTCCCAGCCAACACGAATTGAAGTCCACACATCTTAAAGTTGCTGAGTTTGAAAAACACTGGTGTAAAGCTACAAAGAAGCATTTTCAGTTTTGTTTAAAAATAAAATAGCAAGCTGCCCAGTTGGAAACCACTTTTTAGATGGTCAAATTATTTTTGACCAAACACTGTAGATCTTCTATCCTGATTAACTCAGTGTAAACTATAGCTCGGAGAGTCATCTAGTGGTGGTTAGAAAAACATCAAGAGAAAAGAATGATGAGCATCAAAAATAAAAAATAATGTAAACACTGCATTCCAGTGTGTACATACCACTCTACATACAACATACTACAGGTAATCTTCGCTATCTGACCACAATAAAGGCTGGAATTTAGGTTGCTAAGTGAGTTGGTTGTTAAGTGAATTGGAGCTGATGTTATAACCTTTTTTTAACAACAGTCGTTATACAAATCGCCATGGTTGTTAAGTGAATCACATGGTCGTTAAGCGAATCCAGCTTCCCCAATGGACGTTTTTGCCAGAATTCGCTTCAATCACTTGAATTTGATTAAACCACTTGATTTGCTTAATAACCACGTGATTCGCTTAACAACCTTTGTAAAAAATCATGTGTGTCAGGATCTACGCAAGCTAGAAAACTTAGTTGCTTTTAATTTAGCTTAGCAATGTATGTTAAAGGGTTAATAGTAAAATGTTAATTGCAGGCCGCTTGCTTGTCCTGCCATTGAAGTTAGGAGAAAGAGGGGGAGAAGATGCCAGGTGCTGTTATCTCTTCAGCAGCGCTTCCAAGGTCGAGTGCTGTGAGAGCCAGAGCTAGGCCCGAAGAATTCAAGCAGGAAAAGAAAAGAGAAGGGGGGGAATTTGGGCTTAAAAAGGGAAGGTATTGCTTTGTAGAATTAGACTCAACAATCTATGATGCTGTGCACGTCTCCTAATAAAGAAATCTTTGATGGAACTGTTTCGTCTCCAACGGATTACTGAACTTTGGGAATGAGTGTGCAGACTCTGACAATGTGACCATGGAGGTCATAAAGCACTTTTCCCAAGGCCATCGTAACTCTGGACCATCATTAAACAAGCAGTCATTAAGCAAGGACTACCTGTAGTCTAAGTTACTTTATCACATACTGGAATTCTGGGAAAAGCTGCTACTAAATACTTTAGTTATCGGTAAAATGTCAATATTAATACTATGTTTAAAGCATTTGGCCTTTGTTTCTATGAACAAGTAATAATACAGAGCAATTTCAGACCAACTTGAAGAATTTATTTTTTATATTGGAAATTGTAGAGGACTACAGAGATGGCTTTGAAGTAGGAACAGGTGAGGGATGAGGAAAAAACTCAAGACTGCCCCACCTTAATTCTCCTTAGTATAAGAGCAGAGAAAGAATCTTAAGATTCTGTTAGTATACCCTATAACAATAACAGAATTCCAATAGTTCATGCAGGGTCTGTTTTCTGACCTGGTCTACTGCTGAGTGCTGAAATGATATTTCAATGCCCCTTAAATATTATCCATATCATTTACACACCCACACCCACATGAACAACTGTGTTATTAAAGTGTACTACTAAAATGAAAGTATAACTGAGTATGTTACTAAAATTTAAGTGTAACTAAAATTCAGATGAAATGCAATTCTGTGCAGAAGAATGTGAAGAAAATTAATCACAGTTCATTGCTCTTTCAGTATTTTGAGATCTAAAAAGTATGCTTAGGACCTACTGATTTACAAAAAAAAAAAAAAAAGGAAAGACTGAGATTTTGGTTTTGGGTATACAAAAATAATAATTCTGAGTAAATACAGTTATTTATTATGTAGAAATATATAACCTATTTCTCAACAGAAATGGGAAAATTGTTTAAATACATTGCTTAAATAAACAAACAAACAAACAAATAAATATATTCAGAATTAGAAAGTGGCCCTTATCCTCATTCCTTCTGAAGACATTTCAAGACATGGTTCTTCTGCCAAGCCTTTGGTGATTGATGTAACCTGAGTGAGAGATGCCCTACAATTTGTGTTGAAGTTATTATTTGTTATTGCTTCACTGGATTACTACCGTATTTTATTCTGGCAAGATTATTATGTTCCTTGTACTTACTGACTGTACAATGGTTTGCTCACATGAAGCAGTAATAGAAATCTTATCAACAAACAAATAAAACGAAGCCAATGTTCTATGGTCTTAAGACTTGGAGGAAGGCACTACCTTCTACTCTATATGGTCATTTTAAGAGAGAGCTTTTAGAATATTCTGCTTACAGGATAACTTATTCCTCTTTGGTTAAGAAAAAAATATACAGGAGTTAATGAGCTTTGTGATGTGCTATCATACACTAATGGACCTGTTCTAAGATTATAAAATATTGTTAATTAATTGATCCAATATAAGAAATTTCTGGATATAATTCACTACTAGATTATGTAATTTTTTAAAGATGCAATGGGTTTCTCAAAACTAGAGAAATAACTGATAGCAAAATAATAGTCCTCTTCTACAACAATTCTCCAGTAGCTGGTATTCAGGGACTGTTCCTTTTGTAGCAGATAGCGATCATGACTGGTCTGTACTGATAGCCTTATTCTTCAGAACCATGTCTAATCTCCATTCTATAGCCATGTAAAGTTGGTGGCCATCACCATATCCTGTAGAAGCTTAGACTGTACAAGTTCAATCTTATCTCCTCCAGTGAACCCCTGTCTCTCCCTCTCATACCCACCTTGCTCTATGTGTACATGTATGTATATTTGGGGGGGGGGTGTATTGTAGTTCTCAAAATACACAAATGCAGCCTAATGAACACTGTTCCAGTTGTTGCCACAAGACAAATATAATTTTCATGATATATCACAGACACACGCTACAACAATCCTATGCAAACTCAAGCATCGCAACTACACACAATTGTAGGCCAAGCATAGAATCACAAAAGTGGTTTTGACTATCCTAGCTGGTAAATATTAGCTTGCCTCACATTTACATGACACATACCATGAAGTTATTTCCCAAATCCTTTACCTACAAACACCTGACTTTCTAAATTTTCTTTCAATAACATCTTTCAGTCTTTGTACATAACCACTATGGAAGCCACACAAATGTTTACCTGAATTACATCTGCAAATTTATGCAATCCAGAAGTGTTAGTGAATATCCCAGCACCTAGAGTAAAATAAGTATTAAAACATTATTTCTATATCCAAAATCTGTGCCCATTACATACATTTAATATACTGTTTCCCATGTTTTGTTATTCACAACCATACACGTATACAGGAAGTTTAGAAGATGGTGTTAAATAAAATTATCTGAAATTCTGACCACTATTTCACAATATAAACAGAGATGATAATCTGAAGCCTTAAGGGCCAAATCCATCAATTCAGCCCCAAAAGCCCCTTCAAAAATTAACACCAAATTATAAATCTTAAGAGAAGGGAGAAAATCAAATACATAGGAGCTCAATCCCTGGTGACTTCATGGAGGTTTCTTGGCAACAATATGGACATTGTATTGTCGAAGGCTTTCATGGCCGAAATACGATGGCTGGTGTGGGTCTTCCGGGCTGTGTGGCCGTGTTCTGGAAGTTTTGGTTCCATCACCCCAATATACAATTCACCATGGAAAAAGAAATGGACGGCATTTCTAGACATGTTGGCCATACGCAAACCAGACCTCAAATTAGGACACAAGGTTTACAGAAAACCCACCCACACAGACCGGTATCTACACAAAAACTCCAACCACCATCCACGTCAGAAAAGAGGCATTATCAAAACCCTGATGGATCATGCCAATCGGATCTGCAAAACCCAATTCCTAAACTCTGAACTTAACCATCTTAATTGGGTCCTACAAGCGAATGGCTCCTCCAAGAACAAAATAAAAAGAGCCATCAAACCAAGAAAACAACATGCGACTAAAGAAGAAAAACAGCCCCCCACCAACAAAGTATTTCTGCCCTACATCAAAGGGGTCACAGACCGCATGGGAAAACTGATGGAAAAACACAACTTCCAAACAATCTTCAGACCCACCAGAAAAATACAACAAATGCTAAAATCAGCAAAAGACAAAAGGGACCCCCTCACCGCTGCAGGAGTATACCGCATACCATGCAGCTGCGGACAAGTATACATCGGGACCACAAAACGCAGCATCCATACCAGGATAAAAGAACCCGAAAGACACTGCAGACTACAGCAATCAGAAAAATCTGCAGTAGCTGAACATGCTCTCAAGCACACTGGACACAAAATCCTATTTGAAAACAAAGAGATACTGGACAACACCAACAGCCACTATACCAGGCTATACCGGGAAGCCATTGAGATTCACAAACACCAGAACAGTTTCAATAAAAAAGAGGAAAGTCTAAAAATCAACAAAACCTGGCTCCCAATCCTGAAAAATACAGCCTGCAAAAGGTCAACAAACTCAACTCAACCATCAGGACACGTGAACAATTCACACAATGAACATGCTAATCACCCTCAGCAGCCAGTTGTTAACAACTCGATAGAAAAAACCTTGCCTAACCCCCAGTAAGATACACACATATGCTGACATCAAAACAAGCAGCCACTCGTTAACCCAAACCCCCCCACCCCCTTCAGGTACCCTCGTTGATCTCTATAAATACCCACAAAAGGGTCACATCATCCTGGGCACAGAGAGAACTGCTCCTGCCCTCCAAAGATGCCAGTCACAGATGCTGGCAAAATGTTAGGAACCAAAACTTCCAGAACACGGCCACACAGCCCGGAAGACCCACACCAGCCACAATATGGATATTGTTTGCCATTGCCTTCTTCCAAGATGTTTTTTCAATTTCCCAGTCTAGCTACAGCCTTGGGATTTCCTGGTCTTCTCTCACCCAGGTACTAACCTAGACCAACCATAAGTAATTTCCAAGGCTAGACGAGCTCAGTCAGATGCTATAACCCATTGAGTCATGTGAAAGTTTACACTGAAAATGTAAATTGAAATGTGAAAAAGTTAAATTAAACAAGGATTTCACTTACAATTTCTTGTTGATTTTATCTGATTCAGATATACTCACACCTGAGAGGGTTCACACTATGGTGAAAGTGGGAATCAAGTTAATTTTCATTTATGCATCTCAAAGGCTTTTGAGTTAATATTCCTTAATATTAACTTGCACATACTGTATGTTTAATCAAAAGTCTTTGAACAGTTTTGTTTTATCAGGATTTTCTCATGGGAAGGTCATCCCGTTCGCTATACAACACCAGGTGTTGAGACTACAAAGTATCTTGTGATTCTGTTATGATTTTCACTGCCACCTACTGTATGTGTGTGTGTTAGTTATGCAGTGGGGGTGTCATACTAGCAATAAAAGGGGAGGGTGACATGCCCAGCACAGATTCAGAGTGTGTTATTACTTTGTACAGTTAACCATGTAGTTTATAGGTTATGTAGTCTTAACTAGTAACCAAGTAGTGAACCTCTTCTCTGGAAGTGTTTTTTTTAGCTAGAGGCTTTGCAGTGATAAGTCTTGGAAGCTAATATGAGAAGAAGTCTTTGTTATATTCTATATTTTGTATGCAACTTGTATTTTGTGAAGTTTTGCATTTTTATCAATAAAGACCAGTTAGTTTATCTTTTCTGACTGGATTTTCTTTGAGGAACAAAATATGGACATTGCTACTTGCAAGCTCTCATGCTGATGTGTATTTTCCTGAGAGCAGGATTTATGGGATTTTTGCTGCACTCTGCGCAACATGTTTATGCTTGGTTTTAAGAGGAATACTTTAGTGAATTATTTGGATTCTGAGAAAATTTGATTTAGCAGGTCAAAACCTGTCAAAAACACTTAACACATTCTACAGAAATGACTTCACAATTTGGACTGCTCTTTCATTAATGGATCAATACAAGAGAAAGCAACCTTTAGGTTAATTGGTCCACTGGCAGATGTGAGCAGATTGTGGCTATACGTGGCTTCCAAAATTCCCCTAGATTTTCAACCTGATTTGGGGTCATTTTAACAAGAGGGAAAAGCTTATAGGATGAAACAGGCACTATAAGCTGCGTAGAGCCTTCATTTAACTTCTTAAAACCTTCCCAAATTTGATTCAGTTTTCCAATTCTGGGGCCAAGGAGCAAAACAGGTACCCGAAATTTCTGGAAAAGTTAAGGCACCCATTTTGGCCCTTAAACCGTAACCCTTCAGGAAGGGCAGAATCTTTGCCCCACCTCACTCCAGGGCCTTCACACCATCGACCATCACTCTCTGCAGCCCCGGGAAGCTAAGCTCCTCTTTAAAACATGTAGCTTTCTCTGCAAGAAGTTGTCCACCTCTGCATTAAGGGGTGCAAAGATGGAAATAAGGCTTTAAGTTAGGTCTGGAGCCAGTGCAACTCAATTACTTTTCTTCATTTATTTAACAGACGTATATGGATGACCATTTTATATGCCATAACCCAAAACAAAAACAAAAAAAACCCACCATAAAACTGTAACAAAACCTCCTGGCACCCCAGAAGGAAACATGCCTCCATACATCCACATTCAATTTCACTGGGCCCCAGCCTCCCCCGACTTCTCCTATCTGGGGGAAGAGCCAGCTCTTCAAGGCTTGCTAGGAGGGTAGGGGCTTGCCAGATACTAAGGAGAAGCGTGTTCCACAGGGCAGGGGCCTCTACGGAAAAGGCACGCTTCCAGGATTCCACCAGATGCAACAACTGGTGGCTCCCAGCTGCCTGGGGTCGTTGGGAATTGGGCAGCATACAAGTTTCATAATAAAAAACATTTAAGGGAAAGGATTTGGAGGGTGCCCATCCTATCTGATCTAGTAGGACAGGGAGAGGCAGTCTTGAAAATAACCCGGCCCTGTGCCATACAGGGCTTTAAAGAGGATAACCAGCATCTTAGATTGCACCGGAAAAGAAATTGGAAGCCAGTGCAGCTTTGCAGCAGCAGTGTAATACAGGCAAACCATGGAGAGGTCACAACTTCTGCATTCTGGACTTCTGGATAGTCTTCAAAGGCAGCCTCACGTACAGTGTGTTGCAGTAATCCAGCTGGGAAGTGACCAGGGTGTGAGTGACTGCGAGCAAGGCCTCACGGTCAAAGAATGGGCGCAACTGGTACACAAGATGAATGTGTACAAAGGCCCCCCAGCCACAGTTGCCCCCTGCTCTTTGAGCAGGAGTCCAAGTCCAGGAGGACCCCCAAATTGTGCACCAGTCCTGTCCAGGGGAGTGCTCCCACCAGCTAGAGTCAATTATGACATCACACCAGATCCAGGAGGACCAAAACCCCAGAGCTAATGCCCCTTACCATAATGTTATCCTGTTCCAGTTAATGTTATGGCCCTGTTTACACCAACTGCAATTCCTGGACTGTTTCAAAGGCATGCCATCCACTGCAATAGAGCTCCTATTTAGGATAAATGTGAGGAGCCTAACTTGATCCAATAGGGCTGCAACTGGTGAATCAACCAATATGTCCACAACTGTTCCCTGATCTTCTAAGACAGTAACAGATCACTAACCCTCCTACTCCCACCCACTCAGACTCTGGACTGTATCCTTTCTGTCAAGCACAATGCTGCCCAGAGCAGACAGGACAAAATTATTATCTCTCACAATCCCATATTACATTTATTCTAAAATTTTCCACCCTCCCCATGACATTTTTTCCTAAAAATGATGTCTATACTTACGGCCTGCTAAATATTGCACAATTTGTTCCAGTGACTCAATGAGAGAATTCTGGGTTTGGAATGTGATTTGAGCCTTTGCAAACAAGTCAAATATGTAGCTAGAAATTCAAACAGAAACATACTGTTAAGGAAGTATTTTTAGTACTGCCTTCCTTTCTCTGCAGGATGAAAACCATGCTGTTATTCTTCGCTTACAAAATTATCCTTTTTTATTTTTTACTTGCCACAAATGATCACCGCACCACCCACACTTGACACTGACACTGGGTTCAAAAAGGAAGAAGGGAGGGAGACAAAAGAGTAGACTTTATAGCTGTGTGCCTAATTGGACGTACAAGATAGCAGAAAGCCCCATCTCATTTTGAACACTGCATCTAGTCTTAAAACAAACTATTCTGAAATAATTTCAGATTTAAAAATACGCCAGTTGCAATGAGGCTAGAATTCAGTCTAGAGTTATTAATCTTAGCTCTGGGTCAACAAGAGGGAAGTCAATGTTTTACACTCATAGGCTTCAGCCTAACTTCCCTCACAAGTTGCTGTGAGGATGGCATGTGCAGACGGAGGCTATCAGCTATTGCCTGGAGTTCCTGAAGGGAAGGTGGGATACGATTATAACAAATGAATAGAGTCGTTCAAGAATAAAAACAACTCTTTCCAAAGCTTTCAATTTCTTAAGTCTCCATAAAAATAAGGACTAGAAATCTTTTTCTAAAAAGGCAAAAGCTTAAAGAAAGTTCTCTTATTTTATAGTCCTCACTTTTTTTCCGGAAACCGAGAATCCAAGGCAGAATGCACTGGTCTTGCCCCCGCCCCCCCCCCCCCCCGCTAACAACCCTCAATTAAGAAGTTAGGCTATGATACCTTTGGCAGAAGATCACCCCATGAGCTTCACAGCTGAGACCATCTCACTGGAAGTCCTGCAAACCCTGATCCTTTTCCCATTATCTCAGTTGTCTCCCCTATGCCAAGGAAAGGAGGCTCTGACTTCACTACAAAGATTTTAGTTATTAAGTGTTCTTAATTAGATATATATGAAGTGCAGCCTGCCAGCATCCTTTCATGGCTCTCAAAGTGGGAGGACAAGGGGCAGAAGGGACATTTGATGCTTTTTTTTTACAAGGGAGGGGGGAAACATTCTTTTAAGAGTCAAAATAGTGCCACCTTAAAGCCTCACATATGCCAAAGAACTCATTTTACTCTTTAAATTCCTGAACTACCCTCCCAGAAAGGATCCTGGCCCTTTCCACTACCAGAGCGCAGCCCTCAATGAAGTATGCGAAGCTCAGTGGGACTCCAGAGCGGAGATGGCAGATCTGCTGATTAGCAGTAGTTCCCAAAAGCGGAATACGTGGCTGGAGCTGTTCAGAACTACATCTGGTCTTCAGCACTGCATATGTGAGCTGGGAAGTGGTGCACTGCTGCCTTAGATTGCTCTTAGCTCTTTGTAAGTTGCAGTACTGTTGGTGTTCTTTACGCTAAATTCGCCTGTTTTGCTTAGGCCTCAGCATTAAAGGTAAGTAATTACCTAATTTTAATGGACATTTATGAATTGTGTGTGTCATGTATGTAATAATATAAGAGTCTGTGTCTGCATATGTATGTTGTTCTGTTGATGGAGTTAATGAGATTCTGAAAAAACAACTTTACAGAGCAAAAGGGAGAGTTATGAAGCAGTGGATGGATACGGTAGATACCAAGATGGTTTGCTAACACTTTCTAGCCTTCTACATAGAAAACACTGCAGAGAGGGAAAAAGCAAAAGGGATTGCAAAGAGCAAAATGTGTGAATGGTCAACCAAATGGCAAATGCAGTTCAATTTAATTAAGTTAATGTGATGTACCTTTTTGGGCAAAATCCCCTAAATTCATATATACACTGAAGGGGTCTGAGCTGCTTATAATTAACCAGGCCTGGGGCCCTGATACTACAGACGAGCACTTTTCTTGGTTGAATTGATTGGGGGATATTGTTAGCATTCTCAGCTGTTTTTTTTTTTTTTGGGTGCCTCCGAGTAATTTTTTAGCTGCTATATTATGTTATTTGTAATTTTGCTTACTGGTTTTTATTCTGTTTTTAATTGTCAGCTGCTCAGAGTCACATATTTGACATGGGTGGCCATACAAATTTATTAAATAATTACATAAATATATCATGGGGTCATAGTAGATAGCTCAAAGTGTCGACCCAGCATGTAGCAGTTGTGAAAAAAACAAAGGCCAAATTCCACGCTGGAGGTCATTAGGAAAGGAATTGAAAATAAAATGTTAGCACTGCAATGCCCTTATACAAATCAACGGCATGCGTGCATCTGGAGTCCTGAAGCACTATGCTCAGTGCCCCACTGGAAGGAAGGGAGGGACGGAGGGACAGATGGACCAACCTTCCCCATGAGACTAGGCTAAAATATTTGGGACTCTTCAGACTGGAAAAACAGTGATTAAGTAGCAGCATGACTGAGGCATATAAAATCATGTATGGAGTGGACAAAGTAGTTTTCTTCCTTCTCTCAAAGTACTATGATCAAAGCCATCCAATGAAACTGATTAGCAGATTTCATACAGCGCATCATTAACCTGTGGAATTCATTGCTGCAAGATGTGGTGATAGCAGGTAGCTTGGATGGTTTTAGAAGGGGATCAGATAGATAAATGGAAGAAGATCTGTCAAGGGCTATCAGTCTTGCAATTGCCATTGGGTTGGAGCCATGTGCCTTTAAATATCACTTACAAAGGAGAGGTATTGGGACAGGGGCATTGACTCATGCTTGCAAGCACCCCAAAGGCATCTGGTTGGCATGATGGGAATTCCAGCCAGACTTCAGCCATAATAGCTGTGAATGTCAGGAAAAATAGTCCCATCACCTGTGGACAGCACCAGCTGGACAGGCTGGCCAAAATATAAGCATACAAAAATAAGGAATACATAAATGCCAAGTTGGAAGAGATTTTTTTTTTAAAAAATCTGAAACATACCTTCCATCTTTCGTGAGTCCACTTCCACTTGGTGGGAGTTCTACAGCATCAATAGCACTTTCTAGCTGAAGAAGAATCCCTTTAAAGGCATACAAAGAGAAAGGGAGTAAAAATTTAATGTGGTTATGAATGGATGCTCACTTTGGGGAGAGTCCTCTGTCTTGTTTCTCAGGCCAGGTGGATGCACAACCTTCTCTGTTTTCCTATCAAGCAAGGGGTCCCTTTTGCTTAATCCAGTGCATGGAACAGAGTGAGGAGTCTACTTTGTTACATATCTACAGAAGGCCATAATGGAAGGCATGGCTTTGAAAAGAGAATACACTTTTAAAATGCATGTAGCTCAAACCTTTACACCACCAAATCCTAAAATGATCAGATTGATAATGCAAAGTGATAAATGGGTAAAGTTTGGCCAAAAAAAGTTTACAGGTAGTCCTCGTTTACTGATAATTGGGACCAGGAACTCCGTCACTAAGTGACACAGTCATAAGGCATGATGTCACATGACTGTGCCAATTTATAAGAGCAGTTCCGGCAGTTCCAATTGTCGTCGTTAGGTGAATCTCATGCGGTCGCAACGTCCTGCAGTCATGTGATTACTATTTGCGACCTTCTGCCAGCTTCCCCATTGCCTTTGCTTGTTGGAAGCTGGCAGTGAAGGTCGCAGATGGTGATCACATGACTGCAGGACACTGCGATGTCACAATTGTGAGCCAGTTGCCAAGCGCCTGAATCAAGATGTTACTGTGGGGACACTGCAATGGCTGCAACTATGAGGATCCCCCTTGTTCAGTGCTGTTGTAACTTTGAACGGTCGCAGAATGAGTGGATGTTAAGCGAGGACTACCTGTATAGGGTTATTTTGGCTGAACTGAGTGTTTACAAAGAAAAAGGTACTTACGCTTTATTTTTGCTATATCTTCAAGGTCCATGTTTAGTCCTGTTTAAGAAAAGGAGTTTTCCTTCAGTTTAGTCTTAGAGCAGATGCCATCTTTTTCTACCATTCCATGTATTCATGTAAAGATAAATATTCTTGTAATATATCTATACCTTTTATTAAATAAATGTTGAGATTTATTTCAGACTTCTATGGTAGGTGAAAAAATTAAGACAAGGAGGTACTGCCAAGAATGTTGATGGGAATCTTGCAGGCCACTTCAGATTCAAAACAGTCATTCTGCACAATCATACGAAGGTAGGTTATGCCAATCTCAGAATACTGACCACTGTCTCTTATGTTTATAAAATCATGCAGAGTTCAATTACTCCCTGAGATAGGAAAAAAACAAAAAACCCTAGACCTTTTGAAAAAAACTATAAATCCCTTCAAACACCAGTGCCCCAAATTGGCTGAGAATTACTCACACAGTTTTATCACCCCCACTGCCAAATCCCTTCCAAAGAACAGCAGTGTCTGTGCATAAACATAAGAGACAGCGGGTAGATGATTTCTAAGTCATTTTGGGACCATTTATTTAAACTGAAGAGTACATCAAGGACAGAGCAAATAAATATTGTAATGCCTTGTTTAACTCATGATCTTTGAAGACTGATGAAACTTCAGTTAGCCCAAAATAGAACTGCTTGATTGCTAACTGGGATTGGCCTGTATGATTACATAATGTCACTGCTTCTAGTTTTTTTTCTGGCCCATTTCAAAATTTTGCAGATTTTCAAAGCCTTGAAGAGTTTGGGATCAAAGTATTTAAATAAATGTTTTCTCCTACTATCTGTAGCTGTTTGGATGCTTAAGTTGTCTTCAGGGCCCCCCTCCTCTGAATGAAGTTAGATGGATGGATGGCTATGAGAGAAAAAGCCTTCTCACTGTGGCAGGCAGACCTCTTCCCCCTCATCCAAGGAAGTGTCCCCTCCAAGGAGGGTTGTCTGACCTCCATTCAGTTATCCTTTCAATACAAGTATGCCTGCTATAAAATAAAGCCCTCAACTTTTAGGTGGCCCAGTCAGTCTGTTCGTATGTTTCTGTGCACTAAGACAATCTACCTGAACTGACATGTTCCATGTTGAATTCAGAGTTAATTTCATTCTGTTCAACTTTTCTGGCTTGGTCTTCTAACACTATGTTGATGGCATCAACAGCTGAAGCTAAGTCATAAGGAGTCAAATCAAATGATGTCAATTCTTCACACAACCGCTCCTAGAAAGGGAGAAAAAAAATGAAACATTTGCATTTCACCAGATCAGTTGTACAAACAGTTACTTTGCATTTTTGTGCAGTTCCTGTGCTGCAAAGACAGTGGTATTAAAAGAGTAAATAAAGAGAAAATTATCCTTTTTAATATGTTAAATTGGCTACTTCAAGCAGGATCGAAATCTTTCTGTCCTCTGTTCTGACTGCTGTCATCAGTCAATACCAGATGCTTCAAGAGCAATGCACAAGCTGTCATAAAAAATATTTTTTCCTACCAGGGAATTTTATATTCTTGCTATATTACTTAAGGAAAGCCCCAGAATAACTTCAGAGAATCCTTAATATTCTCCATCCTGCTTCAGATCAAAAGACGTAAGAGTATCAGGATTTTCTCATGGGAAGAACGTCATCCCGTTCCCTATACAAAAACAGGTGTCGAGATTAATGTAAACAAAGTATCTTGTGATTCTGTTATGATTTTTACTGCCACCTACTGTAATGTGTATGTTAGTTATTCAGTGGGGGAAGTACATGCTGGCAATATAATGGGAGGGCTAAATGCCCAGTTAGTTCAGTGTGTGCGTTTATCTTGTAAGGTTAACCATGTAGGTTTTTATAGGTTATGTAGTCTTAACTAGTAACCAAGTAGTGTACCTCTTCTCTGAGAGTGTTTTTTTAGCTAGAGACTTTGTTGTGGTTAAGTCTTGGAAGCTAAGATGAGAAGAAGTCTTTGTTATATCCTATATTTTGTATGCAACTTGTATTTTATAAAGTTTTGCATTTTTATCAATAAAAACCAGTTAGTTTATATTTTCTGACTGGATTTTCTTTGGAGAATGAACTATGGACATTAATACTTGCAAGCTCTCATGCTGATGTGTAAGTTACCTGAGAGCAGGATTTTTGGGACCTTTTTTGCTGCACTCTGCGCAACAAAGAGTAGCATCTTCTTTGTTGTAGCAGAGGAAGACAGCATACTTTCTGAAACAAGAGTTAAATATTAATATAAGATCCTTCCCCACTTTGATTTAGCAGTGAAGCTATCAGTCCTCCTATATGCTCACAAGGCAGCTGTGTCTGTTTATGATAGTAAGGGTGAGAGTGGGGGAAAACATGGTATTTAAATACAATTACTTGCCTCTCAAACAGACTACACATAATTGCATGAAATGAAAGGTACCCATTACAGACAAAACATGGCTTCCCACTCTTCAGTAAGAATATATCTGAACTGATAAATGATCCTAAATCTGTATTCTTACAATTTATCACTGGGTAAAAAACCAGGGTATTTCTCAGCTAGAAACAATGGTTTTGACATAAAGATGCACTATCCTTTCAAATTAAACATTTACACTTCATATTTTTCATTTAATAGCACATAGCCAAACAAGACTCAAGCGACGGAAAGGGAACAATTCTGGAGATCAGAATATTCCAGCAGGAAGTATTATCAGCTTGTCTTAAATTTGATTTGGAAATGTAATAACTTCAGCAAGCGATGCAAAAGGGGGACATGTTTCCCAGAAGATGCTATTCCTTTTCCTATTTAAGCTGGCTGTCCCTACCTCTCTCACTGCTTGCATTCGCAAAAGTATTGTAGTAAATACTTTTCTGGGAGAGTGCAGCCAGTTAAGTCCTGGTATACAAGGTCTTCCTCTGGCACAGATCGGTTTCTGGGATCTCCAGTGACACTAGCATTCTTTCTGAAGCATCTTCACACCCTCATAGGTAGATTCAGGAGACTTCTTGCACATGGGGTGAGGCATCTCTCAGAGAGAAAAAGGCAGGGAAGCTGAGAAGGCCCTGGGCCCCAGCTTGGAGTGAGAGTACAGGCAGGAGTGAAGTAGGTAGTAGATCCCTGGACTAGTGGGAGAGCATCCAGGTTCTGATCTATCATCATATGGGACTGTAGATGGTTCCAGTGGAAGGGTGTGGAAGGTGTTTGGTAACTGGTATTGAGAGAGACCAGCCTGAGCAGCTTGCCAGACTGCTGGCCTCTCAAGTAAAGTGTAATTGTGGAAAGTGAATGCGAGGAGGTTGTAACTGAAACTGGCACCCAAGTTGTGGGGTGGGTTCTGTGAGAATGAGGCAGGAGTGCCACCCCCCAAAATGATGGATCAAAGGAGATACAGCAGGTCATTTCAAAAAGGAAGGACCATCAGTTTTGGGCCAGTTCTCATTACTGGTCCTTTAGCTCCAATCCTGGGTTCTTACGGCCAGGTCACCAGGGACCTCTTCTATAATAAGAACTTGCTCGCCCATGACTGGAATGATATTGTCACTGAAATGTTCTGCCATGTTGGTGTTGGATGTTGTCTTACTGATATTGGCTGATATCTAATACGTGGTTTTCTTTTATGCTATTGTGTGTGACGGGTATAGTGTTGTTGACTGTAATTTAATCATGTTTTGATCCCATTGGGGGTTGATATTTGCTTGTTCTTACCATAGATGTTTCAATTTTACGGTGTTGATGTTGTTTTAGACTTATTGTGTCTGTTCTATTATTTATATATTTATGCTACACCATGGAGGTTTTAATTTTGTTATAAACTGCCATGAGTCTGTATGGAGTTGGCAGCCTAGAAACTCAATAAATAACAAACCACGGGTAAGCCTTGTAATAAAATAAAAACATGATTCTGTGAAGAACTACTCACAGGAGTCCTCTAAGCAGAAACAACTTAAATCCTACTGTATTTGCTCATTTACTATTAAATAAAATTTTAACAACTGGTCCCCTAAGGAAATGAGACAAAAATATAATAATATCCTCCATTCCACACCTAAGTTCCAGTAGTAGAGGAAATAACCTCAATATAAGAAATCTGAGGGGGGAGGTGGCAAGATTTTAAAATAGTTTTCTTCATCCCCAAATTAAACTTGGAAAAAATATGCTCCTTCTGACCAAGGAACTGGTTTTACACAGAATTTACCATTACCACACCAATTCTCTACTGTATATTTTTGGTGATTCATCCTTTCCATTATTTTAATGCTAAAGAGTTTGTCTAATGACTGCTTCTTGCTTGTTTAAGGTCTCTTGAAAAATTATATATACACTAATAAGACTTTTCTGCAAAAGGGGACCTAAAATGTTTTCCAAAGAGCACAAACCGGGAACAAGACAACTGTATTTTTACATACCACATTGTGAGCTTCATCAAGTATTACTACAGTCCCCTTCAAGTCCAGATTGTGAGATCTTCGACTCTATGAAACAGCAAAACACAACACTTCTTCTCAATTAAAGAATCCCCTGTCGTGGCAGTGCAAACTGAGTAAAAAAGTAACACATCCTTTCAGTGAATCTGATACTCGGTAAGCACCAGCACAGAATGACTAATTCTATCTCCAGTGGGAGGCCAAGAGATCACATTCTCTGATACAAATGGAGATTCTACACAGGCGTTTTTCAAGCTTGGCAACTTTAAGATGTGTGGACTTCAACTCCCAGAATTCCCCAGCCAGCATTCTGGGAGTTGAAGTCCAAGTTTGAAAAATACTGTTCTACATAAATATAAGGAGCATAGATTTAAGAAATCTTAAACACTAACAGTTTAAGGTGACCTGTCAGTCTCTTACTTCAGAACATATGACACAAAACTTTGTCATGTCATCCAAATCCTCCATGATTTACTCATGACTGCCGTTGCAAAATATATGACTCCTTTTGTTATACATACGTTTTGTTATACATACATTTTGTATACATACGTATGTATGTATATGTATGTTTTTATATATATATATATATATATATATATATATATATATATATATAACACAAAAATCTGGTATTAAAATGGTTAGTATTAAAGAACAGAAAAAAGAGGAAAAAGAATGGAAAAGGCACTGAAATGTTTTGCTAAAAGCAGATAAAATTACAAGGGAAACAGGTAGGAATTGTAGCAGCAAAACAGATGGTAACTCATTCTGGAGTTTCAGAACCTCATGGCTCATTTTTCCCTGTCTCTCAAACTACTGAACTACTAATCAGTAGGGATCAATAGCGGTTGGTTCACAGGCTGATAAAGATTCAGGAGATGGTTTGTAAAAAGTCAGATGCAAGGCTCTCCATTATCTGCAAAGAGGTCTGCCTCCTCACCATTTTAAAGAGAAGTTATTAAGCATAAACAGAGAGTATGTCTCCATCCTAAGCTAATTCAGAACCATTTTAAAGAAATGTTATTAAGAAAAACGGAGAGTAAACCTCCACCCTAAACTAATTCAGAGGATAAAATAGTTCTGAATGGGTAATAATTCAGTTGCTTATCCTTCTCAGCTCAATAAATCTTGTAATGAAGGCTCAAAATTCTGCTAAGAAAAGTAATTTTTGGTCTGAAGCAGGCTAACAGGATCCTATAAATGTAGTTATCCAAAAGAAAAATGTTAGCAGACAAAGTTTACATGATGAAAGAAGCTGCAGCTGCCAGAACTCAGTCAAATATGTGAAGTTCAACCAGGAAGCTCAACAACCCAGAGGGCACTGAGTATATTTGGAAGGATGAAAGTAAAGGAGACACACTGCAGGACAGCTCTCTGATCAAAAGAGAATCTTAAAGTTGCCAGGAGAAAGCCCTTAAAAAAACACTAGCTCCTTATGGGACACAAAAGAAGAAAATAGGCAATGTAATAACAGCAAAATATTACCCTTCCTCAGAAAGACAACATGAGAGGAAAATAAATGCAAACAACTTTTCTGGATCCTGTCCACTTCATCAGGAGCTACAGGATCAAATTCTTCTGAGGGAGCTTAGCAAGACCATGCCACAATTGCCTTGACTTGACCTGCCCAGTCCAACCCTGAGAGGATCTGAGCAATTTATCTGTCTGATGCCAAAAATATTTTTCATAGAAACCATGTCAGTGTTCTTGAGGTCCATCTCTCCCTAGCAGGGAGCAGGTCAGTTTAAAGATGGCTGATGGCCACCGATCGATAGGTATGTTTGGCTTATTGCCACTGTGTAAATCCCTAATGTGGACTCTTACATGTGCTTAGCTGGATTCTCTCTTTGTTTTCCTCCAACAGCACTCCAGGTGTCACTTTTTCTGTCTGAGCGCCTCAGAGAACCAGGGAGATCCCCAGGATCAATAAACAGGGAGAGGCCAAGTAGGGCAATCCGATCTAAGGCCCTTGTCACACACCCATTCCAGGTGGAGACGAAGGCCTCAGTTGAGTTGCCTGCCACTTCCTCAAGAAAATTCCAAAGCTACCTCTGGAACTCATCAGGTTCATTAGTTGCACGGGGTGGACTTCCCTGCAGGGTGCAACCAGAGTCATCTGACCATGACAAAGATTCAGCGATAATGTCCCCCACCCTTGGATCACAAGGCGACCATCTGTGTGCCAGGCACTTGATGACTTGGGTTAGCTCCGTAATTGCTACTGTGACCACAAACTCCTGGGTTGATCTAGATTCTACATCACATGAGGACAAACCCAGCTGCTTCCGAGAGCCCAACTTCAACCTGGGGTCTCACATCCAGTTACCTGCATCACAGAGCCTCTAAATGCCACAGAGTATTTCCCAAAATATACAAAACAGGTTTGACTTTTTTTAAAAAAAACACATCATAAACATCATATACCTTTGAGTCCAGCAAATAATTATAAGGCATAAAAATGATGTCTGCTTGCTGTTTCAGATTCCGAGAAAGATAATAGGGGCAAACTCTGTTTAAAGAGAAATGAAAAAAAAATTACACAACGTCCTTTAGGTTAAATTGCTTTCAATAAAGCTTTATCGTGTCTATCAAGAATCACTTGCCACCTTTTTAATAAGTTGATCTTAAAAGCAGATGATCTAGTATGTTTATATTTTAATTGATATATATCAAAGAAAATACAAAAAAGGAAGAAGAATTAAAGGAAGGAACTTTATAAAGTTGGCAGAAAGAGAGATTATTTATTACATTGTAATTTCTCAGTCACAGTTGTATCGCTCACTGAAAAAAATACATGTTTACTTAATCAGCTATGTCTCAAAAACAGATTGGTCATGAGACAGGATACAGGTAGTCCTCACTTAACAACTATTTGTTCAGCGACCATTCAAAGTTACAACGGTGCTGAACGAATGATGGTTATGGCCAGTCCTCAAAGTTATGGCCATTGCAGCGCCCCTGTGATCATGTCATCAAAATTTACAACCACAGTGTGTGCTTCAATTCCCCCCACCCACCCATTTCCCCCCGAACTCTGCCCTTTTGGCTGCTCTGAACTCTACCACCTACCTCTACCGCCCCCAGCTGACCTTTGCTGTCTTCTTCCTCCTGCTGCTGTCAAGGCATGCCCGGCCAAGGCAGCTGCTGGCCATTTGCAAGGCCCACGTATGGCCTCCCCATGGCCTCTATGAACCCTTGTGAGGCCACACAGAGGCCTCACGAGGCTTCAGGGAGGCCGTCTGAGGCCACGCGAAGACCTTGCAAGGCTTTGCGGAGGCCGTATGAAGGCCTTGCAAAGGGTCAGCAGCTGCCTTGGCCAGGCACACCTCGTCAGCAGCGGGAGGAAGATGATGAAGATCAGCTGTGGGTGGTGAGGGACAGCAGAAGTAGGCAGCAATTAAAGAGTGAAGGGTGGCCATTAGGGCAGAGATGGGGGGAGACATGTGGGTGGGGGGAGTTGAAGCGGAAACGAGCACGACAGGGCAGGAGAAGCACGTGGTCTCTGCCTAAAGATGGTGCAGTACCAGCCTAACAACCGCAACTGGGACTACTGGAACTGCCATCGCTAAGTAGTGTGGTCACATGATGTTTCGCCTAATGACCACATCACTTAGCAACAGAAATTCCAGTCCCAATTCGGGTCATTAAGTGAGGACTACCTGTACAGGGATTTTCACTCAATCTCCCACCTAATCACTTCAGGAACAAGAGCTACAGCAATATAAATAAATGAAAAGCTGAATGCATTTATTGAACAATTAGCCATAGATGTCTTGGGCATAAAGACTCAGGTTTGACATTATCAGGTGTCAGGATTAGCCCAGGACACTCCAGGAGACAGTACAGATTCAATTCAGCATGGTTTATTGGCTTCAGTCCCGTTACAGAATCTTCTCAGAGTGAAAGCAATTCCCAGAGTCACCCCACAAACATCCTGCATTCCTCAGGGAGGTGCCAGTCTCATCCTCTTATCTCTACCTCTCTGTTCTGGGGATAAGAGAACGCGCTTAACTCTTTCCGCTCTAGCTCTCACATCAAGGCACAATAAAGTAACAGATTAGCCATAATCTAATCCTTCTAGATAACTAGGTCCTTCTAAGAGCTACAGGTAGTCCTCAGGTTACAATGGCAATTGGGACCGGAATTTCCATCACTAAGTGATGCAGTCATAAAGCACAATGTCACGTGATTGCATTGCTTAGTGATGACATTCCCATTGCTGTCATTAAGTGAGGACTGCAGGGATCATTAAGCGAGGACCAGTGAGAAGAGGCATGAATCCAGGCAAGCAGGCTGGCAGGTGCCAAAGCTAGGCAGTATGGAGTGCAAGTGAGTGGGCAGGTGCCACAGGTGGGCGCTTCGGAGTACAGGTGAGCGGGTGCTGCAGGCAGGCATTATGGAGCGCGAATGGGTGCTGCAGGCAGGTGTTACAGAGTGCGGCAGTGTGAGTGGGTACTGCAGGCAGGCAGTGGCCGTGGGCGGATGGTACAGAATATGGGCAGGTGCCGCAGGCAGGTGCTATGGAGTATGGGCAGGCGGGCAAAAAAGCGATGGGAGGAGAAGCAACTTGCAGCCTCCTGCTGGCTTCCCCATTGACTCTGCGAAGCCAGCAGAGAAGGTTGCAAATTGCAATCATGTTACTGTGGGACACTGCAACCATTGTAATTGTGAGCTGGTTGCCAACGGCCTGAATTGCAATCAGGTGACCACGAGGATGCTGGGACAGCCATAACTTCAAGAACCGACTGTAAGTTTCCTCATTCAGTGCTGTCATAACTTTGAATGGTCACTAACTGAGGACTACCTGTATTGCTGTTAATTTCTGCTCATAGAAAGCTAGTTCAAAAACATGTATAACATAATGGATGAACAAATGCTACAAGCCAGGATATCCAACTTGTGGCTTGGCCACAAATTCATTAGGCACTATTAAACCAAAACAAGTACCACTTTCCAGCTGCAGGCCTATTCCAGCACTCTTTTTTAATATTGACATAATGCTGCCCCTTATAATTCAGGAGAGCTCCATTTTAGTCTACAACTGTGGATAACAAAACTATCGATAATGAGGCCTTAAGTCTGTAGAAAGGGGACGGGCTAGATTCTGAAACCCTGGAAAACCAGGGAAAAAGCACTGGGAAAAAGGGATGAAAGGGCTGAGACGATTGGTGGGTATACAATGGGACAGTGTTTCTCAACCTCACAACTTTAAGATGTGTGGACTTCAACTCCCAGAATTCCCCAGCCAGCATCTGGCTGGAGAATTCTGGGAGTTGAAGTCCACACATCTTAAAGTTGCCAAGGTTGAAAAATATTGCAATAGGAAGACTGGAGCTGGGCAGGCCAGTGGGAAGACTGGCAGCAGATTGCTGGATATGTGGACCCCAACTCCATGTACATGCAAAACGTATTGGAATCTCTCGCCATGAACATGATACATGAACATGATACATGAAATCCTTTACTGTAGATAACAAGGTCTATATTCATTAGCCACATTTGCAAAAGGTAGATTATTTATTTAATTTATAAAATCTCCCTTCTCCCCAAAGTGTCTCTGGGCCGCGTACAAGGATTAAAAACAATAGTTTAACAAAAACCATAACATCCAAGGCCACAAACACAATCCAACTCATAGGGAACAATATTAACCAACTATTAACCGGCAGAGTTTGCCTAACCATATGGCTCAAACATCTGGGAGAATAGTCAGGTCTTTAATGCCTCACAAAAGGTTAAGGTAGGGACCATCCTTGTTCCATAAAGCAGGTAACACCACAGAGAAGGCACGACTCCAGGGTCCAACAAGATGACATTGTTTAATGGAAGGGCACATCTTCCCTGCTAAATATGCTGAGGCAAGCAGAGATAATGGAAACAGACAGTCCCACAAATAGCCAGGGCCTATGCCATGTAGGTAACAACCAGCACCCTGAATTGCACTCAGAACCCCACTGGGAGCAATACTGTTATACGGACGTAATGAGAAATGCTCCAAACTGCCCGCACCACTACATTCTGGATTAGCTGCAGCTTCTGAATGCTTTTCAAGGGCAGCCCCATATAGAATGCACTACAGTCACCTAAATGAGGTGACTAAGGCATGAGCCACCATGAGCAAGGCCTCCTGGTCCAGGAATAGGCACAACTGGTGCACAAGATAAACCTGTGCAAAGGTTCTCCTAGTCATGCTGCCACCTGCTCTTTGAGCAGAAGTCGTGAGTCCAAGAGGACCCCCAAGTTGCGCCTCAACTCTGACTGGGGAAGTGACCCTCCAGGCAGTTAAAGATGGAAAATCTCCCAGTCCCAGGGGACTTAAAATCCATAGCCACTCAGCCAATTGAGCCAATGCCTGTTCTCCCCCCCTCTACACCCCCACAACCTCTACTGAGAAAGAACCTTGACAGCATCACTTGGTTGGTCCAGGGTAGAGATGCATAACTAGGTATCATCAGCATTTTGATGATACCTACCCTGTGTCAACAGATGACCTTGCCCAGCAGCTTCATGTAGATGTTAAATAAGAGCAGGGAAGAAATGGAACCCTGAGGAATCCCACAAAGCCACCTCTAATGAGAGCCACCTGTAAAGTTTGCTTTAAGGATGATCATAATAAGGCATATAAAATGACCTGTATTCACTTGTGCTATCAGCCTTTGTTCTCTGTGGCAAACGCAGGGACCTTGGCCCATCACAGAATCAATGAATGACTAAATATCCTTTCTGCACAATCCTCAGCAAAAACGCATCAAATTGTCTTCAGTTTTGAAAGCTATGTTCGTAAACCTAGTTCCCTTTCTCCATTTTGGCTTAATACTAAGCCAAGCATTTGTTGAGCTAAGTCTCCAGGAAAGTAAGACAGAGTTTAAAAAAGAGTGACCTGTGTTTGCTTCCATTTTTAACAAGGTCTTCAATGTCCAAGATGGGATTAATCAGGTCTTTCTCGGTGCTTTTTTCTACATGAAAAAGGAAAAAAAAAGATGTGTATGTGAAGTAAATACAGTTGCAACTGTCTCTGTCATGGAGTTTCATCAATCAGCATCAGGTCTTTGTGGTACCCGTAGCCTGAGGCTTGACAAGACACTGGTATTTTCATGTAGCACTAGATAATAGAAAATCCCAGGTTTCATCTTTGGGCTGAAAGAAACTGGATGGTGTAAATCTAATGATAATAGTGGATCAATAGTCTACTTACCTATATTAAAAATACAAAAGGGTATAAATTAATGGAAAGCTTTTAAAACAAAATAACATCTGGAATGTTTTATAACGTTAAAACACTAGCACAATGTATTATGGAGGGCAGAGGTAGCGGCCTTCAAGGACAGGAAGAAGAGCTGCTACAAAGGCAATGGTCAGATACAGGGTGCCTGAGCTGGGGCCAAGAAAGTGTCTTGACAGAACACTCAAAGAAGCCCCTCCCTAGTTCACACGCAGACAAGGGAAGGAGGGAGAAGCACATTCAGACTTGCAAGATTCTGTTACTACAGCTGTTACAATAAAAGTAGTGCTGACCTACACGGTACTGGTTTCTTAGTCTGGCCTACCTGGTGGAGCTGACATGTATTTTCTTCCTCAAAAGTAAGGAGGGAAAGCAAGGAACAAAATGTGGCTTCAGGGGTGCAAAACCTGGGGGCCCACAGTCACACGAAACCATTGGGAATGGCCTCTGAAGGTCTCTGAAAACTGTACCATAATTTTTAGTGTGATGAAAAAAGAAAAATTCTTAAAACTATGACAAGCAAATCATCACACTAATTTAAAAAATGTAAATGTACAAAATGTAATATTCAGTTTTTGTCCAGCCCCAACCACTGCTTTTTGGAGTGCAGCCTCTGCGTATTGCCCAAAGCAGTGTTTCTCAACCTCAGCAACTTTTAAGACGTATGGACTTCAACTTCAAGCACTCTGGCTGGGGAATTCTGGGAGCTGAAGTCCATACATCTTAAAGGCTCTGAGATTAGGAAACACTGGTCCAAAGGCTACGCTGATCCTTAGCCCAGAAAAGTTGCATACTCTTACAGTAGTTTCCTTGGCCAAGGCCATTAGGACTGAATGGGTCTTAAGATTCCTGCACATTTTTCAGAACTATTAAACCTTTTTGAGAGGTAGCTGTGAAAGACTGTGAAAAGAAAGTGGGGAAGGAGTACAGTTTATGGGAGAAGAGGCAACGCAGCCCTGATGTGGCAGTTGTGGAAGTGAAACATTTTAGGGAGACTCTGCCTTAACTGACTTCCTGTAAAGGAATTTACTCTGACAACTTTCAAGATTATGTTTTTATCCTCAGTTGGCCTTTCTGAAAGCTGTGTGGTTCTTGAGTTTGCCAGCTACGTGGGACTTGACAACAGCTCTTGTCAGAATCATCCTCTCCCTGACATGGGGCTCCACAGTGGTGGGGTGGGGGACATCATCTTATTCTGATACCATAGTAGCTTTCTATGCACAACCAGCACCATTTTTAACATGAAGCCAGCTTACTGGAACTGTGCAGATACTACTTCTTTGCTATATCATTCCCCTTTGTATAACTCATTTTAAAACAAATGTGTCTCCAATGTTAATCAACAAAATGATCAAGGATGAGGAAACGCATCCTATCAGGAAAGCCTGAAGGAACAGGCTATGTTTAATAGGGCTTGAAATTCTACCTGCAGTGCCTAGGATCCTGCTGTTTTTATTTGATTAGTGCATTAACCCTACACCATAATCCCTCACCCCCTCCACAGTTTTAATTAAAAACCTGTTCCAAGGCAGAAGGGATTCAACACATTACAAGCGCCAGCTGATCCAAGCAGTGCTCAGCTGCAAGGCAAGAGAAGATACCACTGACCTTTTCCTAAACTCAGTCTGTGACTGCAGCCTGCACCATGGTCCCCGTGCTTAATTTTTTTTTCATCTGTTCAATCGTGTCCAATTCTCGGAGACTGCCTGGATAAGTCCCTGCAGTTTTCTTGGCAAGTTTTTCAGAAGTGGTTTGCCCTTGCCTCCTTCCCAGGGCTGAGAGAAAGTGACTGGCCCAAGGTCACCCAGCTGGCTTTGTGCCTAGGCTGGACCTGAACTCACAGTCTCCCAGTTTCTAGCCTGATGCCTTAACCACTACACCAGTCTGGGTGCAATTACCCAATTCTACTGCTAAACAATTTCCTCTCATTTCTGCAGTTACTTATTTATTTAATGCAGGCACCACCCAACTCCAAAGCCACTCTTTGGCATTTAACATTCAATAAGGTTGTGCTACAGTAAGATCTGATGCACTGCTCCTTCCATCTTTCTTTCTTTCTTTCTTTCTTTCTTTCTTTCTTTCTTTCTTTCTTTCTTTCTTTCTTTCTTTCTTTCTCTCTCTCTCTCTCTCTCTCTCTCTCTCTCTCTCTCTCTCTCTCTCTCTCTCTCTCTCTCTCTCTCTCTCTCTCTCCCTCCCTCCCTCCCTCCCTCCCTCCCTCCATTAAATTTGTATGCTGCCCATCTCCCCCAACGGGTGACTCTGAGCGGCTCACAATTAAAACCACAAACCCAAGCCATTAAAAAATCATACCATATAAATAATTAAAATTAATTAATCAATCAATTAATTAGCATGATTAGATAAACTCTGGGCCTGCCACTTCCATGTACCAGGAACAGTTCCAATAAAATTACACCATCTGATGGTTTAGACCTTAATTATTGTTTTTCTCCATAAGACACCACAAATATGTGCAGGTGACAAGGTATGCAAGCTATGTGCACTGTCACTATCAGCTTTTCTTAAGACAGATAAAATAAAGAAGATCGATAAGGTACAGCTAGTCTGAGATGAATGGATATATAGAATGGTTCTGTGGTAGAGTGAAACTGAAATAATTTGTTGCCTTAAAACATTATTACATAACCCAAATAAGAAAACTGCCTTTTACTCCTTTGGCCTTTATGTCTCAGAACATGCAGGGTGAAATAGATGGTCTACCAAGCCTGAATTTCAATATGGCTATTCAGAAAACCTTACTGAGAAACTCATATGCTGAATAGACACCTGTTTAACCTGTCTTATTTTCCAGCCTAATAATTTGAAAGCTAAATCAGCATATACACAGGAAAATAGGTTGCATACAATAAACTTGTTAATGATGCTATAAGCTCATCAAACCATGACTATAATGGCTTGGTCAACTGGGGCTGGCAAATGTAACAAACCATTAACATAAATGTCCCCCCATCAATAAAAACCTTATCCAACATCAACCAACATCCACACTACTTACCTTCCACATTGTTATAGAAATGGCACGTCCGAGCTGTCACTTTCAAACGACACAAATGGATCTGCAAAATAATTAAAATCCAGTTCAGTGCATTACATAATGAAGCCAAAATATGTTCACAACTGCACTTGTTTAATTTAAATGGATTGATTGATTAAATAAACAAACAAACAAACAGGCATTTGCAGGATCCTGAAAAACATCTCACAATCAGGGTATCACCAAAGGAAGACTTTATTCCTGGTGGCCAACCACTTCACCTTAGATGATACAAGGCCCTCTACTAAAGAATGGAAAAGATAGTGATATATCTGGAGACAGGGTTCCTTCAGATGTGAAGGGGCAAGCAAGATTAGTGCTTTGAACTGGACTCAGAAAAGCACATGATAAAATTAAGTTTTGAAACAGGGAGGCTGAATTCCCTATCAGCCATAAAAGTAGCAGATTTTTCCCTTTTTAATTCTTTAACTTTAATTTTTAATTCTTTAATGTTAATAAATAGCCATAAGAGTAGCCCAAGAATAATCTTGGGCCAGTGTTATTTTGCACATATAGTTTTACCTGCATGTGATTGTTTTCCTGCCTTTTAACTTCGGGGTGGATGCAAAGCTGGTCTCTGGAACCCAACACACATACTTTGGGTCTGTTTTAACAGAAAAAAGATCCAGAGCATTTCCACATAATATAAAAATACAGATCAAGAAAATGAAAAAAGGTTGCATGTTTTATATTTTAGCTTAAAAAACAAAAAAGGTAAAATGGGGGCAGGGGTAAGCAAGTTAAATAGGCATAAAACTATGCAACATGGCTAGGGAGAAGTTTTTCACCCCCTGTGAAAATACTAAAGCCCAGAATCCTCCAACACAGCTGAATGATATGAATCGTCACAGATAAAAGAAAGTACTTTTTCAACCAACATCATTAAACCACCATTAAATGCAGTGCAAGATGGGAGTGGTGGACGCCAACTTGGACTGCTTTAAAGAGATGAAATACACTCAGCTGGATAAATCACCAACGGCTAACAGTCATCTGCGCTATTTATGATCTCCATTATCATTTGCAATAGCCTCCAAACAGCAGTTGAGATAAAGTACTATTGCATTTGTGTTCTGCTTTTGGCTTCCCAGAGATATCTGATTTGCTTCTGTGGATCAGAATGTTGGACAAAAATCAGCCTTTGGTCTGATCCAGTATGGCACTACGCTTTATTTGTATGTGCTCCTTTCCTGTGGCTGCAGGGTAAGACAGCTCTTTCAGAACACTGCAATGAACAAGGATGCTTCTGAAATAAATAGGGTGAGACAGTTATAAATCCCAGGTGCTTTCACACTTGAAATGAGAAGCAAAGTCTTAATTCTTTCTTTACCTGTAAACAGTATTCTTTAATTCACTGATGACCTGAGTAAGCTGAGAATGTGTTCTGGAGGCATAAATTATTTTAGGGACATCACTGTAATAAGCTGTCACGTGAAGAAAGTGAGAAAGGAGAAGTGTGGGGGAGGGAGAAAGAAGAAAAAAAATAGTTTTTGTTTAGTAACTAAATATATCATCAGTCTGCTTTTTCTTGCGGGTGCTATGGTAACAATTTAGCCTGTGGAGGTAGTATGGGAATTTACAACCCGACTGCCCACCTAACAGAGAACAAGAAGACTGCATATTTTTACTATCTTCAACAAAGAGATTTGCTCTGAAGCACTTGGGGATAAGTATCTGCAAATGGCAGTGAAAATTGATGCCCTGGTTTGCAGTGCTTCAGTTCTCCCCACCTCCCCAGACCACAAAATATAAGGCAGAAAGGATTCTCAAGCTTTTCTCATAACCAGTTTCTGCTTTTATTATGAAAAGGATTTCAGGGCATGCAGTAATATTTTTACTGGTTCACATTCTTTCAACTTCCACACTCCCTAAACTTTCAAAACTCTGAGGAAGGAGCATCAGCACTATCTACCAACCTACTACCTCTTGCCCTACAGCTCCTCTCTGGTCAGACTCTCACTGCAATTGTAATGAGGGCTTCCAAATGAACAGGAAATACCTGGAACATCAGTCCCTGTGACAGCGTTACCCCAAGACGACAAGGGTTGGTCCGAAAAGAGTTCAGCTCCATTCAATCGCTGAGCAATCTTTTGTGCGGAAACGGCATCCTTGAAGTGCCCTTGCCAAGCCAAGGTTGAGCACAGGAGGCATAATGTCTTCCCTGTGCCTGTGGGGCTCTCCAGAATTCCATTCACTTGCTGAAATGAGAATTACAAGGGGAAACATCTGGGAAAATAAATATTCACTTAAATACCAGATAATAGTGATAAACATGTTCACAGAGTCATTCCACATACTTCTCAAAAGGCAAACAGACATCTGTCACACACTGCCAGCCCAGACAAGGCCGAAGCGGTGACCACAGAGATTGCTAGGAAGACCTAGGAAGGCCTGAGGTGGACTGATTTTGATAAGAGCAAGGCAGGCTTCTCTAGATTCCTAGGTATATTAAAACAGACACAAAGGTTCAGGAGAGAAGTGGACCTTCTTCTTCAAGAAGGATCTTGAAGATGGCCGACTAGCCATCTCTAGAAGCTGCTTCTGTAACCAGGTGGCACACCTTAACCTATGGGGCAGCAGGATCAACTCCAGCAGGCCACCAGCTGAGTTTTCCTCAGGTTTCACCACAGTGCTTAATTTGTATAACTCATTTGGCTGAAAGATTCAATTAATTTGTTAGATCAACATTATTTTATATATCGGAGTGAAAATATTACTGTAGAAATACCTCACAGCACAAATGCCTTCTAGCTATGACTGTACTGATTGACACTCAAAACCATTTTTCTGGGTTGTGCTTTACCAGAATGGGGAGGAACAGTGCAGCAAGCAGGATGGAATCCCCAGGGTTGTTCTGGGCCACTTCAACTCAGAATGGTGAAAAAAGGATTTGAGGCAACATTTCAGTGCTCTTTCCAGACAAAGAACATAATGGCGAAGAAGCAGATATGACTCAATGCAGTGAAATACAATAGTAAGGTGAGGCTGGCAGGAAGAGGGCAGATAAACAGGCAGAATATTACAATGTTCACATTAGGCTCAGTCTCCTTCACCTTAAGGTCTCCAGATGTATTAGGACAGAAACTTTGGGGATTCCCAGACACATAGCAAATTTTAATCAGTGAATTGGCCTGATTAATTGCAGGCCCCTCAGCTCATGTAAGGACAAATTTTAAAGAACCAGTGTAAATCTATCAACAAGAAAGCTACAACAAAGAACTCCTGAAAAGTCACCATGCAATAGATATAAATACTTTGGCTGTCAGCTTTTGGAATAAAATTGGGCATCTCCGATTTTATTCAAAATACTTGGATTTGTAGTGCATTTCATACTTGAACAATTGGGTAGAGAGATGTTCCACAGTGGAGTATGCCCCCTCCTGATTTCACAGACAGACAATCTATAGTCTTAATGCAATCCTTAAGTACCCATTTTATGACTCCTAGAGTTTCCCGGGGTAGATGGCACCAACCTGGATTTTGGGGGGCACGGTTAACAGTAGAAATGGTACCGCTTTGTCCCTTAACCTCTAACCTTAGAAAAACCCTGAAAGAATGTGGTCCCTGTTCCCCACCACCACCCCTGCCTGCCATTCCAGTGACATTATGACATTACTGGCCATGCCCCATGCAGCCACGGAGACCAAAACAGTTTTCAGGAAGAAATGTGACCTCTAGCCATTAAAAAATTGCCCATCCTTGGCCCAGTTGGTGGCACTGTACTGTTCAAGAGATTGTTTATTATCCTTGGAGAAATACTGCTAGCAGAAGGAAAATTAGTTGTACAGATTGTATTCTGCTTACACAATCATGGGATACAACCTACGTTTAATTGTTTGCCTGAAAGGAAAAAATAACAAAAATCAATTTAAATTAGTCGATAACTATAAAAAGCAAACAAATCAATAAATGGTATTTTAAATTATGCAAGCTTTTATACTGTGGTGTCTAGGAAGACAAGCACCCTCATATCAGCAATAAGACCAAGTATCATTGTTACCTGGAATTTTAGGCTTCATTATTAGCTTTTTAATAAAAGCAATATCAGCATTTTAGCACGACATCCATGCTTCCTTTTAAAGTTCAGGAAACTATGCTTTCTTTTTAATCAAAGCCATTTCTTCTTTTGATATGTGAGAACTAGCCTTTTCAGCAACTAAACTATAGGAAGCATATTCTGGGAGTCCTTGAATACACTTGCAAGTATTAAGAAAGATACAAACCTGACTGGGAAAGGGGGTGATGTAACCCGTAAATTTGCCACTTGTGGAATGTTATCTAGGATCAATGTTTTCTATTGTTTAATTCTCATGTCTACTTAGTGCCTCTTATTGTTTGATTTCTTGCTTTCTGACACATCACATATTCCAAATGTATGTATCATTTGTTTCTGTACCCTATATTTTTCCTTTGCCTGAAGTACTCGTGATTCATGCTGTCGGGAGAGGGGGAAAAGCCACTTTGCAAAGTTAGTTTCTCTCTCAAATTGAGGGAAATAGTTTCCACCAGTTCCACGCCAAACTTGGGGTGCCTGAGTTTCTAGGCAACAATTTGGGGGTTCATCCAGGATGGCAGCATGGCACCCCTCAGTCAGATCGGCCTGCCTCAGTCACAAAACACATGACAACCAGCACAGGGTGAGTTCACCCCCATGTCTTTGGAGGAGGCAGACAACTGAGGAGCCAGGAAGGGGTAAGTGCTAACTCAGTGATGGCAAATCTACAACACGTGTGTCAAAGGTGACACACAACATTTTGGCAACACACCAACATTCACCAACACCTGACAGCAACTATTCTCCCTGTTTGAGTTACCAAAGAAACTGAGTTTGTTTTACTCATATTTCATTTTTGTAATTATTTGACGTTTCTTTATATAATAAATAGCACCATACATGATTGGATTGTATTTTTTAAAAATAAATGAATATGTAAAGAATTGTTTCTCTTTTGTTTGGGGGGGCAGTGACAGGCCAGCAGAGTCAAGTTAGGCATTTTCTGAATTTTTGACATGCCAAGCCCAAAAAGTTTGCCATCACTGAGCTAGCTGGTAGTCCCTTGGGAGAGAACGCGAGGTAAGGAAATGGTACAGAGGAAGAGCACACTCCTGGGGAGCTAGTTGGGGCTCATGGTCCAGTTGTGGGACCAGGTAACCCTGTCCATCCAGCAGGGGGTGGCCAAAGGAGGATGGTCACACTGTGCACAGGGAAGTGGACAAATACACTGGATGACTTTCACAGAAGATGTGGTCACAGTGGGGCTCCTTTTGACTTGAGACTGCTGGGGGCTGTCTGAGTGCAAACTGAGCAGAACCATCCCCGCCAAATGGACTTCTGGGTCCTGTGAGCTGATGTGGCTGAGCGACGAGTCCCCCAGATGATGGTTCAAAGGACTATGCCATCCACCCCTTCCCTTGATCTGCCACTCCCATCCTACTTCCGAAGGGATGAGGATGACCTGACTCCAGTCTTGTGTCCTCCAGGAAGGAGCCATGGGGGAGCACAGTGGGAGTGCAGGACCCACAATCATGCAGGTGCTTCCACCTGTAAAGGAGGGAGCACTGGAAAAGGAGCTGTAATCAGCTCTGATGGAGCAGGAGCAGATCAGGTATTCAAGAAGGAGTGTATGAGCATGGGGAGGGAAGCCTCGGGCTACCTGCTTTGTGAAAAAAATCAACCAGACTGCAGACAATGGAATCACAAAAACAACATGAACAGCTAGCACGACTGAAAGCAGCTGACATCACCACAGGAACAGCTGGACTGTTCCCTCTCAGAATCTTACGACAAGCTTACTGAAAGATTCCTGCAGGCTTGGGATGCTGGAAAGCTCCTGGTTCAACTTGAAATGGGTAAGAAACAAGGTTTTTTTCCCCACTCTAAACAGAAACTGTCTGTGATGGAATGGAATTATGAAGGCCACACTCAGGGAGGGAAACATCCTCTTTCGTCTCCAGAAGGGCGAGGAAGACTTATAAGAGGATGAGGCTGGCACCTCCCTGAGGAATTCACTCTGTTTTCACTGGCTGCTGTGGGAACAGAGTTCCAGTCTGGGAAGATTCTTGATAGAGGTTGTAGCTAATAAACATTGCTGAACTGAATTTGCATGGTCTCCTGGAATTCCTTGGGCTAGACCTGACACTGTCAGAGATTTCTGGAAAATTATGGTAAACAAAATTGGGGAACTTTTAATTGTTGTCAACTGAAAAAGGAGGAGGAGGAGGAGGCCGCCGCCACCTACGGGTATTGTTGGGTATAATTTTCAGCTGAAAGTTTTCTCTGCAATTCAGAAATTAATTGTAAGGCTGTCTCAAGACCTCCTCCTTGTAATTCAGCCAAGAAGGAAAATTAACCTCATTAAGAGTACTCAAAGAAATTCCAGGTAACATCATCACAACAGCAAGGCCAAGCTATCCCTCTGCAAACCAAGATCCCTTGGTTTCAAAAAGATGAGTAGGGCACTAACAATATTTACAAAACAGTCCATGAGCACAGTATTTCCACAAGATTTTCTTGCAGTATTAAGCAGACACAGAATGCATTTTCTGAGTTACTAAAACTTAGGGGCAGATTGTATGAACATAAGGGCTTCTTAAGGGTTTATTTTCCTTCATCAAGAACAGAGAACCCACCTACCCACTTCTCTACCTCCAGATCTCATGCAAACACGTCTGGCACTGGTAAGAGAAGGGATTGAAACGTAGCTTCTTTCCAGGAAGTGTTAAGCAGGTTTCATATGTTCCAAATGCATCTGTTCTGCATAGGATAAAAATATATGCTGAATCCTAAAAATTGTATGTCAGTATTGTTAACTAAACTAATTTCACTTTGAGTTTAGAGAATCATATTTATTATTGCTGCAATACTTTCAAAGCAGTCCACTCAAAAGTAAGTCCTCTGAGCTTGTTTTAAAAAAATTGAGTCTAGCAAATGATATGCAGATTTTACAAATTAATCAATTAAATCACAGAATAGTAATCTTTGCAACCAGTCTAAAAGGTATGATGTCAGAGTTTGTATGAAATATTATCACTTTTAATCATTCTACTGGCTTCTCTTCCTTCACTTCCTAACACTTCATGGTCTAATCACAACTTAATTCTTGCATGCACAGCAAGTCCTGTTAGGTAAACAGGTGCTGTCAGTTTTAGTTTGACTCCTGGCAACTGCATGGACAAATGTTTGCTACTTCAACCTCCCCTACCAATAAGCTGCAGCTTTTCTAAGATAATTCCAGGAATTTCTGTGATGCATTCCCCTTATTTATTCTCTCCCTCATCTACTGTATCCCTCAAACTTGCCAAGTGTAATAGTTTGTTCTAGTTCATCGTCTGTTCACATCATACGCTTGCTGACCATTACCTCAAGGAGCCAGCCTGTTCCTATTTTGTCCAGGAGTGCTCACTGGTTCTTCCTGCAGTCCATAATACTCTTGGTAACTACCTTCAAATCCATAATTCAAAGGTGTCTGTCCCCATTTTCTTGGTCTTTCTCATGTCCAATTTGCATAATGTTACATTAACACTGGGAAAAAAAAGCACTGCTTTGGCTGTTCTAATATTTGATGACACTGAACAGCTTTATGTTTTATTACCTTGTCTATCATTGCTTTCCTTCCTAGGGCTAACGTTCTTTTTACTTCTCCAGCACACTGTCCATCTTTACCTATGCTTGAACCCGAGAAAACAAAACTATCCATCAGCTTCACTCCATTGCTGTTAACCTTGTATTCATTAAGGATTCTGACCGAGATAACCTTTACCTTCTTAATATTTAGCATTAACTTAGATCTTTCACTTGCAGCTTTACTTTCATAATGAGCTCCTCCAAGTCATCTTCATTCCCAAATAACAAAAAAATATTTATTTATTCATTTATTAGATTTGTACTGCTGCCCATGCCGCCCAACTCTGGGTGGCTCACAACAAAAAAACCTCAAACCATTAAAAAAAAAACCTAAAAACCCAGCACCTCAATCATCCTCTTAGGATGCCCCATCAACCATCCACAGGCTCCCATCACTCTACCCTAGTGCCCGGATAAAGAGCCAGGTCTTGATGGCCTTCTGGAAGGCTAGAATGGTGTGGATAACCTATTTTGCCATAACCTTCTTCAAGCTTTGAAGTTGAAGCTTCTTCTCCTAGATGGCTGGCTTCTTACACATCTCCAGAGCACCTTCCCTTAACCTTACTGTGAATTATTCTAGCTTCACAACTCCTCTTTCAACTTGATTGACAAGTGTGAGCCTATCATGAGCTTTTGTTTCTACTGGTGTGATTTTTAGAGTCATTAGGGCTACTAAACTATCCCACCATGTCAAGGTGATAATCCGCCCGGAGGGACAATAACTTATGTCGGCATAATGGAAGGGTAAATATTTTTTATCTTTACAGAAAGAGCAAAAACAGTTACAAATTCAATTTAATTTTCCATTAACATGAAAATTAAAAAGCAACTAATCCAGCTAAAAGAACAACTTGTTTTATTCTCGAACTCTGAGCTAAACAGGCCATAAGTTTAGATTTCAAACTGTCTTTCATCCTTGCAAAAACATTTATAAAACAAAGGTCTGCCCCTTCCTCAAGAAGCCATCACTGGAACCTACCATACTGGACAACTTTCGACCAGTGTCCAACCTCCCTTTTTTAGGGAAGGTTGGGGAGAGGGTGGTCGTACAGCAGCTTCAACAGACCCTGGATGAAGCAGATTATTTGGACCCCTTTCAGTCAGGACTCAGGCTTGGACATGGGTCAGAAACAGCATTGGTTGCGCTTTTGGATGATCTCTGGTGGGAGCAGGATGGGGGTAGTGCATGCATCCTTGCCCTACTTGACCTCTTGGCAGCTTTTGATACCACTGACCATGGTATCCTTCTGGACTGGCTTCAGAGATTGGGAGTGAGCAGCATTATATTGTGCTGGTTCACTTCCTTCCTATGGGGCTGATACCAGTCGGCGTTGATCGGGAGTGAAAGATCCTGCCCTTGGCCCCTACTACATGGAGTCCCACAGGGTTCGGTGCTCTCTCCACTCCTGTTTAACATCTACATAAAACCACTGGGAAGGTCATCCATTGTCATGGGGTGAGTTGTTATCGGTACGCTGATGATTCTCAACTACCTCTCCGCCCCTGGTGAACTAAGTGATGCTGTTGATGTGTTGTCCTGGTGCCTGGAGGGAGAAGAAGAGGCTTCAACTGAACCCTGGCAAAACTGAATGGCTTTGGATTTTAGAGCCTTCCAATTCTGGGACTTTACCATTGCTGGTACTAGATGGGGTTGCACTGCCCCAAACAGACCCAGTGTGCAATCTGGAGGTCCTTCTAGGCCCACAACTCTTGCTTGAGGAGCAAGTGGCAGTTGTGTTCAGGAAGGCCTTTGTGCAACTTTGTGTCATGCGCCAGTTGCACTCATTCCTGGATCGTGAGGCTCTACTCACAGTTACTCATGCTCTGGATTTTTCATCAGGCCTGGGGATCCTCTGGCATTAGAGAGATCACGTGTTGGTTGCGCCATGTATGACATCTTAATTAACCCTCTTGCAATCTTGTTTTTACTTAAGTTAATTATTTGGTTTAATTGGTTTTTATATTCAGTTTTAATAATTGGTTTTATTGTATGCCGCCCAGAGTCACCTTATGTGAGATGGGGGGGCCATATAAATTAAATAAATAAAATATGATCATTTGCTATACTAATTCTGCATCTCAGAGAGCCAAAATACTTCACAGAACTCATTCCAAGAAGACATTAAAATACCGTATTTATCAGTATATAACACGCACCTTAATTTTAAGAAGGAAGTTAGAGTAAAAAAACTTAAATTTAAAATAAATGACTTGGAAGCAAAATAAAAGGAGCTCTGAACTTTTTGTTTATTAATATTTATACCACTTATAAGGTAAATACGTAATATGAAAAAAAAAAGCACCTCTTTTGTATGTTGTAGGCTGGCTGTGTGTAGTATGTGTGTAACATTAGTGTTTGTTAGTTGTGTGTAGTGTGTGGTAATGGTAATCTGTTTATTACCATACTGGTACTTATTCCCTCCCTTCCTGCTTACCTGTCTGCAGGGGTGTGTGTGTGTGTGTGTTTGTGTGTGTGTCTCACTGAGAGCAGAGGGGCGTGTGTGTGTCTTGCTGAGTGCAGAGAGAGAGAGGTAGGGGTGTGTGTGTGTCTCGCCAACAGCAGAGGAGACAGGGGCCTTGAACAGGAAAGCCAGATGCTCCCGGGCAGAGCAGGGTGCCTCCCGCCGCACCGAGCCTCTGACTTTGCCCGGGCTGAGGGACTGTGCACAGTCCGGAGGTGAGCGCTGCGCTGCCCCGGTGAGGGGATCGGTGCTCCTCGGTTTGCTAAAACAGGGCGGGCAGGGAGCCGTGCGCCACCCATTCCCCGGGCCTCCCACTTTGCAAGCCAGCTGCTGTCCCATGCGTGCTGTGCCTGGAGGAGGAAGAGTTAAGTGTCGGTGTGTGCGTGTGTGTGTCTCTCTCTTGCTGAGAGCAGAGGGGTATGTGTGTATGCATGTCTCTCAGCAGACATGCACAGCAGAGGGGCTTCAAACAGGAAAGCCAGGAACTCCCGGGCAGAGAGAGGTGCCTCCCGCCACACTGAGCCTCTGACTTTACCCAGGGTGAGGCACTGCGCAGTTCGGAGAGGTGAGTGCGCTGCCCCAGTGAGGGGAGCTGCGCTTCTATGAAGGCTACACTGCACCGTTGGGAGAGAGTCTGAAGTTCTCCAGACTCAGTGTGTCAGAGCAAACCGCAAAGAGCAGATCCATGGGGTCAGAGGCTTGGTGCGGTGGGAGCTGCCCTGCTCTCCCCAGGAGCTCCTTGCTTTCATGTTCAAAGCCCGTGTCTCCTCTGCTCTCCTCGAGTCTCTCAAAATCACTGAGCGGCAGGGGAGGAATAAAAACTGCACAAACATGTGTGCGCGCGCACGCACACACATCAGCACTTAACTCTTCCTCCTCCAGGCGCAGCTTGCTCCGTACAGTGGCTGGTTTGCAAAATGGGAGGCCTGGGGAATGGGTGGCGTCGGCTCCCTGCCCGCCCCGTTTTAGCAAACTGAGGAGCCCTGCAGATCTGCTCTTTGCGTTTTGCTCTGACATGGTCCCTGGACTCTCCCGTGCTCCCAACGGCACAGTCGAGCCCTCAGGGGAGGGGGCTACCCCTCCATGCCAAAGTTTCTCCTGACGGGAAGGAGGGAGGAGCAGGCGAGGCCGTGGGGAGCCGGAGGAGAGGCTGCATCTTCCACGCTCACCGGTCCTGGGGCGATCCGAGAGGGGTTGGGCACAGCTCTTGGCGGGTGGCCAGGGGGGCGTTGCGCAGTGCTCCGCGGGCTCCACACCTCCCTCTGCTGCCATCTGGAGCGGCAGCACTGGGTTGCGGCGGCTGCCAAAAAAGAAATGCTCTCCTGGCTGCTGGCACTTGAGGTGAGAAGCCGCAGGTCATATCGGCGTATAACACACAGCTAGGATTTCAGCCCCAAATTTTAGGGGGGGAAAGTACGTGTTATACACTGATAAATATGGGAATAAGTGTTGGTATTCATTTGAAAACTTTTCATGAAAAGTAATCTTAACAGGAAGTACAAAAACCCCAAACCAATAAAACCATACAAGATTATAATTTAAAATCATAAACCAGTACCATTAAAATAGTAAAAGCACACTAAACAAACCAACACAGCAATGTAAAGATTAAATACAGTCTGGCCAGAACATTATCTAAAGCAAGTAGAACAGGAAACCAACTTGGAGAAGCGCTAGAATACTTTTAGAAAAAACCAAATGCGGTTTCCTGACTTTATCATATACAGTAGACAAGTATTTATAGAACACCTGCTTCTGAGGACTTAAGACTGCTGAATCAAACAAAATGGCAACAAAATAGATTAAAACAGTACTTCAACCTCAGTACTCCAGTATCATTAAGATAAGGCAGCCCTTTCCATCAGCACTCAAGACGTTGAGAAACAGTTAAGATCTTCACTGTCCTCTTAAATATCAAGAGGTTGAAGGCATTTCTTATCTCAGAAGACAAGTGTGGGGACAATCCAAGAAGGCATATTGGCCCCCACATCCCAACCCTTAGAGACTGTAGGAGGGCCAAATCTTGGTGGCAAAGATGATGATACTGGTGTTTTAATGGCGATAGGCAGCACTTTTAATTGGTCCTCAAAGCAAACCAATGCAGCTACCATAGCATGGATGCAATATTGCTAAAACAGACTGCCACACTTTGGATCAGTTGAAGCTTCAAAGGCAGTCCCATGTAGTGATGTATGTTACATGCTTCAAACTTTCTTTCATTTGACACAAATGCAGGCTGAACTACAGGTAGTCCTCACTTAATGACCATTCATTTAGCGACCATTCAAAATTACAACGGTGCTAAAAAAAAGTGACTTACAACTGGTGCCTGAAGTTACAAGCGTTGCAGTGCCCCCACAGTCACGTAATTGTGATCCAGGTGCTTGGCAATCAGCTCACGCTTACGACAGTTGCAGCATCCTGGGGTCACGTGATCACCATTAGTGACTTTCCCAGCCAGCTTCCGGCAAGCAAAATCAATGGGGAACCACGTGATTTGCTTAACAACCACATGATTTGCTTAACAACCATGTGATTCACTTAATGACCACAGTGATTTGCTTAACGACCACTGCAAAAAAGATTGTAAAATTGGGTCCTGTCACATGGTGATTTGCTTAATGACCACATCGCTTAGTGACCTAAACTCTGGTCCCAATTGTGGTCGTTAAGCAAGAAGTACCTGTATGCTTTACTTAGGATTTCATCAAATGCTTACCTTTTGCAGGCATTCAAGCACTTTGGACATATATTCTTCCTGACATTTGTAGGGTGGAAATGGAAAATCGATAGTAATACCATTTAATTTTATTTTGGGCATATCTCATCTGACATCTCAGGATCTCAAAACCTAAAATCAAGAGTATTGTTCCATTAGTACTAAATATCAACAAGACAGTTCATAATCTCCCTCCCAATTCTACTTCAGCAGTGAGATTTCCTTTCAAATCTCCTATGTGTTTAAGAAACCCACTACCTTCTACCCATTCAGCCAAGATGAACCACATATTTCTAGTTCACCAAGATCACTGCAAATTCTCCTTCTTTTAAATAGGTTTAGAATATTATAGGAAGGGCAAGCAATTGCAATCCCAGTTTTACTGTGTTGGCAGGCCAGGAAAAAAATGGCATATCTCCCCTCCTTGCTAATGCCCAAGGGTCAGCTGCCATCAACACAAAAGCACCCTTAGAATAATTTGCAGCATTTGACCACAGTCACATAATAGGTGATTAGAAGCCAATGATAATCTTCATAACAATATGATACACATGCTTATTTGGCTACAAACAGGATTGCCTTTCAGCACATGATGGAATGTTTTAAGACAAATTTCATATTTATTTTGATTTATGGATTACAGCATCATTTGTGGGTTACAGCCAAATCATAACCATGTATGACATCTTAATTAACCCTGTCACAATCTTGGTTTTACTTATGTTGATTATCTGTTTTAATTGGTTTTTATATTTGATTTTAATGGTTGGTTTTGTTGTACTCTGCCCAGAGTCACCATGTGCGAGATGGGTGGCCATATAAATTTGATAAAATAAAATAAATAAGTTTAGGAATTCTAGTCAATGTAGTGTTGTAGTTAAAAGTGTTGGACTAAGACTAGAGAGAGCCTGCTCCAATTCACTCTTAATCACAGAAAGTTTTTGGGTGACTTTGAGCCAACCATTCTCTCCCAACTCAACCTACTCCATAAGATTATTATTCTGGGAATAAAATAAAGAGAGATTTCTATGTAAGCCACCTTGAGCTCCTTGGAAACGATAGGATATAAGTCAAAAGAAGAATCATTAACCACAGGCAACTTAGGTTTAAAAACCAGTTACAGCATCTTCTATAAGACAACACTGCCGGATGTTATATGAACTTATTTTATACCTATCCCACCCATCTTTTGTAGAATTCAAAAAGAGTACAGAGTTTCCCATTTAGGAACAGATGGGAGCAAACCACTGGTGAGTGTTCTGCAGGGTATGAGTTTTACTTTTCTGTATTTTGATTTTTTGCAAATTCCTGTGTAAATTTGTTTTAACAAGAGCATTGTACGCATTCAATAAAAGTACAGATGTACAAAATGTTCCATTCATGAACCATTCTGTGTATGGAACAGCTGATTTGGGGTGGTCTTTGTCCCAAAAGATAGGCACATTTTTGTGTTGTTTTGTCCATCCTCTAACACTGCTGTCCTGGGCAGAAGTAGTTCTGGGGAGAAGAACGAGGAAAAAAGCCAAGGCTGAGGGGTTTCCTTAGGCTGGTATGAGTGAACATCAGGCCACTGGTGGCTGAGGGGAGGGAAGATCAGGGGGCAGGCCATGCTATGTTGGAACACCAGTAATAGCAGAAAAGCAGGAAAGGAAGGAAAAGGGCTTAGAAGATGGAGGAGAGGGCTGGCCAGCATACAGGGCACATAGGGAAGGGAGAGGAAGGCAATGCACACCTGCCTTGCCCTACTCACCCTATAAATATGAGCCACCCAGAGTCACCCGTTGGGGAAGATTTAATAAATAAAATAAAATAAAAGTGCTCCAAGATCCTTCCAAACGTTTGCTTCGGCTGAAACTCAGAGCGATCAAAATATTCCAGGTTTTGTTGCTGCCAAACCATGGCCAATCTTAACTGGTGGTCAACATGATGCTTTGTTTCTGGTTCAAAAGAGAACTTTGGTGAGCCTAACCCTAATTAAAGGTACCATCTACTTATAACAGAGTCACAATGAACTACCCAGAACCTATTGGAAACTTCTGAAAGAGAACTAGGACAGTTTTTTTTGCCAGACCTTGGAGAAGAAAAAGAAAGTAGGCAGCAACTGAACCAAAAGAAATCCATGATCTTCAGCCAAGCACAAACTTCCTGAAATGTAATTAATAATAAACTCACAGCAGCAGTGGAGAGGAACAACTGAACAATCAGGAAATGTCATCTCCCAGAGCAGAAGAATCTGACCTCCCACTCCCTACCATCACTTTCAGCCTGCATATTACTGTAATAGTTACAGTAACAAATTTACTTAAAATATTTACTGTATAGAGCCACCCATCTAACAGTAGATACTCTGGGCAGCATACAAAGATTAATAATATTATAACAGTACAACTTCATGATGATGATGGTGATAATGATGATGATGATAATTTATTAAACTTGTATGCTGCCCAACTCTCAAAAACTATGGGGGGGCTCACAACAATCAAACAAAGAAATTACTGTACAATAAAATAAAGAAAAAAATAAAGAAAAAAAGATGACAAATGCAATGAATTGAGGGGTCTCACTCTCTCGCTGAAGGCCTGGGTGAATGATACCCCAGTTAAACAGTAACCCCCAAAACAAAACCACATCGTCAACAGAGTTCCTGCCCTCAAAACCACCAGGCTGCACTACTGTAATATACTCTACTTGAGACTGCCCTCAAATAGTACTGGGAAACTACAGATGGTCCAAGATGCTGCCAACGTACTTTCTTGGTCCCATTGTTGGGAGAACATAGCACCAGTTTTGGGGACTCCATACTGTTTGCCAGTTAGTTTCCAGGTACAATTTAAAGTGCTGGTTTTAATCTATAAAGCCCTTCATGCAGAAGCACTTGGCTATCTGCAGGACTGAGTACTCCAATAAATACTGCTCCAACTGGTCAGATCCAGGAGGGAGAAACTGTTATCAATCCCACGTTTTCTTGAGGTTAAAGGGGCTGTGGCGAGAAGACACTGCTTTCTAGTGCACTGTTTTTCAACCTCAGCAATTTCAAGATGTGTGGTCTTTAAGTCCACACATCTTAAAGTTGCTAAGGTTGGGAAACCCTTCTAGTGATACCATAGAACAGCCACCCAGTTGGTATCAGGCTAGCCCCCTCCTTGCCGACAATTCCGAAACTTTGAAAGTTGTTTTAATGAGCCTTCCCCTGATTTTGCCACACCACCTTTCACTTCTATTTTTATTATTTGGTGGGTGCTCGTTTTTGTGGAATCTTACCCCATGGATGTTTTAATCAGTTTTAGATTCTGTGGAAGCCGCCAAGAGTTGTTGGATTGCGGTGGGATAGAAATGTGAAAAATAAGCAAACAGCATGACGCCTACGGATGACCTCAGGCCTGAAAGGGCTCCACCGCCACCAGGCGCACGAGCAGCCTCAGTGCGTCGGTTCACAGAGAACAGCCTGTGGTTATTAGGGGGCAGGGCCTCCCCCACCCAAAATCTTAGAAGCCGCAGTTCCCAGCCTGAGGAAATTCTCCTGGCTCAGGGATTCGCTTTCCTTTCAGATTATTAACAGGTCTACATGTCACCCCCCGCAAGGTCTAAGCACTCTACAAAACAAAGGCACGTGTCCATTAAAAAAAAGCCTCAGAGCCATCAGGGTCAAGCCCCCCACCAGGCCCTCAACGGCCTGGGTGGAAAAAGAGTCCCCCCTCCCTCCGCGCCCACCCTCTGAGGGCCCTCGGCGGATTCCCCTCTCCGACAGGACGCGACCCGGGTGTGCTGGGTCAACGGCTGCCGCCGTGGAGGCCCCCCGCCGCTCTACTCCGGGGCAGGGAAAGGGCCCAGGCCGCGCAGGAGAACGGCCTCCGCCGGCGCCCCTCACGCACCTCTTCCGAAGCGCCGGTTCGCAGTCCTCGCGCGCTCTGTCACGTGGCCGCTTCCTCGCTGCACCATTGGTTGGGCGGCTCGCGCGCGCACGCAGGGGAAAAAAAAGAGCGCGGGGGTGAGGGACTACAAGTTCTCGCGAGGGCTTCGCGTTGCCTCGGTAACTCTCTCCCCGCCCCTCGCCGCTTGTTGCTAGGGTGAAGCCCTCCCCGCCGCTTCAGCCCGTTTGGCTCAAAAGCGCTTCCTACCCGCCCAGCGTTGGGACTACAAGTCCCATTGCTCCTCAGCCAGGCTAGATGGCGGAGTTTGTAGTCCGAGGCGCCGTGCTAGGCCAGGCTGAGCAGGAGGCAGCTGGGGACCAAGCGTCAAGGGGTCTCCGAGCTCACGGAGTGATGTCTTTGCTGTTCCCAGCTTGGAGTGATGGGAGTTGTAGTCCGCAACGCCTGGAGGGCGTTCCCGGCGGGAATGCTGGGATCAGTATTTTTTTTTTCTTCTATTCAATATCTAGCTCACCTTGACTGATTTTGAAGCGGCAAGCTGGGTCAAAGTGGATGGGAGACCACCAGGAGATCCAACTATTAAAGGAAGTCGGAAATCATTCCAGAAGAGGAAAATTTCATCTGCACTGTTGCTAAGGAAACCGCATGGATGCTTTCCAAGAAGTCCCCAGGAGTCGAGCTAAACTTGAAGTAGCATTTATTATTACCACTGGCTACATCCATGCCCTCTGTGAGAGAAACAGCTGTTTGCCTGCTGAATGTTTGCTGGGGGCCACCTTGCCAGCTCAAGCTCTGGGGGCATCTAAACCAAGGTTTTCTTGCAGCTTCATCACTATACATAAAAAGACAATTACAAGTAAAAGTAACTATAAAAGCACACAAAACAGGAGGGGATAATATTAGTAAAGGAGCCATTGCAAAATCTCCCCAGTCCCTTTGGACCTGGCTATGTGGTCAGGCCTGGGGGCCCCAGGGGACCGGTGAGATTTTGCAATGGCTCCCTTATTAATCTTATCTCCTCCCGTTTTGTGTGCTTTTATAGTTATTTTTACTTGTAATTGTTGTTTATGTATTTATTCTTTGTAATAAATACAAAGTCCAGAGTCACTTTTATGTGAGATGGGTGGCTATATAAATCCAATAAATGAACAAATATTCTTCATCAGCTCTTCAAAATAATGACTTGATTCACCCATGATGCTAAGCCATCATTGTCTATTTGGTTTTGGCTTAGTGTGATGCAGTTGTGGCTTATTCAAGCATCCATGGTTAAGCAAGTGCAATTGCATGTAACCAAACCAATTAGGTCTGTAAAGTCAGTGCAGGTTGAACTTTGCACAATATCCCCCCTGTGGCATTCCCCCCCCCCAATTTTCATGCAGGGTAAACAAGATGACCACTTTTGTGGCTGCGCTCTTGCACTGCACTGACCCAGCAGCTCGTCAATCACAGTTTAGCCCAGCGTATGGTCCAGATCTAGCCTGTGGGTTTTGTGATCCAGCTAAGGGTTCTGTGTTCTGGGCAAACTCAAAAAATTTAAAATATGTTTCTTTTAATCATGGTAAATAGGTCCTGCCAACATAGCCATTGGGATCTTATAAATTTTACTTGTCTTCCCATTCAGTTTTATCTTTGCCCCAGTTTACGAATACAGAAACTCGAGTGCAACAGCATCATTTTTTAAAATATCCGTAGACTTCTTCAAAAACCCTCCAAAACATGGTGATGCTTTTTGCAAGTTTAAAGCATTGTTTTTGTTGTCCTAAAATGTCATTTGCAAAGAGGAAAAAGACTCCAGCAGAGTTTTGTGCTTGTTTACTTGGAAATAAGTAAAATTCAGACTTATACTCTTAAGTCCAGACATTCTAGGTGTTTGCTTGTTTAAAGAATAGTATGGGAGATTTTCGAAGTACCAAATACGAGCATTGAATCCAGGTATGTTTGCCTATAGATAATAACGTGCTATGTCAATCAGTAGGTTTAGTGCACCGGAGATAATTCTTTACAAAATGTGGTGTTGTGTTAGTTCCATAAGCTACACGCTTTCCCAGCATTTCCATATCTGTATACCTGCACTGCATGGAGGGAGTGGCACTTTCCCCAACACAAAATACAGCTTCCTATTCTGTCTTTTTTTTTTTTTTGGCTGGCTCAGACGCTGAGTATTTGGATGGGAGACTAATAGGAAATCCCAGGGCTGTAGAAAAAGGAGGGAAAAAATCCACAAGGAGCTAGTGGCAAACAAGGTGTGTGCCGTTGCCAAGAGAACTGTACGAAAGTGTCCATTTAGTTACAGGAAGCTGAGTTCAGTTGGAAGAAGACTTGACTTTGTAACTTCTACCCAGCACCAGCTTCAGAGATTAACCCTTCAGGAAGGACTGAAACCACAATAGTGCCACGCTGCCCCTAGGAGGGCAGAAGGATACTGTGACTGCTGGCATCAAAGGCCACCGAAAGGTCTGGGAGGACCAAGAGGGTTTCACTCCACCCATCCACTCGCCAGGATCAGTTACCAGCCAAGGCGATTTCCATCCCAAAGCCAGTCCAGAACTGGTGTATTCCCAAAGGGCTTGAAGGCAATAGACCTCTGCCTTCTGTAGCACCTTCTTTAGGATTTGGAGACTGGCGGATATTTTTCCAAAGTCATTAGATCTAAATTACTCTTTTTCAGACATGGTTCCATCAGCGCCTCTTTTAAAACAGTGGGGACTCCTCCCTTCTCTGTGATGGAGACATCACCGTCCACCTGAACAGCCCAGAAGATTGCACAAGCGGTGTTGCTCCAGGATCCACAGAGCAGATACTCGGTCAGCATGCCAAAAGTACTTGGCCTACATCTTCAGGCTACGGTGGTTACCTCTCTGATTCTGTTACAGTTAGAGCATCTGAGTTCAAACAGATGTGAACAGTCTGGACTGCAGCAGAGAATTCAGGCTGGGCACTCACAGGCTCTTGAGATGCAACAAACTGACATCCAGGGTGGTATAATGATTCAGGCAGGGGTGTTATTGAGCCTTTGTCAAGGGGAGTGAGAAGGGTGAAGGGGCAACAGCCCAGCTATGCTGAAGCCAAGCACTACGGAATAAGCAGGGCACCCTGGAGTGCTGCATGCGAGGAGAACGGACCACCCACTGCCTGAATACATGATCCCAGCGGTGGTCTTGCCTCCTGTAGCTTGACTGGCTTTATCCACATTGTAACCTTTAAGAGTCACTGCCTAATTTAAATAACATCCCTGGCTTAAGGTATTGGAGGAGCAGGGAGTCCCAGGTTTAAGTTCATTCTGGGCCCTGCGTGCTCCCTGGATGCAGGGAGCCATAGAAATGACCTTGGAGAAGGCCACAGGTGCAGAAAAAGCAGGTCAGCCCAGGAGCAAGAAGGTATTAGAAAGAGGCTCAGACTGGCTCCCTTTAGACTTCCTGGGGTATAAGAGGGCAGGAAGGAGAAATACAGGTAGATTTGCAAGATTCTGCTATTATATAGCAGTGTTTCTCAACCTTGGGAACTTTAAGATGGGTGGACTTCAACTCCCAGAATTCCCCAGCCAGCCCTGCTGGCTGGGGAATTCTTGGAGTTGAAGTCCACCCATCTTAAAGTTCCCAAGGTTGAGAAACACTGCTATATAGCCTACTTCAGTAGAGTTCTAGGCTGCTTGTGGAATCAGTTTCCTGGCCTGTCTACCTTGTAGGGCTGACACTGGGGGATTTTTGGCCAGCCACTGTCTCTCAGCCCAGCCTCCCTCGCAGGGTTGCTGTTGTGGGAAAAAAGTAGCAGCGGGCTATGCAGGTTGTCTTGAGTTCTTGGAGGAAATGTGGCATATAAATTGAATCAATAAATACATAAACATGGCTTGACCTACTGGACCAGACTTAAGCAGGGTTCCTTGGCTGACATTAGGCACACGTGGTAGTGGAGGAGATACAAGCATTACTAAAATCATGTGTGTGAAAAACGCTTTCTGCACCAGTATACCAACTTCTGATATCACCCCTGGTAATAAAGTCTGTCACAGGAACATTGCCTTAGCTTGTTTTTTGCTTCCTGTTGTGAGAAAATTGCTCACCTAAAAGGAAAACCATCTGTACCATCATATTCTTTTTTCATTTTGCAGATTGTTAGATTGTGAGTTTGTGGGCAAAAACTCTTCTGTTCTTGAGCATCTGTCGAGCATCCAAGACTTGAAGTTCTATGGTTTGCAATTGCTTTGTTTCTTGATGCTAAGCCCCCAGTGTGGTTCAACGCAAGGTTAACCACGGCACAGTTAAACCAGTTAGAAGTTAAACAGAGCCCCCCTTTCTCCAAACAGAGGGCAGGAAGATGAAACAAGCCGGTAACGGGACAGGGTTCCCCACACCTGGCTTCACTCCTCACGTCTATTCTTGGCAGCAGCACAGAAGGATTTTGCCACTGCCTTCCATGATGACCTTTGGACTTCTCAGTCGAACCTGCAGCCTTGGGATTCCCTGGTGGTGCCCCATCGAAGCGGTCCCCATTTAACATTTTTCAAGGTCAGCCAAGGTCAGTGAGGTACTGCTGAGCAAAAACGAACAGCAAGGCAGGATAAGAGGGACTTTGTGCCAGAATGCCAAATGAGATAATTGGGCCTCCTGAGGTAGGACAATCCAGAAGAAGAAAGGCCATCTCTGTCCCTCAGCTGTCGTTTAGCAGAAGCTGCCATTTAATCAGGCCGGAGGAGTGAGCAGGAAAGTAGGGCCAGGCCATTGGTCTTGCTGCACGACCACCCCTTCAGATGTTTTGAACTGAGGCCAGTCAGTTACTGGTTGATATCAGAACTTAACTTTAAAAACTGCAGCCTCTGCTTCTTTTTAATGCCCCCCACCCCCTTCCTTACAATGCTTTTTGCCTTCTTTTTAAGTCTTTCCGATTAGAAAGCTGCAAACAGGGGCTTTTTTCCCCCCATCGATTGAATTTAAGCTGTCCTGAGAGCCTTTCCCCCCCTGAAAATGTTATCAATAAAACAACCATTTGCATAGCTGAGTTCCTAATAAATAAAGGTGGGACTTGGTGGCAGATTCTCATTCCCACCCCTTCTGCTGGATGCTCCTGGGCAAGGAATGCCCACCAACCAGCTTTTGGCTTTGCAGAACTGGCATTGAGTTCCTAGCTTTAGTTCTTGCACCAGCTAAAACTGGCAATTTTAGTTCTTTTTTATAACTGTGGCACTAGTTCCTTGCTGCAGCCATGTTTTGTTCAATGTTTTTATTTTTATCATGTGTGTTTGCTGCCTTGGAATACAAGCATTTCAAAGAACCTACTGCACGTTTCTTGCAGATCTGTTTTCACATGTGGGTTCCCCTGGTTATGCCCTCAGGGCTGATGTGACAGACAGACTAAAGAAATGTTACTGAAGGTTTGCCTCCATGTAATGTGTTTGCAGTAGGGAGGATGTATTAATTTCTGCCATGTGTTTGAGCCCTCAGCCTCTAGCTTAGTGGTCAATCATTTTTCAGTTACTCAAGTTTACAGATAACAGCTCCAAATGCCATTGATTAGGCCCATCTTGTTCTCCTCACCAAAAATGAGCTGGAACATGAGCGAAATTCTATCAGTTATGCAGACCGCGCTGGCGCTTTGATGCAGGGATGGTAGTTTCCAGGATGCGGCTCTTCTTGAACCCCCAATGATGTATCCGTAGCCAAGCCTGATGTCCATTTCAAAAAATGGCCATCTGGGCTTTGAATCATGTTTTGAAAATGAGTGTAGTCACAGGTAGAGTATGAACTGCATCTTGAGAAGATCCCAGCTCAGATCTTAGCTGTGGGAAAAAAGCCCAGGATGGTGTTAGGCAGCCTCAAATCCTACCCCAGTGAACATCTGCAGTTCAGAAGGTGGACCTTCCTTGCAGGGCTGTTGTAAACATAATGGAGAGAGTGCATCAAAAGTGCTTTAATCACTCAGAAGGCATTATAGAAACCCTGAGAACACCAAAAATGATAATAGGCTTAGCAGTTGTAGGTTTTTTAAACGAAGGTACTGTATTTATTGGGATTATCTGTAAAACTCCTGAATTATTACATTAGAAAAAGGTGTTGGGGACTGGTGAAAAGAAGGATGAGAAGGATCAGCAAAAATTTTGATAAATAAGGTAAAAATAAAAATGTGCAGATTTATAAGGACCCTTAAAGATACTCTTACCTCTATGACTAAAGGCTTGAATGAGCAAGGGGAGGTAGACAGCAAAAAGGAAGGCTATTGAATTTTGTCTAAACATCAAATGGCATTCCTCTGCTTGTCTCTTGGTTTGCAAACCAGCCACAGGCACGGTTTCCAATTAATGGTGAGAATTCTATGCATTTCTGTCATGGGAACCTGAATTCAAGCTTCGAAACCTAACATGTGAGATCAATTGCTTGGCATCTGCTTAGAGCTTTGAGATGGAACCGGCAGCCAAGCGGAGCCAAACGGCTCGTGTTTTCTTGCCAGGTTAAGCAAGTGCTCCTCCAGTTTCAAGGCCACCAGCAAAACCTTTTCTCCCCTCTTCAGGAAAGTCCTTTCACCCTGCCTTGTTCTCTGTGTTGTTTTCAACTCTCAGATAAAATGAAGCGGCGGGTAGCTTGTCCATCTCCCCTGTGCCAAACAAGAGAAGGGCTGTGTGTTGAGGAAATCTTCAACATGGGTGTGTCGCCTCACATCCCACCTTTGCCCGGAGTCTCTGCCTTTCTGCCCAAGACGCCAGAGACTGGAAAGATTTGGCTCTCCAAAGCCCGTCTTGCTGGCCAGCTGGTCTTCTGATCTGGGCACCCCTTCTTTCTGCAAAGCTCTTTCTTTCCTCCTACCCCCCCCCCCCGCCCCTTGCACGCGCTTCCCCTCTCCCTTTCTCTCCTCCCTTCTTGGAGAGCCACAGCCCCTAGAGCTGAGTCAGACCTCTTCCTCTCTTCCACAGCATTGCAGCACTTCGGCAGCAAAGCCAGCCTTCTGCCTCTCTGCCTCTGCATTTTGCAGCATCCTCTCCACCGCCCACCTCACCATCATGGCCAGCACCGTTTCAGGTAAACCAAAGGAGGGTTTCCTTTTGCTTTCTCTGCAGTGGTATCCTTGAATGGAACTTTTTGCAAGGATGGGTGCAATTCACCCTTCTTCTTTTTCTGAGGTGGGGGGGGAGGCTTGCCTGCAAAGCTGTACCCAAGTAGCTCAGCATCATTGTCTTTTCTTGCTTTCAGCTTTCTGAGTTCACTGGCTGCATGGATGTACTAATTATATGGTAAATTTACCTGAACAGGGAACAATTGCATGATGATGATGATGATGATGATGATGATGATGATGATAGATTTCTGTACAAATTGGGAGTCAGAAAGGAAAAGAAAGAGAATAGGATTTATTATTTTTTTTAAAAAAGAGCAGACATTTGGATTGGCAAAATCAGGGGTGGACAGCTATAAACTGCTCTGGAGGGAGTGGTCCGCCCATGGCGCTGCATGAAACCCAATGCTCGCCGACAATCTTTCCCTGCAGGGGCCGTGACACCACTGCATAGCTGCACCCTGTTGCCTTCCCAAAGAAGGCCTGGATGGGGGAGCAAAGAGGCATGCAGAGTCTTGCTCTAGGGATCTCTATGTATGCACACCTGCTTTCTCTTCCTCAACATGTTACGCCTTCCATCTTTTTTCCTTTTTAAGCGAATGAAAGGGTGGTGTGGATGGAATTTGGCCGTTTGGGTAGCCTAAGCAACAGACGGTTTGCAAAGATTTTTAAGGACTCTGCCTCTCAAGTGCCACCCTGAAAGACTTTTAGAAATAAAAGTGCAAGTCACCTTCCATCATTTGTTCTCCTCTAAAAAAAAGCAGAGAGATTACAGGGAGGCAGCTGCTGTGCATGGAGGAGGGAAAAAAAACGTGGGGAGAGGAGGGAAGGCTGTGTGCGGACATGCATAAATGCACAAACCAGCTGGGACGAAGATCCTGTTGGGCGCCCTCAGCTTGCCTTATGATGCCTCCCTCCCGACTGTTGTGCTCCTGTCCTTTCCAAATGCACAGGGAGAGAGTGACCCTCTGCTAAGGAAGCTCTCAGGCAGCTGAATCAGGCAGACGCCTTTGAAAAGGAGCCGCCGACCTATGCTAGAAAACCCACATTCGTTGCAGCTGGTTGGAGGAGAGAGGCAGAGGTGGCAAAGGGGAGGCTGGGGAGCAGCCCCACCCTCCTCCGATTACTTTAGTGCAGAACTGGCCTACATTCAGTCAATGACTGGTCAGGGCTCCTCCACCTTGGGAGCAAAAGCTAAAGGAGCTGCTGTGGGGGGGGGGGGAGGGGGGAGTACCAGGTGCATTCCCCATATGGCGCTTGGAAACAATCTGCGATGTCCCCCAGCAATATATTTCAATTTACTGACAACGGGAGAGGGCTTTTAAAGCTGCCCATTTTGCCTTGGAGGGCTGTTTCCAATCTTCTTTTCCAATTGGATTAGCGGTTACATTACTGGATTGGAAGAAGAAGAAGAAGAAGAAGAAGAAGAAGAAGAAGAAGAAGAAGAAGAAGAAGAAGAAGAAGAAGAAGAAGAAGAAAACCAGGGCTTCCAAGGTAACAGGACTGCCGTAAAAACAGAGAAGGAGGAACATGGAGGAAGACTGCTGAAGACAAAGCAGAGCCATTCCCACCACCCCGCCCTTGAATCTGCATGAGGCAACCCAGAGGGTGAAATCCACCGACCTGAGATTTATTTTTTTTATTTGTTTTATCCCTGCGTGAATAAAGACCTGTTTCCTTCCCGTCTTCCTTCCCCGTAAAAGCAGGAAGAAGGGGAAACCTGAGGATATTAACGGGAGGGCTCACCTTGGAACATCTCAAGAGTTCTAGCAGGGAATAAGCAAGCTACGCCTGCAGCTGAAGAGCGAGAGCATCTTTTCTCTGGGCCCTCTTTCACCCGCTTCCTTGACCTATTCCAATTCCCTGAATGGTCCCTTTCCCACTTAGCACGCCGAGGAGCCAGCAGCACCTGCTAGGCAGGAGCTCAGCTGCAGGGTTTGCACAGCCAGGCCAAAGTATTCCACCCAGGCAGGGATCTTGCAGGCAACCCTAGATATTCCTTCAACACGGCTGGGCCACACCTTCTTGAACATTCTCCCCAAAGGGGCTGCACAAAGCTGCAGGCACGCTGATGGCGCACGCAGGCCCTTGTACCTGGGTGGGGAGTTGCCACCAGCCTATCGAAAGGGCAAAGGAGACCTTTGGGCCTTAAGTGGTAACTCTAGAGTCAGTTGGCGGCAGAGGAGTTTCTTTGTTATTTGGGGGCCACAAATTGGATCAACAAGGATGGAATCTGTGGGAGTGGGGTAGGAGACTGGGGAAGAATGTCCCCCTGCTCAGTATCTTCAGCTGTAGGAGGAGATTTTCTTGACCACACCTTTACCTTGGGATACAAACTGGAGACCTATCCACCCTCTGAGGTGTTTTGAGATCTACCTATTATTAGAAAATGGCAGATGTAGAATACAAAGCACAGTTAGCAGAGGTTGAGTAGGAAGAAAGCATTTGGGTCTCCCTCTCCCACACAAAAAGGAATGGGTGGTTTTCTTGAGATGTGGAGCAAAATAATAATTGCTGTAATTACGTTTATTTGGATAAACGCTACATTTATACTGAGACATTAAGAGAAGAAAGGTGGGGCCACGGCGAATATGGCAAACCAAAGTCTTCTTTAAATGTTTAACAATGAATCTCATTTTCTGGCTCCACATCTGAATCCGACAAAGGGTTGTATCCATCCATCCATCCATCCATCTCCAGCAAGAATGCACAAGTCTGTGTCTAGCTGGGTGTAGCTGATTAGAAGAGAGAACTGAAGAAAATGCATGATGAGAAGACTCTAGGATTGACAGTCAGCTTGAAACTGCAAGTTGATTTTGTGCTATCATGTTGGTATGGACTCTTAGCAACCACATGGACAGACCTTCTCTAGGACCATCTATCCCCAAGCTAGTCCTTCAGGTCTTCCAAAGGTATTTTCACCACCAATGTAATGGACTCAATCTTCTTCTCTTTTCCTCCACCTATACCAGTTTTATGGGAAGCTGAGTCTTTTCATAATGTGTCCAAAATATGATAGCTTGAACCTGGTCATTTGTGCCTCAAGTGAGAAAAAACCCCACAAGTATTGCCTGTCCATTCATTCCCTCTTCCAGAAGCTGTTTTTACCCATCCACAGACATGTGAGCTGTTGGACAGAAAGGAAGTGAACAAAAAAGATGCTTGCCCTCGACATGCTTTTTCTACCATAAAAACCCCTCTCTCTCTTGGCAATTAGATCCTGCCTACTGTATGGACCTCAAAAACAAAGGATCCTCTGAATCTGCATGAGTTCCAGAAACTGCATATCTACCATTTGCGCAAACGGTGTGGCTCTGTTGATAAACCCTCATCGGCATCTTCTTGCAAAACGGAAAAAGTACAGAATAGCGAATTCCCATGGAGGTTTTCAACGTGGCGGTTGAGGAAATAGATAATTGAAGCTGCAGAGGTGGCTTTGTAGGAGTGAAGTATAAGCCTTGCAAATAAATAAATAAATGTCTTTAGTTCCCTCAGTTTAATGTATTGCCTGCCACTGCCAGAAACCTCTCTAAGCTGTACAGAATTGTTCTGCAGCGTCGAAGTTACCTGCCTGCACAGATTAGCTGGCTGCAATCTTTCCACCCATTAGTCTGCAATTCCTATCAGTTCTTCCATAATCATGCTGACAGATCACTTGGGGTCCCTTAATGGTTGCAATTCTTTCTTCCTCTTCCTCCTCCTCCTCCCTGACAGACTGGGGCTGTGTTTTTATTTCCTCCTCTCAGCTATTCCTTGGCTTTTTCTGGTAGATTGAGCCCACATCTTTCCGGTACATACGTGAAGCAAAGGTTTCCCAAGGAAGGTAAAGGCAATAAAACACAAATTAGTGTATTGCTGATCTCTGGCTTAACTGCATTTTCAGAACAAGGCAACGCCTTCTGTCTGCATCGGTTTAGCCAGTCCGGGCATCTGAAGGAGGGAGCTGTAGCTCGCAAAAGCTTCTCCCTTTTACTGTCATAAAATTGGTTAGCCGAGAAAGGTGCTACCAGACTCCTCCTGATTTCTGGATCCCTGAAGGGCCCCTCATTTCAACAGGGGACTTGTACCATTAACAAGGTTATGCAGAAGTAGCAATTGGAGCACATACAGTTGACTTACGGAATAAGAATCCCTGCAGAAGCTTTGCAGAATTCTCAGGAAAGGACTTTCCCTCCCTCGCTATCCGTCTCCTGATCTAGGCCGAAGTCTTATTTTTCCAGGCCTTTCAGATGGTGTTATCGTTGTTATACTGCTTCAGGTCTGGATTCTTATTCCTCTTTTTCATTTTTTAAATTTATTTTTTATTTCTCTGCCCTTTCTTACATTCCCCTTTGGCTCTGCTCTGGGTTTTAAATTTCCGTCCTTCAGAGCACATATAACCAACCCACTTGGCCTGGAGCTGCCTTGCAGGCTAATGTCTTGGCTCTCTTATTCCTCAAAAACACCTTTGTCACCTGCTTGCTGCAGTCCCTCCCCCCCCCCCCCCAAATTGGATTTGGGTTCCTGGTAGATTTCCCTGAGTCCGGTTCTTTCTCCAGGGCCCAGGTTCACCACAGCAAAGCTCAAGTACTGACAGTTTGAGAGCTGGGCAAGCCATTATCACTTTCCTGCTGGTCAAGAGTCAAAACGGAAGCAGGCTTGAAGGATGAATCCTGTTTAGTCCAGAAGTCTCAGCTCAAATATTCTCTGCCTTTAAACCGCAACAGAAGGCATTGCCTTATTCTGGAAACAAGATTAAACCAGAGATAAGTAATGCACTAATTTGCATTTTGCTGTCCCCATCTCCCAGGGAAACCTTCTTCAATCCTACTTGCCCTGCAAGAGGTTAGGCCCTTTCTTCCTTCCTTTGTCCCTCCCCTCCCCTCCTTCCCCCCTTCCTTCCACTCCCCTTCCCTCTCCTCTCCTCCCTCCCCCTCCCCCTCCTTCCCCTCCCTCCCTTCTCCTTCCCTCCCTCCCTCCCTCCTTTCCTTCTCTTCCCCTTTCTTCCTTTCCTTTCCTTTCCTCCCTCCCTCCCTCCCTCCCTCCCTCTCTCTTCCTTCCTTCCCCCTTCCTTCCCCTCCCTCCCTGTTCTCTTACCTATACTTCTGTTTAGCTCAAAGTCATAGGTAGCATGTACGAATCTTTAGCACATTCCTGTCCCCACATTTTTTTAAAAAAGCTCTTTGGTAGGCAAAGCTTTTTCTGAACTGTGTTGCAATTATTAAAGAAATGGACACAAATATTCTGTAGTGAGTTTCCTGCTGCTACCGATCTTCAGAACTCCAAGACATATATGTGTATTGTGATTGCCCATAGTATTTTTTTTATGAAGAAAGGGGCATGTACCCAGAGTATTGTCCTCTCTCACATAAAAAGTGGTGGGGTCTGTCCTGGACTGAGCGTGTGTGGGGAAGAAGTCCCCCTGCGTTCCAGACGCCACCCGTCGACAGAGACGAAGGCTGCGCGTTTGGCTTGTAACAGAACCGGATCTTGCAGAAATCTTTCAGAGTCTGGTTTCCATTACTGGCCTGGCAGTAACAAATCTGGGTCGTCTGCGTTCTCGGTCAGCAGATCTAGACTGCAGCTGTGGATGGACGCATGGGCTGCAGTAATATTGCTCAGGTAAAATAAGTACAACATTAGTAAAACAAGATTGCAAGCCGTTTTATGATGAAAGTATTCCACAATAAAAGTGAGCCAGAAAGGTCAACACACCTATTCTGCATATCAGTGCATGGTTTTCTTGGGTTGGAGGTTGGTACCTCTATTGATACAGCACTTCCTAGACATCCTAAGTGTATCTTTTAGCTTTTGTCAATGCATTTATCTTTACTCTGGGCAAATTCAATCTAGTTTTTGTTTAAAATGCAAAGTAATCTTTTCTTTATTATTGACGCGCTTTCCAGCTCCTGGTGACCACATCTGTGCCACATTCTTGGCAGTGTTATACCATTGCCTTTTTCTGGGAAAGTTGTTATGTGTTTTAATTTCCCATCTGGCCCACAGCCTGAAGATTTCCTGGTGGCTTCCCATCCAAACACTAACCAGAGCCAATGCTTTTATTGGTGAGATCAGACACGGCCAGATGGGTGATACCACCTGCTTGGGCTTTTTATTGTCCTAATACTGGTATAATGCAGTAGAAAACCAGTTTGGTGTTGTGGTTCAAGGGACCAGGCTAGAAACCGGGAGACCCTGAGTAGTTCTGCTTTAGGCACAAAGCCAGCTGGGTGACCTTGGGCCGGCCCCTCTCTCTCAGCCCCAGGAAGCAGGCAAGGGC